>CM049311.1:56442452-57642452 GCA_026874595.1 Sipunculus nudus | reverse complement strand
CATTAGTTGTTCAGATACTTTAGCTTTTGTATTAAATTTTGCATTATTCTGGGGGGTACTTCAGAACCCCATAGCTCGAAGAATATAGGTCACAGTGACCTAATTTCAGGTTTAAAAGGAGAATTTCCATAGACCTCCCAGGATTTCAAGTAAGAAGATTCCCGGTCTAGCGGTTACAATTTGTGCCCTGTTAACAGACAGACGCCTGGATGGCCGGACGGACGACGGACAAAAGGTGATCCCTACAGCTCAGATGACTTTCAGTCAGCTGAGCTAAAAATTGAAAAAATACAGGTGGCTCCACCAGAATGCAGAAACTGATGAAACATTTCATGATCAATATCCATGCAAAGAATCATGGTGATCAATATAATAATTGTTCAGATACTTGAACTTTTGTATCAAATTTTCCATTATTCTGGGGGGTACTTCGGAGCCCCATAGCTCAGAGGTTATGGGTAACAGAGACCTAATTTCAAGTTTTTAAGGAAACTTTTCATGGGCCTCTCAGCATGTCAAGAGAGAAGATTCTAGGTCCAGTTGTTACGATTTGTGCCATGTTAACAGATGACCGCATCTTATGAGGTCTCAAAAATAGAGAAAAAAATTCGTAAAAATAAAAAAAAATACAGGTGGCGCCACCATACTGCAGAAACTGATGACACATTCCATGATCAATATCCATGCAAAGAATAATGGTGATCACTGCAATAGTTGTTTAGATACTTGTGCTTTTGTATCAAATTGTCCATTATTCTGAGGGAAACTTCAGATGACTTACAGTCAGCTGAGCTAAAAACACTTAATGGTCAATATCCATGCAAAGAATCATGATGATCTCCGTATTAGTTGTTCAGATACTTCAGCTTTTGTATCAAATTGTCCATTATTCTGAGGGATACTTCAGAGACCTATAGCTTGAAGGATATGGGTAACAGAGACCTAATTTCAAGTTTCCACAGGCAATCTTCATGGGCCTCCTTGCATGACAAGAATGAAGTTTCTAGGTCCAGTTGTTGCAATTTGTACCCTCTTGATAGATAACATAGGTGGCGCCACCAGTCTGCAGGAACTGATGGAACATCTCATAATCAATATGTATGCCAAAATCATGACCATCAGTGATGTAGTTATTGAGATATTGAAGTTTTTGTATGAAATTTTTGACTACTCTGGGGGGGTACTTTGGGGCCCCATAGCTCGAAGGATATGGGTAACAGAGACTTAATTTCTGGTTTCCATGGAGACTTTTCATAGGTCTTCTAGTGTGTTGAGAATGAAGATTCTAGGTCCAGTCGTTACTATTTGTGCCATGCTAACAGATGACAGCATCCTTAAAGGTCTCAAAAATAGAGGAAAAAATCGTAAAAAATCGAACGATACAGGTGGCGCCACCAGTCTGCAGGAACAGATGACACATCTCATGATCAATAGTTATGCCACAAATCATGACCATCATTCAAGTAGTTAATGAGATATTGAAGTTTTTGTATGAAATTTTTTTACTTTTCTTGGGGGTACTTTAGGGCTCCATAGCTCGAAGAATATGGGTAACAGAGACCTAATTTTGGTTTCCATGGAGACTTTTCATAGGTCTCTCAGTGTGTCGAGAATGAAGATTCTAGGTCCAGTCGTTATGATTTGTGCCGCGTTAACAGATGACAGCATCCTTAAAGGTCTCAAAAATAGAGGAAAAAATCAAACAATACAGGTGGCGCCACAAGTCTGCAGGAACTAATGGAACATTTCATAATCAATATGTATGCCAAAAATCATGACCATCAGTGATGTAGTTATTGAGATATTGAAGTTTTTGTATGAAATTTTTGACTACTCGGGGGGGGGGGGGGGTACTTTGGGGCCCCATAGCTCGAAGGATATGGTTAACAGAGACCTAATTTCTGGTTTCAAAGGATATTTTTCATGGACCTCTCAGTGTGTCAAGAATGAAGATTCTAGGTCCAGTCGTTACGATTTGTGCCATGCTAACAGATGACAGCATCCTTAAAGGTCTCAAAAATAGAGGAAAAAATCATAAAAAATCGAATAAAGGTGGCACCACCAGTCTGCGGGAAGTGATGACACATCTCATGATCAATAGTTATGCCACAAATCATGACCATCAGTCAAGTAGTTAATGAGATATTGAAGTTTTTGTATGAAATTTTTTACTTTTCTTGGGGGTACTTTGGGGCTCCATAGCTCGAAGAATATGGGTAACAGAGACCTCATTTCTGGTTTCCATGGAGACTTTTCATAGGTCTCTCAGTGTGTCAAGAATGAAGATTCTAGGTCCAGTCTTTACGATTTGTGCCTTGTTAACAGATGTTTACATTTTGTAAGGTCTCAAAAATAGAGAAAAAAATTCGTAAAAAATTGAACGATACAGGTGGCGCCACCAGTCTGCAGGAAGTGAAGGAACATCTCATGATCAATATGTATGACAAAAATCATGACCATCAGTCAAGTATTTAATGAGATATTGAAGTTTTTGTTTGAAATTTTTTACTTTTCTGGGGGGTAGTTTGGGGCCCCATAGCTCCAAGAATATGGGTAACAGAGACCTAATTTCTGGCTTCCATGGAGACTTTTCATAGGTCTCTCAGTGTGTCGAGAATGAAGATTCTAAGTCCAGTAATTACGATTTGTGCCTTGTTAACAGATGTTCACATTTTTAAAGGTCTCAAAAATAGAGAAAAAAATTCGTAAAAAATCGAAAAATACAGGTGGCGCCACCAGTCTTCAGGAAATGATGGAACCTCTCATGATCAATATGTATGCCAAAAATCATGACCATCAGCTAAGTAGTTAATGAGATATTGAAGTTTTTGTATGAAATTTTGGACTTTTCTGGGGGGTACTTTGGGGCCCCATAGCTCGAAGGATATGGGTAACAGAGACCTAATTTCTGGTTTCGAAGGAGATTTTTCATGGACCTCCCAGGATGTCAAGTAAGAAGATTCCAGTTCTAGCGGTTACGATTTGTGCCTGGTTAACGGACAGACGGACAGACAGACAGACAGACAGACGGACAGACAGACGGACGACGGACAAAGAGTGATCGCTATAGCTCAGATGGCTTTCAGTCAGCTGAGCTAAAAAATGTCGTTATTATGAGGTGGTTGCTAAACTGAGGAGATTTGTTAGGCAAGGTTTTTCTGTATAAATGAATATATATAAATTATATATATATATATATATATATATATATATATATATATATATCATGTATATTACATATAAATACATACATTTTATACTCTTCCATGACTGAAGAAAATGAATCGGCCTTACCGCAACTGCATACCACAACAGATTAAAAGGAATTGCAGCTTTACACACAAGTAAACATGCCCCGATGCAGCTTCCTGTTACTGACCTTATGTGATCCCTTTTTAAATAGACAAGTGAGTGAACAAAGACAGTTATGCACAAATTTAAACATAAGTCTGTTGGTTATGATGTGTAACTATCCTCATATAATGTATGCAAAAGATTAATTTCAACCAATTTGTTCTGTTGTAGTGCACAAAACCAAAAGGCAAGCTGGATAAGGTGTGTTGTATGCCACAAAAGGACTTTTGTAAGCTACATGAGGACTTACAAATGTGCCAACAAAGACACAAATAATGACACATAACTTAATTTATCTTCTTATTTAAAGTTTTTTATTATTATTAATAACTGGATCATATGGACTGATGAAGGGAAAATTTCAGAGGAAAAGAATTTCCTTACCTGCTGGTAAAAATGAGATCACAGTTACCTGAATAATTAATGAAATTATCATAAAGATACTCTGTTGATATCTTTAGTATATAACATACTTCTTAGTTATTTAGTTGTAGACCATAAAATATCATATCTTAACAAGTTCATCTTACTTGTTCTTTACATCCACTGCGCCACAGCTGGACACTGTTTATGGCCTGAAACAGGTTGTGCTTCTTGCTTCGCATAAAGAGTATCATACACAAGACGGGGCCAACTTTGGCATCAGATGCATGGGAATACTTGTTCCTAGACAACAAACTTCTCAGCATCTGTACCAGTGTGGGCATGTTTTTGTCTGCCTCTTTCATAATTTTCTTCCATGAAAATGTTTCTAAGTTCTTACGAGTGAGGGCAGCACAGGTTCTCCTAGCTGTTAGTATGTGGTGGTTCAGTTCTTCACGGTAACATTTAGTGATGCATTCTGATCCCTTTCTCATGGAATTTTTGTTCTTCTTCAAGAGTAATAGAACTGCTAAGCTGTACTTATGTTGAGCAAGATAGCCCAAAAGTTTCCTATGGAAAGCTGCTGGGCCCTGAAAAAATTGTCAAAGCTTTCAAAAATATGCAGCAATTTAAAACAATTTTGATCGATGTTTACATTGAGCAGTGGGGTGCTGTTTATAAACCAAACCTTAAAACAAGTTGAGTGGTAATTTCATGGTTTAGAGCAACTGAAGCAATCTGAAGAGTGAAAAATACAGGATTTACCACTGGATTCAAGTGGATTAGACCTGAACATATATTAATAAAAAAATTATTTATTTAACAAGCCTCACTACATTTTTGGTAATGTCATTGAAAATTGGATCAAAGATGAAAGGACTAATCTCCCTTTTTTTTGCACAAACCCTGGACCATATATGAAATGACTCTTGCTCAATTCAGATTGGGGATAAATAGATAATCTGGTTCTAAGTACTCCAGTTTTCCTGATCCTCTACTTGAGTTCAAATTCAAGTACCTGCATACTGAAAAGTGCTACATATCAAGATATATATATATTTATGGTAATAAGCAGAGATCAAGTTGGACTGTATTATCATTTTTTGTATAGTAATTAAAAAAAATTTACCATCAAAAGTGCACAAGAAGACAGAAAAGAAAACATATTTATAATTGGTGAGGAATCATTAAGATCAATGATGATTATAATTACTGGTATGGTTCTGACAGAAGTAAAAGAATGTAACATAAAAGAAATCTGAATGCTTCTTCAATGCAATAGTACTGAACAGTACAATTTTGGAAATTAAGTAAATGGTAATCCCCTAAATTGTGCATGAATTATTTGCTTTTTCAGCACTTAAACTGTGATTTTTTTAAATATTGGTGTAACAGTTATTTTATGGTAAAATGTTATGCTCACAACCAAGATAGTAGTATATTGTCAAAACTGTAGGGATTATGCATATATGTTTCAAATTCTTGGCCAAGGAGATCGTCATCACCAGTTCTAGATGTGGTGAACCAAAAAAGTTCCCAGATATAAAGCATATTAACATACTAAATCTATATTCATTTTGTGGAAATTTGCTAGTGTACCTAATTTTGATTCTGGAATGCTGTGACATAAAAAAAGAACTGAATGTATTTGGTAATGAATATTAAGAGAATGTAAGTCTATTTGCCCTCATCTGTCAGTTTATTTATTTTTTTTACCATATACCTGCACCACAGCTTGTAATGGCCCAGAGGATGCTGAGGCTAGATCTGTGGGCTGAGGTGGGCCATCATGATCTGTGGGCTGAGATGTATCATCAAGAACTGTGGGTTGAATGGGATTTGTGGGTTG
This sequence comes from Sipunculus nudus, assembly GCA_026874595.1. Taxonomy (NCBI): domain Eukaryota; kingdom Metazoa; phylum Annelida; class Sipuncula; order Golfingiida; family Sipunculidae; genus Sipunculus; species Sipunculus nudus. Next base: position 57,636,886 of record CM049311.1, on the reverse strand, counting down.
AGGCATATAATCAGTACTAGTGGGCTGAGCTGGATCATCAGCTTCTGTGGGCTGAGGTAGGTCAGACAGGTTAGTTCTCCTTTTCTTGCTATCTAATGGCTCCTCTGAAGAGACTGGATGGATATCTCGTTTTGTTCCCTGCAGGAGACTGGCCAACAACCCATCTCTGGGTTGCACATCTGGCTCAGTCTTTATGCCTGTTTCTTGAGCTTTGACAACAACCTGCAGCCAAAATAAAATGAACCATCATAAGAAACTAAAATGAGAGAATATTCAGATTATACTGTAACTTAATATTCTGGAAAACAATGGCCCTATAACATTATGAAAGGGAGATACTTCTTAAGTTCCTTATTTGTAATGCATTTTTGCTAAAAAAAAATTGGGTGTATTTGACTGGTGCTTTTTCAAAGATTGATTTTAAGCTCAGTCCCTCTGACCAGTAGCCAAGAAGTCGTACATAGAAAAGGACCAGTCAAATGAAACTGAGTTGTAATTCCAGAAAAAAAATGGCTGCTACTGCTGATCATGTGACTAATTTCATTTACTGCAGATTTTTTCCTATGAGTTTGTGTTACACCCCTAGGGAGTTCATGCAACACAAGTAACCAGAATGAACTACACACAATCGACCAGTCAAATACACCTGATGACCAGTTTTGAACCTGCTACTATGCCAGGATGCCCAGGTTAGCAACATGCGTGATCTTGGTAAATTGACTTCATAGCAATTTACAGCATGAATATCTCTACCATGGCTACTGGGTAGTTTCTTCCACAGAATGGACACAGGAAAGTAATGTTTAGGTTTTTAGGAAGTAAGGGATTTCCATAACAATCATATCATCAAAGGTTTCTGGTATCTCAGTGCAACCCACAGACTGAGCATGCTTAGTCTGATTAACTTCCATCACCAACAACATCAGAAATTATCTCACAAACTAAATCTTTGCTCACTTGAGGAACCATGCCTGTTTCACTTGTGTTATGACTTCTTTTGAACTTCACTGTTGACACCAAGTTTTCTTGTATTCTAGCTCTTTTAAGCTGAAATTTGAAATACAGATCCACTTTAATACTACTGAATTATAGATTTTCAATATATATCAAAATGGAAGCTAGGCCTTAAGTCTAGTCGTTTTATGTCAGCAAGTGAGAAGTGTTACTTAACTTTTTGTAAGTTGCTTAAGAACCTAGTTTCAGGTATGATCGTATGGTACAGATTTGGCCCCTACAGATCTACATTTACACAAAAATTAAGGATTTCAACCTTGTTCCCTGTTAACAGACATCTTGCTAAAGAGACAGACATAGAGACAATGGACAAGAGATTGCGCTTAATGATGATCACCACCAGTAAGCTGAGCTTAAAATTAAAGGTCACATGATGATTCTAATTATTTCATCTCTGTTGTGTATAACATACATTCCATGATTTTTGTATCCTCAAGATCCTTGTACCACAATGTATATGTTCAACTTGTAATTCAACAAAAAAAATGAGAGGGAATGTACACTGTCTGTTCACAGACGCAACATTTTCCGATTTTAAGTGTGTTTGTATTAGAGAAAAAATATACATATAATATAACCCTTATTTTTGCCTATTTATACATCTGTTCATTATATTTATTATATAATTTCTTCAAAATTATTGTAAATATTTGATTAATGATGCATTACCAAAAACCCACTATAATCCACAATTACCAACAGAATGGTTACAGCTGATTAATACTTACAAGAGATGAATCTACTGTTCTGTCATGAAATGCTGCTGCTGCTTCCGCCATTTGTTTGCGACACATGATGACCTTCTGTAGTTCTCTATTACATTTGTTAAACAGATATATCTTGTTGTTCATCAGTGTAACAAATGGACAACTTTTATTCAGATCGTCATAAATGACACTCAGAGCCTCCGCCACTGTTATATCAGTTTTTAACAGAGTTCTCAGAGTGACTCTGCCATAGCTTGATAATCCTGGCCGCCAAAGGAATTCTACTCCACAGTTCAGGCAGAATGTTGGAGCTGGAGTTGACATGATGCTTACGCTGGGACTGCAAAGACTGATGCACTTGGTACCCTCTTGTCAGATTACTCAGCTCTAACATGAAAGTTGCTCTTCGTTTGGCCTCCACGCTGATGTAAAAATGTTGCCTGGCGCTTTTCAGTTAGAGGTCTCTCCACAGTTTATCAATGGCACTTCAGCACATTTCTTTCTTGTCACTGCATGAGTCTGTGCCACTAAAAATTAAAAAATATCAGTCAATTTAAATAGATCTGAATACATATCCTACCGCAATATACTGATTTAAAAGCTGTAAACAGAACATGCACGATACAATGGCTAATTAATTACCTGTGAATAAAACAGGAAAACTGTAGATAATCTTGTTTGTTGAATGAGGTAACTTGTGTCAGAATAGATCCTTGCAAATATTGATTTAAAAATATCAAGTGAAACCTGTTGTGACATATCTCAGAATTTTTCTATTGTCTCGTCACCATAGGAAAAAAGTTTTACTATATCAAAATAAGATACATGAATAATATACACCGTGCCCTATTCCAACTTAATCAATATGTGATTCCACTGCTAGCCCTTTGAATACCAGGGCAGCAAATGTCAGATGAATGAACCAATATATATATATCAAACCCATGTACCATATTTTAATTGGGCTGAAAACCAAAGAATTGACCTATCCACCACAGCCAAAATGCTGCATCCTTTTAACCTAATTAAATATAATGAACCCCAAAACACTCCTACACAGAAGGTCAGATTCCATGCCCATGGCAGCGAGAGCTGCTTACAACCAGGGTTGGGTTTTATCCGGATAAAACTGGGTTTTATCCGGTTTAATCCAGTTTTATCTGGATTATACAGGATTAAACTGGATCAAACTAAGAATCCCCTTGTAAAATTAAATTAAATTAACATAAATGATAATCTGGATGAATAAGTTCAGAAGATTTATTAATATATTAACAATATATAAGTAGTATATCCAATTGGCAATTTCCTCCAGGTTCATGTTTCACTGTTGTCAGCATAGATCTACTATATGCTCATGCACAACACACTAAAATGAGTAGCTGTTCCATTGTCTTCTGTGTTACTTTTCTGGCTGGTAGTCAATTTCTCAATAGGATGTATCATCTTTATAGCATCATCCTGGATCAACCATCAAATATTTACTCATAGTCACAGGACAGGCTTATAGGGTGCCTTTTGCAGCCCAATTGTCAACAACTAATTATAGAGACTCTGTGGAGGAGGATGCCTGAATGACTTTGATCCAATGAAGGTATCTCCTCTCAGGCTGTCATGACTGGATACTGTGGTTGGCTTCATATTCGCGAGGCTGAAATTTCGCGATTTCTCCATTTTTAATGTTTCGCAAGGGTTTCATTTTCACGATCTCACAATACCTAAATCACTTTTTAGTAAAGCCATGTCTATTTTTATTATGAAATGAGAATAAGTCATGAGTTTGTGATATTCTACTCATATAACGATGGTCCCGTACACACAGCACAAGTAGTTTAGGTCAAATTTAAGGAAACGGTTTCCCCGATACCTGCATAATGGAATTTATTATAAAATTTCTCACTGTTCTAACCTATTCACATGCGTACAAGTATTGGTTTCACTGAATAAGAAGGACATTCTCAATTGGCGAATTATTCCCGAGGGTTTCATTTTCGCGATTATTTCCAATTTGCGAATATCGCGAAATTAAAACCTTCGCGAATATGAAGCCAACCACAGTAGTTGTCAAATGGTAGCTCACTGTTGCTGCTTGTGTAAACATGCCTTACCAGTGGCAAAAAGAGTCAAGGAATCACACTTCTACCACACATTTAGAGAAACATACTTTGGCAAGATAGCTTTTCAAGTATTTAATCATTTGCTTCTTGAAAGGTCACCCCTACAAAATTACTGATGTCACTGTATATCTTAAGTCATTTATGCAATAAATGACTGGATTATGTACATCTCTCTCAGATGTAGGAATAGATGTTTATCTGTGAATATATGATATTCTTTAGAACCACACTGAATGTAGAGTTTGATTAAACATCGGGAACTGCAGTTGTTTAGCTTTTTTATAGTATAATGTACAAAATAGGTGATAATGTTTTAATAAGTCATACTCTAACGGACCTCTCTAAAGAAGAGAAATAATTTCAGGTTTCAAAATTATTATTAAAATCATGGCATGACTATCTGTGACAAAAACAGTGAGTTTTATATATAAATACATGGTCACATAATAATTCAGTTAACTAGACATAAATGTTCCTATAAGAACTGTTTTTTACAGTGGAAAGCTAAACTTAATATAATGTCTACTTCACAGACAGAATATTCCCAAACTTCGGATAAAACTGGATAAAACCTGTTTTATCTGATCCGGATTAATCTGAATTTATCCAGTGGATAAAAATGACTGCGGATAAAACTGCAAACCCTGCTTACAACATTATAATGACATCACAAAGGTTGATGACACATGATGTCGTTTTGACGGAAATCGTCAACTGGTATTGCTGTCCTCCATTGTTTAATGTATCGCAGTCAATATGAACAGTCTTGCTCTATCTTGGATTATTTGTCTCATACAAGGGAGATTACTTTAGGGCATCCACTTGTGATCAATAAACACACCAGGTATGGGACATGGATGTAATTACAACTGAGAAACTGTAATGATTGTAGTAATTTTATAGTTAACTAGATGTGTCGGAAGGACACAAATGCCCTCGCCTGGAGCGTATTAGAAATATTTGTTAAGTTTGTAAAATTTTCTAAGTTCAGAAGCTGCAATATGGTCAAGAGTAGGTGAACCCGGACAAAACGCGAACTTGAGCTGTAACTGGTCATGATCCAGCCACACACCAAATAGCAGGCAATATCAGGCATTGCAAAAAAAAGTCTGTTCATGTGCAGTTATCATAAAAATTCCTATTTTTCATGAAATTTCTATGTTCAAGTACGTTATACAGTCAAAGTAAGTCAACTGGAACAAAATGCTAACTCAATTTGTAGGTTGTTATTTTGCTGCCACACATAAAAAAATCAGGCCAATATCTGTAGGAATTGCAAAAAAAAGTCCGTACATGTGCATTTATCATGAAAATTTTAATTTTTCATTAAATTTTCTATGTTCAGGAGCTGTCATATGGTAAAACAAAGGTCAATGGGGACAAAACTTAAACTCAATGTGTAAATGGTCATTTTGCTGCCACACACCAAAAATTAGGCCAATATCTAAGGGAATTGCGAAAAAAGTCTGACATGCATGTTCATTTGTCTGGAAAATTTCTATTTTATCATGAAATGTTCTAAGTTCAGGTGCCGTCATATGGTCAAAAGTAGGTCAACCAGGACAAAACACAAACTAGATCTGTACGTGGTCATAATGCGCCCACTCACCAAAAATTAGGCCAATATCTAAGGGAATTAAAAAAAAGTCCTACATGTGTGTGCATTTGTCTGGAAAATTTCTATTTTATCATGAAATTTTCTATGTTCAGGAGCCTTCATACAGTCAAAAGTAGGTCAACTGGGACTTAAACGCAAACTCAATCTGTAATTAGTCATTATCTGCCCACACATAAAAAATCAGGATAATATCTGCAGGCTTTACAAAAAAAGACTGTACAACTCTTTGATTTTGGAATGACAGAAGGACGGAATGACGGACACGGGTAAAACCATATGCCCCGGCCACTTTGTGGCGGGGGCTTAAAAAAAATGAAATATATTCTTTAAAATTAGAAAAAATACATAAGGCGCCACCACTTTCTCGGGAAGTGACAAAACTAGTCATCATGGTCAATAATAAAGACAACATTCATGATGACAATCCATGCATTAATTATCAAGATATTGCAGGTTTTGTATCAAAATTTTTATTATTCTAGGGGTACATTTAAAGCCCCTTAGCTCAGAGGATACAGGTCACAGTGACCTAATTTCAGGTTTCTAAGGACATTTTTTTATTGATCTCTCTATATAATCAGTAACAGGCTTTTAGGGTCAGTCGTTGCAATTTGTGCCCTGCTAACAGACATCTGGACACCCTGACGGACAAAGCGCCATTCCTATACCTCAGTTGACCTTCAGTCAGCCAAGCTACAAAATATCCGGGAAAACATGCCAACATGGGTACTGTAAGGACTACACCTGTTCTCTTTGACAGAGCTCTGACAAATTATGTTTTTGTCAGATGATTGACGCTATAGAATGTTTACGGTCACCTGATTTGTTGCTCACTAATCCAAATCTTATGATTATTCATTGAATAAATATGCGATTAAGGTCCCTTAAGAGTTCATAGATAGGTTATTTTCCTCTGAAATATTAAACAACTTCACTTAGCGAATGCAGGCCAGAGCTACCATCATAGGGGATCACAACAACTGACGCGCAGCATTTTGTATGCGTTCCGTCCGCTAAATAAAATAAGCCAGAAGCCTGTGGCTTTGTATATATCCACAACTCAAATGGGTCTAGCTGTTACATCAGCACGCACAGCCAACCATTAGGCCTTGTCACTTAAGACTTGGCCTTGCCACTTACGCTATGAAAAAAGTAAACTATGTTACAAGAGCGAGACAACACTTAGATGAACGCAATTCATTGCTTGAGCGTTTTTCCGGGGATTAGCTGCAGACGATTTCTGATGGTGTCTCGAAAATAAGGGTCTATCTAAAACGCGGAGAATCCGCGGAGAGATGGAGAATTCGCGGAGAATTCGTGGAAAAATTTGCGGAGAGTTTTTATATGCAATGATATTTTTAAATACACTATAAAATCACTTAAATCTCCAACTATATTACTATTAACATATTTGCGCACTGTTAAATGACCGAAATAATTAAAACATATGTATATAATTAAGCAGTTTATGCTTAACAATGTATACATGCCCGTAGACTAACCACCGGGTGAATGTGTTACGCAAAATGTAACAAACGTCTGAGTCACCAGCTGACACTGACAGATCTTAAGCCGAAACCGCAACACTCTAATATTAATGTTTCAACAGTTTATTGTGCAAACCATAACAAAACCATGCGCAGGTGTTTATAGGTGGTGAACGAAATATATAATATAATAAATAAATCATACGTTTACCTACATTTACTGATAGATAAAAAACACCATCACCATTAATAGTGTATAGGCCTTGACCCAATTTACGTGACACGCACAAATAAAAGTTGTTTAATTTCTGGAATCAAACAAAAATCACAGCAAAAATCAACTGCATTTGCAATTGCAAAAAGTCCATAGTCTCCTGATGCTGTTCGTTAATTGTCTATGCCATGGCACGGCACACATGAAATCTTATCGGAGAAGAACTTGCTTATCCAAACAACTGAGAGCTGAATATTACGTGAATGTACAGATTTTTAAGTGAGATTTAAGTTGGAGATTTTAAGTGATATTAATGCGTATTTAAAAGTATCATTGCATATAAAAACTCTCCACAAATTCTCCATCTCTCCGCGGATTCTCCGCGTTTTAGACAGACCCCGAAAATAAGTTCTCACAGAGATAACATTCTGACGAAAAGCCAGAGGTCGTATGCCGGAGACTGTTGGCTTCCGCGTGTTGTCGCAGAATGATAATCCTAGTTGGTGATATTAATTACTAATACTGTAACGTAAAAAATATTTACAAACGATGTAAAAAATGGATAGGCATTGACATATCATAAAAGCATGCATTCTACATTTAATGGGTTGTGGAAGTTTTACAAAGAGAACTGACTCAAAATTCAAAGTATTAAATTTTAGTGTTTACTGGGTAAATGTTTTTAAAAATGGTTCACCTCTGATTTGAGTTCTTAACATTTTAGGTGTATTTTGCACAACAGAACTTCAGGTACACTGAATAAGTTTATCCAATTATGTTATTTCATCTACACCTGAATATGTTGATACAAAAGTTATATAAGCAGGCGCGGATCCAGGATTTTTTTGCAGGGAGGGGTCAACGGGTGTCATGCTTCAAGATTGTCTAAAAATATGTCACTGGTTAAGAGCAGGGGGGTATCAACCCCTAAACCCCCCCCCCGTCATGCATATGATTTGTCTTTAAAAAAAGGTTGTTAATTGGTTAAGGGCGGGGGGGGGGGGGGGTCTCGACCCCCTTACCCCCCCCCCGCCCCTGAATCCGCACCTGATAAGATAAAATGAATAATTTATAATATGTCCAGACGAATATATCAGAGGTCGAACTTTCCAGGCAGATACCATATTAAAGGAAGATATAGGCAAGAGTTCACACGGAAGATTAATTATTTATAAGCTAATCTACGAGTTGTATATATAAAGTAAACATGTGAGTGAGTATCATGTCAACTTGACAGTTAAAACATAAGTAATCATACAATGCAGTCGATTGGAAAATTGTGAGGGGGAGAGAAAAGTAAAACATTGCCGGTTCAGTAACCGACGGAACCTGTTATATAGGCGCTCTTCCGCCGGTCAGACGGGCTTCCGCCGGTTAGACATTGTCACGTTTGGGTGGGCTGGGGGTGAGGGGGTGTCGATATATCAATTATGTGGCACCGTCTACATAAAGGCAACCTTTTACTATTTTATTAAATGAATCTGTAAATATATACAGATTTATAAATAAGGACTGATGTACAATTACAAAATCGTCATTCAATTAGCATAACTTACCTTTAATCAAACTAGTTTTCCTTATTGTAAATGCCTATTTTCCGAAAATATCCGCTCAAAACGCCTTAAATATATTTTTTTTAAAACAGCCCCTGCTTGTGGCGGATCAAGGGCGCTCGGGTGCCCGTTGAGCAGTAACATCTCTAATATTTTATCTATTTCTTTTACCACATATTCTTAATTAATCATTATTTATAAAGACCTATAATTATTAATGTAGGCCTATATATCCACAGTTAATTACATTCTTAATCAAAAGTTAAGGATATTTACGAACAGCTTTGAGATTAAATTTTTCTATAATGAGGGAGGGAGTCTTTCCGGATCTCGATTACGGCTCCTTGGCTAATACTCACGACCTGTGCTCTTCAGTCCGGTGCGCTGCCTGGCTCACAGGGCCCGTAAAATGTTTAACATGCAACTTGAACATAGCAATTATATATTACCAAGAGGATTACAATAAAACAATGCTTATTTGCAAGTTATGAACGTAGATATGCATTATCAGCATAGATAGAGATTTTACAAATGATTGATTTTTTCCCCAGATAAAATCAGAATTTTTAAGAAATATAAATGTTATAGCCAGCCATGCGTGAGCTCCAAACCTCTGAAGTTTGACTACGTTATGCAAAGACATTTAATAGAAAACTGTAGTTGATCGACAGAAAATCCTCATATTTTTAATAAAATGTGCCTCAAAATGTCCACTTTACGTTGCATATATTTAAATATTTTTCAATATAGGAGGGGGACATATATACAGATATAAATATATTTTCAAAATTCTGAACTTAGTTTACAGTTATTTATGGGTTTTGAAAATGGCATGTAGAGTAAAATGCGACTACGCCGAGGTCTTAATATTAGGGATTAGAAAATAAAAAAGAGATGGACCATATAGTGTCGCTGGAAAAAAATGTCAGATAAGAAATAGTTATAAGGAAATGACCTAGAAAAGTGACAAATTTAACCGAAATCTACACTGATCAGATGCCAATTCAACCGCCTGCATGTGCCCTCAACTGAGTTGCGCGGTTTCTTGATTTGGCGGTCGACCGGTAGACGGCGCTTATGACCCAACGGCTGACGTTTGGAAAATCCATGGTGCTTCCTATGCGGAACTTCCAAAGGTCACCAAAGAAAATTAATAAAGGCATAGGCCAAACTTTTAATTTTTTTGGTTTATGAACATTGGAAGGCCTGAAGTTAGGTGGATGGAAAATGTTTTTACTCTCAGAAAATCTCGTTTATTGTTATGTGTTAAATGCCATATATTACACTGAATTGTAATAAGCCGAGTCTATCGAACGTTGTTGTGTGTTTGAGTCAAACGTAAAGTATTTACAATATAAAGTGTTTAAAAACTGATGACAAGTTATTTTTAGTAACCTTAAAGCGATATATTTAATATATATATATATATATATATATATATATATATATATATATATATATATATATATATATATATATATATTCCATAATATGTGATGCATGGGACTGTGGAAGTGGAGAAATTATGATATTCTGGTAAGCGGGGTTTTGTCCTATTTGTCAAAAGGGGGGAACTGTCCTGAGGAGAAGCGAATGTTCCTTTTATGGAAGGGGGAGGGTTGGGGGGGGGGGGGGGGGCTAGGGGGAGGGGCGTGTCTCCTGTCAGTTCCCCCCTGCACATTTTCTCAGCAAGCAAGGCCCATGGCATACATATAATTGGTAACTAAAACAAGGGACGAGTGAGCGCAAAAGCTCAACTAAAATATCCAGTCTGCAAAAACACCCTCCCCCTCCCACAAAAAAGGCAGGAACATACATAATATTGCTCGGGTCATCATGCTTGTGTCCTGCTTATATTCACCGCAGCCCCCCCCCCCCCCCCCCACACACACACACAAATATTCCCACCTAACGGGACGGAGCAGGGAACAACTGTAAGTCATAATATCCTTTTTTTTGGTCGCTGAATCTCCTTGGATCTAGGAAATATGGGATACACGAAGGTTCGTAAACCAAACAATTATAGATCCATGGCCTTGAGCCGGTTTCCTGATCTGAATCAAACTAAGAAAATATCGGGGTAAATTTTCCTGGGTGCATGCAAAGTGTTGGGAGTGTAGTTCATCTGTATTTCCAGAAGATTGTTGCCGCTGCTGTTGGTATGTAATTTATCTCTTCTGTGACACACGTACACACACGCGCGTGCGTACATTCAGACACACGCGGATTGGTCGGTTATTATTACTGCTCTGAATGAACAAATGTAGAGCATTCAATTATAATGTGTAACTACATCATGATGAATGTTATGATATTTTTATCCTGTCTTTTCTTACTTTATCTGTCTATTCTTCTTATCATTTCTAAGAAAAAATATTCCCACTGCCCCTTACTGTAACTGTAAGGATATGCAGTATTATATCTAATCTCACAGACCAAGTAACATCCATGTATAAACTAATAATCACTAAATACTCCTTTAACCTTTCAAGGCATAAAACAACCTTTATCTGACAAAACCTATCATTAAAAACGTAGTCATGAAACAAAAATTTTTGGTTCTGATAAATTTTGCAGTGATAGTTGTACAGTAACCTTTAACCATCTTGAAAGATGAAACCAGCCTTATGCATGCAGGCACCAGTATATTATAACATTCGTTAACATTTATAAAAAGCCCCTTGCTCACATGTTATACCTCATAACTAATGGTGTGAACAGAGCTCAGGAGGGCCTTTGTCTTTTCATAGAAACATATCCGTTCTGAACTAGGATCGAAGTGACAGAAATAAAAAAAAAGGTTGCATTAAATTGATTAGACTATATATCGGTTTTAATAAGCCCTAATATTTAGTTGCTGAATGTAGGGAACTGAGCCATGAAATCCTGTCGGCTACGCGACAGGCGAGGCAGTATTTATGATCAGACTTTTAGTCTCTCCAACAGACGCCAGGTGCCGCTACTGCTCTGCACCAGTACTTTGCAGAGCAGTAGCGGCACCTGGCGTCTGTTGGAGAGACTAATCAGAATTCGAGCAGACTATACTGCGATATCAAAAGAGCTCTCATTGGTCAGCTCTGCTTCATATTATTCATGATAAACAAACCATGGTTTTTAGCTCAGCTGACTGAAAGTCATCTGAGCTAGAGCGATCACTCTTTGTCCGTCGTCCGTCCGTCTGGCCGTCCGTTAACAGGGCACAAATCGTAACCGCTAGACCTGGAATCTTCTCACTTGATATCCAGGGAGGTCCATGAAAAATCTCCTTGAAAACCTGAAATCAGGTCTCTTTTACCGATGTTCTCCGAGAAATGGGCCTTGAAAGTACCCCCCATGAATAATAAAAAATTTGATACAAAAGCTACAGTATCTGAATAATTACTGCCTTGATAACCATGAGTCTTTGCATGAATATTGACCATGGAGTGTTCCATCAGTTCCTGCAAACTGGTGGCACCATGAGTATTTTTTTTTTATTTTACCATTTTTTTTCTCTATTTTGGATACCTTCAAAGAAGCTGTTATGTGTTAACAGGGCACAAATCATAACCGCTGGACCTTGAATTTTCTAACTTGACATCAAAGGAGGTCCATGAAAAGTCTCTATTTTAATCTGAAATACGGTCTCTGTTACTCATATCCTCCTCGCTATGGAGCTCGTAAGTACCCCCCCCCCCCCCCCCCAATAATTAAAAATGTGATACAAAAACTCTGCGTCAGTTTCCAGAGAACTCCTCTGAGACCCTTGGACTGATCTTTCGGAAACCTAGCATAGTTGTTCCTTCACCTATGTTGTTGTGCCTAACACAGACAGATGGTACCACCAACAATATCTGTGCAGTTTGAATCTGGATGTCTTTTAGGTAACAGCCAATATCTCAAGAGTGGCTCAATGTGCCGAAAATTTGCATGTCCATCATCTTGGAAAGTTTTCTGGTAAACCAGACAGGTGACGCCACCCGGTTCTGTAGAATAAATAAAAGCCCTTTTCTTAGGAGTAACTTGTTACATTAGCCTGATATTGTCCAAATCCATAGATCTTGGACTCCTCCATCTTGTGTTCAAGACTGGTGCAGCCACCTGTAAGGCCTTTTTTTATTTTTTTATTCAGTTTATGCGACATATTTTCAGTATAAAATGGTAAATAGAATTATGTTTATGTATATCTGTGCCAATCTGTGTACAGTATGATCAAATATTGACCCATTAGAACCATTCTCTCTTGGAGAAATAGGTGTTTGTTCAATCTCTTATAAGAAGTGAAGCGAAGTAACTTTCAAGGAATGATCAGCTGGTCGCTGACAAAAAATTAAGTTTGCGATCAGGCAGGTTTACCTTCTTAGGCTAACATGAGCGGCTGGCCATTCATTCGCCCTCAGAAATTGCGAAATGACACAGCTGAACCTTGATGTAGTACGCACGCATTAAGTTGAGGGAAATAAAGTGATCATATCATCAGTATATTTGTTTAAAATAAGAAATGTATATCGGCAATCCGCCGGTGTCAAATTTGACATCGCAGTTTTGATTATGCTCTTATCATTTACCGCCGTTAAATAAAAAAAATCGCCAAAAATGAATGATCACTACGTGTTACCGCCAAATTTGCGTTTAACTTTTCGTTAAATGACTGGCCAACGTTCATTAAATCTTTCGTTTTTACTCCTGCCAGCGCCCGAGCGCAGTTCAGTTGATCATTGACAGAACAAATACGGGTACGTACATATGTACCCGAATAGGTAACCACGGTTACATGCAGTGACGAAACGTCATGTCGTTGGTTCATTTCAACTCATTTGCATAGCCGAAGATGGCACTCACATCCGAATATTGCCGACTAGCCACCGTGCATACAAGCGGGCCATTAATGAGGCCTTACGGAAGATGCAAATTTTCGGGGCTTAGGGCAAATTTGAACGATCTCAAATCAGTTCTGAGACGGGTCACGGCTATCAGACATTCGCGGAGGAAGCCACGTTCATAGCTTGAAAGAAGCTGCTTATTTCTCCAGTGAAACACTTTTGATATTTATCTGCTTCCTATAAATTAAAAAAAGTTGTTGCGCAGAACTACGTTCTAAGCTGACGAACCCGCTTATGAATATGACCGTCCACACGCCGTTTTCGCGGGTATATTTGAACTGTCAGTGACGATCAAAAAACATCGTAATTTTTATCTGTATGACAGTTTAAAGTTGTCAACATTAAGTCGTACTTCACCTAAAAAATCCACGCGCAAACCTCGACTTTTACTGGTTTTGCAATCAGAATCCAAATAAAAAATTTAGGGTCGCACAGTAAATCTAGGGTCGGTCGGGTAACCGGAAACAAAGACTTTTTTTTTACGCCTAATCATTTTCCTGTGGCATCCATCCGTACATCTGCTTCAGGTGAAAATTGCTCACATCTAAGGAGTGGTTCAAGGTATTGGTCTGAAATTTTGCATGTCCATCCTTCTTGGAAATTTTCTCGTAAACCAAACAGGTGGCACCATCTACCTTCCTGTTTCTGCAGAATAAATAAATGCTCTTTTCTTAGGAATGGTGTGCCGTATTGGCCTGAAATTGTGCATGTCCATAGATCTTGGCCTGCTCCATCTTGTACTCAAGACTGGTGGCGCCCCATCTGCAATCGTTTTCCTGTGGCGTCAATATGAAAATGTGATTTTGGGGAAAATTGCTCATATCTCATGAATGGTTCAAGATATTAGTCTGAAATTTGGCAAGTCAATCCGTCTTGGAGAGTTTTCTCGAAAACCAGATATTTCTAAGGACTCTTGACAAAATTCATGATTTTTTGGCACTCTGGCAGTCATCTTTCTCATTGTTCAACATTCCTTGAATTCAGCTGAGCGTCATTGCCCATGGGCCACTAGTTATATCTGCTCTCTCCCGGGCGGCCTATGGTATAGCTCAGCTCAGCATGGTTCAAGGTCTGTTGCTGTTAGTCAAAATGTCTATAATGTTTCATAGCAATCACTGTATTTGCTTGCTTATCCTATATTTTACTTTAACTAGCAACCGCAAGTAACATAAATTCCTGTTAACACACAATCGGCCAATATGCTCTTCAAAAGGGACACAATTAGTTGTAAGTCCAATGCTTACCTCTGAAACAGTAATTAATGAATATATTCACTATATTTTAAAGGGAAATTTTGTAATAAAAAATAATACTTCACACGTATAAAAGGTAGGTCGTGGTATTAATCTCAATCTCAAACTTCTCAAGATTTAAGGGAACCTATTGAAAATGGCCCTCTCAGGATTCATTCGGGATGGTGTCCCGGACACTTCAAGACCAAACAAGGGCATTTCCGAGGCGTGGCCACAGAGGAGTTTAATGTAATAGTGAAATGTCACCACTGTCAGTTACATGTGTAGATTGTTGAGGATGCGGAAGGCGTCTCTCCAGTGGATCACTTTTTAGCTCAGCTGACTGAAAGTCATCTTGGGTATTGTGATGGCGCTTTGTCCGTCGTCTGTCCGGCCGCCCGTTACCTGGCACACATGGCAGGTGTGAAGCTATGTACACATCCATACGTTTATGCGGCAACTGCAACGTCAACGGCATGTGTATTTTTCAATGAATTTCATACGACCTGATTTTTTAGCTCAGCTGACTATAATTAAGTTTTCTTCGCTAAAGCACAGGTCCTTGAAAGTTCTTTTTTAGGAACCTGAAATTAGGTAATTGCGACCTATATTCTCCGAGTTATGCGGCCAGTTTGGAAATCCCAGAATAATTAAAGATTTGAAAAAAGGCACCTGTATCTTGATAATCAATGCATGGATTGCCATTAAACCTGCCGTGAATGTTTATCTTGTAAAGTTTTATCAGGTCTTGAAGATTGGTGGCGCAACCTAAATGTTTCGAATTTTTTACGCGTTTTGTCCTCCATTTTTACAACAGTAAGATGAGAGTACCTTTCTTTTACAGGGCAAAATTCGTAACCGTTAGACCTAGAAACTTCTAACTTAATATTAAGGGGGACTCTGAAAGTTCCCTTTGGACCCCTGAAATTAGGTCACTGTGACCTATATTCGCCAAGTTATGCAGCCTGTTTGGGCACCCCGAATTTTTTAACAAAAAAATGATAAACAGTTATGTATCTCGATAATTGATACATGGATTGCTATGATTCTTGCCATTATATTATTTTCATTTAAAGTTTCATCGGTTGCTGAAGACTGCAGGTGCCACATTTTTTTCGATTTTCATACATTTCCCCCCTTTTTTGGCTCAGCTGACTGTCAGTCATCAGAGCTATAGCGATCACTCTTTGTCCGTCGTCTGTCCGGCCGTGTGTCTTTTAACAGGGTACAAAACGTAACCACTCGACCTGGAATCTTCTAACTTGACATCCAGGGAAAACCATGAAAAGCCTATGAAAACTCTCCTTGGAAACCTGACATTCGGTCTCTGTTACCAATATCCTCCGAACTATGGAGCTTGTAAGCACCCCAAGAAAAATTGAAAATTTTATACTAAAGCAGGGCACAAATCATAGCCATTGGACCTAGAATCTATTTACTTGACACCCTGAGAGTTCCTCAAAAGTTCTCCTCTGAAACCTGAAACTAGGTCACTGTGACTTATATTCTCCAAGTTATAGAGCATAATTTCCAGAAATGATGCAAAATGCACACACATTGCCACATTCCATAGGAACGGCTGAATGGATTGTCATCAAATTTGGTGTGCTTATGGGTCTTGTTGAACTTAAGATAATATGCATGAACGATGATGCCATCTACATTATCTTAATTAGTTGCCTGTGCAAGGACATTTCGTCAACATGTCTGTCCGCTGAGCGTCATGACCCATAGGTCACTTGTTTAAAACAATCAGATAAGGTAAGTTAACAGGGCACAACTTACCGTTGGGCACAACTAAATGGGTTGATATCTGGGGAGGTCCTTGAATGTTCCCATAGGACACCTGAAATTTGGAACAAATTATAATGAGTGGATCTGTCTCCTCATGGATGATTATAGATTAAAATAACCTCATTTGCATTAATTACTTGCATTTGTAAATGAATACACAAAGTATCACAGCCAAAACCAGCATGTTAAACAGCTGAGCGTCATGACCAATGGGTCACTTGTTTTTGCTGTTGCCGCAGTATTGTTGTCGGATTTTCGTTATCGGAAAAGCGGATGAATGTGTACACAGTTTAAGGGCTACGATAATGAAACTGTGCGTCATCAGATTTCTAGCAAACATGAAAAGAGGTCACAGTTACCTCAATTCTGGGACTTACAGGGCGTGATTGAGTATCTTAAAAAATAATACGAAATAAATACAATTTGCAAGATATCTCCAGTTAGGCTTGATCATTTATTCTCGAAATCTGCTTGCCAGAAGATCTAGGGTAGGCTTTACTTATACGGAACACTAATGGGTTCACCTACGATCTTTTTATTTTGTTTTGCCGTTTAAAACCCCCATCACTGCCACTTGAGAATAGTGTGAGTTAATAACTAAAACCTAATCAGCAGATTTCCTTTATATTGTGCATATACATTGAAAATAGAATCATAGGATGAAACCTATTCAAATTGGGGCTAATACTTTCAATATAACAGTGGCATTTATCTTGAATAATTTCCTTTATTTTGGTGAAAATCTGATAAAACATTTCTCAAGAATAGATGGATGGATTGTTATGAAAATCAAAATTAGGTAAGTTAAAAAATATTAAGATCTCACATTTGAAACCTATTGTCCCTGACCTTGATCCCTAATGTCGAAATGGCTGCAATTATAATAATCATGAAACCTCATAACTTTAAAAGTACTACATATTTTTGCCTCAAATTCGATATACCTTTTGCTTCAATCATATTCTAAAAGAAGTTCTAAAACTCGTGACCTTGATACTGAACTTCAAGTCAAATCAGTGGAAATTTAGGTTATTTGTGAACTCTGTATGTTTTGAAGCATTGGTCAAACTGTTACACCTTCCATCTGTCAGATAATAAGTGAACTTCTTACCAGATAATTAATGAAGAACACTATTTATTTTGAGGTCACAAGGTCAAAGGTTTCTTTTTGAAAAGGTTCTGGATAAATTTGAAGCCAACGTTTTCATCCAAAACCTTTCATCTCTCACACCTGGCTTACCTACCAGTAGAGGAAGAACCCTATTGATACTTAGGTAAAAAGATCAAGAGTCAAGGCCACAAGACCACCATTTTTCAAAGACTTATGAAAATATCCCTTTAGACAAATTCGGTTGACCGTCGCCACCCATGGTTCCCTAATTGGTAATAGTGATAATATGAAGATGCCCCTGGTTCAGCGGCCAATTTAGTCCGTGGTTTTTATGTTATTCCAGAGAATGGAATACTTTCATACACATAAACACGAAGGCACATCTGGTCATACGAATGTATTGTCTTGGACTGTTGCTTACATGGTCTGGACGGCGGACCCAAGACTCTGGTGAGTCTGACCCCATTACCTGACCCGAACAAAGGCCACGCGTATTTGAGAAAGTCTGTTAATCTTACTCCTGTGTGTACTATATAGACCCTTAAACCCTATAAACTACAAACTAAACTAGACGACCAGAGGTCGAGCGCTTGCCTGAAATGACGTTGAAACAGTCAAATGAATGAGCAATGACAAAGGGAGAGAACATAAGCCATATTTTAAAGATCAGACCAATATTGACAAAGTTATGAAGGAAATAAGAATTTTACGTGATTTGATGACCTTGACCTTGACCTTTGTCCTATATGATTAATACACATACTGGTTCCATATATTGTCCTGATATACGATATGTTTAAGTGATTTTTAAGGAAAAGTTATTCCCGCTTAACTGTGGCCAGTAGAATGCTATATACCATACACAACAACCAGCAAGAAGGCAAATGAAAATAACTGACAAACAGACAGACATACTGACAATGTGACATAAGTTTTGGACCAGATGACTTGAACAGGTTATGAAGAAGACCAAGAGGAAGAAGAATAGCTACAGTTACATGTTGTAGTAGTTCGAGAGCCATATCCCGAAATTGAAAAATTACTTTCAAGATATTAGTGTATGACATAAGATGTACCAGTTTCAAAAGGATTCCTGCAAAACTGTGTCCTAGCGATAGCTAATTGTAAGATGCCAGAACCAGCAAGCAGGGGACATGGAAGACTATTGACAAACAGACAGACATACTGACAAAGTGATTCAAGATTGAAACCAGATGATCACACGTAATAGTAATAGTAATAGATACCCCAGTAATAGTAATAGTAATAGTAATAGAAGATAAAATGTGGTAATAGTAATAGTAATAGTAATACCAGAAATTGAAAGTAATAGTAATAGTAATAGTAATAGAACAACTGTAATAGACCCCATGTCTGATTCACACCTGGTTATGGAGAAGTCCCAGAGGAAGAAGATAAGCTATAGGTTATGTAATTCAGGTTTATAGTTTTGGAGATCTGGCAAAAAAAAATATATGTTGTGGAGAATCTAGAGCAGCACTCCTTGGCGGTCATATCCCGCAAATGACAAAATATTATTTTTTTAGATATTAGTGTAAGACACATAATGTACCAGTTTCAAAGAGGATTGCTGCAAAACTGTGGCCTCTAGATAGCTAATTGTAAGATGTCAAAACCAACAAGCAGCTAGGGGTCATGGAGGACTATTGACAAAAGACAGACATACTGACAAAGTAACACAAGATTAAGACCAAATTATCTCACCAGCTGATGGAGAAGTCCAGAAGAAGAAGATAAGCAATAGTTTATGTAATTGAGATTTATAGTTTCGGAGATATGGCCTAAAAATTATTTGTTGTGGAGGATCGAGTGCAGCGCCTCTAGCGGTTATATGCCGAAAATGAACAAAAACCTACATCGAGATATTAGTGTTAGACATAAGATGTACCACTTTCGAAAGGATTCCTGCAAAACTGTGGCCCGTGTTGAGCTAATTGTAAGATGCCAGAACCAGTAGGGAGTAGGGAGGACTGCTGACAAGCAGACAGACATACTGACAAAGTGACACATCTGAGATTACAGATGATGGGGTAAAAATGGTTGGGAAGGTGAATGTAATGTACTGATTTGGTGCGCCACCCTGTGGTCGCATCTGAACTATATTGCTGTTTATTATGTATGATAAATAAGTTTATGCCAAGCTGTTGTTCCTTGAGTACGACTCCGTGTCTCGACTGCCTAACAAACAGAAAAGTGGCGACGACGATGGTTATTTTGACCACAGTCGAGCGTAGAAGACATCAGCGAGCCATGTTGAAGAGTTGTCCGTAAGTGATACACTCTCAAGTTTTATGAACTTTATACGCGCAGGGACACCTTTCTTGTGACGCCTAGTCGAGCGATAAAGTAACATGGCGGCGGCAACCATCGGTCACGTGGGACCGTTCGTTCCCATTGATGAAAAATGGACAAATTATCAAACCAAACTAAAGTTATGGATGTTGTCTAATAAAATAGAAGACGAACAAAAAGCTGCTACTCTCCTGACTGTAATCGGTCCAGCGGTCTTTGAAACCGTGAGTAGTTTAATATTTCCCGCTCGCGTTGTTGATCAAACATATTACGCCTGGTTAAAGTGCTGAATTAACATTATAGGTCAGCTAGTACCCCACTGGCAGCTAGACTTAAGTTCATTTCAAGAAAACAGAATATGGGTGAAACAGTTAATGAGTATTTTGCTGACTTAAAGAGATTAACTGTTGATTGTCAATATACCAGAGAGGATAAAGTTGGGGAACGTTTGATAGAAACATTGTGTCATGGAGTCCGGGATAGCAGAATTACTAAGAGACTGTTAGATGAATCCACTAAAGCCACATTAACCTGGAATAAAGCTTGTGAGATAGCTTTAGCAATGGAGCTAGTAGACAAGTATATGAAAAGCTATAATCAGGATTCTGAGAAGTATACCCAGTCAGGTCAGATAAACAGACCTAGAGGCAGAGGAGGTAAAGGCCAGTATAAGCATTTTAAGCCTGTAACGCATCAACATCACAGATGTTATGGTGGGCACAATGGTGCCAACTGTCCACATAAAGAGACCAAATTTTTTTAAATGTTCAAAAGTTGGACACATTGCAACAGCATATCGCTCACAGGTTAGGAGGGGAAATGGTATTCGCAAGCAAGGCCCAATAAACCAAGGATCTAGATGTAAAAACAGACAGGCAAACTATATTAATGTTGAAAGGCCAGATGATGCAGAGACTTTAAATGCATTAAACAGTATGGACAGCACTAAGAAACCAGATGAGTACAAGGTCACACTTGAAGTTGAAGGTCAACCTGATTCATTTTTTATAGATACAGCTGCATCAGCCACTGTGATTGGTGAGAGAACATACAATCAGTTCTTACAGAACATTCCTTGTGATGAAAGCAGAATTAAATTATTGAGTTATAGTGGTGAGCGGATTGAGACAATAGGTGATATCATGGTATCAGTGACACATAAGAATCAGAAACAGAAATTACCACTGGTCATAGTCAAAGGTGACAAGGTATCTCTCTTGGGTCGTAATTGGTTGAATAAAATTCAGCAAGACTGGAAACATATTTGCTGTGAATAATTATAAGAAAGATGGTCAGTTGCAGGAGTTATTAGCACCATCAGCACCTATTTGAAGCCAATGGACTGGTTAAAGAATTTAAAGCAGAGATACATTTGAAAGAATATGCTATACCAGTATTCACTAAACCACGACCTGTGCCATATGCATTGAGAGAAAGGGTTGCAGATGAACTTGTAGACTTGAGCAATCAGGAATTATCAGAAAAGTTGAAATGAGCCAGTGGGCAGCTCCGCTTGTTGTTCTACCTAAGTCTGACCATAGTGTTAGGCTCTGTTGGGATTTTAAATTGACAATTAACACAGCCATAGAGGATCAGCCATACCCACTACCGACAGAAGAAGATATTTTTGCCACTTTAGCTGGAGGTGACAGGTTCAGTGTACTTGATCTTAGTCATGCATATGCACAGCTTGAAGTCGAGGAGGAATCACAGAAACTCCTCACTGTAAATACTCACAAGGGACTTTATGAGTTCCAGAGACTTGCATACGGTGTGAAAACTGCACCGCATGTTTTCCAGAAAGTTATGGATCAAGTACTTGTTGGGATACCACAAGTAGCTTGCTACCTAGATGACATCTTGATTACAGCTTAATCTGATGCAGAGCACCTGCAGACCTTAAATTTGGTCTTTCAGAGGTTAGCACAGCATGGAGTTATATTAAAGAAGGCCGAGTGTCAATTTATGGCCTCCAGTGTTGAGTACTTAGGACACAAAATAGACTCACAAGGCTTGCACCCTATTCAGAAGAAAATCGAGGCAACAACAAATGCCAAACCACCTGAGAATAAATCTGAGCTGAAATCTCTGTTGTGTCTCATCAATTATTATGGGAGATTTCTGGAAGGGCTTTCAACTAAGTTAGAGCCACTGCATAGACTCTTGATCTAAGAGAATACATGGAAATGGTCTACAGAATGTGACCAGGCCCTACAAGCTGTGAAGGATGAGCTCACATCTGAACTATATTGCTGTTTGTTATGTTTACGGTAATAAATAAGTTTATGCCAAGCTGTTGTTCCTTGAGTACGACTCCATGACTCGACCGCCTAACAAACAAAAGTGAAGAGGAGCAAAATGAGCTATAGTTTATGTAGGTAAGACTTATAGTTTTGGAGATATGGCCAAAAAATGATATGTTGAAGTGTTTCGAGTGCAGCGCCCATTATCGGCTATTTACCGAAAATGAAAAATCCATTTCGAGGTATTTGTCAAAGCATAAGATATACCAGTTTCAAAAGGATTCCTGCAAAACTGTGGTCTCTGGAGTATCACTTAGCGATATATCACAAAATCTCGTTTGACGAGATATTGTGCGAGATATAGCGACACTTGTACTAAAACCTTGATGACCTCACAGAATGCTACCTCAAAAGAAACTAGACCTCTGCAGCGTTCAAACTGACAAAGTTAGAAAAATTAGTCCTTTTTTCGAATATCATGATTTTCCCCCCAAAATGCGTATCCATGGTTACGACAGATATGCTGCAGACCAGAAGAAAGGCCTTGGAATGACAAAGAAAATGAGCTATAGTGGAAGTAGATATGACTAATAGTGACAAAGATATGACAAAAAACATTTTGAGAAGTTTTCATGACCTTGACCTTGAGATTTGACCGATATAAAAAAAATCAATAGGCTTCGGGGACGTGTGGTATTCTACAACTTACTATAACAATGCAAGTTTGAAAGCATTCGCTGCAAAACTGTGCAGTTTAGAGTTGAGACAACAAATAGATAGCCAGACATCATTACTAACAGACATACGGAACTGACCAACATGCTTGCCGAAATCGAAGATTTCCGGCAAGCAATGAAACAGGTTAATAAACTGAGAGTCTTTTCTCCACCACCTCTTCTTCTGATTTGCAATACCATTGATATAAAACCCACAAAAATACAGATATAATTAATAATATCAATCAGTCCTTCGTTACCTAGAGAATAAACCTGGCATTTTATCAACATTCATGTCCCAGTGTGAACCTGTTTGCATTTTTACAGAATTAAGAGTAATGTGTACTTGAGAGGATTACGTTAAAAATTAATAAACAGCACATATACACTTGATAAACTTGTTTACATCCATACCAATATATAAATAATTACTATTACATTATCATTTACTTCACATAAAACTGTTAAATTCTTTTACTCACATGATAATTCTATACATGAGGCCGTAGCATATATGATTTAAGTTTTGGTTCTGAAAGTATTGAAGCTAAAAGTCCCTTGTTCTGAACCAGGTTAAGATTCCAACACAAAATGAAATTATAAACAAATTATTAGTCTCATAAATTATTATGATTTCAGGGTCCCTGAAACGGCATTCCAGACAGCTCAATAATTAAACATCAATATATCTTTACTCTTACGTACCACCACAAGGCTTTTAAAATTTTGCTGCTGTCTCTTTCAGATCAAAATGGTACTGCCAGCAACAGAGGTACCATTCTACGAGGACACAGTTGACATAAGAAAGGAGAGGAAACACTCCCCGGTCCCAAACACCACAATGGAGGGACAGGGTCAGAATACTCTCGAAAGGCTAACTCCTACATGGTGCGAAGCATCCATCCTCTATGCCGAGTTGGTGTGTCTCATTCTCATGATATTTATAGCAGTAAGTATCTTTGTAGTCGTGACGTACAGACAAGGCTATCTGAAGCACCTTTGCTACCGCTTGCGGAATGGATTCTCCCAATCGAGAGGTTTCCAAAAAATGGAGAAAACAAAACTTGGAGGTTCTGAAGAGGAGCTTGGATTGATCCCGAATGAATCAATGCGTTCTGAAATCCATCGGTTGGGTTCTTTTACCACCTGGCCCAATGGCTCGCCTGTTTTTCCAACGCATCTAGCACGGAGTGGTTTCTTCTATAAAGGAAACGGCAAAGAGGTCGAATGTTTCCGGTGCCAGGGGAAGATCACGGAATGGACCGAGGGGGACAAGCCACACGCTAAGCACACGACACTCTTCCCGAACTGCCCACTTGTGACAGGAACTGATGATACTAACCTTCCTCTTGTACCACCACATATGGCTCTACCTGCCCGCCTGATTGAACTACTGTTACGCGCAGTTCAAGGGTGGCATGGAGTATTTGGCAAAAGCTATGATCATACAACAGCTGCGGCGGATGGACAAATGGAAATGTCACGTGATTTAGGGCACGTAACGAACCTTGATGGGAATGGTGTACTGGTAAGTGACGCCGATGGTCAACCAATGCAATTGGGATACATGCATGGAAATTCCGGAGAGGCGACGAACGGTCCCGCAATGCCAGAATCATGCCGAGGCTCCATGAAAGAGGAAAAGAACCGAATCGCTACTTTCAGCCAGTGGCCAAAAAGACATTTAATCAACCCAAACACCTTTTCAGCTGCTGGTTTATACTTCGTTGGCCCCGGGGACAAGGTAAAATGTGCGTTTTGTGAGGGGTCCATGATGAACTGGGATCTTGGAGACAATCCTCGTGACGAACACGTCCGCTACTTTGGGGATCGCTGTTCTTTTGCTCGCGGGGAACCCTGTGGAAACGTTCCTCTTCCTGACGAGGACCGAGAGGTTTGGGAAAAGAAAGAGCAAATAAAGCAACTGGAACAGCTCGGAATTGTCACGGACAGGCCTCGTCAACATATGTATGCCAAAGAAAGTGATAGACTGACGACTTTTGAGAACTGGCCGAAAGACAAATCACAGTCGCCAGAAATGTTGACCGAGGCCGGATTTTTCTATACAGGTGACCTTTTTCATGTTTATGTTACAGTTTTAAATCCTATGTGAATAAAATATGTTAAACATATTAAAGATAAAAGGCTATTTTAGCCCCTGATATATGCATCAGCATATGTACCTGTTGCGGAAGCCACAACTGTAAAAATACTCTGTTGATGTAGAGCAGCAGAGCAAGCCAGAATTCGGCGTCTTAAATGGGATTATACAAGATATGTTTACATGTGCATGAATTGAACCTGTAATATTATTTTAGAGTAGAACATGACAGTATACAATATTATTGTATCAGCCAAAACAGAGTTTTGCGGATACTATGTTTTCGCGCGGGTTCAACATGAGAACTCCTCTGAGACCCTTAGACCGATCTTTCCGAAATTCGGCATAGTTGTTCCCTCACCTATGTAGTTGTACGTAACAAAGAATGGCGGCGTTACTTGCAATCCTTTCTGTCCAGTTCGAATCTTGATGTCTTTTAGATAACAGCCCATATCTCAGTAATGGTTCAATGTATTGAGCTGAAATTTTGCACGTCTATAGATCTTGGATCTCTCCATTTCGTATTCGAGACTAGTGGCGCCAACTACAATACTATTTGAGTAGCGTTCATCTATGCATTTGCCATCCGTTCGTCTCAGTGGTTGTTCAGTGTATAGGGTTGAAATGGTACATGTCCATAAATCCTCGACACCTCCATCTCGTAAACAAGACTAGTGGCGTAATCTGCGTGGCGTCCATCCGTACTTTTGCTTTAGGGAAATATTGCTCATATCTCAGGAGTGGTTCAAGGTATTAGTCTGAAATTTGACATGTCCATCCATCTTGGAAATTTTCACGTAAGCCAGACAGTTGGCGCCACCTACCTTCCCGTTTTCATGGAATAAATCAATGCCCTTTTCTCAAGAGTGATTTGCTGTATTGGCTTGAAAATGTGCATATCCATAGATCTTGGACTCCTCCATCTTGTACACAAGACTGGTGGCGCCATCTGCAATCGTTTCCAGTGGCGTCCATCCGTACATTTGCTTTGGGTGAAAATTGCTCATATCTCAGGAGTGATTCAAGGTATTGGTCTCAAATTTGGCATGTCCATCCCATCCATCTTGGAAAGTTTTCCCTTAAACTAGACAGGTGGCGCCACCTACCTTCCCGTTTTCGTAGAATAAATTAATGCCCTTTTCTCAGAGTTTTAGTTACTTCATTCAGGAGTGGTGTGACTTGTGGGCCTGAAATTGTACATGCCTGCGATTATAAATGTCATATTTAAAGAGTGATGGTGCTACTCGGCCGTTCTTATGTGGCTTCCTACTATATACTGTTTTAAGGGAAAATTTTGCCTTCCGATGATCATGGTTTCATAGTTCATGTTCAGTCAAACTTCTGCTAATTTCTACCTACAATTTCTCGCAATTTCTTGGAGGTCATTCATATTTTGCCCTGTCTACTCACTCTATTTCCCCTTACCACTCAATCCATCCTTCACTTCACCCGTACCACTCTGATTTTGTCGCTTGCCGACTACCCGTATTCTAGTTTATCAATGTTTCGTCAGTGGTATCGTTTCTTTATTATAGGAGAAGGAGACAAGGTCCGCTGTTTCTTCTGTGATGGTGGTTTCCGGAGCTGGGAACCCAGTGATGATCCTTGGATTGAGCATGCCCGTTGGTTTCCTAATTGTGGCTTTGTGAAGCAAACAAAAGGCGTCAACTTCATCCATGAGGCTAAGAGAAAGGCGGCACTTGAAAATTGGGTAATTAGGGTTTACTTGCTTATATACAGGGTTTTCATAACCAGCTCATATATTAAATACTTTTATTGTTAACTGACTGTTGTTGCGTACACCAGGTGCGTAACATTGGACTAAGAACAACTTCACCCCGAATGTATTCGAATACACGTATACTAGTTTGAAAGCTATTTTCAAAAGCTATACACTGCAGTTTGTGTACCTACGTTTATTATTGGAAGATGAACATCTGTAATATATATATATATATATATATATATATGTACAGTAACCTCGCCTAACGACAACCTACGTTTAGCACCATATTTTGCACGGTCCAAATTATTTTTCGCTCTATATATCAGATCTCGCTAAAGTAAGACCTTTTTATTGAGGTCCCGTTGGCTGTCGTTGCTTCAAGGTTTCAATGAATAAATTTTCCAATGATGTTAATCAAACGAAGAAATATTTTACGTATTAATATATTTATGTGTGTGTTACTCTCTCTCTCTCTCTGGATTGAGAGAATTCAAAAGAAATTTATCCTGTAAAGGGTAGCCATAAATGGGTAGTAAACAGGGATATGTAATTAATTTTAGGAGAATGAAATGAACAGATCGCCCAACAAATCAATTGTTAACGGACATAAGCGAGCTCCTCCAGGTAAGGTGTCAATCTGACATTTTTGGTTAATTTTTCCTCTTGTTCATATGCCTTCTTGAGGCTTTCATCTTTTCGAAATTCTTGCATGTGAATTAGTCAAAAGCGCTATTTTTACTCCATGATTTATTCTACACTATACATATATTTTTATTTAGGAATGTAATAAAAACACTGTTAAATTATTTAGTTGCATTTAATCTTGTTTTAAGCCATTTTGCACGAAATAAGATTTAAAAAACTATCACTCCATCATTTTCTACTGATCAGCATCCAAAGAAGAGTTGGAGCGCACGGTCACAGCAGAGATGGATTCGGAGCCTGTGCGCGTTATCCTGAAGATGGGATTAACTCGTGCCCAAGTGGAGTCAGCAGTTGAAAAGCGGCTACAGACCACAGGCCAACCATTCACATCGCCCCTGGGCTTATTGGAAGCTGTGGTTGACTCGGGAATCTCACGAGAGGCTGTTAATACGTCACAATCTGAACCATGGATTGGGCCAGTCATGGGACAGAAGTCAGACAGGAATAAGTTTAACAAACATCCTTTAGCGCCAGAAAATGATAGTGATGAGGTTGAAACAGCTACCGGAACTGGTGCACCCGAAGGTAAATCTATTTTCTCTTGTAGCCAGCAATGCAATTGCTTTCTGTGAAGAATTTATGTGACTTGTTACTTATTCTGGGTACATATTGAAGGTCCAATCACCTGTCTGACCTTAATAAACTGAAGGTTATCCCTTGGAGCTTTTATAAAAGTAGGCCAGAAAACGTGGATATCACCGCACACAGGCTGCTTTTTTGTTTATTTCAACGTCTTTATAATATGTAGGGGCCAGCAAAAGTAATCAAACAAATTCAACAAGGGCATTTGGGAGCAAGTCAGATAAGCCAGAGCCTTGCAAATGGCGTTTTGTTACAAGTGACCTTTCTACCTCCGCATATATGCAACCTACCACCTTAAGTATCATGTTTTTCCCGTCTGTCAACTTCGCTGTGTTTACAAACATGTTGTTAATCATTAATTTCATACATCCTTCTCGAAGGCCTGAGAAGAACTTTTCACAACCAAAATAACCCTTAGATCATATATATATATATATATATATATATATATATATATATATATATATATATGTATATATATATATGTATATATGTATATATATATATATATATATATATATATATATATATACAACACAGAGGAAGCGAGAAATCACATAAATTCTTTTTCAAAAGGTAGGTGAATGGGCACCTTTAATGAATTCTTTGTTATTCCTGTTCATAAAAATGCTTATTCTTATAACGCCCTGTGACTGGTGTATGGTCTTGTTTACCTATAAGATATTAGTAAACACGTTACACACACCCATGTTGACAAACTTAATAAACACCTGAGTGTAGGTGAATGATCGCGCTTGTGAGGAAGTTGAATGGCCTCTGTTTTGACGAGAACATGTGGAGCAAAGCATTTGGCAAAAACTGGTTCGTCTGATCGGCCATCAGATGTCCTTGTTGGACGTGTATGGTTTACGATCGGCGGCCATATAAGTACGCTCCCAAGGCAGCGGAAATCTTGCGCTTCTAAAGAAGCAACTGATTTTCACGCTGCCAGCTTTGACCGTTTATGATATATTTAGACACCAGATGGCGGTTCGTTGTCCACTGAAATAAACGTGCGTATGATGTGACAAGCAGCCAATCAGATGCCAATAAACAAACACTCGACAGGCATCCTGGCTCCGCCCATTGCTGCGCTTCAAACGCCGCTTGATGAGTTTCCGGTCGAATTTAAATTGCTCCCTCTGCATTCTCGCATCATCGACCGATTCGTTTATGACAGTATGACTGTGTTAGCGTAGCCATGTATCTGTTGTCTACAGAACTGAAACCAGCCAGCGAGGTGTGCACGCAGCCTTTGTTGTTACGTTTCGTTTGAATTACAGCTCACCGGCCGAGCATCCTATGTGCCCAAGGCCCTAAGCAAACCACGTCAGGGGCAATTCTCTCTGAGCCTGTGGCCTGTTCAGACGGTTACGCTGGGGGATGAGCTGTCACTCAAAAAGAAATGAATATGATTGGCTACGTGTATTCCTCGCTTGGCTTTGTTTTCAAGCACAGGGTCTCATCTGATTGGACAAAAATACAGTGCTCCCCTCTGGTGTTGCAATTCAGGATACGAGGTCATAGGTAGTAGCCCTATAGGTGGTAAAGCGTTGTGTAAAGAGCGTACCATATAAGCGGGATTCTCACCTTATCAACACGTTTATTCTTACAGAATGGACAACCTGTGAACTGTGGCATTTTTGGCATATTATTGTAAAGCTTCAATGGATAATCTATTGAACAAGTGAAATAACGGAACGGGTCTCTTTAAATAGAACAATTAGGGCAGGAAATATTGACAGTTTATAATATATCGGTAGAAGAAACCAATATTATATCCTACAGTTGTTGGGTAATTTAGGCCTATGAAACGTTAAATAACTTTCACATCGGGCAAACATTGAGGATTCTTCATATTAGATGCAACGTATCAATAAATAAACTGTTATCTGTTTGAATTAAAAAGAATAAGTTTTGGATGTTTAATGTTTAACATGCTGTATTTTTTTAAATTTTTACACACATTGTTTAGGCTCTTAAATTCTTGATTCAGATTCGGAAGCCCTGGCCGAGAAGAACCGGAAGTTGCGTAATGAGCGTCTGTGTAAGATATGCATGGACCATTGTAACGAGGTCGTTTTTCTGCCTTGTGGCCACCTGGTGGCGTGTGCTGACTGCGCGCCCCGTCTGACACATTGCCCCGTGTGTCGGATCCTGATCAGGGCAACTGTCAAAGCCATATTTTAAGAGAGAGCAGTGTACTGGGAACAAGTCTATATGAAGGAACTACTTCAGAGCAAACTTGGAAATGTTGTCCAGTTCAAGTCAATGTGTTCCTCAGCAAATGTATTAGCCATGAAATATGACTCAAAGACCTTTTTTTAAATAAACTGACTCCAGACTTTCATCCACGTTCGGATTGCAGGTTACCACCACAAATATATATAAAATTAACCTTGATGTATAATTTAGTAGCTGCACATAGATACTCTGGGTATTCGTGTTACCTCAACAGTTTAATGAAAGTATAGTCATCTGTTCTGAAAAATAACTTGTTAATTTAAAAAGTACATGTTTTATTAATAATCAAAATATATAGTAATTGTAATGCTTGTAACATTGTGTTTGGTGTTGTGGTTGCATTTCACGTCTGGCCATTATATATATATATATATATATATATATATATATATATATATATATATATATATATATATATATATATATATATATATATATATATATACGCACACACCAGCTTCTGTGGTTCAAGAGTAGGTTAAATGGGAAGGCCATGCCCCGCGGTCGTGTTCTCTCACAAACGAGTGCGCCTTTCGTGTGTTCATCGGTGGTATGTATATATATACCCAAACATGTGTGACATTTCCTTCCCTGGCACCTGTATTCACATAGCACAGGTGCAATAAGCAAGCCGTTTAAATATTTGTTGCTTCAGCAGGCCACCAGATGGCAACACCTTTATCTGCTCCCACTCTTCCTCGTACCTTGTGTAACCAGATGCAGTGTATTCAAACATAGCATGAGTAATAATAAAAAATAAAGGTATTATCAGTACTTTGTGTGTCACTTTCGTATTCGCATGCCCACCTGAAGGTGGTCACAGAGTAGCGAATGTGTGTATGTGAGTGTTAAAGGCACAGATTAAAAAATGTGTTATATTCTAATATGTTACTAAAGATCTGATTAAAAGAAAGAAACTGATTAAAGTACAATAAACGATAAGATCAGCTCATCGCCAGATAGGTGTAAAATATATGTAACACAGAGCTGGGCCTACGATGAAAGATGTAGGTTAGTGAAACAGCTTTGTCATCGATCTAGATTTATCTTCTTGTCATCTGGGGTTATAATATATATCACAGAGATATAAGGCTGTATAAAATGAACTGTTATTAATATATAGTGGTCCAGGCGACCTCGGATAACCGCTGGTTTACAAGACTCACGAGAGGTGGCTTTCTCAGTGAGGTCATGGCAGTGCCAAATGCATAGGGCGCCGATCCCGGTGTCTGTGTGTATCTGGTAGGGGGACCCAATTATGATTTATTTGGGACCCATATGGACCATGTAAGGGGGGATGGGGTTATTTCTAGCCCTGTTGCTGTTGATACTGATATTATCAAACAATACATGTATAAGTGAAAAGTGCTTAAATTTGTATCATTTTATGCTAAATTATTTATTCTAAAAATCCATACCATGGGATTACTCCCTCAAACACACACAGGGGCATGCGCTTCAGGCTAAGAACGGGTACTATAAGTAACCAATGTCCTCACATATATTCATTTGCTACCGAAGACTAATTGTTGTAATTTTTCGAAAACTAAGTAAATAAAACGCCAATAACAAAGCCGGAACAAAACATATACACAGTTTTTGTTCGGTAGTGGCGAATTACCTGTCTAAAATGTACGTCCGGACTTTAAAATGTTGCTTCGTTTTTTGGTGATATCGTTTTTTTATTCAATTATTTTTAGACTCATAGAATGAGATGTTACGAAAATTTCCAGTTTTTCCGAGAGCACCCATAAAACATAATTTGATTCTTATAATAAAATGTTGTAAGTAGGCTATGAAATAAACTTTTGTCTTATCTGTTGCTTATAAATTTACATATCAGGCATGTTATTCCTAAGGCCT
This sequence comes from Sipunculus nudus, assembly GCA_026874595.1. Taxonomy (NCBI): domain Eukaryota; kingdom Metazoa; phylum Annelida; class Sipuncula; order Golfingiida; family Sipunculidae; genus Sipunculus; species Sipunculus nudus. The sequence goes on along the minus strand of CM049311.1, from coordinate 57,604,684 downwards.
GTGCCACAACATGTTCACCTGTCACGGGTATGTTGTTGTGTTATATATTAATATCAAAATAGGCAGGTCTTTAGCGTTGTTATACGTGGTTATATAATAGCGCCACCTGTCGTATATTGGGTGAAACTAAAGTGGTCTTTTCGTGCAAATTATTAAAGGGCGAAGATAAACCAGTTAAAGTAATAAAGGATGGATATTTTATGAGTTTGATTTTAATTATTGTATCAAAAGCTTATATACAAAAGAAGAAGCTTATATAGGAAGAGCTTGTATACAAAGCCTGTCCATGTGTAATGGGTGTACGTGGGAGTGAACAGAAGCTTCATGATGTGTTTTTATCTAAATGTTCTACGTTACACTCGTGACCAGGATATTGGGAATGATCTTGAACCAAAGACAGGGTGAATACTCTTGTTGGAAACCTGAAGTATGCTGTGGAGGGTCCTTTTTTTTACTAAACTTTGGAGAAGTTATCGGTGCAAGAAGCTAAATTGACAGTTTCACAGCTGATAATTCGTACAGATTAACACGGTGTTTATAACATTTATAACCCAGTTAAAATTATAAACCCAAAGACAAAAAGCTCACAGTTGTTCTCACTCAATATCATTGATGAATTAGGAGGGAAGAGCCAGATACAGAAGACACTTTTATTTGAAAGCACCTTAATGGAGAGAAAGTGTGTGCGTGTGTGCGTTGTTTGTCGGATGTTGTATCAATGAGTTTAATATTCCTCTCCCTCTTCCTCTCCCTCGGCCTCTACGGAGTCGACGCCGACCTCCTCGTAGTCCTTCTCCAGGGCAGCCAGATCCTCACGGGCCTCGGAGAACTCTCCCTCCTCCATACCCTCTCCCACGTACCAGTGGACGAAGGCACGCTTGGCGTACATCAGATCGAACTTGTGATCCAGACGAGCCCATGCCTCAGCGATGGCGGTGGTGTTGCTCAACATGCACACTGCACGCTGCACCTTGGCCAAGTCACCACCGGGAACCACGGTGGGTGGCTGGTAGTTGATGCCAACCTTGAAGCCAGTTGGGCACCAGTCCACGAACTGGATGGTACGCTTGGTCTTGATGGTGGCAATGGCGGCGTTCACGTCCTTGGGGACAACGTCACCACGATACAACATACAGCAAGCCATGTACTTGCCGTGACGGGGATCACACTTCACCATCTGGTTGGCTGGCTCGAAGCAGGCGTTGGTGATCTCAGCAACAGAAAGCTGCTCGTGGTAGGCCTTCTCGGCAGAGATGACTGGAGCGTAGGTGGCCAAGGGGAAGTGGATACGTGGGTAGGGCACCAAGTTGGTCTGGAACTCGGTCAGATCAACGTTCAGGGCACCATCGAAGCGCAGAGAGGCGGTGATGGAGCTGACGATCTGACCGATCAGACGGTTCAGGTTGGTGTATGTTGGGCGCTCAATGTCCAGGTTACGACGGCAGATGTCGTAGATGGCCTCATTGTCGACCATAAAGGCGCAGTCAGAGTGTTCCAGGGTGGTGTGGGTGGTCAGGATGGAGTTGTATGGCTCAACCACAGCGGTGGACACCTATTTGGATAAAAAACAAATTCGGTTAATTAAAACACATTGTTCTCTACAATTCATACAGGCTACATTTTAACTATTTACTCTTAATTGTGTTTATAAATTTATATACAATACCAATGGAACTATTGTAATAAATATTTTTGTAAATATTAAAGATTATTGAGGAATAAATAATTCGTAGCATTCTGACAAACAACACCAACCTGAGGTGCTGGGTAGATGGCGAACTCAAGCTTGGATTTCTTGCCGTAGTCCACGGACAGCCTCTCCATCAACAGGGAGGTGAAGCCGGAGCCGGTACCACCACCGAAGCTGTGGAAGATGAGGAAGCCCTGGAGACCGGTACACTGGTCAGCCAGCTTCCTGATGCGGTCAAGCACCAGGTCGATGATCTCCTTTCCGATGGTGTAGTGACCACGGGCGTAGTTGTTGGCGGCATCTTCCTTGCCGGTGATCAGCTGCTCGGGGTGGAATAACTGGCGGTATGTGCCGGTACGGACCTCATCTGACAAAAACGATTGCACAGTTATAATTAATTACCAAGGAATTTGTTTTTTTTTTCATACGTTAAGTCTTTCAATGATAAGAATATGGAGGTAAATTTTATAAGCATTTGACCGAATAATTTCATCGTATCCTTTGGAGAGAACAGTGTTACAAACTGGTATAAGTATTCTAGTATATCTTGTAAGCCTGCACAGACAAATCTTATGTATGACGGGGGGGGGGGGGAGGGTTCAGGGGGTCGAGAGTCGAGACCCCCTCTCCCTTCTTAACCAACGACCTTTTCTTTGACTATTATGCATGACATCCGTTGACCCCTCCCTGCAAAAAATCCTTGATCCGCGTCTGCTGCATGTTTATTTATTTTCACAAATACATATGAAGCATATGAAATATCTTTCCAAAGGCTTTCTTTTAGTAAAATTACTCAATCTATCAAACTTCACTAAGTAAATATAAATAAATATAAACCGTTCAACATTGGTAACGACTCACTTACCGACCACGGTGGGTTCCAGGTCCACGAAGACAGCCCTGGGCACGTGTTTGCCAGCGCCTGTCTCGCTGAAGAAGGTGTTGAAGGAGTCATCACCACCACCGATGGTCTTGTCGCTGGGCATCTGGCCATCAGGCTGGATGCCGTGCTCCAGGCAGTACAACTCCCAGCAGGCGTTACCGATCTGGACACCGGCCTGGCCAACGTGGATACTGATACACTCACGCTGAAAATAAGTAAATTGACTTTGATTATACATTTTTATGGAGCGTACATAAAGTTTCCCTTTCAAACTGACAAATCAGTTAATATTTGATCTTCGCCAACGTGGATGAAGGGAGTTTGTCTGTCAGTGTTCTTCCGTTAGGAAGAAATTCAATGAACAGCCGTTGACCTTTAGACAAAACAAATCATTAGCTCTTTAATAGAAAACAGAAAAGTAGCCTTTTCCTTAAAACATAAATTTATTCGTTGTAATATGTAATTCTATTTTCTCCATTAAACCTTTCATTGCACAGTTTTGTTTTGTATTGTTACATATCAGCAAAAAATGTAAAATATGCCCAAAATACTGAGCAGTGAGTTGGGGAAGTAAATGATATATCGGAGATGGTTCAACTGATAAATTTGGTAAAATATTGATTCAGTGTTCAACTGAGAAGTTTTCTTACTTCAGCCAATCAGAGACAGGAGGCGTCATGTGTACCGTCTTATTAAAGTGCGTCTGACCAAACTTTCTGTTCGAAAAATAGTGGCTGCCCTCTAGTGGCTAATTTAATAACTAAATCAAATGAGGCCACAACACACCTTCAAACAGCTCTTTGTCCATATGGAAACATATTTTTTTTTACTGTGCATACTATTTGTCTGAATGAGCCTCAAGAATTATTTCTCTGTATTCGAAGTAGGATAAACTTCTTTACTTTTATAGTCTGATCCACAATTGGGCGCCCATTGGAATTTAGGAATATATGTATTTTCAAAGATTAGCATAGCAGTTCCCATAAGTAAGCTATAATGAATGAATGAAAGAACGAGGTATGGTTCTAAATAATTAGCATGAAAACAAATAATATACATTGCAAAATATTCTAGCAATTCAATAAAATAGATATATGAGAAAACAGTATTTACACTTACAAGATTCAGAAGAATTAGAGGGCTGTGAAATATAAATATTGTCAGATTGCCAGACAGCTTTCATCTCATATTAGGCCTTTATTCCCTCATCATCTTTATTGTCAAACCGTTTGATTTAAGTTTGAGAGAATAATCACCACATTTCAATGGGCACCTACTGGAGGACAGACTATAATTCATTTAAGGAGTTTTTCATGTGCGTTTAAAATCTGCATTGACACAACTGTTTTCAGCAGAAACGTGCTTTCAGTAAACAAAGAGTTTATACAACCACAATGTATTACTTCAATAATTTACAACTGTATTCATGTATAGTTCCTAGTTGTGATTTTATACAAAGGTAGGTCAAGTTAAAACACCAACAAGGCTTACTCTTCTGGGATTTAATGTCACAATATTTGACCTAAATCTGAGTTACCTGGCTGTAATTAGTTATAAGATTCAGTTATAACAATGACTTGATAACTACTGCACAAAATCTTTATGGGCTGGCAATATTTTACATGGAATATATCAGACTATTTTTGTGCTTACCATTTTGTTGGTTTGGTTGAGAAATCAACGTGTAAAGATGTAAAGTCTGGCGGGCCTCACGGATCCGGACTGTAATGTGTCCTATAAGAGAGGAATGTAAGCTAGAAACACCTGCAAGTCGCTTATATACAGACTCTTCCCACAACCATGGTAACCACGTGCCAGTATGGTAACTAACAACACATTAAACTCCCGACATTACAGCTCTACCAAATGTATGCATGGCTTGTCGTATACAATGTCACCGAAAATCAATTCCAAATGAATGTCATTGCTACTGGTTTGTAGCTACGCACCTTGCTGGTTAAGCCTTTTTGTACTGGGCGAGACAGCCGTATTTAATGTGTGACCGCCCCGGGTCTTAATGCATCATGTCCCATGTATTGTTGGGTTCTGTACACTTATAGGCACGTGGAGTCCACCAACAGACCCCAACATATTCATTGACCCGGCCACAAGAGGAGGTATTTTATCGACGATAATTAGAAACGTGGACTACATTTTAACTTATATAAATGTATTAAAAGAATCTGGATGTCGCAAAGGTTTTTATATTTTTTTATTTCGATCAAATAAGCCAATAAGCATGCATATATGTAAACTACAAAATAAACAATAATAAAGGTGGTAACTTAACATCAATTTGTACAACAGGCGCACAATACAAACTCTTCATATATAAATAATTTCTTGATATTTTTTTTACAAATACACTTTATAAACATTAATTAGATTAACTAAAATTTGCAAAGCACTAATTTTGGTCTGCGAGTATTCTATATCACTCTCCAGTTTCATTTTGTCAATCGTCACATGTACATGTCACATGTAGAGCCCATACTTTATGTTACAGAATCCCATTCAGTCACGTGGTCTGGCGACCTCGCTCCTCAGGTCCTCTACTGGGCCATAACTGTAGCGCGAAAAAAGGCGCCAACAATCAAACCGGATCAAACCTGTTTACTCATCCATTGGTCACCACTTGTATTGCATGTGGAATACATAGTTCAACGTGTTAACACATGATTGCCATCTGTCATTTTCGTAACTTGGGGAATCGTTAAATTACCACAGAAACCCTTTTATATCTCAAAAGATCCATTCCCTGTGACATACGAAATTCCGCTTAATTGTATTGCGATTTTCAGCTTTATATATACCAGCGATATACCCATAATTCCATAGTTGGATCAAGAGTATTAAGACGTTTACCTGATAAGTCCGAGAAACTGGTGTAACAAAAAACAAAAATTGAAATTTGGGAGGGATATTCGCATATTGATATTAGATTTTATCAGAAATAACAATTAATGTTCAAAACACAGAAGTGGAAGTTGATGACGACTGAACATTAATAAATAAAGTTAAGTAACAGAACAACGTATACTATTGTAATTAGGCCAGTAGTGAATCTGTTAAGGTAAACAGCCTTTCTTCTGTGATAATGAATGAGTACTTTATCTGGTAATTTCTTTATCTCAACCTATTTAATACGCTCTCATACGCGTGACATTTCATATATTTGAAACGCACATGAACCGTTACGTACATTCATATTTGCTTATTAAACGTTTTTAGATTTTCTAATCAATGAAAGAAATAAACCAGAAATATCATAGCTAAGAAGCTTATATCATCCTGTGATATGTTTTCTAAGTATTTAAGTTAAGAACGAGGTTGAAAAGCAATAAATTCATTCAACTCTACGAGTTTACTGGGACAGAAGATAATTTGCCTACCTCACGTGTGTACGCTGCAGACGAGAATAACGTGCAGAATGGTTTGAACGAACCAGACGCCGCAACTAGGTCACCATCGTATGTTCATCCAGTCAAGCGTGACGTTTTCAGGTGGAGATGCCCGAGGTGTGCATAACGTGATCACTCAGCCATGTCCTTGAGGATGGGTTCGGTATGCTGCCCCGACGGGCTTGATTTTTTTTTCAAGCAAATTCCATCGGGACACGACATGAGAGGCGGTACCTTCACTATATATAGTCATACACATAAGTCATGGCATCAAATACAGAATACTAGTATATATATATGGACAAAATGCGGGTGGGGGAGGGAGGATTCAATATTATAAGTTTGAACGTCACCATATACATAAATTAATTTTTATATTCCTTTGATAATCAAAATAAATTATTTAATATGAATATTGTGTTAATGTATGTGATATATATATATATATATATATATATATATATATATATATATATATATATATACATAAATGGATCAATGCAATGTTCAGATAGCATTCAGAATATATATATATATATATATATATATATATATATATATATATATATATTAACACACACATATTGTAGGAGGCGTTAAAAGGCATGAACCGGAAAGGATACATGGGTGTACTTGGGGGCGAGGTTTAAGTGCATTATTAAGGTATTACGCATTTATTATTGTTCTATTTCCAACAGTTGGGGGGGGGCGTGGTCAAACAAGTGTTAGAACTTAATTGTGCAAAAACATCAAACGTATGTTTGAAATTTTTAATATATGATATATATATATATATATATATATATATATATATATATATATATATATATATAAATAACTAAAGTACGGTTAGTTTGACTTCATCAGTTTGTGCTAAAGATCTGTTTCGTGAGAGCAGCATTCAAGCCGGCTCACTCTTCAGGTACAAACTGGAGTGATCAGATATTTGGGTGAAGTTTGTCGTAATAGGTAGGGTTTATCTGGGGTTACTAGGTTCGGTGACGCATGTATTTAAAGTTTTTGTTTTGTTGGTGAATAAGGGTTACTGGGTGCCTGGCTTATTGTACTGTATTAGGGCTATTATGAAGCGCTCGAGGATTTGTTGGATTGCTTAAAGTTGATCAAGACCCCAGGTGTTGGTTCGGTCAGAGGATCAGTGGATTAGTAGTCCAGTTGGTTGTTCCTGCATACATTGGCTGGGATCTTGAGACTGCATATTTAACTTTATTTTCGGCTTAAAATTATTTAAGGTTACAAAGGAGGTATTTAGTTCTATGTTTGCATGACGTTGTCAGCTCGTTCCTATTGTTTAGTGAACTCAGATCAGGTCGGCAAATTATGTAGTATTTCTCAGTGGTGCATAAATTACATTTTTTGGACGTGTTGGAATAAGCTCTGCATTTAGCCATGATTTTCCATTTGACCGAATAGGGTATGTTTTTTTCTTTCAGAGTCCACACGTACTGGCTTAGTGTTGTGCTATTTCTGTATTTTTCATTCCTGAAACTACTGATGTGTCCATAGTATCTCGTTTTGAATGCGTTTTCTGTCAGTCCGATATATGTTTCCACTTGTTTGTTATCTTGTCTGGTAACTGTGGCCTTGTAAATTATGCTTTGAGTAAGGCATCCTTCTTTGATTTACCAGATCCACTGATCCCCTGACCGAACCAACACCTGGGGTCTTGATCAACTTTAAGCAATCCAACAAATCCTCGAGCGCTTCATAATAGCCCTAATACAGTACAATAAGCCAGGCACCCAGTAACCCTTATTCACCAACAAAACAAAAACTTTAAATACATGCCTCACCGAACCTAGTAACCCCAGATAAACCCTACCTATTACGACAAACTTCACCCAAATATCTGATCACTCCAGTTTGTACCTGAAGAGTGAGCCGGCTTGAATGCTGCTCTCACGAAACAGATCTGTAGCACAAACTGATGAAGTCAAACTAACCGTACTTTAGTTATTTATTTATAAACGCTCCCACACGGTAGAGCACTATCACCGCGATGTATTGAATTCCCGCCATGTGAACAATACAAATTATATATATATATATATATATATATATATATATATATATATATATAAAGAATTATATTACTTTTCAACCATTAAAAATTGGCCTATAGGTAAACCACATGTTTAGTCCTTAGCATGTGGAAAAGAACTTGTACAGAAACAAGTGTAACACCGGGCGTTATCAGATTTTATTTAATTTTTATCTTACAAGAACAAACCCCATGGTGCATGCACAGTGCAGATGTAAACCGACTGTTCCGTTAAAAAAAGAAACACTTGGATTACCTGGGGAAGACCTGAAGAAATCTAGATTATTTTGTTTATCTGTTCAACACAGCTCAGGTTCTGTACATGCAGCTGTGCAGTGATAACATCCTGCCTAGCGAAGAACCAGGCATGCTCGCAAGATGCAGGTCCCGTGTGAATCGATAATGTAAAAATGTGGTTCCGTATACCTTCAAGTACCGCGATAAAAATAACTCTTTCGTCTTCCCCTTACAGCTGTAGCACAAAGTGAACAGCTCAATCTATCACTATACATGAAGAAGTACAGCGGATATGATGCGACTCATCGCAGTTCATAGGAAATATAATTTACCCACAGAATGAGCCTATTCAAATTTAATCTGTAATGATTTTCTTTAATTCATGTATGTAATTTCTCAATTAACCCATTTCTGTGCTATACAGTTGATTTAGATGTACATGTTCCTTGCATTCACCAGACAAAAAAGGCTTCACACAAATTTTTTAAAAAAATTTCCTTTTCATGTATTTATCCTAGGACATGAATTACGATTTTATTTTAATTTTTACACTGACATCTTAACCATCCGCTGAACTATACCGCATACTGTCCAAGTTAATTTTTGGCCATTTTATGCATAGGTATATAATTTACTTTATAACAAGTAAACGGCCAATCATCAAGGTTATTTTCAAAGAAAATTTCAAAATTAGCTAATTCAAGTAATTCCAAGGTCTGGAAAATACATTTGACAGAAAGATTTTTCAACATGTGGAAACCCTGCTAGACGTGGTTATTAGGCTTGAGTTGAGCGCGTGGCCTGCATTTTGAACGACTAACATTACAAAGATTAACATCATAGTAACAGCTTAACCTTACAGGCGAGGGCCATTTGTCGAACACTCAATAAATACAGATCTCAGGACAGTCCAGTCGATGTCTGGTGAAGTTTCACGGAGCAAATATACATCCCATGTATCGAGAAGGCTAATAATGTGTGCCCGCATTATACACAGCCATTCCTATGGGTAATGAAAGCAAAGGATTTTTTTAAGACGAGGAAGGGGCAATTACCGGGCAAAATTACGGAAGTGATATGAAGAATTCATATCTTGGGAATATATTGTTAAAAGCGTGAAAAAAGTCGGATCAGAAGTAAATCTGCAATATTTGCTTTCGCTGTGTGTACAATGAAAAGTTGGTACAAGGCATACACATATATCCTTGTTACGACTGTTTTAATTTTCCATCCAAATTATACATTCGTGTCATAAATCAATGGGTGACCAAAACCAGTGTATAATAATGGAGGTTAGCAACATCAAGTTTTGAGTGAACTAAGATATATTTGATTTAATTTAACAAGAATATTTCTCTCTCTCTCTCTCTCTCTCTCTAAGTTGCTAAGAAAACACAATACGTGAAGGTTGACTGAATCCATTTTATACAGATTTGTGCAAATCAATTGCATATAGCGATATAAAAGCGCATTGGTCACGCGCAAAACAAATTGAAATTATTCCCTTAATACCGAAAACCGGCCATATATCAAGACATCTTCAGCACAGCGTGTGAACTGTGAAGTAAAATTAACAGTGCAAAGGATTTTATAATAACTGAAATAACAACGCACAGTAGCTATGTGCTGAAAAATTTCAGTCAATGCAAGAGAAAACATGCAAGTCCACACACGCTCAACACGGGTTACCAGTTACAGCTGGATATCAATAATTAATACTAACACAAAGCAAAAGGAACTGTATTTCAGTAGATGTGAACAAGAGGCCAAGCTGTTTATAATCGAAACCAAAATAGCATTGTAAAAGCAGAAGTATAGTAACCGAAACCCTGGACCGATATATGAAAGAATATCATTGCACATTTTAACATGTTTTAATTCTATATCACATTGCTTCTATAAAGATAATAAGTAACACTATCATATCCCATAATATATATATATATATATATATATATATATATATGAAAAGATTGTAAGAAATAAGATGGCCTGTAGTAATTACATAATTATTTTTAGTGTGTTTTCATTTCATAATGTCATGATGAAGCAGCATTTGGTATAATGCACCTGTACACAGTATTCAATCAAAACCGCACACCATATCCCACTCCATTTTGTACAAATATACACAAACACTGTACCATCAACTGCACTCTATCCCTGTATATACTGATTAAAAAAATATCGTTTCCGGATTAACCAGAAATCCATGGATATAATCATGGTTGTACTTTTACTGCATGAGAACAGATCTCGTGATAGAAATTAATAACATATTTTATACACCATTAAACGTAACTCAACATGTATAAGTATTGCTGACCAGTAATATTATATAATTCAGGTGATTATTTATAACTAAGCTTGTACTTTGGACAACAAGCCTAACTCGTTATCTCTCTTTCTGGGCACAGTTTATCTGCACAAGCTTACCGTGATACGGGTGCACGGTCCCGTGACACTTAGACATCAGCGATTCATTTGTTATCATCCCAATACACATTTTCCGAATAAGCAAATCACATTGAATGGAATACCAGTATATTGGTAGAAATATGAAGCACGCTGTTTGCAGCTGACACAGATACTGATATCAGCTTTAGTTAGTTGCTACACGGACATAGTGAGGCTATGTATATATATGTTCTTATGTTTTTGTGTGACTAAGGATGACTTTTCTTTGCTGATCTTACAACTGAGAGTGAAACCTGGGTTAAAACGGAAAAAAGAAGTCACGCCTTCCTGAACTGGATCACATACTACAACATTTCTTTCTTGCTTAACTTCAAAATTACAGAACTTAATACCCCAAACCTGTAATTTTTTTCGCCTGGCATAAGGACAACATTCCATTGTAAACCTTGTGGTACCTGTTCTGCTGCCAAATCGTTAGTGATCTGATTGGCTCTTTGAGATCGTTTGAAGTGTTCTGATTGGCTGCTGCCATTAGAAAAACAACATAACAAAGATTACCCAAAAGATCAACTCATTACAGGAACTATGTTTATATGATAAACAAGGGACCTATGGGTCACGACGCTCAGCTGTTATATATGATAAAAAATTATTATTTAGTAATAAGGCACATGCTGGTTTTGTGTGGTAATAAATATAAGCTGTATTATGAGTTGTTGTTGTTTAGCTTATGTATGATTTTGATAGTACCTTTGGAGACAGGGAAGAGGATTGATTTCATTTATTTTATTAACAAATGGAGTACTATTGTCACAGAGATTTTGACTTGGCCATATAACTTATAAGCAGAACATATAATATAAGAGTTTAACTATTTATTAAAAAAAATACAAATATTGTCCCAAATATAATTTTTATTAAAAATAATAAGAGAATCATATGATTTTTTAAAATGAAATATAACTGATATGATTATTAAAATAATATTAAAGAATATATTCATGAATGCATTCATGAATACATTTTGAAAGTATTTGCACGAGTATTCATATATTTTCATTTTTACCTGAATTCCCATTCTTTATGCAAGAAATTTTATAATGGAGTACAAAATCATATTCGTATTTAAATACAATTACAAAGTATTTGCACCATGTCTGGAATTTATTCAGTTTTCACCAAACGATGTTGAGAATCCAGAATATACAAAATTCACACATTTAAATAATGATCATAAGTAACTGGTTTTATGGCTTTTATTTATATTAAAAAATAACTGTAAAAAATTCATTTTGGACTAATTTCACATCAATGTACACACTAGACACAGCAGGAATCTAGATTAATATTATCAACTGCATCTTTGTCTAATTTCCTTCATATGATCCCTAATGATTAGTAATGAATAATATGATTTACTTCTTTATCATTAAAATTGAACTGAAAAATGCCATAGGTGACTGCATGGTGTTATTTGGAATATGTGACATTCTACCCATCGATACAAGATTCTTATATCATCAGTAACTGCAAGTTAATTTCCTGTTATTATAAACTAACAAATTCCTTTTCTATTTTTCTTTAATTTGTTATTTAAAACCAATAAAAATTTATTAATTTATTGTTTTTTGTTATGTTCTTGGTTAAAACTACTAGATGAGTTGGGTTGGACACCTGGATCAACTGTGGCTTGCCATAAGCTGCCTGGATTCCATGTATGCCTCGCCTCAAGCGTGCATAATTTGATGAAAGGTCAACAAGGTCAACATACAGGTGACTCAAGAGGGGCTGGAGAGAGCCAAAGTCTGACAGGGTCTCATAAAAAACATTAATAAAAGCTACAATTTTTGGCCAATTTCTTTCAGCTTTCTAAACTAAAAAGCTGAAATGCTTATGTGTGCATGATATGAAAATTATATCAACAGTGCTCACGGGAAACAAACGTGCCATGGTCACAGTTGGGCAAAATTTAAGGTACTAATTTTATATTTATACTAAATAAAATTTGAAAAATTCAGAACTAATTTTGGGTATTCAATTGAATCTTGATTAAATAATGTTACATCCCTGACAAAAAATCTCTAGCTTCAGCAATGCTCTTGTTAAGGGAGAAAATATATTTCTTGATTTTTTACAAAGTGCATTATGTTTGGGCCCATAACTTAAAACAATTACACAATACTGACATCATTCTGGCATGTGCATAGAGAATGAAAAATATGTATATTATTTATGATTAAAGTCAGATCAGTGGTTTTGATATTAGGCAGTCTTGAAGTGTAACAATGGGTTTTTAATGGAAAAATGAAGTTTTTCATTAATATCTAAAATGTCCTAGTGACCAAATTCTTGGCATGGTAGGGCATTTTGGAGACATCTAACTGTATGCCGAATTTAAGGAACTTAGAGCTGAAGCTGGGGAGCTGAGCTCTTGCAAACTGCATAACACTAGCTTGATGTAAACAATATGTTACATGGTGCTTGAAAACTTGATTAAAATCTACAGTTTTTGATCAACTGGTTTCAAATTTTTGGTGTTAACAGTTGAAATGCTAACAAAAACATGCTGTGAAAATTAAATCCACAGTACTTACAGGAAAAAAACGTGCCATGGTCAAAGTTGGGCAAAATTTAAGGTACCAATTTTTTATTTTTATTAATATTTTAAAAAATTTAAAAGATTTTCATCTAATTTTGGGTATACAATTTAATTTTGATTAATTAAAGTTATATTACTGTAAAAAAGGTCCATAGCATTAACATATTTTGTGTAAAGTGATCAAATATCTTTTCTGATTTTTTACAAAATGCATTATGTTTGGGCCCATAACTTTTTTAAATTAAATAATACAGACATAATTTCTGGCATGTACATAGGAACTATATAGAGGAATATTTATGGTAAATATGAGGTAAAACAGATGAGTGGTTTTGATATTAGGCAGTCCTGAAGTGTGAAAATAGGTTTTTAATAAGAAATTGAGGTTTTTCCTTAATTTCTCAAAGGAACGAAGTTGCAAACACCCAGTTTTCGGCTTGGTAGGAGATCTTGGGGACATCTAACATTATGCCGAATTTTGGATTCATGGGTCTTACGGTTACAAAACGTGCCACATCTACGGACGGACGGACGGACGGACGGACAGACGGACGGACGACGGACAATGGACCACGACTATAGCTCAGATGACTTATAGTCAGCTTAGCTAAAAAGAAAATTAATAAATTGAAGAGAAAACCAATGTACGCACTAATTTGATATAAGCGTTTCCCAACAAATATTTTAAACAAGGTATATATTGGCAAATATATAATACAAACACATCTCCCTTTGTTTTACATTACCGCATCACTTAGAACGTGTTGTACTGAAAGGCACCCGTCATCTGACGTCTCTTATTCTTCTTCATCCAACTACACTGCATAGCTTGGTTATCCTTATATGTACAATATCACAACTGATGCACAACCAGAGCATGTTCACTCATGGCGTCACGTTTCATACGTAATAAGAAGCATAAACTTGAGGACAGGCTAATTATTCACAAACGTTCAGTTAAAATCCACAATAATATATACTCTCGTTGATCGACAGTGGTGAAGGGTATACAAAGTATTCTGAAATAAGCCTGGACAGATGCCTGGCTGACCGCAGGATACATGACCAGTAATTATAGCTATAAAAAGGAAGACATTATTTGAGCAGTACATTTATATATATATATATATATATATATATATATATATATATATATATATATATATATAGGGTGGGGGGATGATGACTTTGTATATATATATATATATATATATATATATATATATATATAAAGGGTAAGAGTGACGCCTTTTTGACAGACTTACTTATTATCACACAGCTATACCATTCATTATATATATATATATATATATATATATATATATATATATAGTGAAACCTCGTTGTGTCAAACTCGCTTAAGTCGAATACCCCATTTATGTCAAATTTACAGACTCGATATTCCTGACAACTCTAGTTAAATTATTACCAAAGAAAACCCGCTTGTGTCGAACCTCGGATGTGTTGAAGTTTTCTGAGGGTCCCTTCATCTTCGACACAACGAGGTTTCACTGTATATATATAAGAGTAAGAGTGAAGCCTTTTTGACTGACTTATTTATTATCACACAGCTATACCATTCATTATATATATATATATATATATATATATATATATATATATATATATATATATAAATATAATTTTCTTCATATATACCACTGAGCTAATACCCTAAAGTAAAGTCAGGGGTCTGTGTAATATTAGCAAAAATGAAAGTGAGATTAGTTATACATGTATAATTTTGTTTGCTGCATTTTATCTGTTACAATGTTAGTGCCAATCTGCTCTACTGGTCACCTCACCAACTTGCTACCTTACAATATGTAACACCTATCTATTCATACATTTCATAACTTTTTAAACAATATAGAAGTCAGTCATGATGGTCCCATAAATCATTATATTTGAATAAAGTATAAAGTAACGAAAACATTGTGAGCAAATAATACCTGTCTTAACATCATAAAACAAATTCAAATAAAAATTTTTGATCAAATTGTGTAATGCACTATTGCATTTCCTTAACTGGACAAATATACCTTTAAACAAGTTAAGTACAGCAGTATCACCTGGTACTGATTTGTCAACAGACATCTGACAAAAAAAAACAAGTATGAAGCCCATGCCTTTCCATACAAATGACATGTATTACATGTATTTACTCATGTTATTTCAAATATGAAACATACTATCAACAGACCCGCCGCACAGAAAATCAGCAACATTAAAATATTATATACTGAACAGGTCACACCAGGCACAGCACAATAACAATAATATGGTTGTCTATAATGTAGTGTGCACACACCTGTATATTAAACATTCTTGACACTCCTAAGCTATTGTTTTATTAAAGTTTGAATTTGATACATGAAAGAGATGCTCTATATTATAACAATCCATAAGCTGATTTGATTATCTGTGATTTTGATGACTGGATGCTCTGTATCTTTCACTTTCCTTGCAGACTGTGCAGTTGTGATTTTTCAGATTCCACAAGAATTAGCTTAACAAAAATGTCATCTACATGATCATATCATGGAAATTTACCATGATCTCTAGGTATAAATCAAGAATGAGATATTATCTCTTCTGTTTTTACTATTGTTATTATTATTATAAAACATATTATACACTGCAATGCACTCTTTTCAAACTACAGGTATTGGATGCATTCAAAGTACTTAAGTGTCATACAAATTATTGCACCTTGATAAGTTTTACCCAAATGCAGGTTATCTTCTTCATTTCCTCAGAAATCGTAACATGGTTTGGCAAACATATTTACTCAACACCTGGTTCATAGAGGTTATAATTCAGTCACACATTTGGTACATTATGATATAAACCCATACTTGTATTTTAAAGACCAATCAGGTGTCAAGCTATATTTCATTTGAAGGTCACTCAAAAATGGTTGAGTACAAAATGAAAATTGTTTCTGCATCATGATATGGAAGCCAATGATACAGCTTAATGATTAATTATTTACGGCTTCTGTAATATAGGAAAAAAACATACAGGCCAGATTTTAATAATTGCACAGACCCACTTTACTGTGATTTACTGTCTGCCTCATAGAATTGCTGTCTGAAAGATCCGGGGGTAGGTTTGGTTGGTATGTTGGCATTTTTGTCGAAGAAAACTGCTCCTGAGATCCCCAAGCCAACGCCAGCAAGCGCAAAAGCCCAGGCTGCATAATACAATAGAGTGTGCAGGACCCACGCTGCAGATATGATGATGTTATACACAAGAGCAGCGGCGACCAAGATTGTGAGGCTGACCACACCGCACGCTATCATCCACACGGTGTGAGAGTGACGCTGCTTGTCGGTGTTGACGTGTGAATACACAAAGTTGATGGCCGTGAAGACTGCACATATAAATGTACCTATAACGGCTTTGACGGAGCTATTGTGTTTGGAGCCAAAGCGCTGCTGCAGCATGTCATTTATTGTGCGTGACGGGGTTTCTGGAATTGGGGGAGGCAGGTACTCCTTGGCAGGAGGTTGGGGAGTGGCTACCCCTGGTGTTGTTGATCCTCTTGATTCCATCTTAAACACCCTGCAAAACAGTTAAAATGCCATACTTATTCATCACGATATAAGCATCAACATTTCCTGGGAAAAGGCAAAGCCAAGGTCTGGCTTAAATTGTAATACAGAGCTGGCAGTCTGTGACTCAAATCCGTTTACTGACATATCCCATGCAATATTTTAACCCGAGTACTGTACATATTCAATCTTAAACCTGAATATCTGCCCAAGATATCTTAATTATTCTCCTTTAAAAATATTCTAAAATTAAGCATCCACACATTTACAAATCAATGACTCCATTGCCAAACATGGGTACCATTTCTTCCTCATCCGAAAAGTGTGCACCACTGTAAACTGTAATGACTCCATGTAATCTGATGTTACAATATTGTCGAATTCTTTACATAAAATGCTAATCATACTTCTGTTTTATTATTTCAATTTTACAGGAATTAATAATGAAAGCTTATACATATTTGCAAAAGACAACCAAAATTCATATATTTCTTCCTACAAATTTGACCAACACTAGATATTCAAACAGGATTCTATATATATTTCATCTTATCAGTTAAATTTATAAGCAGAGTCACCAATGGTTTGCCCAAAACAACTAGAATATAGGTAGTCGACATGCAACTACGTGTATCCGCCAAAAACAAAGAGTGGGACGGGTGAAGTGTGGCTTGGATTGAGTGGCAAGGGGAAATAGAGAGAGGTGTGTTGCAAATTAGCATGGATGTCGATATATATACATGAAAAATTTTAGGCAGATAAGTCAAACTACTGCCAAGATAGGAGTGATTTTATTCCTAGGCAAACAAACAGACGGACGCTGTGCAAAAACGGTTGCAGGTGGTGCCACCAGTTTTGCGTATGATAAATAGCTATGTGAGATCTATAGACATGCAAAATTTCGGGAGGATACGTCAAACCAGTCCTGAGATATCAGCCTGGATGTCTGCAGCAGGAACATGAATGTAGGTGGCGCCACCTGTCATAAATCAAGGAAGCTATCCAGGATGAATACACATGCAAAATTTCAGGTGGGTTAGTCCATTCACTGCAGAGATATGAGTGATTTAATCCCAAAGCAGATGAACAGATGGGCGCTGTGCAAAAATGGTTGCAGGTGGCGCCACCATTTTCTATGCATGTTATAAAGCTATCCAAGGGCTACATTGGTGCAAAATATTTTTCCTGATTGGTCAAACCAGTCTGAAGATATGTGGGTTAATGTGTCAAAACAGACACACAGATGGACGCACTGGTGAGAGGAAAGGTCCGAAGTCAATGCAAAATATTTTGGCACCAGTTCACATATGACCTGATAATCGTGTAAAGTTTTGGAAAAATCTGTCCAGTGGTCTCATAGTTCTATTCCAAAAAGAACATGGCGGCGGTGGTGGCGGCGGAACCTGGTCAAAAACATAGTATCCTAAAAACTTAGTTTGGGGGATACAACAATGAAATGTTTCCAATGGCCTGCATGGTACATGACTGCTGTTCACTATCTTATCTTCAACTGTCCATAAATATACCATATTTTATATAAAGTAGATTACATTTTATTACTTATTAATTAATCACAATACATCTACCATGAGTAGTTCGAGCATTACAAATCAACCATTTGCCCCTGTATCTAGCACAGGTAACATTACCTGAACTGTGTGCGATTCATGAATGGTGAATTGTTGTTTACCTGTACCGTAGTATGTGATGTTATGAACAGTAGCCTAAAGGCACAAACGGTCCCATAATATCTGTTTAACTGGGAAAGAGTTAGGTAAATAAAATGCCCTAATATCACCAAACCTTGGGGAGAACCCTTATTAAATTCAAAATATTTGCTAAATACAAACTGGGTTAAGCAAGGGACCCATTGGTCACGTTGCTCAGCTGAATTACAGAAAATTTTAGCAAATTCCAAATATTCTATTATATATATATATATATATATATTAGCATTTAAAAAGCTAAGAGGAAATGGCCCTGCTAACTGGTTATAATCAAATATTAAATATATATTCGCCAAACTTATACTCTTTTATAAACTATATCTGAGATGCAGGGGTCTTTAAGATCAAATATTTCTAGAAGTATCTTTATTTCAGCTGTATGTCATAAAATAACCATGGGAATGTACTAATGTTGCCTTCTTATTTGCAGTGGCTTCAAATTCGCAATATTCACTGTATTGAAACCACACAGATTTGAATGCATAACAGGCCATGAACATTTTTCCTGCCGCCCATGAGTGGAAAGTGTCAAAGCCTGCCTGGTAGTAATATTTAAAAAGGATTTAAGCCGTGAAAAGAAATAAATGCGTTTACGTTTATCTCCTAGTGTTTTACCTGTATTACTATCAGTGACCCCTATCTGATATATCTGAAGTGTAGGTGTCCCAAGCTAGATGACATGGAGTGGCGCTTAAAATGAATATTTAATAGAATTAGAATTTAATCACATTGGGCTGTATTTACTTAATATTAATGAAAAAAATAGCTAACAAAAAGTAGTGAACGTAGCTAGGGTAGGGAGCCCCTTTATCTTTATATAGTACTAATGCTGATGTCACTGCTGATGTCACTGCCGAAATCATATGATGCGCCAAACGATGTTTCATTGGCCAGTGATGATGAACGACATGAATATTTTAATATATTTGAAAGATCACAGTTCATGATGGGGCCAAACTGCCGTAGAACAGTGAAATATGATGCTTGGTCACAGATTTTATCTGCGAAAAACTAAATGCAGTCCCTTCTTTTTACACATATGGAAGTGATTTGCAACTTAAAAAGGCACTCAAATTATTTCAAGCACATCCCTGCCTTTGTTCATGTAACAGTTGTCTCTAGCTGAAACAGTTCTCATGTTAAGTGAGTAGGTATCTTTCCTGATTTTTACAAAGTACATCATGTTTGGCCGATAACTTCAAGAAATTACACAATACTGACAATAATTTCTTGTATGTATATAGGAAATATATAGAGGAATATTAATATGAAAAATGATCAAAAACAGAAACTGTATTCTGAATGCTGACACACAAAGACTTATAGTGAGCTGAGCTAAAAATTAAAATGCATGATTAGCTGTTTGCATAGCTAGATGACCCTGTTTTTAACTTAAGAGTGATGAAGGATGAAATTTGTAAATTATCATAATCTTAATTAATTTGAATTCTGAATTAATTCTAACAAGTGACCCATGGGTCATGACGCTCAGCTGCCAAGCATGACCTGTGACATCATGGACTGAGATTCACAACTTCCAGTCAAATTTTGAAGAACCAATTTGCCAATTTGTTGAAAATTTTCTATGACAACAGAAATATATATCACCTATGTCTGGTTAAAACACAGTGAATCCATGGTCTGAGGAAAATGCATGATTGTTAAGCTATCAGGAACTATTCCAACAGCTTGCTTGAAACCTGTCAGTCTCAAAAGGAACACCACAAAGGGCAAATAAAAGATCAAAATATATAGCAAAAATCAAGGAAATACATGCAAGAATTATTGAGAAACAGGTGCTTCTGTATGAATTTTTATTCAATACAAGCCAACTGTACTGCACTTTTATAAATGATGGTAATATTTATTCAGAAATATTTGACCCAATCCTTTACAAGATTACATAAATATACATCCAACTGCATTCACTTTAACTGTTCTTGAGATAATATGATCAAAAGGAATTAAAAGATGGTTGCCTGGTGGCCATATTGGACTTCTGACAAGTCTGAAATCAGACAACAAACATTCTCTAAATCGGACCAAACATTAAAGAAAAATTACTGAAACTGCACTAAAGAAAGAATTTCTAAGGTGGCTAACTGGCAGACATAATGGATTTCTGACAAGTATGACATTTGATATCCCACATTCTCCAATAAGAGACCAAACTTGGGGCAAATTATCCAGTAATAAATGCCCAAAATAATTCAAAAGGCATGTCCAGGCCCTCATATCAGATTTATAGATATGCAATTGTAAAAAGTGTAAGTCCAATATTTTTTATTATCACTCTGCTTTTCAATGGGGTCAGCAGGGTAGGTAAACTGCCAAACCTGAAAGAAAAGAAATGCAGAAAGCATGACTAAGAGTCTTGAAATAAAACAAAAAGCCATCCTAAATCAAGGTACACATCCACATATTATGAGAACAAACACTTGCTTTTATATGTGGTGATATATATTAAAATATTAAGATATCTAGGAAACTAAGTTTATTGCTAAGATTCCATAAAATAAACTGCAAAATGTTCCCATCATCTTATAAATCAGTAGCTAAACCTTAATACTATACTCTCATAGTCTTAATGCCTGGCTGAAGCATTCTGACAACAGTGTTTTTGTTATGAAGTAACGAGGTACTTATCACTGAGCCTTATCACTTAATAGGCTGATACAAAAGGGAGTCATATGTCACCAGTGTCACTCACAATTACAGCCACACAGGCAGATGTACCAGCTGGAGTGGGATGGTTATATATACAAGAAAAATAGAGATGGTCTATAAAATAAGTAATTGTGAACATCCCTGACCTATGACCTTGGTCTTTTGCCCATATATCAACTAGATTCTTTCTAAATGATGGGTAACTACTGACCACTTAAATCTGGTGTAATTACTTGGCAACCAATAACTTTGACCTGCAACCTTTAACCTGCTGACCAGCTGACCCCAAAATCAATAAGTTATTTATTCAAGCAAAAAGACCCATAAATATGAAGTTTGAGTCAAACTGAGTGATGCATAGATGTGGCATATGTGAAAGACTGAAGGTTTGGGTTGAACAGTTACACTTGAAATATGCTCACAAGCATTTAGAACAATTAAATATTGTGACCTTGACCTTTGACTTTTTGACCTCAACATCAATAGGCTTCTTCCCTTATTGGTAGGTAAGCCATATATGACAGATGGAAGGTACAGATTGAAAAGTTTGCCTGAAAATGACTCCACGCAAGAAGTGGGTGCTGTGAACTTGACCTTTGACCTCAAAATCAACAGGTCTTTTCCCCTGTTGGCAGAGAAGCGATATCAGTGCTGGAAGGTTTGGAATGAAAAGTCTAGCTTGAAATGTGTCCACTACCTTTTCAAAGAAGTGGATCCTGTGACCCTGACCTTTGACCTTGTGACCTCAAAATCTATAGGATTCTTCTCCAACTTAGTAGGTGAGCTATATGTGAAAGATCAAAGAATTGGGATGAAAGGGTTGGCTTAAAATGCATCCACAAGCTTTTCAAAGAAGAGGCTCCTGTGACCTTGACCTTTGACCTTTTGACCTCAAAAAAATTATGGTTCTTCCCCTGTTGGTAGGTGAGCTGTATGTGAAAGATGGAAGGTTTATGATGAAAATTTTGTCTCAAAGAGTTATTTCTGGGGGGTGCAAACACACCCCATAACTTCGAGAATATAGGTCGCAGTGACCTAATTTCAGGTTTGCAAGGAGATCTTTTTATAACCTCTAAGACTGCATAGGGTTCATGGCCCTAGCCCCTACGGTTACGATTTGTGCCCTGCTAACGGACTGACGGACGGCCGGACAGACGGCCGGACAGACGGAAGGACGACGGACAAAGACCCATCGCTATAGCCCAGCATGACTGAAAGTCAGCGGAGCTAAAAAGGACTTACTAAAAATAAATAATTATTTTTTTTACTTTCAAAATCAAATAGCTGTCACCCGCCTGATATTACTTGGAGGTTGCCATCTTGCCTTGGTTTGTTATGAGAGTGCATGAGTGATGCATGATATTTCCTTAGGACACATGTAAGACTTTTATTTAGCCGATCTTCTGCTTAGTCAGATTCCATCCTGAACTGATCCATGCTGAGTGTATGCCTGGCTAGCGGATGTAAACAGGACCTGGTGCAACAAAGGCTGGATTTACAATGCTAGAAGACGACCAGTGACACTGAACAGGGATAATATTCACCCCTATGCAATGGAACACTATTGTAGTGAGTGCAGATGCTAAGTGCTAGCTGTGAAGAGAGGTTATGCAAGACAGGCTGGCAACCACATCAAATATCAACTGATAGCGCCTTCTATTAATATATTAAACCATTTCAATCTGCCATATTCACAGGCTAAAATTATCATAATACAGAGAATGCCAAACTAAGTCACATGTGAATTTGCATTTGCATTTATGCTGACTGGCAAGGAACCTCTGACTCCAACTTTGCATTTTGGAAGGGGCTAACTCTGACAGGGGAAATTTAATTACCTTGCCAGCAGTTGAATTACCAGGCACAACTGCTGGCATAAGAATATATGCTCTAATTGTAATTAGGTAAATTTACATATGCATATATATGCTTAATTGCTGGAAGGGAAAATTTGCGTGCAAAGGAATATATTTTCTAATTTCAGTTTGTTTGCAATTTTCATTATTATTAAGAACCTGAGATGACAAACTGCTTTAAAAATTAGATTTTTCTTTATGTAAAGTTAACAATTTGTGATTGTAAAAAATTGTTATTTTGTGATATTTTCTTGGTAGTTTTAGATCAAGCAATCTATTTGGTGTACATAATTTTAAGATTTCTTGTTTTGTATGTGAAGTTTACCTTGTCCAAAGTTTTTATTTACCTTACCAGACTGAACCTTGAAATAACCTTGGTATAAACATCAAAAGATAAACTGATCACTTGATTAAAGGTATGCAAGTGCGAGTTTAAAACTGCAGCAATGGCATAAATGACTGCTTATTAACATTATATGCTTGTGAGCAAACAAGCAGTGAAATTTGAGAAAGTGCAGACAAATTGAATGTGACCTTTAGAGTTTTTTTTTAGACAGCTCATGTAGGGCAGATTAATGACTAATTAAAGCATCTCCAACATCTTCACACCTCCCCTAATTAAAGCCTATGACAAAGGATGATTTATATAAACTGTTGGCAAGGTTAATTTTCCCTGTTGGCAGTTTAGCCACTTCCTTGCTTTTATCTTTGACATAGTCAACCAAAACTTTGATTTAATAAAGGATTCCGTTACATTCAATAAAACTTTGTAAGGCACATACTGCAATAATGCCAATAGCGAATTTGGACCTGATATTATTACTGCAGTTTAAAGGGATATTAAAGAACTTTAAAAGTGCACATTCATTTATATTATAAATTTTAGTGGAAATGAACCAGATACCAGTACCGTAACAATCATATGCTTTAACACAAAACTAATTACTATGCGAGGAAAGTGGGCTAGAATTCTTGAAGCTGAGGGCCTTGCTTAACTGTAACATTTGAGACTGTGACCATATATTAAAGGAAGGAAATAAAATACAACACTGTCAACAGTATTCAGCAAGTTGAGACTGAGCATGTGATATTTTGCTAATAAAAGCACCTTTACAACAAAAGTAATAAAACAGTCGTTCGTATGTCTCTGGTACCAGTGGTTACAACAATGACAGATCCCTGCCCTTTTGGTCACGTGAAACAGTTACATTTCAAGGCCAGGTGAAAATTTGAGGGCCAGCTCATAAAACGATATAATATCGCTCAACACTGTATTGCAATAGACCCTCTATTTCAGTCATTTAACCACTAATTAAGCCACACTGCGAAACACGTGATCTTAGATCCATACGTTCTGGAAATACACCATTATTTCCTCACCTGTATATCTTCCGGTAAACTTCCCCAGGGGTTGAGCGCAGTGCAGTGGAGTAAGCGCTAGGTCAGGTGAACCCACAGGTGAGAGGGAGCTGGTTTCCTGGTTAGTTTATAAACAGCCTAATAGATCGCGCTGCTGCAGAGTGTGCCTGGTTGTGGACTTTGCTAACAGATGGCACTAACGACCGGCTCGACAAGAGGACCACTGTTTCAATGAATGAACTTTTTCAAAGACTGAACAAAATTTGAAAGAAATTTGAAAATTGAACAAAGACATGAATTTTTAATATAATTACAACTATGACAGTGAATATGTATCTACATAAAGACCAATTCTTTCATATCTGAAGTCCAACTTCCTCTATAATTTAATAAAATGTAAGATCACCAGTTCCTGAGAAATCTTGCATTTCAAGTATTTAAAAAATCTGGCCATGTGTTTTTAATGTATTAAAAGAGGTGCGGAAACCTGTGTTTTTGTCCTGTTTTACAGAATCTTTGGAGGACCTGTCAAGCCTTGTCCGCTTATCAGGTTTGATATATATATATATATATATATATATATATATATATATATATATATATATATATATATATATATATATGATTTATGATTTGCTGAAAATAGACCAATATGTCTGTAATCTGCCGTCCTCATAAATGCTGTAAATATACGAACAATAGAAAAATTGCAGGTGGCTTTTATGGTTATGATTTGTGCCCTGTTGAGATAAAATTGGCTGTTATCCTTAAAAATACAATTAAAATGCATAATATGTTGAAAGATTGCTTGGGGCGTCACAAGTTGAATTTCTTCTTTATGGTGTAAGGATAATTGCGCATTACCTTTGGGCATGTATTTTTGTGGTAAGGATATTTTGTAAGCATATACGCATGTGAAATATTAAGAAAAAAGTTCCTTCCAGGAAGAAATTCGTTTCGAGGTGAAACGTCTGGCGGAAGAGTGGTGAAAAGCCCTGGATATCATTCAGTCGGAGAACATTCGGGGCATGCAACCCCGGGAAATTGTAAAAAAAAAGACTTGGGAAGTCTGTGAAACGGTACATTTGGTGGTCAGCACTCGGGTTAGGTTCCGTTCTTTGGCAGGGTGGTCTTTAAAAAACTGGGCGAGAGTCGGTGACTGATCAACAGGATTGGATGACGTCACAACTGGCTATTTGTATTACTGCGTCAATTTGAAAGACTCACAATTAAAAGAATATTGGATTATTGCCACATGGGTGACAAAAATATAAACTGTCAAGCAGTTTTATTCAAAAGGTGATTCTGTAGTTGTATTAACAGCCTCAAAGTAAAGCAATTTGTAAATATAAGCTCTAGTGATAAAACAGGAAATTACCTTTAATTAACATTTTTGGAACCTTGTGTTTTAATCAAGTTTGTTTTATTACCAGCTTTACAGTATTTAGGTCAAGTGAATTTGTATATTTAAGTGTTAACAGTCATATTGTTGACACTGTGATTTTTTATATTTAAGTGTTGATAATCATGTTGTTTA
Organism: Sipunculus nudus; assembly: GCA_026874595.1. Classification (NCBI taxonomy): domain Eukaryota; kingdom Metazoa; phylum Annelida; class Sipuncula; order Golfingiida; family Sipunculidae; genus Sipunculus; species Sipunculus nudus. The sequence continues at coordinate 57,578,694 of CM049311.1, read as the reverse complement.
CACTGTGATTGATAATTGTGTTAATACTATAGTACAGAGTATATATCTATAAGTTGTTGAGAAAGAAAAACTTTGCTAGTGACCTTAGGTGGGGTCACGTTTGGGGCACACATTACATATCATTCATTGATTCATTTTGTTTGTATTTTGTTTCATTTTGGGCAAATGTGTGCATATATATGTACCGTACTGATAACTGTTTAAGTTTCAAAGATATTGGGCAGAAATGGTGGTTAGATAGATTAATGACCATGAGCAATCCAAGTGAAGAATGGTTAGGTGGAGTGACTCCCGGTGGGTCCATCCAGTCTAGAGGAAGAATAAGTCCAACCACAGCAGATACACGAGTGATTTTTACCCACTGCAGACGAACAGATGGGCGCTGTGCAAAAATAGCTGTAGATGGCGCCCTCAGTTTTGTGTATGATATAAAGCTATCCAGGACCAATACTCATGCAAAATTTCAGCCCGTTTGGTTAAACGAGTCCCAAAATATGTAGGTTTATGTGTGAAAACAGATGCACAGATGGACGCTCTGCAGAGAGGAAAGGTCTGAGGTAAACCCAAAAATAAAGGCGCAGCATTTCACATGATGACCCGATCACAATTCCGAGTTTTATGAAATTCCGTCCAGTGGTTATGGAGACGGCGTCAGGCTGAAAACATAGTATCCACCAAAACTGTTTTGGCGGATATAGTTATAGCCTTTGCATTCACGGGCGTGCAGCGGGCTTGTTTATAGAGGGAGCGCATCATGACGGCGCCCAACTTAAGTCTATGGGGTGTATATTAGGTGGCTCACATTTTGTGACACATTTTATTAAATGGTCTACAAAAAGTATACTGAATTCCCTGATTTCGATTTTTATGTAAAGGACCTAGTAATACCTCAAACAGAGTGGTACGTTCTTAAAGTCACTTTTCGCGAAGCAATACAAACTATACACCCAATATAAAAAAGACAGATGACCGGCTGGTAACTGACCAGCGGTTTACGCTGCGCCGTGTGGGCCTGTCTACACGTACTGGCCTGAGAAAGAAGACAGGAATGAATGAAATAAAACTTGCAAATACGAGGAGAAGGCTCTTTGCTGCATGGCCTCCTCTCTGAGTATCTTTTGACTAATAAGATAGTGCAAATGATCCAGGGTATATGATTTGCATTCTGATATAAACGTGATTTGCCTTACGGTTGCTATGGAATATGGTCAATTTGCAATTCACGTGATTCTTTTAATATTCATTTTTATTTAAAACAGCAAGAAAAAGGACGATGGTTAAGATACAGGAATGTATTTCATATATTTCCTTTTTCTTTTTTAGGGTTTCCGGTTTATAAACAATTATTAGGCTTACTTATAAAAGTTATAAAATATGTATTTCGGCACCATACATTCGCTAAAATAAATCAATGCAATGTTTCTTTCCGATTTCCTAAGATCTACTTTGAAACAGAGCTAAAGTCTTACACATTTCCCACACACACTCACCTGTGAGTTATGTTTATAATTTATTTAAACCTTTTTTCTTCGGACGTTATTTGCTATTTAACTAAATGACAAATCAATATGAATCCCTCGATGATTTGATTAGAACTGCTGTGCACGCAGTATACCAAGACATCCACACATATGGAAGGATTTCAATCCTCATAAGTTAACATTCTGTCAGTTTCACTCTGGGTTTCGATGTTACCGATATTTTAAGGATAACGTTAGAAAAGATAACCAAGAGTGTTCATCAAAGTGTTCATCACTAACGGTTACATGTCTGACGTGGCCATCGTGGTGACGGACATTTATGTCAAAAATACCGCCCACGGAATTAGTCTGCTCATCCTGGACGCCGACATGCCGGGCTTCAGGAAGGGACGGGTGTCCAACAAACTCGGTATAAAGGCAGATGTAGGCACAGAGAACAGATACTTCCTCCTGGTCACAGTGGTAGATGCATAAACTTGTCCATTCAAGGAAGCAGCATCCTGTGTTAAATCTTTTTACATACAACTGGTATTTAATAGTTAACGTCCAACAGCACCGGACATACGTCATTATAACATGTAGGACGTTACGGCCATGAATGTACTGTCGCATCAACACAAGGTCGGATCCAGGATTCAGAAAAAGGAGGGGTTCAACCCAGGAGGACTAATCACAAAACCTAACAAAAGGTCCCCAAGTCCGGAAAGGGGGGGGGGGGGGGGGGGCAGGCCACACAAATTAGCCTGAAACCCTTAAAAAGTTGCGGTCGCTGAAAGGGGGGGGGGGGGGTCCGGACCCTGGATCCGCTTCTGCAACATGCCCATGGGTAAAATGATTACCACTCCCTCGACATCATATAGGCTACAAAGGGATCGTCTAGGACTGTCGAACTTAATGCCGTTATTGAATACAGTTAACTTAAAAAAAACTGTTGTTGATTCAACAATGTTGATCTAATACTATTTCCATAGTAAAATACATAGCGACACATGTTCTCTCATTTTTTTTTCTTCAGGACACAGCGGAGTTGTCCTTTGTTCTTTGAGGACGTGAGCGTCTCTCGGTTAAATGTGCTTGGTGAGAGATTTTTCTATCTGATGGAACAACTTCCCATAAAACGTCTCATAGTACGCTCGGAACTCAGCGCGTGACCTCCTGGCAAACTTCCACTTACACGCTGTGAAAAAATAGCAGGATTCTTCAGGTTTGGCACGGTGCCAAACACCCAGTCAGTTTGCGCTGGATAAAGTAAAATCTTATTGTCTCTGCGTTAAACAAATCTGCAGCACTGCTAGAAGAAATCTGATTGGCTTAGCGCATAAACAAACATAGCTGCGCCCGTGGCAAGCTCGTGTAGCACGGAGAGAGAGAAAATATGCAGAAAGTGGCCTCAGGCCACACCAGCAAGTCAGTATAGAGACTGTGTTGAAAGTTAACGCTGGCATCGTGTGTATTCCGACAGGGCTGGAAAAAGTCTGTATACTACCAAGCGCTTTTCATCGTAATGCAAAGTGACCGGTATCTCGGAAGTACACGAAATGGCCATAGTCCAGGCTACTCGAGTCTAAGTTCTTGAGGTTTGGGTCCAAGTCAACCTTCTCCGAGTCCGAGTCATACGGAACTCGAGTCCAAGTTCAAGTCCATGTCCAAAAAAAAGCAAATTAAAATGGAAATTTCCGATTATTATGTACATTAGAAGCTAGGTCACATATGCTTTTACTATAGTGGTTAGTTATTTTTATAGCTCCTGATGCTGAGCAAAGCTTAATTGGTATATATATTATTATTTTGTAAGCAGTTGACACATGTAAATAATTCTTTATAATTAGTGACAGATTTTATTTCTATTGGTCTTGACCTGATTTCTGGAGTCCTTGCCTCCGAGTCTGAGTACAAGTCCGAGTCCAGGACCCTCGAGTCCCAGTCCCAGTCTCTAGAAAAGTGGACGTCCAAGTGAGGACTCGAGTCCTTCATCACTGAAGCCTACATCCTATTCTCATTATTTACCACTTTTAACAAAGAGACACTGTTTGATTAAGGTTTGTAAAGAAAGGCTTGCTGTATGTGTTCTATGTCATTTGACAGTTGCTAGGGTAATAAGCTTCCCGCAGACGATTATAAATGCCCTGCATACATGTTAATTGGGGGAAATCTTTCCATATTTTTCCAGCACTGTTCATTATTTTGTTAATTTTACTAAATAGGCCAACTCCTATTCAGATTATGGACAATTATCAACAATGATTGTGGTCGAGGGGATACGTATGGGAGCATTCATCCTTCTTCCCGCTTCCCCCAGAAGTCGTTCTTCTCAAGGCGAACCTCTTTCGTGCAGTCAGGCACTGTGCATGGGATTGCCGGGACCACTTGTCTCAACTTTCAGAAAAAAATTCTATTTATATTTCACTTGTGCAATTTTTTTACTTATTACTTACTAAGCTAGTGCTTAACTAAAAACACCCATGTCTGTTGTTACACGAATGCCCTACCCATGGTATTACCGGGGAACACCCTATGACATCATGGCTACCAGGGGAGATTCCCTTGGTATTAATGCCAGTAGATCCAGATCTCTGGGGTTGACCAATGACCACAGAGGTGGTGATGCAGGACTGAAACATGACCCGGGTAAACCTGGTGAATGTTTCAGCTTTGCCCTTTCTCTCGGCTTGGGGATACAGAGCATGGCAGACGTGCTAAGCCCCGTCTCCCTGAATCACGGCGAGCCTCTGGTCTTGTCTTAGCTTTTGTTTTAAAGAAGTTAAGAATAAAGGGCTAGAGTATTGTGGACAACTTGGTGTAGGTCAGTATATATACTTTATGTAATCATAGTTAGTTCATGGTATCTCTAGATGTATTTTACACAGTTATGTCTTAATAAAATCTTGTGGCCACTAATTGACTTAATTTTATCTACCTTAGTCCATATTGTCTGTTGCATGCGTGGAGGAGAATTTGTAAATTCAGCCACGCTACCCAAACTAATTAATTACAAAAAAACCCATCTCTGTAATACTGTTTATCTGAATAAGGGGTGAGGGCAATTTTGTTTCACTGTGTAATTGCCTTGAAACAATTCTTATCCAATGTGTTTAACCGGAATATACGCTACTCCTTTTACTACTGTTATGCATACGCCCCTGGTGTTGGCCTGTATAGAACTATTTGCCAGTATCTATGGATACACATTTAGGCAATGATAACCATTGGCGATAGGCCCAACATACACACAGTCCACTACCCTGATAAGAACGGACTGATCAACCTTCGGACTAGTGACCGAGAGTTAATACATCTCTCTCTTTCTTGTTGAAGCGACCAGTGAGCATTACACAACCATGGCTCTGACCGCTCCGTTTGCCCGTCTCTCTGGGAAGCTCATTCGAAGCTTCAAACAAACCTGTGGGATTTTCGGTACACAAAGGTATGTAATGATCCTTACTAATTGCGGAGACAAATCTGACTTTGTTAGTAACGTTAGTCGCTCACCATCTCACCTAACTATAGGTCCATGACCGTGAACACTATTCACCTGGGCTCGGGCCAGAAATGCAAATGGTGGACATACATAACGTATGTTATGTGCTGAATCATGTAGTTAGGGGTACACCTAATATAGATAATTATGTAAATGTTTAACCGTTTTTAATGTTTGTATAAACCCATGAAGGTCATGTGGAGGTTTGCTAGTCATATCCAAATCCATCTTATCTGTGTATGACGATATATTTAATGCACTTGCTCATTGTACCAACTGATAACATTGGCTGGGGGGGGGGGGGGGTTATGACGTGCAAAGTATCCTGGGTGCAGTTTACTTTGCAGTTGTCGGTTATTCTGGAATATGCGGGTTATTTAGACTCTTTTGACAGCATTCCGTTTTCTTAAAAGAACTAGTATATTCCTAGTAAGGCCAACTGGCATCCATCCGCTCACACACATTATTCAGGTTATTTTTTCATCGGGGTTATGTTCAAATGTGACTCGGCGCATTTAAATGCAAATGTTTTGTTGTTTACCGAATGCAAATGCTTCACCAGTCATTGCATTTAAATACGAATGCATTAAGATTTTTCCAAATGCAAATGCATTTAAGTGCTTTTAAATGCAAATGCAAATGTCTGAATATACTATAGCATATAAAATAGACCCTTTATCCGTCAGAAATAATACGCACCAACATTTTTTTATCAGTTTTAATATATTGTCCATATATTTAAATTGTAATTTTTGGTATTTTTTGTCCTTAATGAAAAATAAAAATTAAATAGATTTAAATTCTGTAGTAGCCAAAATTTGGCTAAGTTCAACATTATTTTAAGCTAGTTCATGATCAGTACAACATAAATCCAGTTCCGGTAGCTTCATATTCAACATAGTGAAAGACACAATCTTTTAAATTTCACACAGTGTTCAACAGAAAGTTAAATAAACAACTTCATGTTAAGCACGGTTTTGAAAGGAAAAAAAAAGAGTGGGGTTTGAATAATCCTGAAACACAAAAATATAAAAGGAATGTTTGGTCCAATAAAATTTAATTAAATATAATCACTTCCTGTTCAACACAACATAAACCAAGTAATAAGTATGTATATCTGTATATGTCTTTAAATTATAGAATATACTATGTGCACATAGTCCTTGCTTGTAACATTCAAATTCAACCTATTTATGTACATCAAAACATAAAGTCGTGTAAAAATTGTGTCTACCATCAATTTATTACATCTCGTAAGATAAGTCTATTTTAATTTAGGCTCTTTGTATATTTAATTTTAATTGTAGCACTTTATGTTGGACTTTCTACAATTTGAAGAATATGCATAGACCCGGAGATGTACAAAATTACTAAAAAATATTCATAAAATGTGACAGGAGCGAACTGCTTAATTTTAAATTGACCATGACCTTAGCAAATTTAAAATATATATGTACTCACAGATTAATGTTTTAATCAAAGACCTATATATATATATATATATATATATATATATATATATATATATATATATATATTTGGTTGTGATTGGCGCGGTCTGGATGGGCGTGCGTTTCCTGGGCGGTGTTGTGATTGGCGCGGTCTGGATGGGCGTGCGTTTCCTGGGCGGTGTTGTGATTGGCGTGGTCTTGATGGGTGTGCGGTTCCTAAGCGGTGTTGTGATTGGCGTGGTCTTGATGGGTGTGCGGTTCCTGGGCGATGTTGTGATTGGCACGGTCTTGATGGGCGTGCGGTTCCTGGGCGGTGTTGTGATTGGCGCGGTCTTGATGGGCATGCGGTTCCTGGGCGGTGTTGTGATTGGCGTGGTCTTGATGGGCGTGCGGTTCCTGGGCGGTGTTGTGATTGGCGCGGTCTGGATGGGCGTGCGGTTCCTGGGCGGTGTTGTGATTGGAGCGGTCTGGATGGGCGTGCGGTTCCTGGGCGGGGTTGTGATTGGCTAGGACTGGAAGGGCGTGCGGTTCCTGGGAGGGGTTGTGATTGGCGTGGTCTGGATGGGCGTGCGGTTCCTGGGCAGGGTTGTGATTGGCGCGGTCTGGATGGGCGTGCGGTTCCAGGGCGGGGTTGTGTTTGGCGTGCAAGTGGTCTTTATGTGTGCGTGCCGGTTTATACAAAGCGCGCTTGGTGCGGCAGGGTATTGTCTGCATGGACGTGACGGCTCTTATGAAGCTTGAATATAACATATAACATAAAACATATTACATATAACATATTATACTAGTTGATTGACGATAAAAGGGTTTTCGTGACCGGCGCGCGTATTTCAATGTACGGTATTTATAAATTAACAACTTTCCTGGGTTTGGACGCTAAAAATGGACATCGAACGGTATTTTGACACATCATATTTATGTTTGCTGGACATTTATCACAAAAAATAAAAACATTAGTTCCATACTAAACGATATCAATACCAAACAACTGTTGTTAATGTAGACAACCCAGTTACCTGTGGAAATGCGTCAAGGGAGGAAAACCTGCTCTACACGTACAACCAGTTAAATAGATTATAAGTCGCACAGAGGTTTCCTATAACAATGTTTAAACTGCTGCACAAATTCGTCTATATATAAATTATATTACTATTAATATTACTATTAAAGGGTAATATTCCTTGTCTTTTACTATTACTATTAATTTATACTATTACTTTGAGAACCTGTAATTTTCTATTACTATTACACAATACTATTACCCCATCCAAGTACATATATTTTGTTGCATATCCACTCTGGCAAAATATAAAAAAAAATTGCAATGGACCTTTGATTCATATTTTAAATTCGTAAATAATGCAAATGAGTAGCATTTTTTTCAAATGCAAGTGCAAATACAAATACACTACATCAGCCTGGCATTTAAATGTAAATACAAATGCGGGCTTTCAAAATCGCTGCATTTAAATGATATGCAAATGTGCAACATTTAAATTCAAATGCAAAAAATAAGTAACTATTTATATTCATTTTCTTAACATATTTTGATTTCTGCATTAGCAGACTTTTTTTCAAATGTCGACTTGAGGAACTAAATATTTCGTTTATTTGTGGAGTTTGATCCATTTTAATCTAAAATTTCATCATGATTGAACACGTTTAATTAAATGGGCAATTCTGCTTCCAGTGCAACAAACACACTGACAAAATGAAAAGCATTTGATATATAACGGGAACAAAACATGTACTAAACATTCTAGATGGCAACACACAGAACCGGAGGTGGAGGAGCGGCGGCCGAGGAGACCGGAAATGGCTGAAGCAGACAACATGACAGACATTGGAATACGCCCGATATTTACGGAAGAGCACGACATGTTCCGACACAGTGCCCGGAAATTCTACACCGAGGAGGCACTCCCTTACTACCATGAGTGAGTTAGCAAAATAATAATAATAGTAATAATAATGATAAAATAATAATTATATTACTAGTAATAAAAATAACAAAACTGCAGTTAACCCAACAGAGATAATTGCGTGCTACTGTTAGTTTCTACACGTCTGCATGTTCTGTCTCTTTATGTGGATTTTAAGTCTTCAATGTAAATTGACTTCATCAACAGGTAATGCCATAAAGGATGCTTGGACGATGGAGATGTTGGCAGAATATGTGCAAGATTTATACCAACAGTGTTCAATCTTTTTTTTGGCACGATGTGTAAAATATAACCTATCCGTTATCCAATTTACATTAAGGTTTTAACAGTATATGAATATCTAGTATGTTACGTAAAAATAGAAGATTTGTTTTTGCACAATCTTTTTATTTTCAGGTGGGAAAGAAATGGCAAGGTTGATCGGGAGGTAATTTATAATTCATTAACATATATTTGAATTTCAGCTTTCACAATTACAGAAAAATCGCAAATAAAAAGTGTAATTCGTTGCGTTCAAAACATTTGTAATGCACAGCGAGTTTATTATGAAATATTACTGGCAAATTTATTTTAAAAAATGAAAAGAGTGTACATGAAGACAGGGTGTACATGAAGACCACTCAATGAAGACCACCCAATGATTTTCTTTAGCATACAAAAAAAACTTGTTATTTTTACTCTATATTGATAGATATGGCTGAAAGCTGGGGCGGCCGGGTTCCTTGGCAGTTCTGTACCTGAAGAAGTCGGTGGCGTCGGAGCTGACTTCCTGTCGGAAGTTGTGTTCACAGAAGAATCGTAAGAGGCATGCTTAGTTGAGATGAGAATCTTATAATTATCATAAAAAATAACTGACCCCACATATGCTGAAAACTTAGAAAATACACCTATCTATCTATCTATCTATATATATATATATATATATATATATATATAAATATATATAGATGGTACACCTGTGGCATTGTATATTGCTTTGGATTAGCCGACGTGAATAGCCATGACCAACACTTACTTGATATAGGAAGACTACAACTGGACAATGCGTTTACACTACTACTTGTTCCCAAGATGCGGTATTTTCTTTGAATTATCAAAATGCAGGCTACCACCAACATTACATATGTGTGATATTAAAAAGAAGTAATGACATTTTGATGACTCGGTAAATCCATTGGAAGGGCCATTATTGAAACGCCTTTACTGATTCGTTTTGGTATATTATTTATTACTCACGTCATTTTTTTTACCATTATTATTGTATTATATTTATCATAAATATAGTAGTTATATAGTAGTACGAGTAGCAGAAATCATAGCAGTAAAAGAAGTAGTATTAGGAGTAGTAGTAACAGTTGGAGTAGTACAGTACGAGAAGTAATAGTAGTAGTTAAAGTAGTAGTAATTGAAGTAGTAGTAGTAATAATAGGAGTAGAAGTTGTAGTAACAGAAGTAGTGAAAGTAATATTAGCAGGAGTACAAGTAGTAGTAGTAGTATGAAAGATAAGCGAAACTCAGTATATTCAGATGAAATGGACAATTAATTTGAACACTGGTTGCCTTCTACATTTTTAGACTTGTTCAAAGCATTGTATTGTATACAGTATTATGTTACCGTTACGACATTATTATTTCTTACGGTTGCCTTTGATTTATTATCGTTACATGACAGATATTACGCCCACATGCCGTCCATGCACGGATTCTCCGTCCATCAGCACCTTGTGTTACCGTACATGTACCACTACGGTTCGTCAGAGCAGCATCGACGCTACATCCCGGACATGTGCGCCGGAAAACTCATCGGCTGTGTCGGCATGACAGAGCCGGGGGCTGGGAGGTGAGAGTACATTACCCTTTTTCTACCCCATTATGGTCTGTTTAGTAATTTGACTTCAGACAAAATTCGGACCGAGTTTGGTAGTTCTGCCGGAAACCGCATGGTAACCATTATGACACATGCAGTAGTTAGAAAGTCATCGAGCTTGTACCGGACTCATGTCTGAAGTTAAGTCATTGAAACAGGCCTGGACCCTTTTTATCATTCCTTGTTAAAATACATTAATTAAATATTAACACATATATTCCTTCGGTCTGGATGAACCTTTTCCCAATGAATCGCCAATACATAGTGAATGTTCTGATAACTCTAGAATATATGTTACTGCGTTCATTGTCACCAGAATGTAATAAAAGCAACGTTACTAGTGATAGCTAGGAGCCGCATATATGGTGCGGAGAGTGAAAAAAATTGCACCAACTGTCCACCAGACGCCTCTCTGCTCAACTGCAATACTCAATGAAAAAGAATTATTCTGACCAATTAGGCCATTTTAAAGTGAAATGATAGAGGCATATATAATGGGATAAAGTCTATATTCACTGGTCTCCTGTGCCTTCCAGTGACTTACAAGGCATCAAAACGTACGCCAAAGCGGACGGCGACGACTTCATTCTAAACGGGAGCAAAGTGTTCATCACTAACGGTTACATGTCTGACGTGGCCATCGTGGTGGCTGTAACGGACAAGGATGCCAAAAAGACCGCCCACGGAATCAGTCTGCTTATCCTGGACGCCGACATGCCGGGCTTCAGGAAGGGACGGATCTTAAACAAACTCGGTGTAAAAGCAAATGTAGGTACAGAGAGTTTCTTGGTAACAGAGCACATCCCTCTGATTGCAGTGGTAGATGTGTCATCTTGTCCAACGTCCTATGTTATATCTGTTGGATGGAAGTTAACAAATATTAACAATTAACCTCCAACAGATATAAGTTATTACAATATAGGATGTTAGAGTTATGAATGTTCTTTTGCATCAACCAACTCATGGGTAAAATGAGTTCCACTCCGCGAGGAAGAGCCCTCTTCCCTGGACATCATTTATAAAAGTGATCGTCTAAGAGTTTTGAACTGCATGCCGTTATCGAATACAGCTCACTTAACAAATTGTTGTTGATTTAACAATGCTGATGTAATATATTTTTTTAAGGTAAAATACATAACGACACGTGGTATATTAATCTCTTTCTTCTTCTTCTTCAGGACACAGCGGAATTGTTCTTTGAGGATGTGCGAGTCCCTCGGTCAAATGTGCTTGGTGAGGTAAATAAAGGCTTTTTCTACCTAATGAAACAGCTGGCGCTGGAACGTCTCATAATCGCCATCTGGAGCCAGAGTCACGCTGAGAAAATATTCGAGGTGACCCGCAGCTATGTCAAAGAAAGAAAAGCCTTCAATCGCAGGATAGCAGACTTCCAGGTAAACATACATTCTATAAAAAGCCTCGCTATTACCACGGACACCCTTCTTTCGGCACATTTTGACTTTGACATCGGTTTAATATTCGTATAATTTGCCTGACATGGACTCTAATGTACAAGGTTTCAGATTCTGTGTTTCAACAGAATACAAGATGGCCACCCGAGAAAGCACTAAATATCTTAATAAACAATCATTCAGTTTAAGTTCTTTTGTTTGACTGATCTAGACTTACATGTCAAAATGGCCTTTGAACGATAAATGCTTATCTTCAAATATATGACTGAAAAAGCCTGTATTAGTGAAAAATGAGTGAACAAGAAAGGTAAATGGATATTTCATATCGTAAACATCAAAGATTAGGTTCGCTACCTGCTAAAGCGGTTGAACGTAACTACCCACAAATCAAAGACATTCTTACATTTTGCTTTATTCGATAACATTGTTTCACATTTCCATGCACAGTCACCATGCTTACTGTTGTCCTGGCAGTGTATTTCATGAACGTTTCATGGTCAATACACTGGATTAGCCGACCAGTCAGCCAATTAAACAGAGCGTGTTATACGAATTATCAAACCAGTCGTCAGGCCCTCTCGCGGCGAAACAAAGTTAAACAGACTTAAACAAACAGCGCTTCACAAACCACATATTGTGTTTGTACAGCTGTGTCAAGAGAGTCGTCTTAAATGGTAATTTAATGTGCTAATTTTACAGACGACAAGGCATAAACTGGCAGAGATAAAAACCGAGCTGTGTATCACCCGAAGCTTCGTGGATCAGCTGGCATTGACGTACCATCAGAGAGGCTCCATTGATCCCATCATGGCCTCCATGGCTAAATATAAGTAAGGAAACACAATCACCAATTAGTATATATACTCACGTTTTCATTGTTTTTATGGATGTTTAGCGAACCTGTGAGCTATGCGATGGTGTGGCGTCGTCTGTCGGCCGGAGTCCGTACGTTAACCCGTACTTTCTCAGAAATGGCAGGAGGTAGCATCACCAAATTTTATGCAAAAATTCATTCATAGAAAAAATTCTGTCGGATTTCGCTAATTTTTTTGCTATCTACATTTACTTAAATTTTATACGGAAAAACAAAAATACTTTAAAAATCTTCTTCGAAACTGTTCAGTGAAATTGTTCAATATTTCACAGAAATAATCTCTGAAATCTCTAGTTCGATGAATTTTTACCGAGTTACAGTGAGCTGAACTTAGTCATTTACCCCCCCCCCCCCCCCCAAAAAAAAAAGAAACAAAAATTGTAACATCAGAAACGGCTGGAGCTATCATCACCAAATTGTATGCATATGATGGTCATATGACTCATATTAAAAAATGAGGTATTGGTGGCGACACCTGAGGTATTGGTGGCGACACCTGCATCAATCTTTTTTGTATGAAGTTCATCGGTCAATAGTACCAAATTTTATACAAAACTCTGTCACATATCAAATGTTGTGGGATTGAGCATTTTTTGGCGCCACCTGTATTAACTTACATTTTATGGGGAAAAGGCTAAAAAATGGAAAATTCTTCTCTGAAACATTCAGCCAAATTGTTTAATATTTCACAGAAATCATCCCAGAGATCAGTTCTCTCATGTTTGTTCAAATGGTTTGGGTTTGATTTTGAATTTTGGCCAAGTTACATGAATTTGAACCAAGACATTTGGCCAAGTAAGTATACTAACATAACAATCCTAGAAACGAAACAACAGGAGCTAGCATCATCAAGTTTTGAGCAAATATTGGTCACATGACTCATATTTGAAATTGCAGATTTTGTGGCGCCACCTACATAGACCTGGAGGCTGGGCAGCCAAGTGCACCTGACTCAAGAGAAGTTTGATGTATTGGCCTTATATTTTGACCTGTCTATGCATCTTTGATAGCTTTCTCGTACATAAGACTTGTGTCGCCACCTACAATGACTTTTGCACAGTGTATGTCCCTGCTTACTTTGAAGAGGGGATTTGATTTATCAGCCTGAAATTGAGCATATGAATACATCTCGGATAGCTTTGCCGTATGCAAGACAGGTGGCGCCACCTACAACATTTTTTTTTTGCAGTGTATGCTCCTGCTTATTCCCTAGGAGTGATTTGACATATCAGCCTGAAATTATACATTTCGATACATCTCGAATAGTTTGTTGTGTACAAGAGTTTTGGCGCAACCTACAACTGTTTCATGCTTCTGTGCACATATCCGAAGAGTGGTTTGAAATATCTGCCTGAAATTTTGCATGTCCATATCCATACATTTTTAATGGCTTTCTCGTACACAAGACTGGTGGTGCCACCTACAAACATTTTGTGTTGTGTCAGTATTTCAGTAATTACGTTTGTGTAATTGGGGTATTTCCTCGGGTTCAAAATGGTCAGTGCTTGCAATGTACATATATACATGTCACACTTGTACTTAAAAAGTAATGGTTCAGAATGAAAGCATTATAACTGATGTATATACCATTGCACAGGTTCGCATTAGACCTGTAGGCCTTTTTTTAAAGTGAGGCCCGTCATGATTCTTTGGAATTTATAACGTGATACATCTTGCATAATTATTAATAAATATCGAATCACCAACCATTTTTCCTGATGCTCAGTCTATTGGTAATGTCCAAGTTATATATCCATTATATAATTTCAGCACAAATATACATACACGCTTTATCTGCTCTCTATCGCGGTTGTCGATTACTTTCCCTTAATCTGCTTCAGTAACTACTGTTTGTAAGTATTCCTTGAAGATTTCGAAAATCTTTCGTTACTGCTTTTGTCCTTTTGTTCCTTCCTTTTCCTTCCTCCCCTTTACATTTCTTCTCTTCTTTTTTCCTTTAATAGATCAGGTTTTCTATTTGGCATTTTAAATGAAATACCAATGTTTTAACACACAGAGCGAGCGACTTGGAGTTCCGGGTTGCGGACACGTGCCTGCAGATGTTCGGAGGCTGGGGTTACATGCTTGAGATGCCCATAGCACAGTCCTACTTGGACGCCCGCCCTCAGGCCATCTACGGAGGAACCAATGAAATCATGAAGGAAATGATTGGCCGCAAAATCGCCAGGGACTAGAACACGATTTCAAGGGACATGTTAACTCCCTGATAAGGCACATCGCGATTGTAAAAATGGGTTGTACTGTCACAAATTCGGTCTGTTCTATTACAGTTTTAATAACCCGTCTTCAAATTGTCATTCAAGCATTCCTGCTTTAATTTGATTGATGTATTTCAATGTCATTTTCTTTTACATAGCATTATAAGAAATACATATTTGAGAACACATCTTGTTCAGTAAATCCGTTTGCACATGTCCTGTCATTTTAATGTAGTTCAAATCCGTCATCCTTCTGAGTGCAGTAGCCTACAATGTAAATGCCGTGCAGTTGCAATAGCAGTGAAAATTGTGATGTGTAAAAAAGACCGTTTAGGCCAAAATAAAAAAAAGGTATGGTTCTCAGGCACTTTTTTCCAGAAATCAATGCGGGCGGGCGTTTTTTTAATTTTAATTTTTTTGGTATGTTTCGATAAAAATGTCAAATTATAAGGGAAAAGCATGATAATATCATATTTATTTGTCTAAATAAGTAAAAGCACCACATTATAAATGAAATTGTATGATTTTATCTTCTTGAAAGAAATGTCCGAGCGGCTGAAGCTCAAAATTGATCACTTTCTATTGAAAATCAAAATAAAAATTTTTGATGCGGGGGTTTAAAATTGATGCGGGCGGTGCCTGAGAACCATACCTTTAATTTTTTTTGGCCTTAGTGATCTTGTATACCCGCGCATAACAGGCCCTTTTTAAATGACACTTGTATCTATTTATTCATTTTATCAATTTAAATTTTTATTCAATACTGTATGAATGTTAAGATGATATCTCTTTTGGTCGTTGAAAGCACAGTCAGTGTGGGTGATCTCAGATGTACTTGCAATTGCCTGGTGCGACATATATGCGATAGTTTGCCAAATTGTTCAATTTAAGCGATCTTTTTGATAGAGGTACACCTATTTATTCAAATTCTGGATTTCGCGGATTAATAACTTTCATTATCAGGTTTGGAAAATACATGTGCCTAGTGTCCGTTTCATCCCCTCATGTCCACCTGTTTTTTTTTTGCAAGGAAAATTTATAACTTACATTTCAACAATTATAGTGTAGAGGATCAAAAGACCTTATTTCCAACAAGTTAATTAAATACCTACCTTACAACTTATTTTAGAAAAAGAATTATTTGAAAATAAGAGAAATCAGTCTACATTTAACAACATATCAGACCCATGGACTAATGGCGGTCAAGGTCATTGGTCACATGCAAAAAAGGCCTCAGTTGACAGCTGCTGACTGGATGATGTCATGTAAACACTCTAAAAAATATAACTAGCTAAAACAAAGATAGCAACTCATGCAGGGGACAGACCAAATCATTGGGAAGAAACAAAAATGTTGTAAAACATAAACTGGGGATTAATATTAAAATTCTCAATTGCCATAGTAGGTTGTCACCGCCATATGTAGTTTTCTAGGAAATAATTGAAATATATAAAATTTAATTAAATTCTCTACAAAAAACAGGTGGATAACAGGGGGTGAAACGGACTATAGAAATTTCCAACGAGTACACGTGCACCGTGGATATCCTTGACGCGGTTCAATAGGCCAAACATGCATGTGTTATATTCTATATATACTAAAGGATCGTCAATAAATTATTTATCATCATGCGTACCTCGTTGGTATATATATATATATATATATATATATATATATATATATATATATATATATATATATATATATATATATATATATATATATATATAGGACATTTATAAGGTTGTCATGTGCAAACATGATTACGTGGTAACCTGTATCGCAGTTGGAAAATTTCTGAATACTGCATGTAGATAATGTTAGAATAAACTACTTGGTCATTTATATTATTTACAAATATGATAAAATCAAGTTAAGCTCACAGCCCCTGCTCATTACTTACCACTCGCTCTAAACATACGAACTGATTAAACAAGGTTCGTAAAAATACTTGTTATGCCCTATGTTATTTGACGGCTATCAGGGTAACAATCCTTCCGCAGACGCCTATACGCCATATATAGCATGCATGGAGGAGGAAATATATGAGACTTTTCAGAGGGCGTAGTCCGGGGGAGTTTTTGTGGGTGGAGCCGGGGGGGGGGTTGTCATAATTAATGGGTGGGGGGTGTCTTTTAATAATCCTATATATATATATCCTAAGGTATGTGATAGATTTGAGTCACTATATATGTGTGTGTGTGTGTGTGTGTGTATGTACCGCTTGTAACCCCTCATCGGCTCATCAGATGACTGAAAACATCTGCCGAGGAAAAACGCATTCTCGCAGATCATGTCTACACAGACACATACACATATATATATGTATAATTAATGTTCAGTTAGAGGGACTGCATCCGGTTTGTACCTACAGTATATACTGTTTCGTTGGAGCATTGTTCGTGTTGTTCCCACTATTGAATGCAGTTATACAGGTCTTGACTAAAGTGATCGCGTTTTAATTGGACATGAAATTTCATATAACTTTATATAATCAATACGCAATTTGGTTTTCTTCTCCACAATTTTTAGGGATTCGGATCACCTTTAATCTTAATCCTTACAAGTTTAATTCCCAGTGTCTTCGAAGTTGGCGGTTTATTTATAATTGAAATGCATATTCTTTTTATCGCTTTTTATTCTTAACGGATTCGGGGAGATCGCAGGCAGTGTGGGTAGTACTTTATTCGAGTTTTTTTTATTTCGAGGAGAATGGCAGTGGCAAATAGCCAGGATTTATGTGTGTGTGTGTGTTTGGGGGTGGGGGGTCCGGCATAGCTGCTGGTATATATAAAACACATGGTCTTAAGTGGCATATATAACTGCTTCATGTGCACATGGAAATAGACTTAATTAGGCCTATAGGCCTATTTATATATAAAATTACATGTCATTTTAAGATATAGAGATTGAAATTGAAGAAGAATTCAGATTCTGCTTAGAACTTCAATTTTATTGTAACAATTTTAATATAAAAAAAGATAACTTTACTGTTGCCAAAGCATTGATTAAAATTGAAAATGAGTAAAAAAAGTGTCAATTATTATAGTGTTTAAATTTTTATTCGTCGGTTTGGTATGCATGATTTATTTGGGATGCATTTACTTTCAGCAGTTGGTTTTAGTATCTCATGAAATAGGCCTAACGGCCCTGCCCTTTTACCTTTGACTTGTTGCAAATGAAAATGAAAATGTACGTACTATCTTACCGTTATTAATCTAGATATAAACATGACCAATACTTCCATGAGTACACTTTCCTTGTATAGGTAGGCCTACATAGTGTCTGGAAAGCTTATCGTCAATAGAACTTGCAAAGTCGACTGCATGCCGGGGGGGGGGGGGGGGGGGGGGGGATGAGCCGTTCCTACACTTCAACCCCACCCCCTCCCCCCACTCCGGATATTTCACTGCATTCAAGGATATATATAGGCCTAAACGTAAAAGATCCAACTATGGCATGCATGGCTCACTGAAGACATACATGCATGTACAGGCATATACGTACGTATATATATACTGAGCCCGAGAACTTATATATGCCCTGATCCGTCAAACATATAATATTATTAAGCCTATAATATTTCTCTCATGTATAATAAAAATTTGTCTTTGTCTATAAAATGTAAATATATCCGATATTTCTCTCTTGTAAAAATGAAAATTTGTCTTCATTTAAAAAAAAAAGTAATGAAGGTAATTCAATATACCGCCCGCTTGTTTGGGTCATTCTATAAGAAAAAACGACCCATTTCAACAGCTGAAAATAACTTATCCTAATATTTATTTTATAGAGTCTTACATGGAAATAAACCGCAACCCACAGAAGGTATAATGCAATAAACAGAAGCAATATATAGCAATCTAAATAAAACATTACGGGAGATAATAGCAGTTTCTTATATGTTTCAAGTAAATTTTTTTTCTTGAAATTATGTCCATTTTCAAAGTATAACGGTGTTCAAGAAGGATAACGGTGCTGAATTACAATAAATGTAAACATTGGCAAAATCATTACTTAAAGCAAGCAGACTTCTTTTATAATATTTAAAGTTTAACTTATAAAAATACATAACACAGTGATCGCTATAAAAACTATGAAATTCCTGGATGACAATGCCAGTTTGTAGAATTTTGATCTCACATCCATCCTGTCACCTTTTTGTTTCAACATCGTTCATTGACATTCACCACCGTTAAAAGTGAAAAGTGTTGGTGCATAATGGTGTTGCAAAAAGATATGATATTTATTCAAAGAAACTTAATTACTCCTTTAACCTTTCTAGTATTCAGTATATACATGTATGTGTTAATTGGGTCATTCTCCAAAAAACGTACAAACTTGAGTTACTCTAAAAAATATGAACATTACATCATTTTGAATATGTTAATATTATCCTAAATTATATATGACAAAAAAAAAGACGAGAATCTGCTGACTCCACCTTCCTCGCCTTTTTACTTTAAGTATGGAAGATTCAAATCACCCCACTGTATTTCAGATGGACAATCCACAGTGAAATTTTAACATAAACACACATTTTCCCTAAGTCTGTTGTTACATTTGTAAAAATTATCGTCGGATTAAACAGAAGATTGTTCAGATAACAAAGAGTTAAAATTTTCAATGAAACATTTTTATTTATTTCAGTAATTTAAACATATCCTGCATGTGAAGTTAACCTTTCAAATAATTTACATGCCCGTGATGCATATAGTTAACAATTTATGTGGATACTGAATAAAAAATTATTGAAGGAGGATTCTAAGAAAAATTAAGCAGGTTGGTATAAGTTTTTCAGTGGTGTTACCCAAATGTCAGTGGTGTTTCATGTTAGTCAGTGGTGTTATAAGGAATAAATCTTATGAAGAATAAATAAATTTTACGTTAATTATTCAACATTGGGCATTGTAAGTTAAGAAAACTATGGGTAATGGATTCAAGAGATTTGCAATTCAATTGTACAACTAATATTTTCAGTATATTAAACTTACTCCTGTTAGCACAGGTTCTTCAATGCTACATGACTTTCAGATGTACTGATGTTTTTATTCTTTTTTAGAGGGAATGATTGGTGTAAACA
This sequence comes from Sipunculus nudus, assembly GCA_026874595.1. Taxonomy (NCBI): domain Eukaryota; kingdom Metazoa; phylum Annelida; class Sipuncula; order Golfingiida; family Sipunculidae; genus Sipunculus; species Sipunculus nudus. Next base: position 57,558,886 of record CM049311.1, on the reverse strand, counting down.
TTTATAACAAGAGTAACACCAGTTTAGGTGATCTACCAAAGAGCTTTGAATTTTTACTATAAAGTTTAAGTTTAACGTCAATATTAAGGTCTGTAACACCACTGACATGAAAATTGAGTCTTGGTGAACTTTCAGGTAAAACAGACATTTATTTAACAAAGATCGGCCGACTTCAAAATATAGGTTCAAGGTTCATGTACTTTTCATAAAATAAAACATTTTTGGACAAGGAAACATTCGTTTATTCATTTATTGGCACTCTGAAATTGTACATTTTCTGGAGAATGACAATTGACAGTGTGAGCTATATTTCAAAACTAAGAAAAGCATAAATACTTCCATTATTTTGGAGAAATTTAGGTAAAGGTGTTGAAAAACAATAAATACACGGACATTTTTACACAATTATGGAAATTTCTTGTTGTAAAATGACAAAATACATTCCGATAATGATGGTTTTGAAGAGTCATTCTATGACTTAACTTCAACTTGGGTTGTTTTAAGCAAGGAGTAATCAATCAACATCGTGTTATGGTGATCAAATCATCTTTAAATTATAACGGTGTTAAACTAAATCTGGGGAAAGTCATTTAATCGCAATAAAAGTGGAAAAAATGGAGGGATGTAACGAAACTGGTGGAAGTTTTTAAGGAACGATTTTATTTTACACGAAGAGTGCAAAAAATCCTAGGCCTATACCATTTAATAAAAATAAAAGGATAATCAGTTTTTTACTATTGCCTGGGGACAGGTAATTTTTAATGACCTTTGAACCATTAAGTATAAATTTGAAGCATTTTAGGTATTACTTTGCTTAACAAATAAGCCCAAATTAAGGAGAGGTATAAGCACAATGACAGATTATATATATATATATATATATATATATATATATATATATATATATATATATATATATATATATATATATAAATGTACTATATTGCTCTGTGAATGCCAGGGACATGAATTTATGAATTATTTTAATTTATATAGGTTAAATTATAGAAAAAAAACATGTTCTTTCCGGTTCCACATAATATATTTACAAAAAATGATTTGGTAGTGAAAGAAACTTTTTTGTGTGGATAGTCAGAACGCTGAAAGATACAGACATATTTTGTACTGTTGCCGATGTTGGCTTGTCAGATATTTACATAATTGGTGACAGTTATATTCACACCCACGGTTCATACAGTTACGTCATCGGGCATATGAGCATGTTTACTTTGATCCTGTTGACCCGTTGCACGTAGCTGCTCGTGTGATGTGTTGCTTAGGGCTGAGAACCAAAAAGAGGGATTACAGACGGGTCATGGCCCGGTGCAGGTGACTGACACTTTGACGTCATGTGACTAACAACACGGAAGTAGGTGTATCCGCGGCAAAATAGTACGCCGTAAGTAATTGATGAGCATCGCTTATGGAAACCTAATTAGCTACTTTTAAATCTTATCAAATATACAGCTTACAGAACGGAAATATTCATATCAATTCTGCAGTTTCAGATTAGGGAAAGGCGTAGGTTACTTTATTTAAAAATATCGAAAACAAGTTTTGGACGGCGGGTCTTATCTTTTGCGCTACACAGTTATCGCCTGCAAAGGAAAATGGCAGCGAATTCCGCGACATCGCGAATCCCCTCAAAGAAACAGACGCTGGACGATGCGTACGCGCCACCAGCTAACTTTTTAGAAATCGATGTTCTCAACCCAGAAACTCATGGAGTTGGAAAGAAAAGATACACAGACTACGAAGTCCGCATGAGGGTAAGAGAAGGGGCGGGGATTCCCCACCCCCTACCGCTTAGCTGGTTAGGTTTTAGTCTTTTAGTTTGACGCTTACTCACTGCTATAGTATGGCTATGAGTGCTATTGCTAAGTGTGCTACTGACACTGATATTTTCCATTTTTCTTTTCTCTTTGACGGATCCAATTACATACATTAAACGGACACAAAGGATTATGTGGCCACTGCCTCCAGCTTTGAATAAATTGAAACTCCTCAATTTTCTTCTCTGTCAACTTAAACCATTGGCACACTGATATTTAGCCCATAAGAATGGACTCCTCAATTGCTCTTTTTTAGTGACTGACGCAATGTGGAGTACATAGATTGCACCTGCAGTTAACTGTGATTATAACACTTCATACACAACTGCGAAATTTAACATATATCAATAGTTTAATGCTCAGTACTCCTATGTGTATTGTATATTTGACCACTGAAAAACATTACATCACTATTTTGCACCAAGGAAGTAAAATATGAACATAACAGTACACAGGCCTAAAACATTATACAGGACTGCTACCGAATGCAAGATGTCTGCTGGACTGTTAATGCTTCAATTCCATCTGGTCATTTAAATCAATTGTTGATGTTACAGGTGTTTCATGCTTTCCAGAGTGGTTATTTTTTATTACAGGCCTTTTGACATACTACATTATGTGAACATTGGTATGTTAAAACCATAGGAAATATTTTTAAACAATTTCCTTTCTAAGAGTAACAGATCGTATCGTGTTATAACCCCAGTTAGCCCTATGGTGGGCAGGGTACAAGTGAAAGTACCTAGGTACAGGTATAGGTACTTGTGAACTGGCCAGGTACAGGTACTTGATTTTCACAGAGTACCTAGGTACAGGTACTTTAGAAAGGTACTTGATTTTCACAGAGTACCTAGGTACAGGTACTTTAGAAAGTACCTAGGTACAGGTATAGGTACTTGTGAACTGGCCAGGTACAGGTACTTGATTTTCACAGAGTACCTAGGTACAGGTACTTTAGAAAGGTACTTGATTTTCACAGAGTACCTAGGTACAGGTACTTTAGAAAGTACCTAGGTACAGGTACAGGTACATTTATTTTTTTATTTCAAAGACGTTTTTAAAGATAATAATAAAGGCATAAATTCACATATATATGCAAGTTAACATGCCTTTTTTCCTATCGAACAATATTGAAGTTGTTTGCTAAAGTAAATTTTAAATATAAGTATAAAGTATATTATCACACTGATGGCTTGCTGATTATTTTACACTACAGGTAATCAATTTTAACACTTAAAGAGGATAAATCTTAAAAAAAATGAAAATATGAAAATGTACCTTGAGTACTTTGTACCAGGTACAGGTACTTCAGGTACAGGTACAAGGTATTCTCACTCATGACCGGCAGGTATAGGTACAGGTACTCTGAAATGTGTGCCTAGGTACAGGTACAGGTACAAGTACCTGGCCCCATCCCTGATGGTGGGCCGGCGACGCAACTGAAACCTGTTGTGTCGCCGTCGGTGGCTAACTGATATTTAAAACATCTAGTTGCGTACTTTTCGGTATGTAACTTTAATAACTAATATAACACATTTTTATGCATTAAAAATGTTCAAACTTATGTAAATGTTCAGATCTGCCTAACTTCTTTTTAATAATATTCCACCTCCTCTCATCAACAAACTTCCAACCAGTTGTTGATTTAATATACAGAAGAAGAAATATGACAGCTAATACATGCATTATTATTTATGCCTTGCATCAGTGAAGAAATCAGACAAAAATGGTAAATTTTGGATGTATGGTTTATGATCAGAGTATTTTCTGCATTTAAGGTAGGTAAAATGAGTATAAATTGCAGAATCATCAAATCACAGAATATAATACTTTTAATAGCCATCAGCAAGCTGTTGCTGACCATACATACAATTCTGACCAGTTTTCTTGGTCCCAGATATATTTTAAAATTATTATACAATAAATTTCTCAAAATTGAGACCACCCATGTATTCATAAATATAAGTAACAAATATGGCCTGATTGCTGATCTGGTCTGAAAAAAAAAGCTACTGGAACTGCAAATTGTTGTTATAACCTTTGTCATTACTGAGTTGCTGTGATGAGTGTCACTGCCAACCAAATGATACATCAAGGTGGATATTACTGCTGCGGCATGCTGCCTGAGTAATTAGATGCCCCAACATGTCTGATTGTACAGGGCAATTAAGGAAACTATTGGCCTCTTGTAATATCCTTTTGATGTTAATTGCTCAGCCATAATCTGCTGTGTTATGATCAATTGTCTGATATGCAGGAATATCAGCTCAGTATCTCCATTATTGTTTAATACTTATATGTTTATAATTACTTTCATTTATTACCTAATTATAACACACATCAGGCAGTGCTGCTCTGTGCATCATATTCCATGTATATATATTCATTTTAAGTCATGAATAAATACGTTAAATAGCTTGTAAGTATTTATTTAAAATACACACCACACACATGCATAATTGTGACTGATCTGCAATGTAAAGGGAATTGTTAACTAATACATCAAGTCATGAACATTAATTTAAGCCTGAAATTTGATCAAAGTGAAAAATTTACAATAACAGCCCCAAAAATGAAACCAATTGACCATTCCCAAATGTGGATTTAATTGTGGGCTTCCTCTGAACAGTAAAACTGTCAGACATGTTTCATAGCTCATAATAACTAATAACTATATTAAAAATTCAAGCCTTGATGTGTGTTGTGTGTGATTAAGGCTTTCAACCAAATTCCTTGTGTATTGTATACCGGTATTGTATAAATTGTTGCATTCTAGTAACTTTTTAATTTTTTTTTTTATTGTAACAATAATAATCATTTCTCATTCCTAAGAGGTCCCCCACATGGATTTTGCACACACCTGTAGTAGTTTGTGGAATTATGTCAGTGTGGGAGGAGTCAGGGTAACCAAAGCTCTCTGTGGCATTCATCATGTTAAATGAATGGTTTAAATGGCCGTTTCTACACAGACACTGCAGTGCTAAAATTAAATTGATGGAAACTAACACATCCACTGGCATGTCTCATTTAGGACAGTCGGTGACAAGGAAGACTACTGATTATTATTGCAGATTAAGGAATGAACAGTTATCATTTGATATATTTGTTATGTCTTAATCCATGGACCCTTATTGATCATGTATATATAATATCTGAATTAAAACTTGGCTATTTATTTAGACCTAGTCTTCTCTTCCAATCCTCTGTTGTCCTCTGTTGTGGAATTGCACTAGATGATGCTGTTTTCAAACTAGGACATTACAATAAGCATCAAATTATGGTATCTTGGCAAAGAGAAGCATCTCATTCAAGACAAACATTTTTTTATTCAGACATTAACATATGATACCATTTATCAGTGCAAATGATTTTTTTTAACCATTGATTCAGGCAGTTCTCCAGTCCCCATCTCAAGCATTTGTAAGTAGCATGTTTCCCCTATAACACATTGTAACCACCACCTGGTTTTCCAATGTTTACTGTGTAATATGCTTGGGAAAAGTTAAGGACCACTGGAAACTTGAAAGGTGAATGTGCTGTAACAAATGCTTGTCAATGATGATAGTAATCAATATGATGGCAATATCTTCACCTGTTCACCATGATCTAGTTTTAATGTCAGTGATAAGTGCCAATATATTGTACTGAAAGCTCAGCTAATTCAAGGGTGTGATGGTGAATTGATTGGGTACCCCCCCCCCCCCCGGTGCCCTTTTGAAAAATGTATTGTCCATGATATTTTGTAATTATTGAGTATGATACAGGGTTAAATGCAGTCAGTTTACTAATGTCAGTGGATAGATATTAATTTTTGGATGACTCTGAAATATGGACATTATATAGTCACTTCACACTGGTCACAGTAGGAGATATTCTTTGGTAAACTGAAGCAGAACTAATGCAATGTGACAACTTTTTAAGAATTCGCCCTTTTAACAAATTCCCAGATAAGGTTTTGTATGCTTTTAGTAAGAATGTTTCATGCATTATGCATATGATAATATTCCTTGGTTAAGTGATTTAAGGATTGAAGGATCCTTTTCTGTAATAATAATTCTCTGAAGCTGGTCAAATAACTGAGTGTTCCTTCATTTGGATTGATATTACATGTGTTGGAGAAGCTTATACAAGTCAGTTCTGTGAGGCTTTGTTAGTCAAATAGTTACCTGATTTGTATTTCAGACAAACCTACCTGTATTTAAAGTCAAAGAATCCAGTGTAAGGAGGAGATACAGTGATTTTGACTGGCTTAAAAATGAATTAGAAAGAGATAGCAAGGTAAGTATGCTTCTTTCATAGATTTTCTAAACATTTTAAAGAACACTTACCCTTTAAATGTCATTGGCCATGCTTGTTAGCTGAGTATTATGACCAATGAGCCACTTGTTTCAATAAATAATGAGCCCCTTTATATTACTTCTAAAATCTATGAACAAAGGATGGTTTAAAAAGTGATTATATATCAACAATTGTGGGAACCAGACACCTGTGCAACCACTCTTAGCAATACTCATACCATCCTTAAAAGGAATGTTTAGACCCTGTCAAGCTTATTCACTGTTCATTAATGTATATTGTTATATATAATATGCAGGAAGCAAAACCAAATTGATATTTTATATTAAATTTGCAACTTGAGATGGAACCAAATTTTGGTTTGGTTAACCAGAATAAGCCTGTGATAAGCTTGCTTGTGAATATGTTTGTGAATTGATCAGCATCTTAACTCCTTTGAGTTATGTTTCCCAATTAAACAGATATATTTTTCAGGAATTTTTATATCAAAATTACTTATTCTTACTAGTTTTTGACTAATCTTGATGTAATACTTTGTTGGACATTTAACACTTTGTCAAGATTCATAGATTACTTATCATACACCAGTGACAGAAGTTTTATGGTATTCCATCCATTCATCTGTTAACTTTAAGTGTTGCCATGATAACTTACGGGGGCATTGATAGATTTTCCAGAAACTCACCATAACTACTTTGTGTGGTTGCCGCAATAACTAATGAATATGAAGGATATTGATAAAGCTCATCCATGCATATTTAATGAGGTCAGAGGTCACTGCACTTAAGGGCATCTTGGTGACTTATAAAAAATCTTGTGGATTTTCATGAAACTCAGTATACATATTTACCAATAGAGTTCCTCCCCTGAATTACCTTATCATCAAAATTCACACATATTTAATGAATTCAGAGGTCACCAGATACACGATGGGTGTATTATGCATGTTTGAGGTGCTCATGTTAAAGTTGTCTTATATTCTTTTAATTGTTAATCTACTTGAAATATGCATTAGAGGTTGTTGGCTGTAACATATGGTGGTGTAAGTATTAGCAATCAGTCAGGCAAAAAATTGTGTTCACAGATTGTAGTCCCACCTCTCCCTGGCAAAGCCTGGTCACGGCAGCTTCCATTCAGGGGGGATGATGGTATTTTTGACGAAGAATTTATTGAGGACAGGAGGAAGGGCTTGGAGCAATTTGTAAACAAGTGAGTATGAAATGCTATACTGAAAGATTAACTCTGATAACTATCTGTTCCAACACCCCTCTCCACCAATTCTTTTGTGATATTTCTTTTAAATTTATTTTGTCAGCTGCTAAAGAACAGCTTTTGTCACAGCAGATGATGTGATGAATAATGATAATTTAAATAAGTATTAAATAAATGTATTTTTTTATGCTATCAAGACCTGTCTAAAAAGAATTGCACAAAACGGTGGCTAAATTCCCACTGGCCATCATCTGTTTATCCATGTATTGTACGAGACATACAAATACCAGTATGATGTCATCTCTATGAATCATCAAATGTATGTAGTCAGCTTTGGCTGTCAGTGTCACAGTACTGTGTATCTTTTCAGTTCTATTTTAATTTCAATTCATCATATGGAATCCATACATGGGAGAGAACTATTTAGCCATCAGAAAATCACCAAATTTATGTGATTGGCCTCTTGAGTTAAATAAGGGTAAGCTTTAGTGCATTTTACACCAAAAACATATTGCGTAAAAAACAGGTGGACAGGGGTGGTGGATCGAGTGAAGTTTAGAATTAAAAACATTAACAGTTAAATTAATACTTATCATTTATATAGATAACACAACACAAAGCATAAAGATTGTTCAGTCCAGCCCAGTTAACCATTTTAATACTTCCTCCAGCATACCAAGCTGTGGTTCTGTATTGCTGTTCGTATAATATTTGATATTGTGATCTCCATTTACTAGAGGAGTCAAAAGTTAATGTTATTTTGCAAAATGTAAGCTACAGGTCAGCCAGTACTGGTTAAAGTGCAAACAGGCTCCAGTTAGTGCTTTTATAAAGTATTTTCTGTATGTTGAGGATCAAAGTTCTGTATTTCCAGTTTCCCTGGTCTGATAGTTCTTTCCAAATTTTTTTTTACAATGGTTAATGAGGTATAAATTAGTGTCTGCATTAATTGATTAAATAAAAAAAGATTATATTTGTATTTATATATATATTTTAATTATGTCTATTTTTAGCTCAGCTGACTATAAGTCATCTGAGCTATAGTCGTGGTCCATTGTCCGTCCGTCCGTCCGTCCGTAGATGTGGCACGTTTTGAAACCGTAAGACCTAGGAATCCAAAATTCAGCATAATGTTAGATGTCCCCAAGATCTCCTACCAAGCCGAAAACTGGGTCTTTGCGACTTCATTCCTTTGAGAAATTAAGGAAAAACCTCAATTTTTTATTAAAAACCTATTTTCACACTTCAGGACTGCCTATTATCAAAACCACTCATCTGTTTTTCCTCATATTTCCTATAAATAATCCTCTATATAATTCCTATGTACATGCCAGAAATTACGTCTGTATTATATAATTTAAAAAAAGTTATGGGCCCAAACATAATGCATTTTGTAAATAATCAGGAAAGAAATGTTATCACTTAACACAAAACTTGTTAAAGCTAAGCACTTTTTTTTCCAGTAATATTACTTTTATTAATCAAAATTAAATTGTATACCCAAAATTAGATCAAAATCTTTTAAATTTTTTAAAATATTAGCAAAAATAAAAAATTGGTACCTTAAATTTTGCCCAACTTTGACCATGGCACGTTTTTTTTGCTGTAACTGCTGTGGATTTAATTTTCACAGCATGTTTTTGTTAGCATTTCAACTGTTAACACCAAAAATTTGAAACCAGTTGATCAAAAACTGTAGATTTTATTCAAGTTTTCAAGCACCATGTCATATATTGCTAGTGGTATGCAGTTTGCTAGAGCTCAGCTCCGGAGCTTCAGCTCTAAGTTCCTTAAATTTGGCATACAGTTAGATTTCTCCAAAATCCCCTACCATGCCAAGAATTTGGTCACTAGGACTTAATTCCTTCGAGATATCAATGAAAAACTTCATTTTTCCATTAAAAACCCATTGTTACACTTTAAGACTGCCTAATATCAAAACCACTGATCTGACTTTGATCATATATAATATACATATTTTTCTATACATTCGCTATGCACATGCCAGAAATGATGTCAGTATTGTGTATTTTTTTTAAGTTATGGGCCCAAACATAATGCACTTTGTAAAAAATCAAGAAATATATTTACTCCCTTAACAAGGGCATTGCTGAAGCTAGAGATTTTATTGTCAGGGATGTAACATTATTTAATCAAGATTCAATTGAATACCCAAAATTAGTTCTGAATTTTTCAAATTTTATAAGTTATTAGTATAAATATAAAATTAGTACCTTAAATTTTGCCCAACTGTGACCATGGCACGTTTGTTTCCTGAGAGCACTGTTGATATAATTTTCATATCATGCACACATAAGGATATCAGCTTTTTAGTTTAGAAAGCTGAAAGAAATTGGCCAAATATTGTAGCTTTTATTAATGTTTTTTATGAGACCCTGTCAGACTTTGGCTCTCATCAGCCCCTCTTGAGTCACCTGTATGTTGACCTTGTTGACCTTTCATCAAATTATGCACGCTTGAGGCGAGAATCATGGCAGCTTATGGGCCAGCCACAGTTGATCCAGGTGTCCAACCCAACTCATCTAGTAGTTTTAACCAACAACATAACAATAAACAATAAATTAATAAATTTTTCTTGGTTTTTAATAACAAATTAAAGAAAAATAGAAAAGGAATTTGTTAGTTTATAATAACAGGAAATTAACTTGCAGTTACTGATGACATAAGAATCTTGTATCGATGGGTAGAATGTCACATATTCCAAATAACACCATGCAGTCACCTATGGCATTTTTCAGTTCATTTTTAATGATAAAGAAGTAAATCATATTATTCATTACTAATCATTAGGGATTATATGAAGGAAATTAATGATAGACAAAGATGCAGTTGATAATATTAATCTAGATTCCTACTGTGTCTAGTGTGTACATTGATGTGAAATTAGTCCAAAATGAATTTTTTACAGTTATTTTTTAATATAAATAAAAGCCATAAAACCAGGTACTTATGATCATTATTTAAATGTGTGAATTTTGTATATTCTGGATTCTCAAAATCATTGTTTGGTGAAAACTGAATAAATACCAGACATGGTGCAAATACATTGTAATTGTATTTAAATACGAATATGATTATGTATTCCATTATAAAATTTCTTGCATAAAGAATGGGAATTCAGGTAAAAATGAAAGTATATGAATACTCGTGCAAATACTTTCAAAATGTATTCATGAATGCATTCATGAATATATTCTTTAATATTATTTTAATAATCATATCAGTTATATTTCATTTTAAAAAATCAAATGATTCTCTTATTATTTTTAATAAAAATTATATTTGGGACAATATTTGTAATTTTTTAATAAATAGTTAAACTCTTATATTATATGTTCTGCTTATAAGTTATATGGCCAAGTCAAAATCTGTGTGACAATAGCACTCCATTTGTTAATAAAATAAATGAAATCAATCCTCTTCCCTGTCTCCAAAGATACTATCAAAATCATACATAAGCTAAACACCCACAACTCATAATACAGCTTATATTTATTACCACACAAAACCAGCATGTGCCTCATTTCTAAAAAATATTTTTTATCATATATAACAGCTGAGCGTCGTGACCCATAGGTCCCTTGTTTGTTACAGTCATTCAGTACATTAAAAACAATCTTAGATAACATCCAAAGCACATATGTATTACTCTCCAGTTAATTAAGGTCACATACTATGGAATAGGAGACTTGCACTTCCTTCTTTGCAGCTTTGCTTTGACTTTACAGCAGGCCAATTGCCTATTAAATTTAAGGTCAGCAGGGCTCAACATTTTAGCCTCTTATTGATAGGCCTTTATCCAGTGCTTACAGCTTTTATAATCCTAAGCTTAAAAGTCACAACAGATAGTCCTTATCCATGCAGATTCACTCATGCTCATTGCTAAAGAATATTTTTTAAGTCAGACTTTTATGAACATTTGTAGAATGATCCATAAAAATTCCTCCATGTAGTCCTTATGATTGTTGTCTCTGTTTTGATATTTAAGATACAATTTTGTTATTTTGTTTGATCTGATATTCAGTTAACTCAAAAGCAAAACAAATACTGGTCTGATCACCATGAACCTATTACTTGTGTTCACATCATTATGATAAAACTTTCAAGTCAAGCTTCACAAAAAATTCTATAAAATAATATATATCCTTTTTGGATATATGGCATAGTCAGATCAGTATATCAAGCTATTATATGAAAAAAAATGTGAAAATCATAAAAAAAAGTTTTAAAAAGGTTGAATACATTTTTAAATATGATTCACTGGCAGTGAAGGAAATGTTTGTCTCGATTATATAACTCATTCTTAGAAATGAACTGACCATAATGCAGATGTTATACTGAGTTGGGTAATAACATCTAAATAACATTAATCTTCTTGTACCATTCTGGACTTTTGCCAGGAGTATATCAATGCAGATCCATGGAAATGTGATTTTGCCTTAAAACGAAATAGAATATGAAAAAAATATAAGGTGATCATGACTGAATTTTTACCATATTTGTTATGCTTTTTTATACCAATTTCCGGGTAAGACAATGAATTTTATGTGGCTTTGCTTTGTTCAACTTTGTTTCAAACTACAGTGTTAAATTCACTTCCTTCAACTGAATGTTAACTACGGTATACCCAGAACTGTCACACAGCATGTGAATTATTACTTACCACACATAGTTGTTATCAGTTATTTATACCTCTTGATGTGAGCTAGCATTCTGGATTTTAAAGATTTTTTTTACATTTCTGCTTGGCATTGCCTTGACCTTCCTGTATTTAAATGAATATGCCACAACCCCAGCTTTCCCAAATACCTATACCCTCCTAGTGCTAACATGCTTTAACAGAACTTCTGATTCACCATGTAACTATACAAGGTCTCAAATATCGCTTGTAACCATTGTTGTGATAGCATCCCTGGCAAAAAAAAACTAATTTTGAAATAAAAAATAATGCTGTTTAAAATGCACATTGGACCCCATATAGTATATATCATTTAAACCTGGTACAGAGCTCTTTCTTATGGTACATGTGTTTACAAAATTCACATACAATGTGATTTAAAATTTTTAAATGGCACTCAAGTTTTTAAGCGACCAGGTACAGCAAACCATTTTTTGATGGGCTAATATACGACAATATCTCTAAATCATATTTATACGCCCCTCATGTGCAGGAGTATTATGGTATACCCACAGTCCGTCTGTCTGTCCGCTAACTTTTAGTGTCACCACAAAAACTCTCCATGGCTTTGTTGGATTTTCACCAAACTCACCATAGCTACTAACCACCATATTATCTCCCCCAAGTTTGATTATCGGCAAAATTCACGCATATTTAATATAGGGTCATGGGTCATTAAGGCTACTTTGAGTTGTTTCGCCACGAAATGAATATAAAGGATTTTGATATAACTTGTCAGAAATGTTAATCAATAAAATATCTTGCCTAAGTTTGATTTCCAGCAAAATCCAAGCATATTTAATGAGGTCAGAGGTCACTGCACTTTTGAGGCACCGTGGTGACTTAACAAAAATCCTTAGATTTTCATGAAACTCAATATACATATTTTCACCTCAATTAAATTCTCAGCAGATTTAACACATATTCAATGGGGTCAGAGGTCACCAGATACACGACAACATATTATGCATGTTTGCGGTGCTCTTGTTATTTTTTCTCTACCATTTTTCTCTCATGTTTAAAAATGAAATCTCTGTTTCTTTATTGAATCAAAATAAAAAAAAAAATCAATTTTAATTTATCATTTGAAAAAGCTCTGTAACCAGTTTAAAATGGTTTATACTTTATAGAGTCAAATATGAATCTGAAACAGCCTTTTAATTGATTTTTGTATCCGCCAAAACGAAGTTTTGCGGATACTATGTTTTTGACCGGGTTCCGCCGCCGCCGCCGCCGCCGCGTTCGTTTCCGGAGAACTCCTCTGAGACTACTGGACAGATTTTTCCGAAACTTACACAAATTATCGGGTCACATGTGAACTGGTGCCTAACCAAGTGACCTTGACCTCTGACCTTTCGTCTCTGCCCAGCGTCCGTTTGTGCGTCTGTTTCCACACATAAACCCATATATCTCGGGAACCGTTTGACCGATCCGGAAAAAAATTTTACACAAATGTAGCCCTGGGAAAGCTTTATAACATACACAACAAAAGGTGGCGCCACCTGCAACCATGTTTGCACAGTGTCCATCTGTTCATCTGCCTGGGGTTAAAATCACTCATATCTCTGCAGTGATTTGACTAATTCACCTAAATTTCGGCATGCATATACATCCTAGATAGCTTTCTTGATTTTGTGACAGGTGGCGCCACCTACATTCACGTTAACGCTCCACACATAATCCCATATATCTCGGGAACCATTTGACCGATCCGGAAAAAAATTTTACACAAATGTAGCCCTGGGATAGCTTTATAACATACACAACAAAAGGTGGCGCCACCTGCAACCATGTTTGCACAGTGTCCATCTGTTCATCCGCCTGGGGTTAAAATCACTCATATCTCTGCAGTGGTTTGACTAATTCACCTAAAATTCGGCATGCATATACATCCTAGATAGCTTTCTTGATTTTGTGACAGGTGGCGCCACCTACATTCACGTTAACGCTCCACACATAATCCCATATATCTCGGGAACCGTTTGACCGATCCGGAAAAAAATTTTACACAAATGTAGCCCTGGGATAGCTTTATTACATACACAACAAAAGGTGGCGCCACCTGCAACCATGTTTGCACAGTGTCCATTTGTTCATCTGCCTGGGGTTAAAATCACTCATATCTCTGCAGTGGTTTGACTAATTCACCTAAAATTCGGCATGTGTATACATCCTAGATAGCTTTCTTGATTTTATGACAGGTGGCGCCACCTACATTCACGTTAACACTCCACACATAAATCCATATAACTCAGGAACCGTTTAACTGATCAGGAAAAAAATTTTACACAAATGTAGCCCTTGGATAGCTTTATAACATGAACAAAAATGGTGGCGCCACCTGCAGCCATTTTTGCACAGCGTCCATCTGTTTGTCTGCTGTAGGATAAAATTACTCATATCTCTGCTGTGGTTTGACTTTTCCATATGAAATTTTGCATGTGTATATATCTTGGATAGTTTCTCGTTCAAATAACAGGTGGCGCCACCTACAATCATGTTTATGTGGCAGAGATCCATTCTAATATTTAACACATGTAACTCTATATCCCCTTGCCACTCAATCAATGCCTTACTTCACCTGTCCTTCTCTGATTTTGGCGGATACACGTAGTCGCTTGTCGACTACCCGTATTCTAGTTTCAATTAAGATGATTTTGCCAGCGATGCTACCTTAAAAGTTGGTCAACTATTAACATGTTCCAGGTAAACACTCAAAAATGTTAATAACCTATATCTTTCATGTATAACCTTTTCTCATTCTGAAGCATATCCAAGTGGTATGTGTTCACGTTTTCAAGCATTTGTGCACAACAGCTTTGGAGTGTTTTATTTTGGCTCTTCTCCTGTCATACACCTACCTATTTAGATATAAGTTTGTCAGTTTGTGGTTGCAAGTTTGACTTCAAATTCTGGTGAAAAACCAGTGTTTTGTGTGGCATGTTGCTTCTAAAGTTTCAGATGAGCAACCTTTTCCATACATTTTAATTTCATTCAGTTGCAAAATATAGCATTCAACTGTTTGGAATTTATTCATACTGGTGATTTAGAAGATACACTACCAGTGTGCAATGGTAAGGAATTGTTACTTTAGCAGACACAGCAATAATTTATGTTTTTTAGTTTGTGTCAGATTATCCTGGATTATGACCAAGTGTTTCCCTTATCAGTTCCATTGAATTATCAGTGGTTATTCTTAGCTTAAAGATAACAGTTAACGATAAAAAGAAATAAGTGATAACAGCTTCTGTAAAGGAAAAATGAATTCTGTTTGTATTTGTTGTGTACAGTAAGGGCTACAACTGTTCTTTATCAAGACATTTATTGTCAAATGAATTCTGTTTCGCAGATGCATGCTGTTTAGTCTTTATCTTCTTCATTTCACAACACTAACTATTTATAGAGACACATAAATAACTAAAACCAGACCAGCATCATTGCATGTTGTGTTACTGTTAACAAAAGTTCCCAGTCAATATTTTGATTCAGGCAAAGTTTTGTGGACATACTTAATTGTGCACTGATCAAGAATCTGACCACAACAGGAATACACAACTTAAGCATAAAGTTAACAATGATGTAATATTTGCATAATGGTTTTCAGAATGTAAGGAGAAAACATTGAATTTTTATATGGATTCAGGGTTCCCAGCCATTCTAATTAACCTGGGAAAAAAATGAAACCACATTTCTATATTACTAAAATGAGAGGGCTCCATGAATGTATGTCAGACACTAAAGTTTTAGGATAAAATCAGAGGTTTGACAATTATCAAACATTGGATGGTTTTAAGCCAGTGCAACATGAGATGTAGTGTGTAGTTTCCAGTATTTAACTGAAGGTGCTTTCCTGTAGCCACTTGTTAAAGCTTGTTAAAGATATCAGTCAGGGAAATATAACAGGAACACTCAGAAAGTGTTGTTTTCAGAAGGTGCTGGGAACCCTGAAAAGGCAAAGAATATGCACCTTGGCATAACTGCACACAGACATACTGAATCCTATCTGAACGATGCTGTCCTTGCATTGACAACAGAAGTCATCTCATCCCTGTAGCTTTTAATGCTGCGCTCGCCTACTTCCACGGACCTTATCTTCTTGCAGGGTGGCTGGTCATCCCTTGGCTCAGAATGAGCGCTGTCTGCACATGTTCCTGCTAGAGCCTGTGATTGACAAGAATTATGTACCTGGCAAAGTCCGCACCACGTGATCCCGCCCCTGTATAGAAACCAGCCAATAGAAACTCATACCATGCCCTGACAGGCTCATACTCCCCTGTCAGTCATATGGCTAGGCTCCACCTACCTATATTTATGTCAGTCATTCTCATTAGTTAGATGATTTCTTTTACATCATGAGAAATATGAAATTCTCTGTGTGTGTATATATATATATATATATATTTAATAATAGGTTAATACTACTGACCTTATTGCTGATACTGTATTTAACCATAATGGAGATTTATATTGTCATACAAAATACTGCAAATTTGCTAGCCTTTTACTAAATGACCTCACTGCCTCTTTTACAATGTTGACTCATTGTTTACAAAGATACAAGCTTACTTCATGTGATGGATATTTGTAGTCAAGCTTTTCATTGAATATCAACACACAGGGGTTTGTTAAGTGTTAGGAAAGACAGTTTTATCATCGTTCACCACTGAGATATGCTCACAGAAAAGTTGTATAGATGTTGAGCAAGATCATAGTCATCAAGTCATAGTAGAGTTGGTTCTGAATTATCTCCTTTACCTTATGTTCACTTCTGATCGGGCCTTTTTTTGATGACATTATCTGGTGCTAACTTTGTTCAGACATTTTGGTATGATCATGTGAGCTGTTGAAATTATTGACTGGTGATATTCATAACACCTTATAATGCCAGTATATTTTGATGTACATATTTTCAGCCCAAAATAACAGGTTCAACAATTAATCTTTGGTTAAGTGTTTACTTCTATTTCAGTCTAAATTCACAACTGAAATAGGTGAAACATATTTAGAAACATGTTCGCTTTTGTTAAACTTACTGCAGTTTGCCACATACAAATCTTACTCAAAGGGAGACAGCCAGTTTTCATTCAGATTTGTGAATATTAGTTTTATATCAAAGTTTGTTTTGATTTTGTAAACAAAATTGTTTAATGGAATAAACAACACTTTAAGGTTCCATGCAGTTCACACACATAGTAAGACCTCAATGTGGACAATGCTTAAGTCAGAATGCTTGTGCTTAAGTAATAACTTACAGGTTCATGCATAATTCGCTGGTTTACTGTGTATACCTTCAGTATTTACCACAAGTAGAAGAAAGCAGTTATTATATTGGTTGAGCATCGTGGAAACTTAGTAGTACTGTCCTTACAAAGACATACACATTATTCTTTTAAATATAATTTAATTTATAGGAGTACAAAAGGCATGAACACCCATTGTTTTAAGCTTATTTGTTTTATAATCGTGCAGTGTATGATAGGAACTCCCAAACAATCATTTCCTGAGTAAAATTTGTTTTGATTTATTGCAAATTTTCCAGGATATGTTGGAATGCATAGCAGTATTAGAAATATTTTATTTTCATTTTTTACCATTTATTTTTTTTTTTCTTATTTCTTCTGTATGTTATTTAGGTTTTAAGGCTTTTGAATGTGATTTCTACTGCCCTGATTCCCCTAACACCACTTACCTTATTCCACCATGCACATAGATAGTGATAAATATTCACTTTGAAAATAATTATACAGTATTATCCCTGGCATCTGGACTTTAGACTGCCTTATGGCTGTATTAACAGGGATCCCTTTGTAAATAATATGCCCCATCCTGCAGACACCAAGGTTGGAAAAAACCATTAACACTTTTAATAAGTAGTGCATAACAGATTTAATTTAGAGCTTCAACTTTTCCACCCCTTGTATAATGAGTGGAGGGCTATTCACATTGGATGTCATAAGGGAAGAGGTGTTTTTTTTTGTGTTGACCCAAATGCTGACTTTGAAAAAACTTTCATGAACTAATTCCAGTGCCACCTCACTTTCATAACTGTGGAAGTGGGATAAATCTTGATAATATATATTCCTATAAAAAGCATTTTTAAGCCAAAAAAGATTTGGTAAATGCACATAAGCAATGCAGCAAGGAAACATTTCAGGAATGTTGGTGCACAGCATTAACCGTATCTTTTTCTGTTTGCATGTAGATCTCATATGCATGTGCTTTTCGTGAATCTCGTTCATTTAGCAGTATACTTAATTTAGATATAAATATTGACAAATATACATGAAGGTACGCTTTAACCTTATTTCCTCCATTTGTGGTTTTAAATGCCTAAAGCTGCTGTCTGTAACCCAAGACCCTTGAGTTAACTAGTTAACCCTGAAAAAGCATTATTCAAACAACTTTTGTTTGGGGTGGCAGGACTGCATAATCTCAGGTTCTTGTATCCATATTCTCATTTTTTTTGCACCACATGAAATATTAAGTGGAAAATTCTGATAAACCAGGAGCATGATACAGTTTATTTCTAAGAATTCTCACATATTGCGGCAACAGTTCCATATGCAAGTAAAATTTTAATATTTTCAATCCAGGTTTGATTCATATGTAAATATGTAAAGAGGGAAGTCTTTGTTTATTTATCTTGTGGCACCAGAATGACGGGGACTCTGAATTTATAAATTTAAGAACCCCCCCCCCCACGCATGGATAAATTAGTGACTGTTAAACTGAAAAACAAATTTCATCTAACCAACAGGACCTCAGGTTGTTGTAAAAAATATTATTAATGTTTTGCATGAATTTCTCTTAGAATGAAACATTATTTCCATTTGAGTTTTAAAATTTTGTTAGGAATAGATGTAGGATGATAAAGGTTATTATCTGGGTTCATTCAGTATATTGAATTATGCATTAATTAAATGGTATATTAATATATCATAAAATTAGAAAAGATACAAAATCTGTGTTTAACTGAAAGGACAAAAAAAAAGATTATAGTTTTTTTTATTAGTCATAAAAAGCAAAGCAAGGTTTCCCTTTGTCTCATTTGATTTCTTTTTTTTTTTGTTTTTATTTTCCCTCATTAATTTGATTTGTGAGATTGCCTTACATTTCCTGATTGGTTTATTTTTTTGTTTGTTTATCTATTATAATTTTGTTTAAATCTTTCAGTTTGATGCTTTCAGCATGTAGTATACAAACAGTTCCTAAGATTAAATCATTAATTTTTTAGCTCAGCTGACTGAAAGTCAACTGAGCTTTAGTGATTACTCATTGTCTGTTGTCTGTCGGTCTGTTGGTCTGTCCGTTAACAGGGCACAAATCATATCTGCTAGACGTAGAAACTTCTAAAGCTGGCCATACATGAGGCAACATGTCGAGTGACATGTCACCTCTTATATGGCCAGCTTAACTAAATACCCATTGAATTCTATAAAAATTTCCTTGGTAACCTGAAATTATGTTACTGTGACCTGTATCCTCCAAGCTATGAGGCTTGTAAGTAACCCCCCCCCCCCCCCCAGAATAATTAAAAATTAGATACAAAAGCTCCTATCTGAATAACTAATGCATTGATTGCCATGATTCTTTTTCATATATATGAATAAATAGTGTTTCATCATTTCCCCAACAAATAGTTGCCTGCAAATAGGAGATGAACCTTAATGATTTTGGGTTCGCAGGGTCAAAGATCAAGGTCACAGGGCCCATCTATTCACAAAATAGTCAATGGATGACAACTCCAGCTCTGACAGACAGATTAGCTTCAGACTTGACCACAGGACCCACATTTTGATAAAGCTTATAAACATACACTTGGTGACAAATCCAGCTGATTATAAAATTATTCTCATAATTAATTTCAGCTGTGCGCCATGACCCACAGGTCCCTTGTTCATATGTTTTAAATGCATTGAGATGAATATGTTGTACCTCCTAGAATGAAGTATTTATTTATAACTGGAGCTGAGAAACCAAACCAGGGCATTGTTTAAATTAGAAAAGTTATCAGCCTATAATGACAAATAACACACACGAACAAACTCAGAGAATAACAGACATGTGAGTTAAACAAAGTGAAAAGCACAAGTGTGAATACCAAACATAAATATTTTTGTGTTTGCTTAGAGCAGTGATGGTAGAAAAAATGAAAGCCATTTTAAATGTGATATTAGTCTCATTGGGAGTGACAGTTGAGATATTTTCAACATTTTACATTGTCTGTCAGCTCTGATAAAATGCTAATATTGTTGTTACTATCATAATTCAGTGGTGTTATGTCACATACTGAACACAGTAGTGATTAGTATTATTATTAGTGATGTACCTGCTAGCAGGAAGGTGAGGGTACAGGTTTGTAATGATACAACATGCTGTGTTGACTGATGGGAAAACCAATAATTTTAAATTTATAATATACATGTATGAGTTACTGTTATAGTAATAGTAACATGATCAATGTTATGTTAGCCTGTTTAACTATAATGCACCTTTTCTGGTGTGGTTGATGTGATTTCAGAGTAGCTGGGCATCCACTGGCACAGAACGAGCGATGCTTACATATATTTCTGACAGAGCCGATAATAGACAAACAATATGTGCCGGGTAAGGTCCGCAATGCATAAGGACAATACAGAACGTTGAAGTGCGTGGCTCTTATTTTAATTACACCACCAACAGACATAGATAAAATACCAACCTTTCCAAGAAAAACTTTGGCTTAGTTTCACTTCTAGGAATTTTCCCGATTGTCTGATCGAGTACTATACATGTGGATATGTGCATGGACGGAGGATACTTCTCCATCTGGATTAAACAGACGCCAACAGATTTTGTACAGTTTTGTCCTGTTTAGCATGAATATTAGACCACACTTGTTATTATTGTTAGAGTACAACATGCATACAGTGTATCTATAGTTGTAGGAAATCATTTAAAATAACCAAAATAGAAAATATTCTGCTGTGTTTATTTTCTTGTACTCTTAGTAGAGACTTGTACATAGTTTGTGTGCAAATAGGTACCAAGCTTTGACCATATCACCTAAGAAATTGTGTTTATAGACTTATGTTATTGTTTGTTGTTGTACAATGCCATACGAATGATTAACCTTGTAAATTAACACCTGATTCATGCTGGCTTTAGCACTAACAATATTAATATATAATCTCACCAATCTGAAGGAGTTTAGAACTAAGTCTAGGTAGTGTATTTCTTATGTTCAATTTATCAATGTAAATGACGTATCGAGTAAATGAAAAATATGGCGTTGGAACCTCTTAACATGTGGTGTATTTAATAAGTGTTAATACAACAGAGCCTTTTTGACTGACTTGGGGGTTTTTATATTCTGAGGTAAGTAAGATAATTGATTAAGCGTTGGACATAGAATTAGAAAAAATACCCTGTTAATGTTTTGTGTTTTCCAAACATATATTGGGGACAGGTTGTTGGCATTAACTGAGGTTTTGTTGTCTACACTAAAATATACCTCATCAGAGAAGGCTTGATGTTATAGTCTGATATATATATAATATATATATCTGGATATACTCAGAGAATGACCCTGGTGAAGACTGTCTTACATGGCAGACAGATTAGTCTCGCTTTTTCAGCTTACTGTGGGTCTTATTGCATTTACTGGCACTGAAGGAATGGTGTTTTAATTAAACCTGTAATTTGGTAAATCTCTGCTAATAAGCAATGAAACACATTTTGATATGAATAAATGGTACAGCAAGCTTGCTTGCAAATCAGGTTGCATGGGCCAGTAGATCCAGATTTGTATAGATTTAGAAAATGTAGGTAGTTCTGGAGCTGGGGTTTGCAAACCTTTCTTTAGATTGTTTTCGACATATTTTTGTACCCAGTAGATATCAGAATAAAAGACCCACAACAAGTTAATGCTCACAGCTACTAGATGAAACACCATATTATTTTGTATTGTATCTACCTTAGAGGTCAGGAAAATTATCTCCCATTTAAAAGTATCAGTGTTATTGATAGCAAACTTCATTTTAATGATATGGAAAAAGGCTGTGTCTCAGTGATAACTGTAACAGAAATGTAAATCATTGGTAAATATGTATTGCTGATATACCATTACATGCAATGCAGTACCTATTTCTCACCAATTTCCCCCACATCTGTCAAAATTACTACACTTTGTGTAAAAATGTATACATTGTATCTGTAAAGATACAATTTACCGTCATCTTCATGCTATTTGTTTCATTTCACTGTATATTGTGGCAGGAATGTTTATTATTGTCTCTGATCATTTACTGAAGTGTAGATTCATTCTCCTGATTTGTAACAGTGGTGAATATACAAATAAGTTTAATTTTAAACAAGCACATAAAGAAGAAATCATTTTCACTGTACACATATAGTTCCATGTATATAACATTGTTTCAGAGCCAGTCCCGCTATTTCACAGTGTTTTTGTGGACAAGCTATCCCTTTTTGTGTCTTTGCTGTTAATACTCTAGTTTTTTATATAAACTTTATAATACGCTGTGATCCTATGATTATGGTTACCATGATTATCTCCGCTTACACCAGACTCAGTGATAGTTCTTTTGGTTACAACAACTGCATTAATAAAATGTCCATGAGTAAATTGGCTCACAATTATTGTGTGTTCCTCATAGGATTTTAGATCTTTGCAGTTTGAATCTGTCATTTATATCTAAGGCCTATACAAAATATCAAACGCATGGTGAAATCCCCAACTTGCCCACAACTGCTTAATGTTGATGTGAAGTACTGTGTTGAAGATGTAAGGGTAAGAAGAAACCCAATTTTAATGTTACGATGATGGCATGCCTTAACGTCATGGTAACCACAGTGGTGACATGATGATGTAATAAACCTATTATGATGTCATCAAACACTTTGGTTGAGAATGAACTCTTGTATCACTGAAACTAGTGACATGCTTGTATTTCAATGAGCGCATAATGTGACATCCCATGTAGATTTATCTGTTAATACTATGTATTTTCATTACATTTCACAGTGTAAATGCGGCAATTCGCCACTGTGTTAATACGGATAATAAATAATCACTGTCCAGATGAAATCATGTGAAAATAAAGTATAATGTGTATAATCTGTCTTGCCTTTTTTGTTACATTTGTTCTCTATCCTTCCCCCTTGTTTGTGTGATGCTCAAGCTCCTTTTATTTATTCTGAAATGAGTGGAGACCCCATAAAATCATGCATACCCATACCAAAAAAAAAAAACCAAACACACAGGACTTAAGATTCCTATGAAGACAATTTTAAACCCTCGAAGAAGTCAACATTCATAAATGCAAATATAATTATTTTGTTTTACAGAACCTGTGAGCTAATGTGATGGTGTGGCGTCGTCTGTCGTGCATACGTTAACCAATACTATCTTAAGAATGGCAGTAGCTAGCATCGCCAAATTTTATGCAAAAATTCAGTTATCTAATACACTATCAGATTTTGCTTATTTTTTGCTATCTGCATTTACTTGGATTTTATAGAGAAAAAGCTAAAGAAACCCATTAAAATTCTTGTCTGAAACTGTTCAGCAAAATTGTCCAATATTTCATATTTCCAGGTACAATCTCTCTCAAGTTTGTTTGAATGGTTCCAGTTGTGATTTTTTGCCGAGTTATGGGAAGCTGAACTTGGTCATTTGGCCAACTAATTATACTAATCTCAGAAACAGCAGGAGCAGGCATCAGGTTTTGTGCAAATGTTGGTTCCATGTCTCCTATTTTAAGATTGAGGTTTATGTGGCACCACCTGCATCAACCTTTTTGTACGGGGGTCATCAGTACATAAACCCATAATTTCTCGGGAATAGTAGGAGCTACCATCCCCAATTTTTACGCAAAAATCCATCACAAATCAAATGTATGATTGTGCTTTTTGTGGCGCCATCTGCATCAATTTACATTTTAAACTTGTACAAAAAAAACTTGTAATTTAAGCCTCTTTCACCTTAAAATTGTTTTATGATGAAACTTAAGCTGATCGAATGGTTTAATTTTTCACAAGAATTGTCCTAGGGTATGGTTCTTTCAATCGCATAAGAATATATTAGATTATTGATTTTTGGTAGAATCATAGAGAGCTGAAATGTCTTGTGGCCATTACTAAGCCTATTTCAAACTCAGGACTGCAATAGTCCTCTTCTGCAAAACTGTTGTTTCAACTTCTATTACACTGCAAAAAAATGATTCTTAGGAGGCCTTTGTTCAAGTTAACTGAAATGATTTTTGGCAAAATTATTGGACATTAAACAATCAAAGGACTGCATCTTTTATTATTCTAAACATCTTTCAGTATGTGTAAACAGATTAAGTAACAGACCAAGATTGTGTCTGTATCTATAAATAGCTTGGCAGACTGCCAAATGTTCAGATTGGCAACAGGCCAAAGGTCAGTTTGGATCTATATATAGCTTTGGCAGACTGCCAACTATCAGATTTGGCAACCCTTCAAAGAGTTCACTCAGTGCAGACAGGTACAGGTCATGAAATCACTCAGTGCAGTAGCTGAAGCTAGCAATTTGTTCCGGTTCACTCGGGGCAACTGCCTTTCTCACCTAAGCCTGGCCAGCCCAGTGCACCTGACTCAAGGGAAGTTTGATGTATTTGCCTGATATTTAGAACCGCCGTTGTGGCATTCTCATACACAAGACTGGTGTCATCACCTTCAATGACTTTTGCACAGTGTGTGTCCCTGCTTATTTCTCAGGAGGGATTTGATATGTCAGCCTGAAATTTTGTGCATTATACATATCTGACAGCTTCATTATATACAGAAGACTGGTGGTGCCAATTACAATGATTTTTGCGTAGTTTGTGTTCCTGCTTATTCTGAAATCTGTAGGGATTTGATATATCAGCCTTAAATTGGGCATATGTATACATACTTGTTTTTAAGTATTGAGTACTTGCATTGTACATGAAAAATAACGGTCAAGCATCTTATCATTGAAACATTATACATGGTGTATATCCCATTGCACAGGTTCGCATTAGGCCTGTTATAAATAGACCCTGTTGAGACTGAGGATTTCAACCAGTAAATATATGTATTATGTAAATACTTGGCAATTTCATATCCGGCGAATCAACGGTGTTTTTGAAAGAGTCCATTTCTATGTGTAGAGACAAAAAAAAAGCTCTTCTATGCTTGTACAATCATTGTAGCAGCACAAGCAACATCACATGTATTTGGAACTAAGAGAAAGAAAACTACAATTGCATAACAGACATTACTAATATTGCCAAATTGCTGTAGCATTAGGATATATATTTTCAAGTGCAACAATATTAGAATGTAATCTCTTTTCTGCCCGGCAGGATTCGATATTTTTCAGTCAGGCAAATTGAGCTGGGCAGTGGGTCACTCTGGTTATTTACGTTGATTAGCCCGAAATCGTATACAAAGGTGAAGCATACTTGTATATGAACAGAGGTCTTTGTCCGAAACCCGTCTATCTTGCTGCCCGTCGTTAAGCTTGATAATCATATTTTATTTCTAACCCCCCCCCCCCCCCGGAGGAGACGTTTTCAGTATCATCGTCTATTGTCGTCTGTTGGATCTTCTGAATGTAGTAACCTCTAGAGGGCTGCACATTTTGTTTCTGAAATTTTAAACATAAATTGTTTCTATACCAAAATCTCTATTCCCACACCATGACATTGATCTTCAAGGTCAAATCCGCCGAAATTTAAACGCCATCACTTTTTAAGATTTCCACGTTTGTCCTCAAATTCGACACACGACATGTTTCAACCGAGGTCCAGAATTGGTGTCTTTGACCAGGAATTTCAATGGCAAATAATCCGAATTATAGTGCACCGTCTCTACAGAATGTCTTATGAATGCGAAAACTTATGGAGTACGAGCTTCCGGAGTGTTGCATATTCTCTCCTCGTATTTGACACACAAGTCGTTTCCACAAAGTTATCGGAGGAGTTCGAGTATTGGTGACCTTAATGTTCAAGGTCGTACTTTGGCAACTCTAGAATAACTGTTATTTAACAGGTCAGGGAATCATTACATTAATTCCTAAAAAAAAACCTAAGCTTCAAATTTATCAAAAAATTAGAGACTACTATCTTTACTCAATACATTACTGACTAAATGTATGGCTCATTTATTACAGAGGGCCCCCAGAGTATAATTCATCAAGATCGTCTATTCAAGGGCCTATTTCGATATCTGACGTCTATGAACTGAAGAAATCCTTTGAACCTTTCATAAAAATGGGCCATAAACGCTGATCCCACAGCAGTTCGTTTGGTGAAACACATTCAACAAGGACATCTGTGAGCAAGTCAGATGGACTAGCGTTTCACGAATAGCGTTTTGGATCTAGTGATTTTTAGCACATGAGCATCCAACCACCTTAGG
Source organism: Sipunculus nudus (assembly GCA_026874595.1). Taxonomy (NCBI): domain Eukaryota; kingdom Metazoa; phylum Annelida; class Sipuncula; order Golfingiida; family Sipunculidae; genus Sipunculus; species Sipunculus nudus. Next base: position 57,532,438 of record CM049311.1, on the reverse strand, counting down.
TTACTTGGTTTTTCAGTTTTAGGCATCGTTGCTGCATGGGTTTACCAACAACTTTTATATAAACTAGCTCATATATACATTACAGAGGCGTCAGAAGAACTTTTGTTAACAGGAATTACCTTTCGTTTTTTTAAGATATACAGAGTAAGTCATAAATCACATAAACTCTATAGAAAGAGGTAAAGTAAGTTTAGCTGTCTTTAAGTAATGCCAGTTCACACGATGGTGTTCCATTGTGCCTAGAAGCTGATTTCTTATTAGTTTACGCATCAAAAACGTTCGCCTTTGAAGTCGGTTATCCTGCCGATATTTCGTTAACTTGAATGCCTCTAGTTTGTAGAAAGAATCTGCTTCTCACGGCTGAGCACAGGGAGAGACCACAGGAGCTAGGGTTAGAATTTGTATTGCTATAGGCAGCAGTTTGACTAGTATAGTTGCTAGATATCGCTCATTGAATAAATAGCTAATTCAAAGAAGATATTTTCCTATTATGAAAAAAAACCTTTCTGATGCCAATTGTGCCCCCTTAAAGAACATTTCGCATGAAGCATAATTGGGCTATTTTCACAAAAAAATGCAAATAACGATTAAGACGTTTCAGCTCCTATATTTCTAATAAGTGTTTGTTTGTAATTAAATTATTGTTTAAACATAAACAACATTTTATTCTTTTACTTTGGATAAAACATTTGTTTCTGCTATATCATTGTATTTTGCTGTATGAAACCTACAAAATGTCCACTCCTTTATTCTTAAAAAATGTCATGCAAAATAATTTGATTTTAAACCGAATTTAAATTTTAATTTTTTTTATATAATCATCTGAATAATTAAAAAAGTACTAGAAAAGTAAGTATAATTTCACAGTTTCATAGCTTTACATATGTGGAAGGCAGTAGCAGAGGAGATTTTTAGTTTCTTATAAAATCTTCTCCAAAATTGTCTTTACCGTTATACCATGTTGTTAAATGACTACATCAGACATGGCTTAGTCTGCATCCTGGTAGGGGGCATTATATAACAAGGTAAAGGTAATGTTAGCCACGTGATCTTATAAAATGGCGGGAAGACAAAAGTTTTAAGCTATCTTCAGTCAAGTCATGTATCACGTGATGTCACAAAATGTCCATCTTTACCGTTAGTGTCCAAATATACCCTGTTGGCGCACTAAATTTGTTTTAACCGTTTAAAAAATGTCTTTACTGTTATAAATAGTGCATAACCTGATGGACAGCTTAAGTAACGGTAAAGACATTAATTTATTTTTAAATGATTTGTTCACATGTAGTAAGTAAAGTAGACATTTTTCGTTAGCAAATAATTAATTCCATTCAAGTTTTACAAACTGTGTATATGTTTAGGTTTAACTTTAATTAGAACACTCAATATATATGGGTTTATCTTTATGTTGAACATTAGTAACCTATGGATCATGGGGATAGGCGGACATAGCTTGACAGTATCTGGCCTGGCACTCACAACTGCGAGTTACATCTTTAAAGAACTTGGTTGCCAATTTTGTTAAAACTTTGCAGGAGGGCACAGATATTTGTCTGTTCAAAACACTAACAAAATATCCATGCAGGGTAAAGCATTGCTGAGATTAAACTGTGATATATGATAGCTATAATTCAGCCTGTAAATAACTTCTAGGTATAGAGCAAACTAACAATGCAAACGAAGGTTTAGGTGGCACTAAGATCAACATAAAATCTTTACAAATACAAAATAAATATCAATGCAACACGCTTTAGGACCATTAGGAAATTTGGTGCTTTTGTATGAATATTTACTAAAATAAAGGGCCAACTGAACTGAGCTTTGATGACTGTTATTTTTAAAGAAATCTAATTTAATGGTCAAGTGCAAAAAAGTCTGAATGCTTAACTAATACTCTTGACATGCCTACTATTTGTCAAAAGAACCATTAGTTTTGTCAAGATCTGAAGAAACTGCAAGTGATACTACTGCTGATTTATATTGATCAATTTTGGAGATATCCAAGTTCAACATGCATAAAAAATTATAATTATTATTATGGTGCATTATTTCTAACGAAATTTACCATTTTTTATTCGGAATAATCCAGTTGCATGGAAACTCTTGTTCATTATAACACCTGTTTAAAATTTAAATAATGACCTCAGTAGTTTTAAACAAGGAACCTGTAGGTAATGGTGCTCAGCAGGGTCGGATCCAGGATTTTGCAAGGGGGGGGGGGGGGCTAGTTGATACTTCGCATAATCAAACATATATAAATATATATATATATATATATATATATATATATATATATTTATATTGGCGCAGGCACTTGCCATAAACATTCATCTTATTATTATATATATATATATATATATATATATATATATATATATATATATATATATTTCAGTTTAAACTTCTGATGTTCAAAAGGTTATAATGCGTGAATCGTCGGGTACGCTGTTTGAATTTAAATCACTTGATACCGATAAAAAAAACCAGAATTCTTTGCCTTAAAAAAAAAACAACGAAAAACTGCCCTTTTTCTATTCTTAAACTTCAGAATAATGGTTTTGAAAAAAAAATCAACTGTTATTGATGGATGAGAGAAAGAGGTATTAGATGGCCAGTACCACATTCAATCTCTTGTAAACATGTCGTCGTAGTTTAAATCTAACATTTAATAATTTGCAGACTTGAAACAAACAAAACACGAATCCACGGTTATTAATATATACATTTGCATTTTCCACTTCATATACGATCTGTCAATTTGTGAATTGTGAAATTGTTGTAAATGGGTACAGAGGTGCAACTTATAATATTTTCCCGAGACATAGTTTACAACTTGAAACTCATAAACAAAGTTGAGACAAAACGTATTATGTGTATTTTTTTTTATTTTGTGAATTTACAGTTTATAGCGCGAGGATTATATTAATTCAAGAGAAATGTGGGTCAAGTTCACCAACTCGATTTTGCATAACCGGTCCGCTCGCCCCTTTCGGAAATATATATTCAATTAAAGTTTCCCCTAAATAATAAAAAAGACTTTTATCGCCTTTTTTCACAACAGTAAATCATCTTTAAAATAAAAATATTATTGTGATCCAGTTAACTCTTAATTATTTTGGATTGATTTTTCTGGCTCTCCTCATAAGTCCGTCTATAACTGTTGAGTACAGCTGCTAACAGACGAAACAACCAACGTCGATAGTTACATGATAAACCTTTTTTTTCTAACAACCGATAGAATATTAATAATATCTTTATAAGGTATCGTATAGAGATGAACATGAGACGTGAGCACAAGTGCCCAACGATGTAAACATTTCATTCATAATTAAATCTCAGATAACTGATCAGTCATAAATAAAGACAAGACTACATATAAACATTGAAGTGCATTAAACTTCATTGAAAAGGCAAACGAATAACTCATGAATGTATATTATTCTCTGAATACTTTTTTAAGATATTACTCACCAGCATTTATTTTGAATAACTGGTATAGCTTAAATTACGTTTCCATGTGTGCAGTTGCTTCATTGGTCTATAACTTGCTTTTATACGTTCAAATATCATATCTCTTTTATATATACATCTGAATTATAAAATGCAATTCTTTCGTTCGCATATTTATGCATTATCGTTTACATATTTATTTGGTAATTTATACATTTGTAATCGATAATAAATCTTCCGTAAAACGATGCTATAGGTATTGAACATTGTCAGTTTACTCAAGTTTCTTGTTCCGTTTTGTACATTTTTTTTTCTTTTAAAGAGCGACACGAAAAAATATTTAAAAAACAGATACCCCATTGAGAATTCCAACTGATATATAAGCAATGTTGGAAAATGCCTAACTAATTATTTAAAAATACAACAAGGACCTAGGGCCACAAGGGTCCCCGGCCATATGTTTAACTAGGAAAGTGTGGCATCAGTGATGGTGCGGGACGGCCGGGCGGATTGAAGGACAGACGGACGAAAGGACGGAGGGACTTGCAGACGTGGACCTTTTTAGTAGTCCTCTCTCCTAATGGCGGGGGAATAAAAAGATGCCTAATCCTGGTGTAGACAAGCGTTTCTCCGAACGATTCCTTGGGTTTTCAACTTTTGTTTTTCAGTTGAGAGGGTGATATTTGTATGACGGCAACTGAAAATAATGAGAATCTTCTCTGATAAAAATGATGTTTTCAGCTTGGGGGGGGGGGGGGGGGGGGGGGAGAGATTTTTGTATAAAATCCTAGCGATAATATTTTATCATATATACATTTTTTTATTTAAATAATAATTGTAAATTTGCTATTGGTAGAGCTGGGGACTGAAGGCCGAAAATATATTTTTTATTACAAAAATTTTAAAAAATATCAATAGTTTTGAATTAAATATAAAATAACAAGATTCACCTTGTTTATTGAACCTTTCATTTGAGAGAGTCTCTGTGGTGGTTACTGCTAGCTGCCTGACCCCTGGATGCATGGCCATATTACGTACCTATGAAGTATCCCTTGCCTGATGTAAACAGTTACTTAAATGACATGTCTTTTAAAACTTAGATCAAATTAAAAGCTACATTTTTTAAGAAACTGCTTTCAAATTTTAGACTAATTCTGTTAGAGCTCCCCATTCAAATTACATAACAGCTGGGCCACCCTAGCCATTCAATACATTTTCCTGCATTGGGTTGGCTTGTAGTAAAAAATACTTGACTTGGTCTTCAAAACTTTATATAAGCTACAGTTGTTTAACAATTGCTTTCAAATTTCAGATTACAAAAGCCTAACCCCCTTTCCGCTCAAAACATGAAAATTGAAGTAGAAGTGATTACAGAGAGGAAATGTGCAATGGTCTAAGTAGGGTGAAATTTAAGCTAAAGATTTGACATTTATGCTAATAATTTAAAATATTTACAATTATTATCTAAATTCGTATATATACAATTAAACCTTGATTAAGTACAGTTATAAACTTGGACTTGTTTGTCCATGTATATAAATGTCTTTAACAATTACCTTGTTAAGTGTGAAATGTATTTCTTGCAGTTTTGATATAATGAATATGTTCCAGTCCATAACTTCTACAAATTATGTAATATCTAATTTTTGACGGGCACATAGGAAATATATAGAGGAATATTTATACCAAATATGAACTAACAACGCGAGTGCTTTTGATATTAGTCTGGAAACGTAACAATAGGTTTTTAATGGAAAATGGAGGTTTTTCCTAAACGTTTAAAATGAACGAAGTCACATTGACTCAAGTTTTGGGTTTGGTAGCAGTTTTTAGTGACATCTAAATGTATGCTGAATTTTCGATTCACAGGTTTCAAAACGTGCCCAGTTAACAGACGACCATATAGGAGGGTGGACAAAGGTTCATAGCTAATGTACTCTGTATCAAAGTTATGATCCAAAGTGAGATATATAATTGTGTGCATCATAAAACTGTAACATGGCTCTAATGTTGTCAGACTAAAAGTTGGTCTATAACTGATCTAAAATTAATAATGGGGCCCAATCACCTATCTGACCTTTATAAACTAAAGGTAATCCTTTGGAGCTTTCATAAAAATGGGGCAGAAAACATGGATATCACCGCATACAGGCAGCTTGTTTTTGTTAGATCAACGTTTTTATAATATGTGGGGGCCCGCCAATAATCAAAACAAATTCAATAAGGGCATCTGGCAGTAATTCAGTTAAGCCAGAGCTTTGCAAATGGTGTTTTGCAGCAAGTGACCTTTATGCAACCTATCACCTTAGGTTACATGTTTTTTCCTTTTGTCAACATTGCTGTGTTAACAAACATGTTTGTTGATAAACAATTTCATACATCCTTCACGAAGGCGTAATAAGGACTTTTCATAACCAAAATTACCCTTAGATAATTTAATATATACACAGAGGAAGCTAGAAATCACATAAATTCTTTTTCAAAAGGTAGGTGAATAGGCACCTTTAAATATCATATCTGGCAACACTAGTCTCATACAAATAACTGATAAGCTGAATAAGCATGGCAAATGTAAAAGCAGTCCATGCATTAGTTATTGAGAACTGTGAGCTTCACTGTGAATTTCATACTTAAAATGGAGAGATAACAATAAAATTACACTTTTGTTCTTCACATTTTTAGGCCCCCGCCACAAAGTGGCTGGGGCATATAGTTTTACCCATGTCCGTCATTCCGTCATTCCGTCCTTCCGTCATTCCGAAATCAAACAGTTGTACGGACTTTTTTTTCGCAATGTCTGCAGATATTGGCCTGATTTTTGATGTGTGGGCAGATAATGACCAGTTACAGACCGAGTTCGCGTTTCGTCCCGGTTGACCTACTTTTGACCGTTTTACGGCTTCTAAACTTAGAAAATTTCATGAAAATTAGAAATTTTCATGACAAATACACATCTACGGACTTTTTTCGCAATGCCTACAGATATTGGCCTGATTTTTGGTGTGTGGGCAGATAATGACCAGTTACAGATCGAGTTCGCGTTTCGTCCCGGTTGACCTACTTTTAATTGTTTTACGGCTCCTAAACATAGAAAATTTCATGAAAAATATAAATTTTAATGACAAATGTAAATGTACAACCATAGTTTGAAAGGCTACTGTCGTCAGCCAAGCTGTCCGTCTGTCCGTCCGTCTGTCTGTCCGTCCGGTGTCCGTCCGTCCGTTTTACCTTGTGAGCGGGATATCTCTAATTCACCGTTGGAATTTTATTTCATCAGTGAAGATGTATATCGGTCAAGTTCGATGATGGGTGACCTTGACCCATTTTTTTTTACATTTTAGAGCTGATTATAGAAAAACACTCAGAAGCTTATATCTCAGGAACCATTGTGTGGATTTTCACAATACTTACTATGATCATTGGGACTGTGGTCGGTGCATGCTGCACAATTTTTTGTGGCACCACCTACAATTTCTGATTTTTTAATGAATTTTTATCGGATTTTTCAATTTTAGCCTTTGGGCAGGATATCTCCAAATATATTCAACACAGAAACTTCATTTCTTCATTGATATTGCATAATATTTACAAAATCTTGGTCAAGTTCAAAGATGGGTGATCTTGACCTACTTTTCAAGGTCACAGAGCTTAGTATAGAAAAAAAAAACTTAGGAGCTTATTTCTCAGGAAGAATTTGGTGGATTGTTATGAAACATGGTACATACCTCTACAATTTAAAATTATAACTGATTATCACCTTTTGCTAATATTCTAGTTTCGCAATGCAATGCTTACAGATACTGGCCTAATGTTTGGTCTGTCGGCGCATAATGACCACTTACAGATCGAGTTCGCGTTTCGTCCCAGTTGACCTATTTTTGACCATATGACAGATCCTGAACATAGAAAATTTCATGAGAGACAGATATTTTTATTAAAAATGCACATGTATGGACTTTTTTTAACAATGCCTGCAGATATTGCATGGCCTGATTTTTGGTGTGTTGCTTGATAATGACCCGTTACAGATCCTGTTTGTATTTTGCCCTTGTTGACCTACTTTTGACCATACGACACCTTCTGAACTTAAAAAATTTTACAAAATTTAACAAATGTTTCTAATTTGCCCCAGGTGGGGGCATTCGTGTCGTTCCGACACATCTAGTTAAGAAATGCTTTGCGTAATTTTGTTTAAACTTTTGGAAAACTGGGAAATATCTTACAGATGTACTAAATATAAATTTTATAATAAAAAATAATAAAATGTCACATAAATGACAACTTTTAGCCTGAAAAATTAGTTCTGAAAATCTGCAGAAGTTGATTAAAAAGTGGTGTTGCCACCAGTCTCATATCAACAATAACCTTTCCTCAAGATAAATATGCATAGCAGTATGCACTAAATATTGAGATACTTAACCTGTTGTATGATATTTTACCTAAAATGGACCCATGCATTAAACTTTATATATATGGACCCATTTTGTTAAAATTTTGCACATTGACAAAGATAAATGTGTATAAATAAAATGCGTTATTTTTATTTTGTAATCCCGTGGTACATTTTTGTTCAACAGCCCCGCATACTTAAAGAGATTCTGACTTTTTTTATCATCAAAAGCATGTTTTTGACTCATAGCTCATTGAATATAAATCACTGTGCATGGTGATTTCACCAGGACCGGGCTGGCTCTAAAGTTTCAGAACTGTATCGTGAACATGTATAAGCATTGTTTCAGTTTTTCCTTAATAACTGATAAACCACTGCTCTGGACCCCTTGACCTGTACATTTTGTTCTATATATAGTCTTTTATTTTGAAACTTTTAGCTTTTTGATACGGGTTGATTTTAAATATCTTATTTTCAGACGTGTTTAATAAATTGTATCCGCCAAAACAGAGTTTTGCTGATCCTATGTTTTCAGACGGACGCATCCCCCCCCCCCCCACCCCCCACCCCCCGCCGCTGCCGCCGCCGCTTAGGTTTCCGGAAAACCCCTCCGTAACCACTGGGCAGAATTTTATGTAATTCGGAATCATGATCGGGTCACATGTGAACTGCTGCGCCCTCATTTTTGACCTCTGACCTTTCCTCTCTGCCCATCTGTTTCTACACATAAACATATCTCGGGAACCGTTTGACCGATCAGGCAAAAAAGTTTGCACGAATGTAGCCGTTGGATAACATTATAACATACACTGAAAACGGTGGCCCCACCTGCAACCATTTTTGAACAGCGTCCATCTGTTTATCTGCCTTGGGATAAAATAACTCATCTCTGCAGTAGTTTGACTGATCCACCTGAAAAATTACAGGTTTATACATCCTGGACAGCTTTCTTGATTTTATGATAGGTGGCGCCACCTACATTCACGTTTACGCTGCAGACATGCAAGCTCATATCTCGGGAACCGTTTGACCGATTTGGCCAAAATTTTGCATGTGTATAGATCTCACATAGCGCTTTATCATACGCAGAACTGGCGGCGCCACCTGCAACCATTTTTCAAAGCGTCCGTCTGTTAGTCTGCCGTGGGATAAATCACTTATATCTCGGCAGTGGTTTGACATATCTGCCTAAAATTTTGCATTTTTTACATCTTGGGTATCCTTTTTGGATTTTGTGGCAGGTGGGGCCACCTACATTTATGTTTACGCTGCACACACCGAGGCTTATATCTCAGGACTGGTTTACAGTATCCTCCTAAAATTTTGCATGTGTATAGATCTCACATAGCTCTTTATCATATACAAAACTGGAGGCGCCACCTGCCACCATTTTTGCCACTGTTCGTCTGCTCTGGGATAAAATCACTTATATAAAAGTAGTGGTTTGACTTTTCTGCCTAAAATTTTGCATATGTATACAACTTGGACAGCTTTCTGGATTTTGTGGTAGGTGGCGCAACCTACATACACATTTAGGCTGCAGACATCCATGCTAATATGCAACACACCTCACTCTATTTCCCCTTGCCACTCAACCCATGCCTCACTTCATCCATCCCACTCTGATTTCGGCGGATACACTTAGTCGCTTGTCGACTATCTGTATTCTATTTGATTTCTCTGTTACGTGTTTATGTAGTTTTAATTTTTACATGATAATTTAAGATAAGCAAATGTCAGACTCTGGTTGGAGAATCTGAAAAAGAAGGGGAGGGAAACCTTATGAAATTAGACAACTCTAGGGTGGTTCGGTGAATAATATGCATTATCTGCCTCCTATTTGCCTCTCCGCCCCCCCCCCTCCCCCCGCGACACACTTAATGACACACACACATACAATAAACAAATATCTGAGAACTGTTAGTTGTTTCAGTAAGTAAAACTTTCCTGTTTCTTTGTTAAAAAATAAATGTAAATGAAGCAAAATATTTAGGGGTCATTTTTAAACTAAAATAAATATATCTTACTTCACTTTGTTGATTTTGGCATGTTCCAGAAAGTGTAATTCCACTATAAACATTGCAGATACCTGACAGGTTTATTTCCCCTTGTTTCTCAAAACCTCTCATGGGGGCTGGCATTTTGCGTATACACTTCAAACCCGTATGTCACATGTAAAAATATTGGTAAACAACTACTCGGATTAACATTTGCATTTTACATATTTGAACCTGAAAACGGGCTGTAGAAGATCAAATTCCTGCAAATATGTAACAAATGCAAGGATTGATGATTTTTTTATAGAAAAATTAGTCTTTGTTCATATTTGCATTCTTATGAAAGTCTTACAGTTACACCTTTGACCATTTTTTAAATAAGGAAACGGTCCTGAAATTATCATGACTAGAATGTAAAGCTATTATAACTAACCCTGTGTGAATACAATTTATTTACATGTTACTTTTACAGCTGTTTTTGTGTGCATGTATTATGAGCATTTGGCTTCTAGTGTACATGTAGAAGTATTTTGCTCTATTCTCTAACAAACATATAATTTTGTATGTATCATGAAAGTTTATGAAAAATCTGTGTATGTTTTCTGGGGGTTTTTCTTGCTGAAAATCAATATTTTCACAAACTAAACTACGACACTCTAACAGGTATCATAGAATCCGTGCTTATTGTCTTTAGATTTTAGATTAAAATACTAGATTATAATGAACAAATACAGGAAGATCTATAAAAAAAAATTAGTTGTACAACGTCAATAAAATATCTGAAACTAAATCTGAGAAAATGAAGTATTTCATTAACAGTTGAACTCTTGAGTAACAATTTGAAAATCAAGAAAGTAAATGAAATAGCTATGAGGTGCTTGAAGAGATAGCAATTTGTAATTAAATCAACTAAAATTCCAATATTTAAGATTTTGTTTTCAATGCTAACTCAAGATGTTCATTTATGGGATACATCGATCATTATCTTTATAGTTGATGTTGTTTGAGAAAAGATTATTCACATTAAAATGTCCCAGTTAAAAGTGTTCCCTGTAAACTCCAGGCCTGAGAAGCTGCTTTACGACTATTTCTTAAGTCAGAATGGCTAGATCTTGTAACTTGACATTACTCTGCTTGCATTTATGAAAAACAAATGTACATGCTATACTAGTTTAACGGTAAGGACAGACTATGTTGTCTTTACCGTTAACACTCATAACGGTTAAGAAAACAACATAAAATATGGAATTTCCTTTTTAAAAATTCACTTCTAGCATTTTTTCTTATGTCACTGAAAATTGAATTAGAAATGGTCGAATTATTTCAAAAGTTGTTTACCGTTATTTGCCCCTCCTTTGTAAAAATAGCCCAATTACTGGTCAGGACAAAAATGCTGGGCATAGCAGTGAGTGCGCCGTGAAGGCTTCTCGTATAGCCTGTCTGGAGCGTGTTTACGCCGCCTGGCAAAAAAACTGCATTCACTGTTCACGGATTCTGTTGTTATGCGCGGGATTTTTCTGCCCTGTTTCAAGAGCCAATGTAAACTAGCATGAACTAGGACCCTTGAACCCTTTGGGGGGGGGGGGGGGGGTCCGGTAAATAACTGTACTACGGAATGCCAACTCAAAGTTGATTCAACTGTGTGTGGTTGAACAGGCACCATTCCTAGAATTGTATCTGTATAATTTCTTTCAGCGGACATAATGCCATATTATTTGTCTCGACCTGTATTTTTAAAAGATGCCCATTCACCTACCTTTTGAAAAAGAATTTATGTGATTTCTGGCTTCCTCTGTGTATATATAAATGATCTTAATGTAATTTTGGTTGTGAAAAGTTCTCATATAAGGCCTTCGTGAAGGATGTGTGAACTTGGGTATAAACAACATGTTTGTAAACACAGCAATGTTGACAAACGGGAAAAACATGTTTCCTAAGATAGTAGGTTGCATATATGCGGAGATAGAAAGGTCACTTGTTGCAAAAACGCCATTTGCAAAGCTCTGGCTTATAAGACTTGTTGCCAGAAGCCCTTGTTGAATTTGTTTTGATTATTTTGGCGCCCCCCCCCCCCATATTATAAACACGTTGATATAAACAAAACAAGCAGCCTGTGTGCAGTGATACCCACATTTTCTGGCCTATATTCATGTAATCCCAAAGCGATTACCTTTTGTTTATAAAGGTCAGATATATGATTAGGCCTCTGTAAAGGAACAAATCGCCCACTCTTTCTTTATTCTTGGCTTATGAATCCGTCGAACACTTATTTGGCTGGCCTCAATGGTAAATATGTTAGTCATATGCAAATAGTTCGAATAATTTCCTTTGACTTTTGTCATGTAAGATTTGTTCTGTTGGTTTTCTCGTTCTGTATAGCTCCGCATGGGTTCCCATGCACCATTTGTTTCATTATTGTTATCCATAATTATACCTTGCCTCCATAAACAAGCTCTTTTCCACACAATGCTTTAACGTTAGTGTTCGACCACACAGGTTCACCACCTTTAACATGCAAAATAGACCAAGGTTTTTTACCACCGAAACACCAGTGCGCAAATTCAGTTATAGTCTCGAATCGCCAGGTGTTCCACCCTCTCGTCATAACAATTTTGAATACGTGTTCTTTGTGACGTTAACGAATGGGGCGACCCACATGTTTCACCGTTTATTACATAACTAGTCTCCTCTGTTGAAAACCGCAAAAATAATATTTCGTGTGTTCTTTGGTGCCAAACATCGTGCAAAAATGTGTATCTTTTTTCTGATACATGCGAATGACATCCATCCTAACCCTGGCCTGTGCCTCGCCCCCATGAACTTCTTGTATGTCACGTCAACGTAAGGAGTTTATTAGCTGTAGGTAAATTAGAAGAGCTGGATATCTTGTCCGAACCATACAAGCTTGAAATTATTCGTGTGAGTGAAAGTTGGTTGGACTCGAGCATTCCTGATAGCATAGTTTCACTACCGGTATTTGAATTAATACGGAAAGACCAACACAGACATGGAGGTGGTGTCGCTATATATTACAAGTGTAACCTTCAGGTAATACAACAACGAGATCTTATTGATGATCAAAATGAATGTCTGTGGGTAGAGGTACAGGGATCCAAGGGGTCGACGCTCATAGCATGTTATTATCGTCCTCCAGGTCAAATACAATCCACTAGAGAAATTTTCCTTTAATCATTAGAGTTGTCGATAGAAAAAGCCCTGGTCAGTTCAGCTAGTCTGATATTATTAACAGGCGACTTTAATGACAGGTGTCTAACATGGAACTCCGATCATCACAACAGTGAACTCGGACTTGAATTACATGATTTGTTTGATAGAAATGGGCTCGCTCAAATGGTTGACCAACCTACTCGAATTACAGAATACAGTAAATCCTTATTAGATTTATTAATAACCGATAGCCCAGATTCTATTACAACAACTATGGTCCTACCACCGATATCGAATTGCGATCATTGCCCTGTCTTTTGTAAGCTTAGATTTTCACCTAACAAAACGAAAACAACCCGAAGAACAATCTGGGATTTTAAACGAGCTAACTTGGAAGGATAAAACAATGCCCTTGATAGAAATTTAAGGACAGAACCCTCGAAGAAATTAATGATGTAAACTCTCTCGCTGAGGTTTGGACCAACATTTTTATCTCCATAGCATCTAAGTTTGTTCCGCAGAAAACTGTCTTAATAAGACATAATGATAAACCTTGGGTGACTGCCGAGCTGAGAAAATTAATACGAAAGCGAAATCGGTTGTGGCGCCGTTATAGAACTAGAGACAAGCAACATTATCAGCATTACAAACGCGCTCGTAATGATGTCGTCCGTGCAAACCGAGCTTGTCAAAATTTATATTTCCGAAATCTCAATATTTCCTTGGAGCATTCAACCAATAAATCATGGTGGCACACTGTAAAAGGTCTGCTCGGTAAAAGGAGACAAGTTGGTATACCTCCTATCCAAGTTGGAAATGAGATGATTCTTTCTTTTTTCCCAAAATACACCAGAGCCAGCCGAAGATGAATTTACTATCGGCAACTTATTTGCATTTACTCCCTATGCATTGACATCAATTAAAGCTCGTGAATCCAACGTTCATACCATCTTGAATGAACTCAAGGACAATAAAGCTACTGGTCCCGACGATATAGGGAATTTTCTCTTGCGAGCTACCGCCGACAGCATATGTAGATCATTAACACTTATCTTTAACAAGTCTTTAAAAGAAGGATGTTTCCCCAATATATGGAAACGTGCACATGTCTGTCCAGTATTTAAAAAGGGGGATGCTCATGAAATTGGCAGCTATCGGCCTATCTCCCTTTTATGCAACGTTTCAAAAGTATTTGAACGTATTGTACATGATGAACTTTATTCATTTCTTATGACAAATGGACTTCTTTCTTATACTAATTCCGGATTTAAAAAGAATGACTCAACAATTAACCAACTGGTCGCTATAACTGACAAAATTTACCGCGGACTTGATGCAGGCTATTATGTGAGAATGGTTTTCATAGACTCATCCAAAGCCTTTGATACAGCATGGCATAAAGGTTTTATCTTCAAATTAAAAGTATTGGGCATTCGTGGCCATCTCCTTGAGTGGTTTTCGAGTTACCTGAGTAATAGAACACAACGAGTCATTATAAATGGGGTTTCCTCCAAGTGGGGTCAGATAACTGCAGGTGTCCCCCAGGGGTCCATCCGTGACCCTCTTCTGTTTCTTGTGTACACACATGATATAAGTATTAATATACAATCTAATATTTTCTTATTCGCTGACGACACTTGCCTTTTTAGTGTCATGGATAACTCACAGGAGGGAAACGATCGGTTACAACGGGATCTTACCACGCTTGAAGGGTGGGCAAGACGGTCCAGGATTACATATAATCCCACAAAGACTGTATCCATGACTTTCTCCTTGAAATCGTCACCGCCTGTCTACTCAGCACTCTTGTTGAACGGTACACGTTTATCGGAGGTCAACACCCATAAACACCTAGGGCTTATACTTTCGTATGATTTTTCTTGATCCCATCACATAAACGAAGTGAGTTGAAAAGCCCGTAAACGACTTGGCCTGCTGACCCACTTGAAGCATCGTCATAGGAGAAATACTTTAGAAATCATTTATAAATCATTTGTAAGACACTTGCTTGAATATGGAAACGTTATTTTCGATAACTGTACAGGTGCAAGCTCAGACGAGCTTGAGAAAGTGCAATATGATGCGGCAAAAAATCGTGTCAGGTGCCATGATCAATACGAATGGTGATAAACTCCTAAGAGAGATAGGTTGGCCAACCCTAAAGAATCGTAGATTTTTAGCAAAAATGTGCTTGTTCTTTAAGATAAGAAATGACTTATGCCCTACGTATCAGTGCAGTCTAATGCCTCCCCTTGCTTCTAGTATTAGTAACAGAACGCTAAGGACGCTATGACACAATTAAGGCTCGGGAATAGTCGTCTAAACGACCATCTATATTGCCATGGTCTGGCTCTTACTAACAAATGCCCTCATTGTCAACAAATTGAAAGCACTACCCACTTTTTCATTGAATGTCCAAAGTATGAGGTCGCCCGACTTGAACTCCTGGCTAAGTATGAAGATATCATGCTTCAATCTATGGAATGTTATACCTTAAACCTTCGGAATAGATGAAGCAGAGCTTTTTTTTGTCATAACATGTTTAAACGGTCATCATTCCCTGACCCTTGAAATGAACTTTAAACTGGTCGAGGCAGTTCACATGTACATTCTTTCAAGCCGGAGATTCTTATAAAGCTATGTTAATTGTACATTTTACATATTCAGCCTTCCTGTAAATCCGTTGATTGTTTATGTGTATGTATATATATACTGACAGCTTGGTTACACCAGATATCAATGTCACATTACTGTAATGTATGACTCTAAGATATATGTACGTGTGTATTTATATGTATATGTAAGCATATATTTATGTAATCAGTCCAGTATATAATGTATACCCTGTGATAGGTAAGATTTTTATTTTGTTTTCTATGTTGTATTCTATTTCAGTTGAATAGTTGTGTTGATGTGTCAATTGTTGTACACATTGTATGCCATGTATATCTTATATGTTGGAAAGTACGTTCATTAGCACTTTGTGCTATTTGTATAATCCAACTAAAATAAATATGTTTAAACTAAACTATTTTATATAACTTTTAAAATAAACCACCAAGACACTCCTAGATAATCTTAAAGAAGATTCATGCATGTTTGGATACTAAACGGCTATGGAATCTTCCGAGTATGATTTACATGAAGAGTTACACGGAGAATAAAACTGAAAGCGCACTTTGCACAGAGTTCACAGCATAGACATTTTCACCAGAAGACTGGAAGAGCATTCTTTATTTTGGTTGGTTATTGGATTGTTCAGCTTGTCTGTTCGAAATTTACTTAACATGAACGCTTTAAATATATTTTGATGGAAATTCCGTAATTAAGTGAAATAAAACGACTGAGGAACAATCCAATAAATTTGGAGGTACTCTGAATCACCATGTTTTTAATTTAATTAAAGGATCAAAATAATTCTTTATCCCGGTCTTCAGTGGTATTTGGGCCGCCTTTGTTCTGTTGCCAACGTAACCGTATGGTATTTTTTATGATTCATGACATATATTTTCAATGTAAAACACATGAACGTTAAATAAGGGTCCCAGTGGAGGTATATATGCAGGTTCAAACTACGTTTCTGGGTTAGTTTCGGATATACGCATTCATATATTATTGAAGTGGATGGGATCAACATTGACCTTGACCCGATCAGGGGGATACGTTTGCCTATATGTTGGTACTGTATGAAGTGAATCAGGCGAAAGACTTCACGCAGAGATAGATTGGGTTTGGGATATGCTTTAATGCTCAACGTTTTTGACACGCGTCCCACATACATTTAGAGTCATACCAAAAGTTTGCCTATATCATATTTGTATCCGCATGTTAATTAGACATCTGTGTTAATGACTTTTGCCGTGGTAAAGCCGGCCTCCAGGGCGAAATGGTTTCGTTTGAAGAAGAGGTGTTTAAAAAACTGAGGCTGACCTGGGCTGCATTCGCGACAAGGTCTTCTGCTTCTTCTAGTCGTTCGTGGCACCTGGGGATTTTTTGCATCAAAAGCGGGAAATGTTTAGCGTAATATGAATCATTAGTGAACGGGGCTTCATCGAAAAAGGTCGTAAAGCTACAAAGTCTGAAAGTATTGAAATATTCAATTAAGTCGTCCATTTTGTCATGGTCGTCTTCCGATTTCTCCTCATTTTCTAATGCTTTGAACTGGGAGGGAGCCTGGACGCATATCATGTCATGAGGGGAATGGGTCACTTCCACTGGTACATCTGCCGGCCCAAGTTTGTTATTCTGTATAGTGTTCGGTATAATATCACCAGATATCCGGTACCTTTGGATCAGTGCAGTGTACGGCCATTTTGGTGGGTTCGGTCTTCGGAATAAGCAATTCCCTCTCTTAGAGACAGGTTTAGGACAGACCGGTAAGGGAAGATGCTCTCTTTCCAAAGGTTTTGCCTTAAAAGGGCGAGGTGGATCCGGTTTTTGTTCTATTTTGTGTTTAAGGTTGGCTGGACACTTTATGTTGATATATTTGCCGATCGTCAGTTCATTTACAGCGGCACGTCGCCGGTAGTCGAAATAGGAAGTCCCGTTATGTAGCAGGGTCCTGGACTGTACACTCGGCGTGTTCCGCCCAACCTGACGCACCTTATAAAATTTCTGACTTTCCACAGCGTCCTTCTCTGAAATAGAAAGTTTTTGATAATATGTGTTACGTAATCAAATAATATTTTAGTGAAGTTTAATTACAAAAAGATTGTAGATGGTCTTATACAATCGTTGTAACAAAAGTATATCCTACTGGTACGGGCTACCCTTAAGATTGTTATGATAAACCAAAATGGGTATAGTCAGAGCCTACAAACCTCAGCCGGAATTAGACTTCCATGACGTGTATACACTGCTTCAATAATACGGGAACGCTAGGTGAATATAGTAGAACAAGCACTGGCCCTTGAACATGGGGACAAAAGGAATGGCCCTATATGTCACAATGGACAAAAAGCCTTTGTATAACAAAAAAAATATATGATGGCGATTCAGATTACTTCCAAAAGTTAAGGGGTTGTTCCTCAGGTATTACCTGCCCAATCATCAAGATTTTATCAAAATATGTTCATTACTGTTTACGTAATGTTGCTAACAGACAAACCAACTGATGAACTAAGGGAACCGCACAATACCTTACTTATAGCCTCCAAGCGGAGGTACAATATATAAATTCCACGGCATATCTTGGCGGGATCCTGTTATAAACACGTATACGGGGGCCTATATTATGGGGAAAGGGCTAGACCATTCATCAGTTTTTTTAAATAAGTTGCTTTTTGTGTGTTCCCGTGAGAAAACTATAAGGATTATCGCAGTTCCCGCAGATGTCGCTATCGTATGTCCGATTCTTTGCATGTTTAAACAAGTTTTACAGTATATGTTCCCTATCTTAATCCTTAAGGGCAGATTTGATTATTCTTCAGAGCAAAAACATTTAACATGGTGAATGATGGTGCATTTTAAGAAACCTGAATTTAACTATATGCTGGAGGGAGTAGAGCTCTTAATAAAACATAGTTAAATAATTAAACTAGTTAAACCACCGGTGACACAGTGAGTGGACCTTTAGAGATATGAAACGCATGCTTTTGTCTCTATACCTGTAGTTTTGCCTGGCCAGAAAACGTTTCGTGACCGATCAAACAAAATTTCGCGAACAAAAAAATATCTCATGTTTGCTTTTTGTGCATCTTCAGTAACCATGCATGAAACATTTCAACCTTGTCTTGTACTTTCTTTATCCCGAGTCAGTAGAACCCCCTCTGCCCCCTTTCTTTCCTTTGATTAACTAGCCTGCACTTACTAGTATTTGTAAAGATCGCCTGCTATTAATTTTTATTTAACAATTTGTATTCTGAGTTTTGAAGATGATTGAATAAAAAATTAATTCAATGGAAATATATAAAGAAGTCCTACCGGTAAGTATACGTGCATTGGGATTGAAGAAACGACTTTCATGCATACGCTGCCAGTGGGCTAATTGTGGAAAGGGAGAACCCTCATCAACGCGCCGGTGCAGCAGGCAATGGCGGGGCTCGGAACTAGTAACCTCCATATTGACGATTTTATCCAAAACCTTGCAGCTTAACTTTCCGATATTTTAAACATAAGTCGTCATGATTGTATGCGTGATGTAACCCTAAAAGTAATTTGTTCCACTGTCGCGTTATAGGCCTGCTACGTTATACGAGGTTGGTTGCAGGCGACGAATTGTTTATTTAGTTCCAGAAAAGGCGCCAGCATGAAAGCGGCCATATCGAAGTATTTCTCCATTATGACGTCAGAAGCCCTGGCGTGTCGCCATTGCAGTCCGATATGCAAATTCTCATGTTCGCGAACTTTCGTCAGTCTCAAGGTCAGAGGCTTTCCTCGAAAGTGTGACACCGGTTTCTATTTTTTGAATGAAGCCTGAACTGAAGATCTATATGAGATTACCTAATATCTGATATAAAATCTAAGTTTAAGTGTCTACTGTTAAATACGTCATGAGAATACGGCGTAGGCCTATATAGGAAAGATGTCTCAATACCCCCTCCCCCCCCCCCCCCCCCGCGCACTTTTATTTTCTGTATAGATCTGGTGAAGGACTGCTCTCATTTCGTTACATAATTATCAGCTCATATAAACAGTAAAGTCTATATATCAGCAAAGTTGAAAATCAACGGACACATTACGAATTCATGCATTACAATACTCAAGATGAAGATATCCCGGATAGTGTTAAGTGTGTATATTAACTATTGTAAGAGCACAGGGACACATGCAGGGGGCATAAAAGTTGGTTTGAAGCCTTTCAAAGTTTATGATTTTTCAATGGGTTCAGTTTTGGAAATTCATTATACACACTAAAGCCACTGGGCGGGCCGAAATTTAGAGCCCGCACCGGCCCCACAAAATAAACCTTATAGGCCCGTAACCGAACTTCCCCGCGGTTGTTAAAACCCGCCCCGCATCGCCCCCCACCTATAATAAAATCAATCAACCCGGACCCGCCCCGCACATCAAGCTTTCCGCCCCCAACCGCCCCACATTATTAACAAAAATCGACCCGCATTCAACCCGCAAATGAACAAAAGACATAAGAGACAACCGGAAAGGTAGACAAATGAAAATAAAATATGATTTTAAATTTAATACATTTATGAATAATGTCGACCTTTAGTGAGTAGATATCGATACCATGTTTTGCTGATGGTATGACGTTTTCAGTTTTTTTCACTTGTATTTTATTTTTTATTTTAAAACAATTACCACTCACAATAATACATTTATTTAATGTCATATAAGCGGAAATGTCAGTAACTGGGACACACTAATCAAATATTGCCTTTGTGTCCCCTCAAAATATTTAAAGTAATTATTAAATTCAACATATTCAGATATTTAGCTAACAATATATAATTATAGGTTAAACATTTTCCATGCATATGCTGCTATACGGAAACATAAAATAAAACTAAAGAATAAAGCAATCACGTTCTATTAAGATTGTATACCAAGAATTGCACTACTCATCACTATAGCTGCATTAGCTAGAGGATAGTTCACACCTTTTATTTGATAAAGAAGTCAGTCCTGTTCAGTGATGATCATCTAATTAACTGAAAGGGGATGGCTGTGGAACGCCAGAGGGAGCAAGCTTTAGGTCATGGCTGTGCACGCCATGCAGATCAGATTTCCAATGAGCGCCATGCTCGTTATCTCATTCTGCTTTGCCAATGCAGTCCTCTAAACTAGCCAGTGTTCTTTGGCTCATGCACGATTAGCACACCTCAGTCTTTGTGAGTTATGTGAAGCTATATCCACTGGTGACAGAGCCAGATTGCACCCCATGCAGTGACTATTATACAGATGCGTCAATTTATCTTCAAGGGGGGGGGGGGGGGGGGGGGGGGAAGTCAGGCGTGGAGGGTAGTCAAAATTGGGATAAAACAGACATGTTTTTATATATATATATATATATATATATATATATATATATATATATGCCTTTTATTGTCCGTGTGACATATCAAATATATATATATCAATTAAGTTTAAGTTTTTAAAAAATAAGGTATATGCTAATTCTAATAGATATTTATATTTCATAGAAAACTTATAAATGGAACCAAAGTCTATAATTCTGTTTATTTATATATTTTATTTGAAATATATAAATATTATCTGAAAAGTGGGGGGGGGATGATTACATTGACCATCCCCCCCCCTTGCCAAAATGTGGGGGGATATATACCCCTATATTGACGCCCCTGCTATTATAAGACCACTGGTATAATCCTGGTGCTCTACCCTCAGCCATGTTATTTAATATCTGAGATAGATAGGGCCTACTGGCCGCAGCTATAGGCCCACAGTGCTGAAAAGTCTAAATATACAACACTATTCCCAGGTACATTTGTACAATATTCTGACCAGTGGTCCCACCAAAGATGAATCTGTCTCAAAACTCAGGGAATTTATATTTTATAAGTGCAATATAGTAATAAAGAATACGAAATAACCGAAGGAATATACAAACAGACCTACAGTACTTTACATTTAAGTAAATGTAATCATCTCCTCACTACAATCATGCTTTCCGCCGCAGAAACCCGCACTAAAATATCATGTAACCCGCTCCGCCCCGCAGGTAATTTTTTAGCACGCCCCGCCCAACAAAATCCATAAAAAGTCAGCCGGCTGGGCGGGATGCAGCCCTCGCAGGGCTCTAATACACATCAAGGATAGTGGCTAAAAATTCTTCATTTTGACTACATATTTTAAAAATTTCCCCACAACGTGGTAGGGGGTATCCACCTCCCATTAGGGGACACTGGTCTTTTTTGCTCTCTCTCTCTCTCTCTCTAGAGATATATATATATATAAATATATATATATATAATATATATATATATATATATATATATATATATATATATATATATATATATGTCGCGGGCGGGCGGTAAGACGGGGTCTGGTTCGTGGTCCACTGGCTCAGCCTGCAGGAATCGATATCGCAGCTGGACACTGATACTCCAGGTAGACTTCCGGTTTGACGCACTGTCATGGATGGGCCTCCAGTCCTTGGACCCCGGGCACCCATGTGGAGACGGCCTGCATAATTTGTCTTGGCCTGCGTGAACTGCCGTTTCGTTTGCGCGTATAGTGTGTCCCACTGAACATGATAGTTTATCGACGTCACCCCTGTTTAAGTGACAGTTGTTTGCGTGGATGTTCCGTCGCAGCAGAAGCCAGTACAAGGACATTCACTGCATAATAAAAACTTCTCCGGAGTTATTTCTACGTGCACTGTTGAAGTGAATTGCGCCTCAGAATTTCTTAGTCAAAGAAACTTTGATGGACTTTACTTTCCGGTCAGTTACTCTTGCGGTACTCTCATCTGGGTAACAGTGCCGGCCGTGTACCCAGGACACCAAAGAGAACTGTGGAGACTCTGAACGTTAATGTGAATCCAGCGTGATCCTCTACTTCGGTGACCAACCTGTGACATTTGATACAGATACATTTATTATTAGCACATGGGTCACCACTAGTTATTTGTTATTGTGCAACTTTGATTATCCATTGTTGCATATCAAGTTTACTTATGATATTTAATATCTAATTGTTTTAATATCTGATAGTGTTGTTATGTAAACATTAATGTTCACTAATCCAGTTGCTTTTTAGATTCACGTACTCCTGTACAGAGGTAAGCTGACCTTGTATATTTCATACTAGGTTCGGTACTTGTATTTTATTTAGTGATCACCTAGTAGGCTACAAATATGATACTTCACTTGAAGATAAGCTTAGCTTCACTTAGATAAATTATTAGATTTTAAGCGGTAGTGTAACTTAGATTGTAGTGTAACTGACTGCACTGTAGTTGTTTACCTAACTAAACAGAACTTTGATCTCACCACTATGAAGTACCAAAACACCCTTGTGGTAGATAACTTACCAGTAGATGTGCAGCAAGCAGAACTCGGGGATCACTTTGGTGCTGCGGGTGACGTGGAGCATGTGTTGCTGGTTCCTTCAGACTCTAGTCTGGACCAGGCTTTCATTGTCTTTGCCTCCTCATCCGCAGTTACCAAGGTTCTCAGTTCTCCCAGTTTTGCTGAATGGCAGACTCCATCGGGAGTGGTGTCACTAAAAGTAAAAGCTGCCACAACCGATCATGAGGACTGTATACGAGAATTGATCACTGAGGGGAAATCTTCCTTAACAGATCCGCTAGAAATGTTCCTAGATAAATTGTCCTCTGACAATCTTAACAGATTAAAGCACAAAATAGAGGATAGGATGGCTTATCAGAGGATCCCTTCTTCCCCAGAGGGCGCTGCCATGGGTCCTAACCTATTGTATACAATGTCCAAGAAACCACGTTTACCCACATTTTCCGGTGACCCCCAAACAAAAGACGCCCCTTTACGCCAGTGGCGTTACCAAGTTGACTGTCTCTTAGATAACAGAAGTGACCGCCACCAAGATATAGAGGAGGCAATTAGACTGTCCCTTAGAGGTTCAGCCGCGGAGGTTCTTCTTTACCTGGACCAATCTGCCCCTCTTACTGATTTGATCCACCACTTAGACCTCACGTTTGGAGAGGTGGTAGACATTAATATGATAAGGGAGCAGTATTATGGGGCCCAACAAGAAAGTGGGGAGACCATCGTTAAATGGGGCTGTCGTATTCAAAAGCTTCTACACAGTTTAAAGCAACGGGGTGCAATCTCAGACCACGAGGCTCGTAGCAGTCTATGTTCCAGATTCTGGTATGGATTAAATGACCTCTATCAACCCGTGAAAGATGCCCTACGTCCCACTTTAAAATCGGGTACGTCCTTTGAAGTTCTTTTTAGTGCAGCCCGGGAGCTCGAGGTTGAATATATGCCTATGATGACTCCATCAAAACCTTCCCCTGGGGGTGGTAACATTAGGAGACCCAATTTAAAACCCTCTCCAACTTCCCAACAACAGTCACTTAGTGATCTTTCTCAAATGGTCAATACAGTGTTACAAAAACTAGAAGGTATTGAATCTCGCCTATCGAGAGTCGAAACAACCCAAAGCTATAGACATAGTAGACCAACCACTCCTGCCTATCGAAAGAGTAACACTACAGTTTCAGAACAAAATTCGAACCCACCTGAACCAGTCATGTTTTGCAACAGGTGTAAACGTAATAACCATTCTGTTCAAGACTGTAGAGCACGTCGTGACGTAACTGGTAAGCCTTCAAACTCCGATCACCTGCACCAGGCAGTGGGAGGACGTAGGTCGGACACACAGGCCCACTAAACCCAAGGTTATACCTGTTGCTTTGACCGGGGATGTAGATTGTGTCTCGCTCATATCACAGGGGGTTCCATGTACCGGTTTACTAGACACTGGCTCTTCTGTTACCACAGTGGCTGAACATTTCTACAATCAGTATCTGTCTTCTTTACCAATCCAACAAATATCTGATGTCCTTAACATAGAGGTCGCAGGGGGAAATAATCTCGAATACCTTGGCATTGTTGAAATAAATTTTAATTTTCCAGGTGTATTGGATAAAATTTTTCCAACTCCCGTATTACTGGTAAAAGATACAACCTTTAATGCGTTGCACCCTTTTGTAATTGGACAGAATGTCTTAAAGCAGTGTGCTCGGATACTTCGCGGTGATGGGGGCCCTAGGTTCCTCCAGAAGAGTAAAATTCCCGATGCCTGGCGGTCAGCCTTAAAATGCTGTACCTTTGCGACTGCTAAATCTTCTTCAATAGGCCTCGTCACCTCATTTAGGCAAATAGCTATACCACCCAATCAGTCCCTTATTGTACCAGGTAAAACCCGTGCTTGTACATACGGAAAGACGTTGATTGCAACAGAACCTGACGGTCCTCTTCCAGCGGGATTAGCAGTAGACCCTCTATTGATGGAGGTAAACTTGCAAAATCGTTCAGAGAAACGATTCGATATAAGAATGTCTAATCTTACAAATGACATTGTAACTATTCCAGCGAAAACAACCATCTGTTCGTTGCAATTGGCCTCTGTTGTTCCTTCTGGCAAATCCAGCCTCGAGGCCAACGATAACGTACTTGACCAATTTACCATTGATCCCTCCCTTTCCCTTACGGAAAGACAGCAAGTCTGGACCTGCTGTGGGAGTGGCGAGACATTTTTGCTAAACATGATTTGGATCTTGGGCGCACAGATAAAGTTAAACACAAAATTGTTCTGTCAGACTCTGCCCCTTTTCGCGAGGCATATCGACGTATCCCTCCACACCTTTATCAGGAGGTGCGCGATCACATTAGGGAAATGCTCGAATTGGGGGTGATTAGAGATTTTTCGGGTTTTTCGAATGGAATACGATGCCGTTCGGTTTAATTAACGCCCCCGCCACGTTGCAACGCCTAATGCAAAAGACAATGGGTGATCTCCATTTGTCTCAGTGTTTCCTCTATCTTGACGATATTATAGTGTTCAGTTCCACCTTTCAAGAACACTAAGATCGACTTACGGCAGTCTTTAAACGTCTGAAAGAGACTGGATTGAAATTGAATCCAGTAAATGTCATTTGTTAAAAAAACAAGTAAATTACCTTGGCCATGTTGTTTCGGCTAAAGGAATTCAAACTGACCCCACTAAAATTGAAGCCTTGAAGAACTGGCCCATTCCATCCTCCGTAACTGAAGTCCGACATTTCCTTGGCTTTGCCAGCTTTTCCCGAAAGTTCGTGCGTAATTTTTCTCAAATAGCAAGGCCCCTCCATGACCTCCTTAAAGGCGAAGGCTCTAGTAGAAGTCCTGCATCTAAGATGCGTAAATCCAAAGCACAACCTTTTGTATGGGGTCCAGACCAAAAGTCCAGCCTCACGTCATGCTATCGACAACACGTCGAATCAGATCTTGTCCACTTTGTTGCAGGTAGGTAAAATTATTTTCAAAATATTGTAGATAGATGCCAAAGTATAAATTGAATGTCAATATAATATTCCCTAATTAATATTGGTATATTTTCTATCTGTGTGCTTTAATTATATATCCTTGTAATATTATCGTTATTACTACGGGACCCCTGAACCTTCGACCTCGAGTTCTTTGGTTGCACTGGAAACCCCGTGAAATATTCCTGTAAATCTTTAAAGGGACCCACACCACAAGTCAATATGCCAAATTATTGCTTACCTCTAAAAGAGCATTTCCACGTGTCCAAATAATTTCCACGTGTCTAGATAATCTCCACGTGTCCCGATAGAATTCCACGTGGGACTGAAAGAAGGGCCAATAAACGAATTATATCTGTACCGGTACATCTAACCTCCGTTATTTCCGTCTGTCCATCATTTATTTCCCCCCCCCCCCACTCCTAAGGCAGCAGCAATATTTAAAAATTAGCTTGAAAATGCATAGAATGAGTAAACAATGAATTTAAAACATAACAGAACTAAATGTAACACTCGTACTGAATAATTCTATAAAATCATATTTTCTTTTATAAAATATGAGAAAATGGGTCTACGGCATAAATAGGAGTAAAGAGAAAATGGTTCTACAGCAACGGCCGTCTCTAAAACAAACGCAGACGTTATGACTATAACCGTGCTGCCGTCTATCGGTGGATGCTCGCACTAAATCGAGCTAACCCATAACACCCCCCCCCCCCCCCTTTCTCTCTTTTATTTTTGACAAATTGAATTACCACGAAATGTTAGCGAAATGAACCAGAAATTCTTACAAACGTTCATAAACCTCACATAAACGTATTTTAAACTTAAACCACTTAGCATTGTGGCAGAACTCACTGTGGGAATATGCCAAGTTACTTTCAACCTTAAAAATCTGATCCTTTAAATAATAGTACGATCCTATGCATTAAAAGTACCAGAACCACTGACCAATGACTGACTCCCAGTAACTTTCCACTTAATTATTGATTTTGAACCTCACCTGTGATAGCCCTGCTGCAAAATTCACGTTAAATTCATACACAACTTTCACGAAGCGTTCTGCGCCTGGCGATGTTGATGATTCGTCACCGGGAACCACCTGTTTGCGCGCGGCGGCCTCGTTGTTCTGGCTCGCTGTTCCCTTTATAAACCATTCCCCTTTTATAACACACATTAGTCCTTCTATTTATTATGTTACGAAGTAATGTTAATATGGGTGATCAACCAAAGATATCCCATACCTACAAGTAAATAAATATTTACCGAGGTAGATTTCTTGAATTTCCTAGGGGAGATAAACAACCATTATCCTTCCCTCCAAATATAGTGGGATACCCCCTTCGCTCTTCCATCATAGACTCCCAGAAAATAACCACCCCGAATGTTTTCACTTAGAAATTTACTACAATCATTGGTCATATTTATATTTTATCTTGTAATAGCATAATTACTTTGAATGATAACAATATAAAACATTATGTACTTAAGAATGATACTTAGCCTAGATGTTTCACATTTGTATACTTAATGTATGTTATTATAGATAGAAGATATAAACGAAGTGAAATCTTAGTGGTATTGTTTGTGTATAGTTGTACACAAACATAATTTGTGTATCAATAGTAAGATGTAAACAAATATAAATTAGACGAGAGTATGAGATAAAGATTGATAGATATGTACAAACAAGATGTAAGATAGTGTGAGATTAGGAGTTGTTTAAAAGATATGTATAATAACATGCTTATAATAACATGAAGATTTCAGGTAAACACACATTAACATATCTTGTGTACTTGTTGCAGATGCATAAATTGCATTTGAGTATATTTATACACATTATAATAAACAGTCCAGTGTTTGTAAACAATATATTGAGTACCTTTATGAGAATAAGCAGTCCAATATTTGTAAACAATATGATCAAGTGAGTCCAGCCTCATGTCATGCTATCGACGACACGTCGAATCAGATCTTGTCCACTTTGTTGCAGACAAAGAATAAACAGTTATCAAGTGTCAGCTTCGTATCGTTTAACATTTGTGTGTGCGAGTGGACCACGAACCAGACCCCGTCTAACCGCCCGCCCGCGACATATATATATATATATATATATATATATATATATATATATATATACATATATATATATATATATATATATATATATATATATATATATATATATATATACACATACTATTGGTTCCCCTCGGTTAGTACCCCTTAGGAATATTTTATTGTCCTGTATTCTTCGCATACACACACATACTCAAAGCCGTGAGAGAGAGAGAGAGAGAGAGAGAGAGAGAGAGAGAGAGAGAGAGAAAAGCTCATTGATGGTCCAACCATTGATGAAAAAATCTCAGGAAGAAATATCCATCTATTGACCTGCCTGAAACTGTTACTGAAAATCTTTATATGGTAAGCCGATGGTCTTCTGTTACTCGGTCTTAATCCATGCCCATTTATGGAAAACGCTGCGTTACCTCAGCAGTATTGCAGAACTGTTAGTGCCATTGATAATATATCGGCTCTGGTGCCTGCCCAATTATATCGCTATAGCTATGACAAATACTTAAACTCAACAGACTCGTTATTGCAAAACAACTGCTATACTTGGTGTAAGTCTATACATGGTCATCGAGGTAGGCCATTACAGTCACCTATGTTAATGGGGTGCACAGTGCCAAGCGGATAAACCGCAGTTACAAGACTAAAGGTGCAAATGTTCGGCTATAGGGTATATGATACATGTATATACACGCTTCATATGTACATAAATAAAGTGAATGACAATCACCTGGTTCGATGTTAGACTGGTACCCCGCTCTATTACGGCACCGTTGCTCTAGGCCAATCATAGAGACGGGCGTACAACGCCATCTTCAGGACTCCCGGTAGACTGGTTCCAACTCAAGTCTGAATCATATATGATATAAATAAGCATTTCGTTTACTCAGAGAAGTTGTTAAAAGTTGGCTGTACATTTCGTCTGACATTTATGATTAGATTAATAGATATTGATAATAAACCAATGCCACGTACAATGGAATATCAAGTATTCAGTATATTGTATGATTCGTATCATCTATACATCCATCAGTCAATTTTTGTGCAAAAACTAATTTTTCAATATTTGGAAACTTTAAATAACTAAAGAAAGTAATTTTATAAGTAATCTTCACGGATAACCAGCCAGGATCGCGGGAACGTCCATGACAATCGGTGTGAGCGTACAGTCTGGAGTCGGAACCAGTCTACAGGTAGTCAGGAGTTGCAACTGGGAGTACTGAAGATGGCGTTTTACGCCTGTCTCTATGCTTGGCTTGAGGGACTTAATAGAGCAGGGTACCAGTCTAGTTCGATGTATGAAATCAAGTCTATTAAAAGACGCCGGTTCATTCATACATACTATTACTATGGTTCTATTATTGGATAGATGTGTAATATGCCTTGGAATTCCAATGAATGGTCCCTCATATCAGCATTAATTTTAATACCAATTTTTTCCATATATGTTTATTAGGTGTAACTTGCCCATATATGATCACCTGTTAGGTAAGGGGTAAGGTCCCGATTAGTCACACTTGCTGGGTATAAAAAAGGAGTAATAGGCGTTAGTTTTCAACAGACGCCCCAGCTCCAGCTCCGACAACTATAACCAGTGTCACAATCAAGACAATTAAGTTACAGCACCAGGTAGTATATCTCTTTTCGCATCTTTATGATTCAACTAACCGTGTTTAAATTTTAATATACTGTGGTATACGTGAATTAGGAATCCGTTGAAATTCTACCCGTTGGTTTATTATGCGCAAAATATAGGTGTTTACCCTTCAGTTTTAATTGACAATCATTATTGACGTTCATATTAAGCTTACGATTAACGTATTGTATGTATTAATACAAGATCTTAAAATGTAAGTGGGAACGTGATATATATATTTGCACTCACACCATGAAATTATGCATTTGTAAAACTTAAGTGGTGCATAGACCCACTGTCGTTATGCAGTATTTATTTCCAAACTATTGTGATATCCTTGTGAACTTTCATCAGATTACTTCAAATTACTTATTTGATATAAATATTGTAACCTCTGTTATCAGCATTTGTTAGGTTTTATTCCGACATTTCTGGCTGATTAAAATTTGGATAAAATCACATGACGTATCAATAGAACAGATATAAAACCATGCATACAAACAAAGGTTGATTCAGTAATGCAGTTATGTTTCCGTTTACTAATATTTTTTTTATATATAAAATAGTTTCAGTACAGAGTGTTGATATACAATATGTCGATATATTCAGATCGAGAATGACGTTCCTTCACGACAACGAGGAGATCCAGGCTGTTGTAATCGACAACGGCTCAGGAATGTGCAAGGGTGGGTTCGCAGGAGACGATGCTCCCCGGGCAGTTTTCCCTGCCATCGTGGGTCGTCCAAGATACGAAGTACGTTAAATTTATTTATATATACATTGTGTCGCTTAAGTCTTAGTGTCGCTTAAGTCGAATGACCCGCTTATGTCGAAGTTACAGACTCGATTTTCTGGACAACTCTAGTTCAATTATTACCAAATAAAACCAGCTTTTGTCGAACCTCGGATGTGTCGAAGTTTTCTGAGGGTCTCTTCGACTTCGACACAACGAGGTTTCATACATATTATATAAGTTCCAAAGAGGATTTATATGGTTCTCGATATTCAGATAAAAAGAAAGAGGTACAATGATAAGGATTATTATTTTTTTAATTAAAAATAATAATAATTAGCGATGAGATGTGTGTATTTATTGTTTGTGTGAAATACATGCAGAGACAAAACATACATAAATATTTTTTTTTTACACCAGACTGTCATGGCCGGTATTGGGAAAAAGGACAGTTATATCGGAGACGAGGCCCAGGCTCGGCGGGGGGTCCTGTCACTCAGATACCCAGTAGAACACGGCATCGTCACCAACTGGGACGACATGGAGAAGATCTGGCACCACACCTTCTACAACGAACTACGGGTGGCGCCGGAGGAACACCCCACCCTCCTGACAGAAGCTCCGCTCAACCCCAAGGCAAACAGGGAGAAAATGACACAGGTATACGACCAGTATATGTGAAATTTCACGTAAATCAAGATACTTTTCAGAATGCATGACCAAAAATTAATGACATATACCACGGTTTAGAATTACAAATGTTCAAATAGACCTTGTGTGTGTGTATATATATATATATATGTATATATATATATATATATATATATATATATATATATATCGGGGATTGGGTAATTGTAATATGTAAAACTAATAGAAAAGTACAGGTTTTCAAAGTAATAGTATAATAGTAATAAACGATAATAAGGACATTCCCTGCTGTATATATATATATATATATATATATATATATATATATATATATATATATATATATGCATCAATATACCATGTTATACAGTTAAAGAAAAATGTTCACTTCAGACGAACAGTTTCATTTGATATAAAGTATTAAGACTTCGGTATGGTTTTAAATATTCATAGACACTTAGACTTTGTTAACTTGTGCCTGTAAGTGTCAAACATTTTTAAAAGATTAATTAATGCATGTTATTCTGCTGTAAACGTTATTCGTGTAGCGTTGAATATAGTTTTGGGGGGATTTTTTGCAGATCATGTTTGAGACGTTCAACGTTCCTGCCTTCTACGTGGCCATCCAGGCCGTCATGTCATTGTACGCGTCAGGTCGTACAACAGGAATTGTGTACGACTCTGGTGACGGCGTGTCTCACGTGGTCCCCATATACGAAGGTAAAAACAGGTTCACTTGTATACACTCTCTTTACAAATGACATAGTACACCCCCCCCCCCCCCCCGCTGAAGGGGGGTCTGTATAGGGGTTGATGTGTTTATATCAGTTTCTTCAAAATAAATATGAGCTTATTAGATTTTGAGACATTAGGATCACTTGGCATAATATGATTTAGGTAAAGGTATTTCCCAAGTAAACAGTATAAGAAAGGAAAATGTTACACAAAGTAGTACTTAAAATTAATAAATATATTGAAAACTTTGAGTAATTGATTTATAATTGAAAATGGGAAAAATATACATTATATAAGTGTTGGCATATATTTCGTGGGAAGACTTCCTTAAGTCGACCAGAGTGCAAATCCATCGATTGCAAAATTGACTTTAAACTTTATTTAAAGAAAGTCACGCTAATAATATGCAGTAATAAAAACACAAATAAAATAGAGCTGGTTTTATGTAAGTATTTATAGCAATTGCCTTCCTAACATGTTTGAGTTACTGCGTGATGTAATTATGACAACATGACCAACTGGTTAGAGTGAAGTTGCTGCGCTTTAACCGGTGACCAGCCATCTTGGGTCGTATGTACTCCACTCTTTCTGTTCCATTTTCTTTATATTCCTTTCTATATTGTTTTCTGACCCACCTGCTTATCTCCTAACAGGCTACGCTCTTCCGCACGCCATTTTACGTATGGACCTGGCTGGACGGGATCTGACGTCATACCTTTGCAGGATTCTACACGAGAGGGGGTATAACTTTAAAACTTCAGGTAACTGTCACTAATAAACAACATATTTTACAAGTTATAATCCAGTCAGGGTGTAAATATTTCATTTTAGTGATCCATTAGTTCACAGAAGTATGAATGTACTAATTTTATTCTTTCTTCACCCAATAGTTTTAACTATCACCGAGTACCTACATGGTTAAGCAATATTTTTTGCAAACATTTTATTTTTTACACTGTTTTTATATTTTAGCGGAAAAGGAAATTGTTCGGGACATGAAGGAGAAGCTATGCTATGTGGCGCTGGACTTTGAACAGGAAATGTCGTCATCAATACAGAGCTCCAGTCTAGAAAAATCTTACGAGCTTCCTGACGGGTCTTTCGTTACCATTGGCAACGAGCGCTTCCGTACTCCAGAGTGCCTGTTTCAGCCAGCATTTCTCGGTATGTCTGTCAATTTTGAAGATCAATACAGGGCTATGTGGCTTTTCAGGTTTAATGTCCTAAGCTCATATATGTATATAAGTTTAAATATTAGACCTTAACTTTCAGTTAATGTTTCGTAAATAATAATTATAGCCTTAGTGTTTCTTTTCTAGGCATGGAAGCGACTGGTGTTCATGAAATCCTGTATAACTCTATAATGAAGTGTGATATCGACATAAGGAGAGACCTGTACAAAAATATCGTGTTGTCCGGAGGCAGCACCATGTTTCCTGGTGAGTCATGATTTTGCTGGAAAAGAGCAGTTATTTCAGGCCCTGTGCTTCCATGTACACGTGTATATGCGTGCATATTTGTAACTGTGACGATCCGATGTGTTCATCAACGTATGTGTATATGTGCATGTGAAAATCTCCAGAGCAGTGATTTCTGCGTGAACTAAGCTAGGAATTCCCGGTAAAAGGATATCAGTTCAGCGCTTTTTTTTTGTTGGGGGATATTTATTAATATCCTTCCATGTGCGAGCTGGAGGCTTACTTGCAAAGCTGGTAAACTGAGTTATGGGACTCCCAAGAAAAAACAGATAATAGCTCCATATATGAGCTTTGCCAATACGTTGAATAGTGTCCTTGAAGAAGAGCTTAATTAATATTCAATATTAATTGTGTGTGAAATGAACAAAATATCTGCATCATGTGGGCTCTTTGTGACCATTGAACTCCTGTTAGTATCTTTATCATTTTTATCGATAGGTCTGTGTGACCGCATGAACAAGGAGGTGAGCACCATGGCGCCCTCTGGAACGAAGGTCCAGGTCATCGCAGCCCCAGAGCGGAAGTACTCAGTGTGGATCGGCGGATCGATACTCGCGTCTCTGAGTACCTTTGGTGATATGTGGATATCCAAGGAAGAGTACGACGAAATGGGCCCGGGCATCGTCCACAGGAAATGTTTTTGAAACTCATCCATAGGAAATGTTTTTGAAGCTCGTCCACAGGAAATGTTTTTGAAGCTCGTCCATTAAGTCTTTGAAGCCAATGTATTGTCATGAGCACTGCCGCTAGTCTCCTTTATGTAAATGCTGATTCAAGAACACTTTGAACTCAAAGATTACATTTGGGTGGATGATAACTTGGATATCTGTGATTTTTAACACCAGAACCTGGTAATCCGAATTCGGAATTCGGACATCCACCTTCAGATGATCCAGCCAGTCTTAATATACAGTTTGTACACTTGCATTTCCCATTCTTCCGGTTAAAAAGTGTCATTTGCAGTCTTAGGCCAAGGAATTGGTTTGGTTCTCCGGCACATTTTGTCAGTGTATGTTACAGTTAGTTTTGATCTCAAGGCATCTCTACGTTCACGTATCTGGGCACTGCCTGTCGTTTTAGGAGAACAAACTAATTAATTTAGTCACAAAGTTAGTCATTCTAAACCATGTGCCAAGATTGTTTTGCATAAATGTATGCATGGAGTTAGTGTCTCGTAACATAAACTGATGACCATTTATTAAATAGGAAATCAGTGATATGTCATTATCTGTGATGAAAAATTCAAGGTACAGTAAATTGGTACGATGTATGATATTAGGTCATCAACCAGTTATAATATATATGCCATTCGTTTGTACACTTAGCCTTTAGCTTCCGGATGTGTTTTTTCAGATGGTCCTTAACGTGGGCATACATGTAGAGCTCCCTCCTGTATATATCAGAATATAAAACCATTGAGCTTTACAATTTAATAGTTTTTTAAGCATGTGATATATGTATATAAATATATTTGGTAAAATAATACCTTATCGTGTTATTCTTTAAATTTATAAATGAAATGTGTTGATTGTTCCTCATTGGCGTGATCTGATTCTGTCTGTGGCTAACGGAAGTGTCCCGCAGTAAAGAGGAGTGTGTGCATGTGGGTTTATTTTGAAACAATGTAAGACATGTATTGGATATAAATTAAATTTAATTGACAGTTTAGAGAAACTGTATATTTTTTAAAAATTTGATAGTAATTTTATGCAGTCCCGCAGACTGTAAACATATATATGTATGTTGCAAGTTTAAGTAGAAGTTTCATTACAGATACGCATTCATGAGGACATTTTTTTTAAAAGTTGTATTATATTAGTATTTGTATGAAAATATGGCTCTCATTTGTCCAAAAACATGATGTTTGCCGATACCGCATTTATATGTTCATCAAATTGCATTTATATTGCAGTGGAGGAAACAGATGCATGGCGCCCACAGCGGGTCTACGGATATCGGATATATATATATATATATATATATATATATATATATATATATATATATATATATATATATATATATATATGTGTGTGTGTGTGTGTGTGTGTGTGTTGATTGTTTTACTTTTTTATTGAAAACAGAAAAATCAAGCATGCAATATGTTAAAAAGAATTCTCTACGTATAATACTCCGCCAATAAAAATGTTCATAATTGTAATAAAATTGCAAATATGTTAATGATTTCGTTCATTATTATTTCTTCAATGGGACTGCGTGCGACTATATATAGGTTTGGAAACAAAAATTGAATAATATGAAAATGAATTAATAAGGCTAAAAAATAAGGTTTGGTTCTTAATGAATATAACACATTTTTTGCTAAACAAGTAAAACATTACTAAACAAAGGAAATTTTATCAAAATTGTATAATTGTATCTTCTTGAAAGAAATTTCCGAGCGGTTTGAGCTCAAAATTGGTAAGTTTCTAATAAAACCAAAAAAATTGATGCGGGGGTTTAAAATTGATGTCGGCGATGCCTGAGAACCATACTTATTTTTTGGCCTGATTAAGCATTCATTACAGAGTGTACCAGATTGTAAAAAAGATTGATTGCATTTAGGATGTCAAAGTGGTCATAAACAGAACAGTTTACCTTACCTCCAGTTCCATATTTGACAAAAGAGGTTAAATCAATCAATTTAGTTTGCAATTCAGTCTATATAATGTTGGATTTCCGGGATATTCAGTAATAAGTACCATAACCGGGCTCCTCTACACATACAGAGAGAGAGAGAGAAGGGGGGGGGGGGGGTCATCTTAATCAATCCGGCTAATTTTTCTCCAAAGTCTTTACAAATAGATTATCGGAACATCAGAAAGTAAATACTTTAAAATAATCTGGTGATCCGCTTTTGTCCCTGTGACGTAACCAAGTCTACCCAGATGCCCATTATGTCTAATCAGAATGCCTATACTGAGTTAATTATACACATGTATATTTTCAGCGAGGGAATTGAATTTAAACGACTGAGCATGCATGCACGGCCATTTATAGATGTTCATTGTACTTCAGCCGTTAACTTGGTTTGTTGTGGAAGGACGAAGAGTTTGGGAATAGCTAGGTCACGACCTCGGTTGAATAGGTCAAGGAAAAAAAAATAAACATATGGCCAAAAAAGCTATGGTTCTCAGGCACTTTTTTTAATCAGTGCGGGCGGGCAATTTTTTTTTACATTTGTTTTGTTTGTTTCGAGAAAAATTTCATTTTATCAAGGGAAAACACATTAAAAACATAATTTTATTTTGCTAAACAGGTAAAAGCATAACATAATAAAGAAAATCTTATAAAAATGTATTATTTTATCTTCTTGAAAGATGAAAATCAAATAAAAATGTGTGATGCGGGGAATTAAAATTGACGGGGACGGGGCCTGAGAACCAAATATACATTTTTTGCCTAAGGTGCAAACCTTTAATTGGCTTTTAGCCTACTATAGATGTCAAATTTTTTAAATTTAGCGGTAATAGAGGTCTATTGAAAACATTGACAGAATAAAAAAAAGAAGAAATCTCGTTGATGGTCACCCCCATCCCCTCAATAAAAAACATCTTCGCCAAAATATAAATATCGAAAAAAAACCTCGACCTGTACAATTAAGCCTCCTCTCCCTACCGTTTGTGGCTTGATTTGTGTTAAACAGTTCCTAGCATTTTAACTTTGATGTCTGAATGAGAAAGTCATTTCAACAAGGACAAGAAAGATGAATTGACATTATCATTTTGTTTAAATTAATAAGACAACACTTTCAGGAAGCGGCAAGAGAATTGATTTCAGGACATTGAACTTTTTTTTAGGTTCGAATAAATATAAACCTGTTATATTAATCCGTGTGAACTTGGCTTCTGTGCTGGTAGTCGGTAAGTCAAAGTCCATGGGTTGGTCCTCCTTAGGTGTAAGGATATATGCCATGTTGTGATGTTGTAGTATCCAGGGCTTCAGTTGTTTGTTGTTTAGTCCAGTTGGTAGCCAGGAGTTGTTTACGCTTTTGCCGGTAGACGGCGCGCCAAAGATATGCGCTTGCATGAGCCTGTTGACAATTATGACATCTTTTGAATTTTCTCTGTGCAGTCTCTAGTGTGAAGGTTGCTGTCACCGCATTTGTAACATCATGGAGTGCTTTCACAGCTTTTATCTGGATGGCGTTATCCAAAGCACCTGCCGCAAAATAGGAGGTCGAAGTTTTGTTCTGTTGAATACTGGTTGAATGCAAGGTCCATGCCGTCCCGTCTGGTGGGTCTGACAGAGGCTTGCACTTGTAGCTGACAGAAGTTGCTTGATCTAAGTACAGGCGCTTGAACCCCTGTTGGTGCAAGTATTGGCTTAAACGGTTTTCAATCAACTATATTAACAATCCCTACACTTTTCTAATCGCTACTCAAGTAAATAACCCTTGTTAGTTACTTAATTGTTTATGTAAATATCCTTGAAATTTAATTTGTATATAGGACAATACACAAATCTATTTTTCCGTACTGAGCTATCATTTAAAGTACGACATATCAGGCTTGACCCCACTTGGATGTAACTTGACATTTCATGATCTGCTGTATAGACCTGTGTGCCTGCCGACCTACAGGGTCTACTTTATTTGGGGATCATCTAAAGAACTTATTTTAATAACTGTATGTTACTAAGTTTTTCACTTGGTTAGCCCTATTATTTGAAGTTTCCATGTATTCAAGTGAATGAATTTTTATGATGGTCCCCATTCCTTGAGTGCACAGCTGTGACTCTGGGTACAGGCTGGATTACCGTGGTCAACCCCAGTGACAAGGTCATTTTATCATATGGAGCTGTCACAAAAATATATAAATAACAAATAGAAATGACAACAATTTCAGCTGAAAACTTAAGATTATGTTCAGCTTGAAATATATGTAAAATATGACTAAGATATTTGGACAAATATGATTTTTAAAATTAAAAATGAATGAATGGACAAAGTTTTGGCCTAAAGAGGTTACATTTGACCAGTGTTGGTGTGTGTCAGCCACAAAGGTCATTAAGCTCCTCCCACCCCTCAGGGATAACAGATCTGATGGCATCACATGGCTGAAATCAAATCGCCGTGCCAAATTCCCCTGAATAGACTATAGTTAACTTTATGCGCTACAGTTAAAAAGAATAGTCGACAAAGTATATAAACGTACGGAGTCCGGATACGACATTAATAATCCTTGCGCACGAAAAAATAAATATTTTTTACCATGTCATCTCGCGGGCTCCGTATAAATGTCTAAATGTCCTTCATTAGGCCCAGTCAAAGTTATTTAGTTATAGTCACCAAAGTATACAAGCCAGTACGTGTTCCTTTATTTTACAGGTATTTTTTTTCAAATTATATATATATATATATATATATATATATATAAAATAAATGTTTTACTGAATGTTTTATTTAATCATATAAATATTTTGTCGGAGCCTATAACTTTTTAGTTGGACGAGGTGGCAATGTACGTCCATGTGTTTTGGAAAAGAGGCTCACTGCGTCATCAAGGAATTACCCCGAATAGCCTAGTTCCCTGCTCACAGCAGTGTGTTCATCGCGTTCGCACGCAGAGCGACGGGTCCAAGACTTGCGGTGCAGCTCTTATGGGTTCACTGATCAGAGAGCACAGGAGACTAAAATGGCGATCGCTTTGCGCTATACGGTTGTTGTGGCTCTGTTGGTCTGTGTTTTGACACTTGCGTCGTCCAATGATATCACGCCAAAAGAATACGTTGTCAACTTGGATCAATCCCCAGAAGAGAGATGGATACCCGTGCTCAAAGACTACAAACAAATAGTGGTAGAATGGGTGAAGGCGCTCAAGTAAGTTATTAAGCTGGAGTTTCACATCACTCGGTAGCATTGTTATATATTACTGATGTTCAGTTATAAACACCTACTTCCCCATCCAAGACCTGTTAAAATATTATTTTAACTCTTTTTTATGCACAGTTACGGTAGGACGTAACCAATAGTTCTGCATATATATATATATATACGTCAAGACCCAGTTCACAATCTGGCCCAATTTAAAACTGGGCCAGCCCAGATTAAAATTTTGATCTGTGCCAAACCAATTTGAAATTTGGCTGGTCCAGATTACAATCCAATGCCATTGGTAAAGAGTTCAGGATTGAAATGTGGTCTGGACTGATTTCAAACATATACATGTATAATTAAATACCAGTTTCATTAATTTGTAAGTAAACAAAAATGATTATCAGTCTTGATGATAAAAAAGTGATATATAGGTGAGTAGCATGACGGCAGTGTGTAAAACCCGGACCCCACGGATCCCGGACCCCGGACCCCAAAAACCAATTTCCACACTGTCGATTATATATACAGATAAAAACATCCCTGATGCTGATATAAGAACAAAGTAAAGTCCCTCAGTGTTAAAGCTTTGTAAATAACCATTTCAATGAACATTTTAAGTATACAAAATATTTTGCTGAAGATGGACCCAAACTGCTTGACTTTGATGACTATTCCATTTTTAAAGGACCCTGGAAACCTCGCTAATATTTTCATTTATGACTCCATGAGAAAGAATAAGCACTCGTGTCAAACATTAAATATGATTATTTGATATTTCAAGTGAAAATATTATAGTGCAGGCACACTGAAGTGCGCCAGCGGTCAATGCATGCGGACCTTAGACTTATATATTGATATCAGAGCTCTTCCACATAACACAGGTTTTGTGTTCCATTCATGAACAACAATGCAATTTACTGTTGGTAACAATATAATTACCCAAAGAAATTTTAATGACTTGCATTTCAAGAAACGACAGTGTAAAACATAATGATTTTATAAATGTTCTTATTATACTTTATATTTCGCTAAACATGAAACATATAGCAAATATAAGAACATGAAGAAAAAATAAGACAAAATGAAAATAATATAGATACAA
Source organism: Sipunculus nudus (assembly GCA_026874595.1). Lineage (NCBI taxonomy): Eukaryota > Metazoa > Annelida > Sipuncula > Golfingiida > Sipunculidae > Sipunculus > Sipunculus nudus. The sequence goes on along the minus strand of CM049311.1, from coordinate 57,492,270 downwards.
AAACACAATAACTAAATCATATGGTTGTTATGCCTAAATGGGATGTTAAAATATGTACAAAAAAAATGGTAAAACAACGAGTAAAAGGGGTACGTGGGATCCGTGAGGACAGTGCGCCACGGTCCGTAGGGTAATTTATCAACTTTTGTTGCAAAACAGACCACTTTTTATGTTTTTTCTAACACACATAATGTAAAATACGTCTTAAGATACTATTCTGCAAAATATCTCGACAAATTACCATATGAGAGTTTTAAGAATTATAGATTTTTTCTTGGGGTCCGGGGTCCGTGGGGTCCGGGTTTTACACACTGCCTAGCATGACATTGTGTCCTAATGTGGGGCAAGGCAGCAGTTGGTGATATCATAATTGTAATTTTGCAATAGTGGAACATCCACAGATGAAAAATTATATGATTGCTGTCATTTATCAGCTTAAAAATAGAGGGGACCATGCATTATAATTAGATTTAAAATTTTATTTCAGAATGAAAAAACTTAAATCCATAATTATGCATTAGCCATTAGGTGACAAACATGGTGAGAGTTAGAAACTTGAATAAAAGCTAATCTGATAACTGATAACTAATTTAAATGAAATGTAGTTAAGTGCTGCAATAAATATACTCTCTACCTTCAGCAGTTAAAATGCTGAGTTGGTGTAAATTGATCCCACTGTTCTGTCTAATTACTTTATGTTCTGCTTAACAATTCTCACAAATCAACCTAATTTATGTATACTAAATATATATTTTTTGTATGAAAAATTTCAGTCACCTAATTTCAGCTGAGTGATTTAAGCAATTTTGCTCAGGATTCAAAATATATTTTTCAAGGGCTGTCCTTCCTCATTGTAAGTTCTAGATCCAATGTTACAATATGCATGTGCAAAATTTTCTAATGGGTGACTGGACAGAAAGATGACAGACCTTTGAAGTTTTGGTTATTTTGTCAATTATATATTAGTGATTTCACTGAGAGGTAAAATTACAACAAAATTATGACAGGGGTCCAACCGTTGAATGCCATTTTCATAGAATATGAAATAAATTTGTAAAATATTAAATATTATAGACTTACAAAATTTTGCAAAGTCTTTGAATTGAATAAAGCCAGCTGGGTAAATATAGTGTAACTTAAGCCAGTCTAGGAGTAGATTATGATTCTGATCTGGGCTGGCCCAGTTAGAAATTAGTCAACCACAGGATTGTAAACTGGACAGGCCCAGATTAAAATTCTAATCTTGCCTGGCCAAGTTAAAAAATCAGTCCAGACCAGATTTTAATCCTGAAGTGTTCACCACAGGATTGTTATCTGGACTGACCGAGATAAAAATTTTAATCTGGACTGGCCAAGTTTAAAATTTGACCAGATTCTTATCTGAGCCTGCCAGGCCTGGACATATATATATATATATATATATATATATATATATATATATATATATATAATTTGTTATATAAAAAGATTGTGGGTTCTGTGGTTTTCCTTGTTTCCATTGGAAACTTTTACATTTTAGTTTTTTAAGTATTGTAATGTATTGTAAAGCCAGCTGTTCAACTCCATTTTGCAATACATTTTGTTTCAATCTGGCTCACTCTGCATGCATTATTATGCACTTATAAGGCAATACCTGTTAATGAAAGTTCACATAATGCCTCTGTGAGAGAATCATGTCTGTGATGTTTATCTACATGCTGTAAGTAAACACAGCAATGTTGACACAGAAAAACCATGCAACCATCAGGTGCAGGGTTGGCAAGTTTTAGGCAGGAATTTTTCAACTATAGGTTAAACCTGGTTTAAACTGACCTGCATAAAACAGGTTAAGGCAGACTTAAGGCATGATAGTGCCTAGAACCCTTTATTGTTTAAATTTATGACATAAATCTGTAAAACTTCCAAAATGGCTGGGCCCTGGTGTGATGCAGATTCAGGGCTTTGCTAGGCTCCTGGAAGGTTTCCGGCATAAGTAATGCATAATTTTCTGTTGGAATTATGCAGTCTTCTAAGAGCCTTTATAGGTTTCTGAGCATGAGGCCATGTTTGTGCAGTGCATGGTCAATAGCCAAGCTAGTGTCATTATCAGGCCATAAAGGGCACCAGCGCCCAGCGGTTGACCATTTCAGCCACTACATAAAGAAAGAGCCTCTGCTGGGCCCAACTCTAGCGAGTCAACCATATCAGTCACTGCTAGGGCAGCGGAGCACCATTTCCACAAGCAGGCTAACCTTATTAATGGCTGCCGTTTTTTATGGGCTACATACAGGGCCAGCTTATAGAACCTGAAATATGAATTTAATCATTGGAAAAACTTCAGCTCACAAATACACGTACTCATCTTCACGCTTGAAGACCTTCAAACAAAGACATATATGCTAACATCTTGAAACAGAAATAAAAAAAACAAATAAGGCTTCATATACACTTATTATAGATATGATAAATAAAGAAATCACATCTTATTTGTTCTCATTTAAATCAAAGGATATCTAAATATACTCAAAAACCTAATTGTATAAACATATGAAAAAATATATACAGAGGTCCAAAAAGAAAAGTCATGATTTATAGAAAAAAATAAAAATTATATACATCTGGAAAACAAAAATTGGAGAATCTTTACAAGGTTATGCTTGAAAAATCCAAAAAGGTTTCTACACAGAATAAAAAATATTGCTCAAACATTCATTAATTAAACATTTACCATAAAAATTTATATATACATAAGAACTTATAATAGAGAAGGAAGCTGTTAGGAAAAATATCTAAGAAAAAGAAAGCATGTACAGGAATAATTCACACAAAAAGGAAGCACAATAAACAATAAACAAATCTGACCTAAGTAAATAAAAAACTATAGGAAAATTTTTTTTAGTATCAGATAATGTAAAAGATATTATCATATTTTTAATTTATGTCTAACATAAAAGACCTGTTATAATTTATAAAATCAATCTTTCACTTTTTGGCATATAAAGATACAGGCATACATAATGTACTTGATATGTTAGTGAGATTATAGTATAAATGACTGTTCAACAGTGAAGATGGGACAACTTATTCTTTCTGGGATAGTTCTTCTTTCTAGTATATCACAAAATTTAATCCCATGTGAAGAAAAAGCCAGTCACAGTGTCTGGATACAAGCTTACAGTATGGCCATTCTCATATTGGAAATAGTGCTGTATGTTTGTACTAAATGTTACCTGTATAATTGTATCAGAAACATAATTACATAATGGCATACAGAGATGGGAAACCTCAGAGCATGCTTTTGGATACAAGCTAAAACTGACACAAAATTGTGTTTATATGATGTGGTGTTGTTTTCATTTGTTGCTTTCTTCATATCATGGTTTAATTACCAGATTGAATAAAGTGGTCCTTACGTTAAATAAAACTTAAGTTTTGAAGTTGTTGGGCATATTTCTTTAATACAGTTAGCTGTGTAACTATAAAACATAGTTCAACTTCAAGTCATATGTGAGGGTAACTAAGGTTTTAGGCAGTTAAAGGCAGTTTTAGGCAGGTTATAACCTATTTTAGGCAATAAAAGGCAGGTTTATGGTGGCCTAAAACCCAACCTTGCTAAGGTTGCTGGTTGTATATAATTATGTGTGGAAGATGAAAAGTCACTGGATGCAAAAAGAATTTTATAAAACCCTTGTTTATTTGACTTGCCATCTGACGTCCTTGTTGAATGTATTTTTTTGGTCCCCCAAATGATAAAAAAATAACAGTCTGTGTGCAATGGGATCCACATTTTTTGGTGTATTTTTCTGAATGGTTCAAAGGATTAAAATTAGACAGCTGACAGATATTGGAATAGGCCCCTTTACAATGAACTCTGAGGTCATAAGTGGAAAAAATGAGGTCTGTGTCAATGATTTCCTTATTTCTTTCTCCTCTATGTGTCCCTTCACTTGTTTATTTTAGCTTACCATGTTGCACAGTGATGTTATACTGTGATTCTTTACTGATATCTTCTTGACATCAGTTAAGAAGTAGATGCACTTACACAACTTTACACTTTTATATTGATAATTCTCATCATGATAAACCTATGAATGTAAGTTAACTGAAGTAATTTCTAAGAAATACAAATCACTTATTGATTGCTGAAGTCTTGTGTAAGTGTTATTACTAGGTTTCTTATTTTTATGTAAACCAACACCATGCATAAAATAATACATATAAAGACTATCTTTGTGCTATTATTAGCATATGTTGCTTTGTCTGTTGGAAAATTTTCATAAAAATAGTTTTGAGATTTTTATCTCAAGGAACAACCTGTGAAAGTATAGAATTACTCTAGAAAACCTTTGTACGTCTTTAAAGAATTCTATACCACTGATAGATATCATCATTAGTAAAGCCTGGCTGAGGGCCAGAGTTATTCATTGGTATTAGAGCCACATTTGTTCTATAATCAGCAGAAATCACCTTTGATCTAGGGATGGACCTGTTGAACCATAAAACACATCAAACCAGGCTTTGCATATTTTCTTTGTAACACAAACCTAGCAGAGATAAACATGTGGTCTTGTACTACTTTCTCTGTTTTTATACACCCGTCTATGATGGGGCGTATGATGGTATACCAACAATCCTTCCTTCTGTTCATCCTTCCGTTCATAAACTTTTATGTGATAATTAAATAGAGCTTTGATGGATTTCACAAAAATCACCATAACTACAGGTACTTTCCAATAGATTATCTTGGCCAAGTTCAATTATGGGCAAATTCCACACATATTTAATAAAGTCAGAGGTAACTAGGCTGCTTTGTGGTGTCGCCATGATATATTAACACAATAAAACTCAACATAAACATTAATCACCTAAGTTTATATTCAAGCAGGAGTGCACACATATTTAATTAGTTTGGAGGTCACCCAACTTTGGTGGCACCATAGTATCCTACAAAAAATCTTATGGATTTTCATGAAACTCATAATACATATTTATCAATAGAGTTTCTCAACTCAGTTAAATTGTTAGTGTAATTCACACATATTTAATGCGGTCAGAGGTTACAAGATATGCACTGGGTGTATTATGCACCGTTTGCGGTGCTCTTATTTATATCATGAATCCATACCATTATCTATAAATTATTAGGTTATACACAGTATAAAACATTGAATCTATATTCTGACAATTTAATTGCCAGGAAATGAGAACTTACCAGTACATTTAATAAATCAGTAGTCACTCTGTATGTTTCCTTTAGAAGTAAATAATTTGATTGGCAGGATTATAAATTTTCTACTTCCAGGACGATGGTGCCAGGAGAGATTTTAGAGCTGGTTGAGAAAATTGCTGGTGCCCTTGATGATCTTTTTCCTTCTCCTTTTTCTAGAGAATTGAAAGGTATAAAATATGTTTCTGTGTTTCTTTATAGGATCTTTTTTTCACAGTATATGTATGTATGTGTGTGACAGTGTTATTTTTTAGAAAACAAAAATTGTACAAATACTTTCCTAAATATAGTCTTATAAATAATGTCTTAATTTGAATCTGATAGTAGCAAGATTTGCAGTATTAATTATTTTTGTAATAAAAAAAATCCATGTGGTAGATTATTCTCATTATCACACATGGATGAACACTATCATCAAACACTGCCATAGTTGTATATTTTACTGTCATATACTGATTCTGTGCATCTCTCTGTTTCTCTCTCTCTCTCTCTCTCTCTCTCTCTCTATATATATATATATATATATATATATATATATATATATAGATAGATAGATAGATAGATAGATAGATATTGATTTTTTTTATTTGTCTAACAGGCATAGCCAAATACCTCAATGTTTCAATTGGAGAAGTTGTTCTTCCAAACATTCTTTATGATGTCTCTGCGTGAGTATTTTGTGGACTTTATTTAAAGGTTAATGTTTGTACTTGTAGTTTATATAGTTAGTATAGTAATTATAAGAAAGATTTATTTTACATTGTTACTTTACATGTGTAGTTGTTGATAATGTATGATACATGAAACATCCTTATGCATTTTTTGGAAGACAGGGAATGCAATTCCAAACCTTAATCCCCCCCCCCCAATCAACCTCCAAACAAGGGGGGTGGGGCAATTCCTTTTTTTTTTTTGCAATTCAGGAGGGTTTGGGGTGGGGGGCTTTTAATCCCCTTCCCCCAAACCAACACAGTTCCTTTCAGTTTCAACAGTTTACATAATTAATCTCAAGCCCCCCCCCCCTCCACCCTCATCACATATTAAAAAAAATAATTATCAGTGATAGATCCATAACCCAACTCTGGGACATTTTAGGGGCAAATTTAAAAAAGAAAGAAACATGATAGAGGAGAAACAGTTTTTAAATTTTGTCATGTAAACAGTTGTATGCTATAACTGCCAACTTACAGGATGCTTAAGTTATTTAAATTTGTTTAAATGTGCTTAAAATTCTGTAACATTTAAAAAAAATTTTATGGGCCAAATAACATAGCATTGGTATATTCCCTGGTATTGACCACCAAAATGCCCCAATTGCTTAAGCTTGTGGTTGCTTTGCTCCTTATTGGCAGACAGTATAGATTTACAGAGATTTGACACCATACTGACTGTTTTACTGTTTTACTTTGTAAGGGTTCAGAATTAATTCTCACTTAGAAATCTTTCATAAATTTTTCATAGTTTTAATATATTTTTAACAGGGACAATGTCTGATTTAAGTTCTGAATCTCAAGTGTTCTATATCCTTGTGATATTTTGATTGTTAAATTTTACATTTTGAACAGCTTTTGCACCAGTATTGTGGCACAAGACACTGAAGGTAACATCTGGCATGGGAGGAACTTGGACTACAAGTTCACTGAGATGCTACGCAATTCTACAATTGTCCTACATTTCCAGCGTAATGGAAAGGTCAGTTAACACAATGGTACAATGGTCCATTGTTTCTTTAACCTGTAAGAGAGTTTATTTAAGATTGAAAATTTGGCAATGTAACATTGGTACCCACACACAGCACATGGTCCAGCTGACAGTGTGACCCTTAGCTAAGGTCACCCCGGGTCAGCTTGCCAGCTATACTCATTAATCTGGGGAATGTCCCATCAGAGCTGACCGGCCTGGCGCCTGTGTATAATGTATATCCACTTGACCAAGACAGGGCTGCTTGGGTATCAATGACAGGGAGGGGTTAGTTTAGATGGGAAAATTTAGTCTGGGTCGAGCGTTGACTCCGTGTAGATGTACAAGTATGGAATAAAGAACATTGTGAGATTCTTGTGTTGCTACCAGTTTACAAGTGGCGCAGTCGGCAGGATTATAGTTCAGTCATGGCATCATCATCAGAAAACACAGGATTTGTTCAGAACAGACCAGTATTAATGCCGGAAATATTCTCTCAGGAGAATGGTGACAGATGGCCAGTTTGGAAGAGACATTTTGAAAGGTGTGCCGTCATTAACAACTCGGATGGTACAGCCAAATTACAGTTCCTACCCGTTCGTTTGCGAGGAAGAGCAGAACAGATATTTGATGATGTTCTTGAAGCAGAATGTGCAGCCTACAAGGATGTCATTGACTTTATGGACAATAGGTTAACACCATCATCCAGAGATTCTTATCAAAGAGAATTTGAAATGAGGTCCATCTTGCCGCATGAAGAACTGAGCGATTTTGCCAGCGCAATAGCCAGGCTTCTTAAACAAGCCTACCCAAATATGGATGCGGATACCAGAGAGGAAATGCTGGTTAAGAAATTCACCAACAGCATCCAGGACCGCGAATGTCGCATGCGCTTGAAATTGGAACGCCCTCCAACATTGAAAACAGCCGTAGAACTGGCGGAACAGCATCAGGCCGTCCTTAAGGAAGAACAGGTGAGCCATAAAAAAGTCAACATGGTTAATGATAGAGAAGCGAGTGAATCTGATACAACTTACAGAGCCCTTAAAAATGCACTGGATAAAAATACTGAAGTAATGACCCAGATGATGAAATTATTGACTGCTTCACAACATCCCCACATGAGTAATTATGACAATTGGGGACATTCTGATGTTGAGTGCTGGGCTTGTGGACAATATGGACACATACAGATAGACTGTCCACAGAGAGATAGGCGTAGGCAGAGACAGACAAAAAACCTCACACACTATCTCAGCTGGACCCCAGCTTCTTTATGTAGTTGTACTCTAGACATGCACAACAAGTACTATTTATCTAACTCAGCAGATCTTCCGCTGCAAATAAAGCACATGAAATATATAATCACCCTGGCCTACATTCAAACTAGAAATTTTACCATATATGCTGGACAAGATACTGACTAGTAATTATCACTACTAATAGATATCAATCAATCTTATGTGCTCAGACCTCGAAAGTAACCTGAGTGATCATGCTACACATGCCACAGAGCTACAGGACTCCTTTAAAGAAGCCTTTAAAGAGGTGAGGAATCGCCTAAAGGTGGCGCAAAGAAGGCAAAAAGATTATTCTTAATGTGAGCTTATCGAAGGTTCCGTACCCTGTTGTGTCAGCTAATGGTCAGCCATTGCTGGTGGAGGGAGCAGCTGAGGTGGAGATCCAGGTGGCTGGGATATGTGAAAACCACCATATAATAGTTGTCACAGATATAACGCAGGACTGTATCCTGGGAATCGACTTCCTCGAGAAGCACTCAGTTGTGGTGGATTTTGGGAAAAGGTGTATGACAGGTGGGGAACAGAGCATATCATTAACACGCTGTGAAACAGAACACCGGGTACTACATGTGACACTTGCAGAAAACATGACTATACCACCAGAACATCAAATTATTGTGCATGGTAATGTTCAGGTTGGTCTTGGAGTCAGTGCTGCGTTGGGATTTGTGGAACCTGAAAAACGCTTTGTTGAAAGAAATGAAGTAATCATCACCAGAGGGTTAGCTGAGCCTGATAATAACAACCAATACCAATATGTATTCTAAATCCCATGCCCGCCCCTGTCAAACTGTATAAAGGTGCAAATATTGGAGAATATCATCCGGTCGCTTGTGGTGATAAACACATATCAGACAAATGTCCTGTGTGCTATACAGTAAGCCTTCAAGAAGAAACAGCCGAGTGCAACCAAGAGCACTGTATCAGTACGTCTGACTTCAAACATCCGCTCACAGAGAGAGATATCGCAGAACTGTTCAATTTATCTGACACGCCATTAGAGCCAGATGAATTTGAGCGACTTACCAAACTTTTACATAAATGTGAATCAGTGATTTCGGTAGGTCCCCATGACCTTGGACGGACAAGCCAGCTTAAACACAGTATCAACACCGGTGATAACCATCCAGTCAGACAGGGTCCATGCCGATTAGGCCCGCACAAATTCAACGAAGCACAAAGGCAGATAGATCGTATGCTACAAGAAGGGATAGTCAAACCATCCACTAGCCCATGGGCATCTCCAATTGTTTTGGTCAACAAACCGAACGGGGAAACAAGGTTCTGTGTGGATTATCTCCGCCTAAATAGTCTCACCAAGAAAGATGCTTATCCACTACCAAGAATTGATGACACAATAGACGCGTTGCATAGTGCCAGGTATTTCTCCACTCTAGATCTAGCCAGCGGTTATTGGCAAGTAGAAATGGACTCAAAAGATCAAGAAAAAACTGCTTTTGTGACACCCTTCGGTTTGTTTGAATTAAGTGTTATGCCTTTCGGATTATGTAACGCCCCAGCGACCTTTGCAAGATTGATGGAAACTGTGCTTTCAGGACTTAACCGGAAGTCGTGCCTTATATATTTGGATGATATCATTGTATTCAGTGAAACACTTGACAGTCATCTTGAGCGTTTACATGAGGTCCTTGAGAGAATCCAAAAAGCTGGACTCAAAATAAAACCAAGTAAGTGCCAGTTATTTAGAGAGAAAGTACATTTCCTTGGACATACCATCTCTGGAGACGGGATTGAGACAGATTGTGAGAAAACCAACACAAATACAGCCTGGCCCCGTCCAACCACTCTGTCTGACCTGCAAAGCTTCTTAGGACTAGCTTCCTATTATCGTAGATTCATAAAAGGGTTTGCAGATATTGCTAGACCCCTTCACAAACTGACCTGTAAAGGCGCAATATTTCAGTGGACTCAAGAATGTGAGAAAGCCTTTACCATCCTTAAAGAGAAACTTACTTCTGCTCCTGTTCTAGCATATCCAACAACTGATGCTGAATTCATTCTTGACACTGATGCTAGTGGCATTGGCATCGGTGGGGTATTATCTCAAATTCAGGATGGAGAAGAACGGGTTGTAGCCTATGCCAGCCGGACACTGAGTAAGCCTGAACATAATTATTCAGTTACCAGACAAGAACTCCTGGCGGTGGTTCATTTTACCAAACATTTCAGTCACTATTTGCTCGGAAGTCATTTCCGTCTGAGAACGGTCACGGGTCGCTACGATGGCTGCATAATTTCAAAGAGCCAGAAGGTCAAATCGCAAGATAGTTGGAACATCTCTCAGCTTTTGACTTTACCATTGAACATCGTAGGGGTTTAAGTCATCAGAATGCTGATGCACTGTCCAGAAAGCCAGGCGGTGGTACTTCTCAAGCAGTCACAAATTCAGAAATAGCAAGAGTATCATACGCCGTATCAAAGAAGGGTGGAACCAGTAACTGGGCTCCAAGTTGGACAAACCAGGAAATACGTAATTCGCAATTAGGTGACTCAGATCTGTCTATGATCCTGAAATGGCAGGAGGCTGGACATGGTAACCCAAGTAAACAAACAGTACACGGCTGCAGTCGTAATGTGCATATCTTAGTAAATCAGTGGGACCAGTTGGAGATGCAGCAAGGCATTCTGTACCGACGCTTTGAAGACCGGAACGGCAAAACCATCCGCTTCCAATTAGTGTTACCTTATTCCCTGGTTCCCGAAGTACTGAAAGTATTGCATGATGCTCCAAGTGCTGGCCACCTTGGTGTCACTAAAACTGTACAGAAAGTCTGTGAACGATTTTACTGGCCTGGACTTTACCCCGACACTGAAAATTGGTGTAGAAAATGCAAACTATGTGGCACTGGCAAACAATATGCTAGAAAAAGGCAGGCACCATTAGCTAGCACCGTGTCAGGATACCCCATGGAAAGATTAGCCAGCGATATAATTGGGCCTCTCCCTGAAACAGAGGGTGGATCAAAATATATACTGGTTATTGGGGATTACTTCACAAAGTGGGTTGAGGCGTATGCAATTCCAAATATGGAAGCTAGCACAGTGGCCAACACTTTGGTCAATGAAATTTTTTGTCGGTATGGTGCGCCCCTACAAATCCATACAGACTAGGGGCGAAACTATGAAAGTGCCTTGTTTCAAGAAATGTGTAAACTGTTGGAGATGGATAAAACAAGAACTACGGCATACCATCCAGAATCAGATGGCTTTATAGAGCGCTTCAACAGGACCCTGATAAGCATGCTAAAATGTATTGTTCGTCAAATCAGAAAGATTGGGATGTCCATCTCCCCCGTGTCATGTGTGCCTACCGAGCCAGTGTCCAGGATTCCACAAAATATACGCCAAATTATCTTATGCTGGGCAGAGAGATAAGACTTCCCGTAGACCTTATGTTCAATAGCCCCGAAAGTAACCTGAGTGATCATGCTACATAGGCCACAGAGCTACCGGACTCCTTTAAAGAAGCCTTTAAAGAGGTGAGGAATCGCCTAAAGGTGGCGCAAAGAAGGCAAAAAGATTATTATGATCACAAAATCTATGGAACCGGATACAAGAAAGGAGACCGTGTGTGGTTACATCGCCCTAGCTGTCGCAAAGGTCTTTCACTCAAACTGTGCCATCAGTGGGATGGCCCATACCATGTAGTGTCACAATTATCTGAGGTGACGTATCGTATTCAAAAAGAGGGAGGTAGACAACGTATGGTTGTCCACTTTAATAGACTTAAGCCTTGTAACTCGCAAACAGAGCCTCGTAATGATGTAAAAATACCACCTGATGCGCGTGTTGGTAATCTACCACCTGATGCAAAGGCTACCATACCAACGGTTAAGCTGCCAGACGCAACGGCTGCGCTTTACGACGAATCAGAGTTTGATTGGCAGCCGTTAATTACAACTATGCATGCACCAGAATCTGAAAAAACTCAAATGTCGCCACATACCGATAACAATTTGCGACGGTCAACCAGATTAAGAAATCCACCAGTACGTTATGGAAGCCCAGTGATTGTGGACTAATTTAAATATGTGATGGACTTATTTACTTTTTCAATTTCTTGTCATTTTAATCAATTATACTTTCAGTCTTTTGAAACATGGATAAGATGGATTCCAATATGCTTTGTTTATTTCATCTCAAGCTTTATCTGAGCCATGGATAAGTTGGTTTCATATATAATATTTTGTTTATTTTTAGTGACATGAACTGAATATATTATTTGTTATACTCTCAGATACAGCCAGTACAGCCGTTCGTACAAGGGAGAGAATCACTGCATTTGTTCATTTCGAGTTCTGAGCACATAAGATTGATTGATATCTATTAGTAGTGATAATTACTAGTCAGTATCTTGTCTAGCATATATGGTAAAATTTCTAGTTTGAATGTAGGCCAGGGTGATTATATATTTCATGTGCTTTATTTGCAGCGGAAGATCTGCTGAGTTAGATAAATAGTACTTGTTGTGCATGTCTAGAGTACAACTACATAAAGCAGCTGGGGTCCAGCTGAGATAGTGTGTGAGGTTTTTTATTTAAAATAGAGATGCTTACACTGTTGAGATAACATTTGACTTATATTTGACAAATGGGCAGAAATAATTTTATATAATCAATTATATATATCTACTATAACTTGTTCAACAATAATTAACTTAGATATCCCTGACAAGACATGTGGTCATGTCTTTCTGTGGGTGGGGGTAATGTAACACTGGGACCCACAAATAGCACATGGTCCAGCTGACAGTGTGACCCTTAGCTAAGGTCTCCCCGGGTCAGCTTGCCAGCTATACTCATTAATCTGGGGAATGTCCCATCAGAGCTGACCGGCCTGGCGCCTGTGTATAATGTATATCCACTTGACCAAGACAGGGCTGCTGGGGTATCAATGACAGGGAGGGGTTAGTTTAGATGGGAAAATTTAGTCTGGGTCGAGCGTTGACTCTGTGTAGATGTACAAGTATGGAATAAAGAACATTGTGAGATTCTTGTGTTGCTACCAGTTTACAGCAAGAAACTTCACAATCCATGCACAGGTTCCTTCATGAAGCACAGAATTATTCTGAATATAAAAATTAATTTTGTTATGCCCCCGCCACAAAGGGGCTGGGGCATATAGTTTTACCCATGTCCGTCATTCCGTCATTCCGAAATGATCAAGTTCGCGTTCCGTCCCGGTTGACCTACTTTTGACCATTTTACGGCTCCTAAACTTAGAAAATTTCATGAAAAATAGAAATTTTCATGACAAATACACATGTACAGACTTTTTTTTCGCAATGCTTGCAGATATTGGCCTGATTTTTGGTGTGTATGCAGATATTGACTAGTTACAGATCGAGTTCGTGTTTCCTCACGGTTGACCTACTTTTGACCGTTTTACGGCTCCTTAACTTAGAATATTTCATGAAAAATATAAATTTTCATGACAAATACACATGTACAGACTTTTTTTCGCAATGCCTGCAGATATTGGCCTATTTTTGGTGTGTATGCAGATAATGACCAGTCACAGATCGAGGTCGCGTTTCGTCCCAGTTGACCCACTTATGATTGTTTTACGGCTCCTAAACATAGAAAATTTCATGAAAAATATAAATTTTCATGACAAATGTACATGTACAGCCGTTTTTAGCCCTCAGCTCATAGGCTGATGGGCTATTGTCGTCACCCAAGCTGTCCGTCCATCTGTCTGTCGGGTGTCCGTCCGTCCGTTCCGCGTCTGTCCACTTTTACCTTATGAGCGGGATATCTCTAAAAGGATTCACCGTTGGAATTTTATTTCATCAGTGAAGATGTATATCAATAAAATCTCGGTTAAGTTCGAAGATGGGTGACCTTGACCCATTTTTCTACATTTTAGAGCTGATTATAGAAAAACACTCAGAAGCTTATATCTCAGGAACCATTGTGTGGATTTTCACAAAACTTACTATGATCATTGGGACTGATGGTCTGTACGTGCTGCACAATTTTGGTGGCGTCACCTGCAATTTCTGATTTTTTAATGAAATTTTATCGGATTTTTCAGTTATGGCCTTTGTGCAGGATATCTCCAAAGGTATTCAACTAAGGAACTTCATTACTTCAGTGCTTTTGCATCATATTTACAAAATCTTGGTCAGGTTCAAAGATGGGTGGTCTTGACTTACTTTTCAAGGTCACAGAGCTTAGTATAGAAAAAAAAACTTAGGGGGATATTTCTCAGGAAGCATTTGGTGGATTGTCATAAAACATGGTACATACCTCTCCAATTTAAATTTAAAACTGATTACCAGCTTTTGCTAATATTCTAGTTTCGCAATGCAATGCTTACAGATACTGGTCCAATGTTTGGTCTGTGGGGGCATAATGACCACTTACAGGTCGAGTTCGCGTTTCGTCCCAGTTAACTTATTTTTGACCATATGACAGATCCTGAACATAGAAAATTTCATGAAAGACAGAAATTTTTATGAAAAATGCACATGTATGGACTTTTTTTCACAATGCCTGCATACTGGCCTGATTTTTGGTGTGTTCCTTGATAATGACCTGTTACAGATTGAGTTTGCATTTTGCCCTTCTTGACCTTCTTTTGACCATACAACACCTCCTGAACTTAAATTTTTTTTACAAAATTTAACAAATGTTTCTAATTTGCCCCAGGCGGGGGCATTCGTGTTGTACCGACACATCTAGTTATTAATGAAATTACCAAGGATTGCTTGACAAAGCTTGAACTTGAAGTATTCTGATTTTGATAAATGATACTAAAAAATCATAATTTTTTCATTATGTTTGTACATGGTTGATACCTGCTAAACTGCACAATTTAAAACCTTGAATACTAATAATGGTGGGCAATTTGTCTAAGGGGCTGAGTAAAACTCCCAAGATTTGCATATCATGCATATGTCATGTGACATCTGAAGATAGAATATCAGCAGATACACATTTCATATAACAGCTTGAGAGGAACATAGCTGTCATGTTGTTGATACTGCATCATGACTGCACCTGCTCTAATACTCAGATCCAGGCACTCACTGGGATTGATTAAGCAGCATTAGTTTAGTAAGGTAGATATAGATGGCACTTTTTCAGAGACTCATACCACCTCATACCGGATGCAGCTGTACACACCTGATAGAAGGCATCTGAGTTGTTGGTGCTGCCTTCTGTAGGTTGATTTCATAATGAAATTGGTAAATACTTGCAGCATCAATTAACACAAGCCAGACACAATAGTCTGATCCCTGATGTAAGGTATCCATCATGCCATATTAAAAGAGCATTTTCTTTATCCTGATTCCAATTATCTTACCATTTTGTCTCAACCAAACATTGGATAAATGTACATCAATTATTTATCCTTTCAGACTCTTTACAGTGCCCCCACTTTTGCCGGCTACATTGGACTCATGACTGGTCAAAAGCCAAATTTGTTCACAGTGTCTGTGGATGAACGACGTAAGTCTGACTACAGACCACTCTTACAACCACACAGGTCATATTTTCTTATGTTAATGTGAGATTTTATTAGGTGCTGATTTAACCACATGGTGCTGTATTTTGTACAATGAATTTTAAACCCAACTACGAGTGATAGATGGATTGCTCCTAAGCGGTGCACCAAATCTTTCAAGCACCTGAATAACAGTGATAACTTCATAAATAATAGAGGCAAACCTATATAATAAAGATACTTTTTAATTGGTCAATAAGTAAATGTGAATAAAAATGAAGACAAACGAATTAATACTCAAGTCATGTGATTTATGTTTAAGATGAGGGAGACTGGTGGATGAATGTACTGGTGGCTCTCTTGGAACATAAAGTATCCCTCGTCAGCTTCATGGTCAGACAGGTAGGTCCCAGCATAGAGACTGGTGGATGAATGTGTTGGTGGCCTCCTGGAACGTAAAGTATCCCTTGTCAGCTTCATGGTCAGACAGGTAGGTCCCAGCATAGAGACTGGTGGATGAATGTGTTGGTGGCTCTCCTGGAACGTA
Organism: Sipunculus nudus; assembly: GCA_026874595.1. NCBI lineage: Eukaryota > Metazoa > Annelida > Sipuncula > Golfingiida > Sipunculidae > Sipunculus > Sipunculus nudus. Next base: position 57,476,063 of record CM049311.1, on the reverse strand, counting down.
AAGTATCCCTTGTCAGCTTCATGGTCAGACAGGTAGGTCCCAGCATAGAGACTGGTGGATGAATGTGTTGGTGGCCTCCTGGAACGTAAAGTATCCCTTGTCAGCTTCATGGTCAGACAGGTAGGTCCCAGCATAGAGACTGGTGGATGAATGTGTTGGTGGCCTCCTGGAACGTAAAGTATCCCTTGTCAGCTTCATGGTCAGACAGGTAGGTCCCAGCATAGAGACTGGTGGATGAATGTGTTGGTGGCTCTCCTGGAACGTAAAGTATCCCTTGTCAGCTTCATGGTCAGACAGGTAAGTCCCAGCATAGAGACTGGTGGATGAATGTGTGTGTGGCCTCCTGGAACATAAAGTATCCCCCGTCAGCTTCATGGTCAGACAGGTAGGTCCCAGCATGGAGACTGGTGGATGAATGTGTTGGTGGCCTCCTGGAACGTAAAGAATCCCTTGTCAGCTTCATGGTCAGACAGGTAGGTCCCAGCATAGAGACTGGTGGATGAATGTGTTGGTGGCCTCCTGGAACGTAAAGTGTCCCTTGTCAGCTTCATGGTCAGACAGGTAGGTCCCAGCATAGAGACTGGTGGATGAATGTGTTGGTGGCCTCCTGGAACATAAAGTGTCCCTTGTCAGCTTCATGGTCAGACAGGTAGGTCCCAGCATGGAGACTGGTGGATGAATGTGTTGGTGGCTCTCCTGGAACGTAAAGTATCCCTTGTCAGCTTCATGGTCAGACAGGTAGGTCCCAGCATAGAGACTTGTGGATGAATGTGTTGGTGGCCTCCTGGAACGTAAAGTATCCCTTGTCAGCTTCATGGTCAGACAGGTAGGTCCCAGCATAGAGACTGGTGGATGAATGTGTTGGTGGCCTCCTGGAACATAAAGTATCCCTTGTCAGCTTCATGGTCAGACAGGTAGGTCCAAGCATGGAGACTGATGGATGAATGTGTTGGTGGCTCTCCTGGAACGTAAAGTATCCCTTGTCAGCCTTAATGGTCAGACAGGTAGGTCCCAGCATAGAGACTGGTGGATGAATGTGTTGGTGGCCTCCTGTATGTAAAGTATCCCTTGTCAGCTTCATGGTCAGACAGGTAGGTCCCAGCATAGAGACTTGTGGATGAATGTGTTGGTGGCCTCCTGGAACGTAAAGTATCCCTTGTCAGCTTCATGGTCAGACAGGTAGGTCCCAGCATAGAGACTGGTGGATGAATGTGTTGGTGGCCTCCTGGAACATAAAGTGTCCCTTGTCAGCTTCATGGTCAGACAGGTAGGTCCCAGCATGGAGACTGATGGATCAATGTGTTGGTGGCTCTCCTGGAACGTAAAGTATCCCCCGTCAGCTTCATGGTCAGACAGGTAGGTCCCAGCATAAAGACTGGTGGATGAATGTGTTGGTGGCTCGCCTAGAACGTAGAGTATCCCTAGTCAGCTTTTTGGTCAGACAGGTAGGTCCCAGCATGGAGACTGGTGGATGAATGTGTTGGTGGCTCTCCTGGAATGTATAGTATCCCTTGTCAGCTGGTAGATGAATGTGTTGGTGGCTCTCCTGGAATGTATAGTATCCCTCGTCAGCTGGTAGATGAATGTGTTTGTGGCTCTCCTGGAGCGTAAAGTATCCCTAGTCAGCTTCAGTGTCAGACAGGTAGGTACCCAGCATGGAGACTGGTGGACGAATGTGTTGATTGCCCTCCTAGAACGTAAAGAATCCCTAGTCAGCTTTTTGGTCAGACAGGTAGGGACCAATCATCCTGAAGTCTTTAGCTCAGCTCAGCACATTTTTGAATAGGCTAAAAGCTATTAATAATATCAAAAGAGGCTCAGAAGGGGTAACTGTTATCCAAAAGAAAAGTTTTGTTGGGAGCTTGTTTCTTTCATGTATATAACAGCTCCAAGATTGATGAGTTTAATTTTTTATTGATTTATGGATAAAAAATAATTTCCTTAATACTAAGCCATAGATGAGAACTTCTGAAGCTAAAGACCTTTTTCAGGGATAAACCTTTATATAATCAAAGTTCAAATGTATAATGAAAATTAGATCTCTATTTTGAAAACTTAAAAAAAGTAAAAATATAAAATCAGTACCTAAAATTTTGCCCAAATTAGACCTATGCACATTTTTCTCCTGTCAGTGCTGTTGATATAATATTCACAGCATGTTTACATGATCATTTCATCTGTAAAAATCTGAAATTTAGAAACAATTGATCAAAAACTGTGGCTGTCATTCATGTTTTCAAGCACCCTGTCAAGTATTGTTTTCATCAAGCTAGTGTTATGCAGTTTGCAAGAGCTCAGCTTCCCAGGCTGTCTCTCAGCTCCCAATATTTGGCATACTGTTCGATGTCCCTAATTCCCCTACCATGCCAAGAAATTGGCTACTAGAACTTTATTCCTTTGAGATATTAAGGAAAAACTTCAATTTTCCATAAAACCCATTGTTACACTTCAAGACTGCATAATATCAAAACCACTGATCTGACATTGATTATATATAATATACAGTGAAACCCCCTACTTACGGACAACTCAGTAAGGCGGACAACTCAGTAATGCAGACACTAAATCTCAGTCCCTTCAAATTTGCCTCTATACTAAGCTTAATGTAAACTCAGTAAAGCAGACAACTCACTATCCCGGACAACGGACAAACTTTCCCGTTCCGCCAGCATATCCAGTACATATTATGACCCTCTAAAGCAGACAGACATCCCAAGTTCTATTTTTGTTCATAAATTGCCGGGAGATGTTGCTCCAAGGTCATGACCTCATATGACCTGTTTTGGTCAAAGCAACAGCCTGGAGACAAGCTTATTTTGGTAAACCATTGGCATGTTATATGTTAATTTCAGCAGCAAAATTATTGTTTATTTCTATGAATGTGTTGATAACACAAACATTATTAAATTAAGATTTGCAGGTCAATTGGGAAAAATAAGCTTGCAAACTGAAACAGCTATTCATTTGACAAGACCACCATCAAAGACTGCCGTTCATACTTTGTGATCTATGGAGGAGCCGTTATTATAGTTAGTGACAGTTTTCATTGTGTTATGGTTAATGCATGGTGAAGACTATATCCTTTAACATATAATCATGCTGTCCAGATGCTGTCAATAATCTTCAATATACCTAATGCAACCATTCACGACCTGCCCCTTGCTTAGAAGATGAAGCATGGTACGTCGAAGTGAAACTACAAAGATTAGTTGGCAAAGCCTAGCTGATGTTTGTCTACCTTTTTTAAATAACTATATTTTATAAATTGCAAGTGCATATTTAGGCTATTTTAAGAATGATATAAAAAGAAATTATGTAATCAATTTCAAATTAAATAAACATTTAATGAAAACATAGGATAACAGAAACATTCAATGACAAATTGATGCAATATGCCAAACTCCTCTAAACAGGCATCAATATACCAAACTCCTCTAAACAGGACAACTCCCTAATATGGACAAAATCCTCCAGTCCCTTGAGTGTCTGGCTTAGGGGAGTTTCACTGACATATTTTTCCATACATTCGTTTGCACATGCCAGAAATTGTCAGTATTGTGTATTTGTTTTGATTTATGGCTCTTAACATGATGCACTTTGTAAAAAATCAAGAAATATATTTACTCCCTTAACATGAGAATTGCTGAAGCTAGAGATTTGTTGTCAGGGATATAACATTATTTAATCAAGATTCAATTTTATACCATAAAATTTGTTCTGATATTTTTTTTCAAATTTTATTAGTTTTAAGCATAAATATAAAAGCAGTACCTGAAATATTGCCCAACCTTGACCATGGCACGTTTGTTTCCTGTAAGCAGTGTTGATATAATTTTCATATCATGCATACATAAGGATTTCAGCTTTTTAGTTTTGATAGATGAAAGAATATGGCCAAAAACTGTGGCTTTTATTAAAGTTTTAGGGGACCATGTCAGACCAAGGCACTACCCAGCCCCTTTTCAGTCACCTGTATGTCACCTTGGTGACCTTTCAGGCAAAGTATGCACACTTGAGGCAGGGCATATACTTGGCAGCCAGGCAGCTTATGGCTGGCCACCGTTGACCCAGGTGTCCAACCCAACTGATCTAGTAGTTGTTTTGACCAACAACATATCAATAGTCAATACATTAAAGAAAATTTTATTGGTTTTTAATAACAAATTTAAGAAAAATTAATAGAAAAGGACTTTGATAGTTGATGAGTAACAGTAAATTACCTTGCAGTTACTGATGTTGTTAGGATTGTGTGTGGTTGGATGAAAATGTATTCCAATTAACACCATGCAGTCACCTATAGTATTTTTCATTTCAATTTTAATAATAAAAGAAATAAATAATATTATTCATTACTAATTATTAGGCATCATATGAAGGAAATACATGATAGAAAAAGATGCAGTTGATAATATTTATCTAAATTTCCAGGTCTTTACAAGTGTTTTAGCTTGTTAATTTATATTTACTGCAAAATATAAAAAAAAATAAAATTTGTCAAAATTTTTAAATTTTCTTCTGACAAGTACTTATTAAAGATGTCAATCTGTGTTACTAATGACATTAAGACTCTTGGCTTTTTCAGCTGTCACATGACTGTAAATACTCAAAATTAATATTACTGTTTCCTTTATTTTAGTAAAAAAAATTAAACTTGCCAATCTCTAGTTTGATCATGTATGATTCCTGGGTGTTCTTATCAGGTTATTTTTTACACATATACTGGTTTCGTAGCTGAAACTACTTTTTAAATTTTTATCTGATACATTTTTTTAAATATTTGAATATCAGATCTTAGACAAGTTCTCATTATGATTTCTGTATTGTTACTAAATGTCATAAGATTCTTGCTGTGTCTATTGTATATATTGATGTGAAAGCAGTCCAAAGTAAATATATAATTTTTATATTTTTTTTTTCAATATAAATTAAAGCCATAAAACCAGGAAGTTAGTTCATTATTTAAATTTGTGAATTTTTATATTCTGGATTTTTAATATCTTTGTGTGGCTGAAACTCATAGAAACCAGACATGGTGCAAATACTGTGCAAATGTATTTGAATATGAATATATATACTCCATAATTCCATGCATAAGAATAGGAATACAGGTAAAAATGAAAGTATTTAAATATGAATGCAAGTACTTTCAAAATGTATTCATGAATGCATTCTATAATATTATTTTAATAATCATTTATTTCAATTATACTATTAAAGAAATTCTTATGATTCTCTTATTATTTTTATTTAAACTATATTTGGCCCAACATTTGTTTTTAAATTTTAATAAATAGTTTAACTCTTATATTATATGTGCTAATGCTGCTTTTGGGTAAAAAGCATATTTAACATGACTGATTATGGACAGGTTTTTTTTTCAAATACTTTTACTGCAATCTAGATTAATTTACGTGGCCAAGTCAAAACCTTTGTGACGACTACAGGCCGGTGAGACGCAGATTTTTGGGACGTAAGCCGCCGGGACGTACCCACTGAAGCGCATCCCGATAGGACGTATTGTTAAAATAAGAGTACATGTATCACTTGTCTGACTGTCTAAACTTTACACGTACTAAAACAAAAAGACTAAGTAATAATAGTTAATTATACTTTCGTTAGTAAACCCTCTCTTTGGTCACTTTGGGAAATCATTAAGCTCTGTGATCGATGCAACATACGTCAAATCAGCACACGTTAATGCCTAGTATATCTGTGTTATCCATTATTACTATAGTACCCTCATGCACTTATATCGTTGTGTTCCTTAACTGAAGTTTGACAAAATATTTAGTAATTTTATTGTTAATTAGAGCATTATTTTGGATTAAAGTACGACCGTCCCTCAATAGTGATAAACTCCGGGTATGGTTAACCCATCAGCGTTCTCCAATTTATTGGCCTAACCAGAGGTTTAAATGACTGATAATTACAGGTTTAAAGTGTAACATCTTACTTTATTTTCCATATTCCTGTTATAATTTTCACTATTATAAGTATGTATATCATGTCGTGAGAACATATTAAGTCTGCTCAAACATGAACGAACTGCTCACCAGAGACCAGCGAAGCCGCAGTATAAACGCGGTCACGAGAAACCATTCACCCGACGCGGCCACTCGTACAGTTTAATTAACGGACGAAAAATGTCGATCAAAGGTTTCTGGATGATGAATCATTTATATTGATCTCTTACACGCACTTAATGTATTAAGGAAAGAATAAATATTTACATATTTTGATTATATTCGACTTCTGACAGGAACACATTCCGAATAAAAGACATTATAAATAGACAACAATTTTATGAGAAAAATAACTTTATAGAATAAAAAATTAGGTTGGTTGTTATTTTGTTAACATGAAAATACTACCTGTGCGTAGTATTCAGTTAGTATCATCCGCTCTGGCGCAAGTACGATCGGTGGCGGGTGACCTATTTTGGAACAAATTAAGTGCGGCGGTTGGTGTAGACAATAAAACTATCCTGAAAACGATTTCTCTCCAAATTGTATGTGTATATTTAATTTCTCGCGCGTGTCTGCATGTTGAAACCGCAGTGTTTAAAACTATCCTGCTGATTGAAGATTCCTCTTCAAATTGTGTGTTTTTTTTTATTTCACCGGTCAGTCTATGTGTTGAAACCGCTGAATAGTGAATGACGAATAACAATTATACCTTTGAGTTCCTACTAAGCGCTAATTGAGTCCATAAAGAACCGCTAATGAATACCCGTCTTCCATCAAGCAACCGTCAACTTAATGTAAAACCAGAAGACAAAAATAAATGAAAGAAAGAAAGAAAGAGTTATGTAACGAAGGGAAGAATGAAGGAAAGACTGAAAGACAAAAGAAAGAAAGAAAGAAAATTGAATGAAAGACCGGAGGAAGAAAGAAAGAAGTAAAGAATATGTAACGAAGGAAGAATGAAGGATATACGGAAAGACTGACAGAAAGAAAAACTGAAAGAAAGAAAGACTGAAAGAAAGAAAAAAAAAAGAAGAACTGAAAGAAGGACCGGAAGAGGAAAGAAATACTGAAAGACTGAAAGAAAGAAAGAAAGAAAGAAAGAAAGAAACATGTATCGAAGGGAAGGATGAAGGAAAGACTGAAAGAAAGATAGAAAGACTGAAAGAAAGAAAGGCTGAAAGAAAAAATGATTGAAAGAAAGACTGAAAGAAAGAAAGAAAGAAAGAAAGAAAGACTGAAAGAAAGATAGAATGAAAGTAAGATAGAAAGAAAGAAAACAAAAAGACTGAAAGAAAGAATGAAAGAAAGAAAAAAAGAAAGAAAGAATCATGTAACGAATGGAAGGATGAAGGAAAGACTGAAAGAAAGAAAGGCTGAAAGAAAGAAAGACTGAAAGAAAGAAAGAAAGAAAGACTGAAAGAAAGAAAGAAAGACTGAAAGAAAGAATGAAAGACTGAAAGAAAGAAAGAAAGACTGAAAGAAAGAATCAGGTAACGAAGAGAAGAAAGAAGGATGGAAGGAGCGAAGAAGGAAGGGAATTATAATTAATGACTTATAATTAATGTTTGTGGCTTACTACTGATTGACTCCAGATGAACTCACAGACTCAGCTGTGGTGACGATCATAGGTGTTACTCAGGAGGGTTCGTTTAGCGTAGTTTAAGTCATAAAAATACACTTATAAAAGAGAGACGTATCTGGGCAGGATGTATACACGCAGGGTTCGTTTAGCGTAGTTTTAGCCATAAAAAATACACTTATGAAATAGAGACGTAAACCGGCAGAAAGTATACACGCAGGGTTCGTTTAGCGTAGATTTAGCCATAAAAAATACACTTATGAAAGAGAGACGTAGACGGGCAGAAAGTATACACGCAGGGTTCGTTTAGCGTAGTTTTAGTCATAAAAAATACACTTATGAAAGAGAGACGTAGACGGGCAGAAAGTATACACGCAGGGTTCGTTTAGCGTAGTTTTAGTCATAAAAAATACACTTATGAAAGAGAGACGTAGACGGGCAGAAAGTATACACGCAGGGTTCGTTTAGCGTAGTTTTAGTCATAAAAAATACACTTATGAAAGAGAGACGTAGACGGGCAGAAAGTATACACGCAGGGTTCGTTTAGCGTAGTTTTAGTCATAAAAATACACTTTTGAAAGAGAGACGTAGACGAGCAGGAGATAAACACGCCGGGTCCCGCAGCACGACACGCCTAATTGGTGACGGGGCGATGTTTATGGAGTGCGTCCTACCGACCACTCGTCATTGTTTAAATAGCGCGTCCTGCCGCCCTGCGTTTTATCGCACGGTCCGTTGGGACGTACGTCTGATCGGGATGCGTCTCACCGGGTGCACACCTTTGTGACAATAGCACTCCAATTGTAAATAATATAAATAACATCAGTCTTCTTCCCCGTCTCCAAGGATATTATCAAAATCTTACATAACCAACAACTCATAATACATACACACAAAACCAGCATGTGCCTAATTTCTGGATCATATTTTGTGATCATATATAACAGCTCAGTGCAGTGACCCGTGGGTCCCTTGTTTTTTCACTGCAATAATACAAACCTTACCCATAGTCATGTGATAGTCCTAAACTGTCTTTTTGTCGTACTCATAGTCTCATGTGACAGATTTACACCTCATATTTTCTTTTGACCTTGGACTTATCATCAGGGTTGTATTCTAGCTCCAGTTATCCATAATTTCTATGTCTGCATGTAAAAAAAAAAATGAAACACAGAGAACTGAAGAGTTCTACTTTCTCTGTTTTACAGCTAAGCAGAACTCCAGACTGCAGATTAGAACTATGACATTCTTAATATGTTCAAATCTTGTGAACCACAGTAAGAGATTTTCTGATAAGACAGAGATATTGAAAATTTTATTTTGGGTAACAAGACTGGCCCATGATGAATTATCACCATGGCAATCAATTGGTCAGGAAAGGTGACCTGTAACAAGATGGGTTTTAAATGAAATTAGGTGATGGAATAGTTAGATCAACTTTGATCTTTGATGATACAGATGCAATGATAGTCTTGGATATGTGTCTTGTTCCTGAATAACTTTTTTATATAAAGAAATATCTGTAAATCAAGTAAAACTCATGCTAAGCATTGATCAGTAATACTATATATAAAAATTTTATAATTTAACTGTACATTTAATCAGTCAACTTTAATGTATATCTATACTTGTTATTTCCTGGTGGTATTTTTTATTTTAGACACTTGAATCAGCATCCAGCTTTAGTGAAGCTGTTTATATGCTGTCACACCCTGTAACCGTGGCACCGGTATACTTCATTGTTGGTGGAAGGGGCCCAGCAGAGGGAGCTGTCATCAGTAAAAGACGCTTTGGTGAACGTGACATATGGTTTTTGAAACCAGACATTGGAAGGTGATAATATTTTATGCTTGCAAATACTTACAAAGCCAATAGTAGTTTTTAGCTCAGCTGACTATAAGTCATCTGAGCTATAGTCGTGACCTTTATCCATCGTTCGTCTGTCTGTCTGTCCATCCGAAGATGTGGCACGTTTTGAAACCGTAAGACCTAGGAATCCAAAATTCGCCATAATGTTAGATGTCCCCTAGATCTCCTACCAAGATGAAAACTGGGTCTTTGCCACTTTGTTCCTTTGAGAAATTAAGGAAAAACCTCAATTTTTAGCTCAGCTGACTGTAAGTCATCTGAGCTATAGCGATCACTCTTTGTCCATCTTCCGTCCGGCCAACCAGTCATCTGGCCGTTAACAAGGCACAAATCGTCACCGCTGGACCTGGAATCTTCTTACTTTACATCCAGAGAGGTCCATGAAAAATCTCCTTGGAAACCTGGAATTAGGTCTCTGTTACCCATATCCTTCGAGCTATGGGTCCCCAAAGTAACCCCCAGAATAGTAAAAAAATTTATACAAAAACTTCAATATCTCATTAACTACATCACTGATGGTCATGATTTTTGGCATACATATTATTCATGAGATGTTCCATCAGTTCCTGCAGACTGGTGGCGCCACCTGTATTTTTCGATTTTTTACGAATTTTTTTCTCTATTTTTGAGACCTTTAAAAATGTGGACATCTGTTAACAGGGCACAAATCGTAAAGACTGGACCTAGAATCTTCATTCTTGACATTCTGAGAGACCTATGAAAAGTCTCCATGGAAACCAGAAATTAAGTCTCTGTTACCCATATCCTTCGAGCTATGGGGCCCCAAAGTACCCCCCAGAATAGTGAAAAATTTCATACAAAAACTTAAATATCTCATTAACTACATCACTGATGGTCATGATTTTTGGCATACATATTGATCATGAGTTGTTTCATCAGTTTCTGTAGACTGGTGGGGCTGCCTGTATTTTTCGATTTTTTACGAATTTTTTTCTCTATTTTTGAGACCTTTAAAAATGTGAACATCTGTTAACAGGGTACAAATCGTAAAGACTAGACCTAGAATCTTCATTCTTCACATTCTGAGAGACCTATGAAAAGTCTCCATGGAAACCAGAAATTAGGTCTCTGTTACCCATACCCTTCGAGCTATGGGGCCCCAAAGTACCCCCCAGAATACGGAAAAATTTCATACAAAAACTTCAATATCTAATTAACTACATCACTGATGGTCATGATTTTTGGCATACATATTGATCATGAGCTGTTTCATCAGTTTCTGCAGACTGGTGGCGCCACCTGTATTTTTCAAATTTTTACAATTTTTATTCCCCCGCCACAAACTGGCCGGGGCATATAGTTTTACCGTAAGACCTAGGAATCCAAAATTCAGCATAATGTTAGATGTCCCCAAGATCTCCTACCAAGCCGAAAACTGGGTCTTTGCACTTTGTTCCTTTGAGAAATTAAGGAAAAACCTCAATTTTTTATTAAAATCCTATTTTCACACTTCAGGACTGCCTAATATCAAAACCACTCATCTGTTTTTCATCATATTTACCATAAATATTCCTCTATATAGTTCCTATGTACATGCCAGAAGTTAAGTCTGTAAAGCATAAATTCTTTAAGTTATGGGCCCAAACATAATGGACTTTGTAAAAAATCAGGAAAAATAATAACCCACTTGACATGAAAAATTTTGAAACTAGAGTCTATTTTCTCAAGTATATAACTATGTTTAATTAAGATTCAATTGTTTACCCAAAATTAGAACTGAATTTTGTAAATTTTTTGAGTTATTAGCATAAAAAAAAAATCAGTACCTTAAATTTTGCCCAACTTTGACCATGGCACGTTTTTTTCCTGTAAGCACCATTGATTTAATTTTCACAGCATGTAAACATAAATATTTAGTTTGTCTAAATCTGAAATTTGAAAATAAAAGCTTGAAAATTAAGCTAGTTATTGATTTTTTTTTCTGTAGTCACTTGCTTTGATTACAGATGCAGGGTCCCACTCCAGGTCACTGGAAGTCAGCTATACCAGGGTTTCTGATTTGTTACAGTCACTGGGGGAGATCCCCTGCTGTGACAGGTGTACAGTTATTCTCATATCACCACCCCAATCCCCCCCCCCCCCCCCCCCCCCCGGCAAACCCAACCCACTAAGTGTTATGCAGTAATTGTTATTGTTTTCACTGTATCTCCTTAATTGTAATGCTGTTTCCACTCCGATATGCAAAAACTTTCCTTGAAAAAAATATTCAAGGTGTAATCCAGAAGATGCAATGTTGTGTAATGTAGCATTTTTAAAGAAATCCATTTTCTTTAAAATGATTTTAACAAATATAATTGAACCCATCAGTATGCTTAAATTTTTATAAAATATGAAGCACATTATGGATAAATAAAGACACAATTAAAAATTGTGAAATCTAAATCAAGTATTATTTTTAGATATTTATTATTTTGCAGATTTAAAAGATATATTTTTGTGGTAAAAAATAAATAAACATTTGTATGCATGATGTGGTGTTTTTTATGTATGTTTTTATTTTTAAAACATGTATAATTATAAAGATGAATTTGCATTTGTGTGTGAGTGGGTTTACATTGCCAAGTTTGTATTTGAGCTATTATATACATACTTTGTTTATTTTATTAAATAATTTCATTATTATAATTTATTTAGTATTTATAAATAGTATTTATAATTGTAATAAATTTCTCACATTTATTTTGGCATTTTCTTGTTTGTAATTTTAATTTATGTCATGATAATGTGGGAGAAACTCGAAAAATTTTATGAAATTTTATGCAATATGTACATGCTAAATAGTGTTGTTCAAGGAAAAGGAAACCATGCCAATAATCATAGGATTGGAACTTGGTTTTTAATTCAAAATTTATTCTTAGGTGTATATGCCTCACTAATAGCCTGATATTAAGATTGCACAGCTGTGTACTGCAGTCATGATGGATTGATAGCAAGGACAGTGCAATTTAATGATGTCCTCCTATCTAAGTTATGTGTGAATAGAAAACCGTGTGCAAGCTTATTGTTCTGGAAAATTAACATTTTCCCTGAAAATACAATGCAACTGGAAAATTGGTTTGTTCATGATACGCTGCAATAAAGACATTCCAAACACATTCTGTGAGGTTTTATATGTTTTTATTATATTAAGTGATTACATACTGCTGCGACATGACAATTACCTGTAACAAAAGAATTGTCCTCAAAGTGCCTGGAACATATGTGCGCTGATGACGGATTGAAACTGTTGTCAGCGCGATCTATTTCGCCACCATTCTAGAAAACCAGTTTGGATATTTTTCTGTAAAATTAAATGAATAAATACATTAATACTCGTAATTTAAGGTCTGAAACATTTTGATCATTTCGCGCTGATTATCAATTAATACAGTGATTGACTTTCACTTACACAGGTAATATGAATATATTTTGACATTTCTTTGTTTACATGGTTACACCCCCTTTTATTAGCCCTCAGCCCTTAGGCTGATGGGCTATTGTCGTCACCCTAGCTGTCCGTCCGTCCGTCCGTCCGGCTTCCGTTAACTTTTACCTTGTGAGCGGGATATCTTGAAAAGGATTCACCGTCAGAATTTTATTTCCTCGGTAAAGATGTATATTGACAAAATCTCGGTCAAGTTCGAAGATGGGTGACCTTGACCTATTTTTCTACATTTTAGAGCTGATTATAGAAAAACACTTAGATGCTTATTAATCAGGAACCATTTGGTGGATTTTCACAAAACTTACTATGGTTATTGGGACTGATAGTCTGTACCTGCTATACAAGTTTGGTGGCGCCACCTACAATTTCTGATTTTTAATGAATTTTTATCGGATTTTTCAATTTTGGGCTTGTGAGCAGGATATCTCGAAAAGGATTCACCGTAAGAATTTTATTTTTTCGGAGAAGATGTATATTGACAAAATCTCGGTCAAGTTCGAAGATGGGTGACCTTGACCTATTTTTCTACGTTTTAGAGCTGATTATAGAGAAAACACTTAGATGCTTATTACTCAGGAACCATTTGGTGGATTTTCACAAAACTTACTATGGTTATTGGGACTGATAGTCTGTACCTGCTATACAAGTTTGGTGGCGCCACCTACAATTTCTGATTTTTAATGAATTTTTATCAGATTTTTCAACTTTGGGCTTGTGAGCGGGATATCTCGAAAAGGATTCACCGTAAGAATTTTATTTTTTCGGAGAAGATGTATATTGACAAAATCTCGGTCAAGTTCGAAGATGGGTGACCTTGACCTATTTTTCTACATTTTAGAGCTGATTATAGAAAAAAACATTTAGAAGCTTATTTCTCAGGAACCATTGGATAGATTTTCACAATACTTACTATGATCATAGGGACTGTTGGTCTGTAACTGCTGCACAAGTTTGGGGGCGCCACCTACAATTTCTGATTTTTTATTGAATTTTTCTTGGATTTTTCAACTTTGGCCTTGTGAGCGGGATATCTCTAAAAGGATTCACAATAGGAATTTTATTTCTTTGGTGAAGATGTATATCGACAAAAATCTTGTTCATGTTCGAACATGGGTGACCTTGACCTACTTTTCAAGGTCACAGAGCTTATAATAGAATAAAACTTAGAAGCTTATTTTCAGGAAGCATTTGGTGGATTGTTATGAATCATGGTACATACCTCTCCATTTTAAATTTATAACTTAGATATGTACAGATATCAACCATGTGAGAACAGATATTTAGTACTTGTTACTGTTACCACCTCTAAACACTGTTCTTTTGGCTGAGGGCTTTTGTCAGCTTTTGCTGATATTCTAGTCACCCATTGTTTACATCCAGTTAATCTTTTGGTGGCACTGCAATTGCATGATGAATTTAGAAAACCTTTAAGATATACTAAATACAAAACTTGTGTTACCTTTATCTGGAATTTTATGGAAGGAAAGCCCACGGCATTTCAGCTGGGAAGCGCTGCACCCCACCATGCAACAAAATTTACCCCCTGGCATCGTGCCAACTGTCAGACCTGCGACGACATATGGAATTTCAAATGCTTGATTAATTTAATTGCTTAGTTAAATTATGAATATTTAGGATTTTGTTTAATTATAAAAGCCGTCAACTAAGCTTATTTTTTTAATTTATTTGTATGGCAGCTTATAGTTAGTATTTTTTTTGTGAAAAAAATATTCGCTTACCTGCCGAGTGCCGCTTCACGCGATAATGACAGGTCGTCCCGCCGGAAGTAAACATCCCCTCTTTATGTTTCGCACATGCGCGACGCAACATACGTGACGTCAGGGGCAAGTTGGCAGTCCATCTCTTTCTATGTCTATGATTTTACAAATGTTTCTTATTTGCCCAAGGCGGGGGCATTCGTGTCATTCCGACACATCTAGTTTTTAGCACAGCTGACTATAAGTCATCTGAGCTATAGTCGTGGTCCATTGTCCGTCGTCAGTCCGTCTGTCCGTCCATCCGTCCGTAGATGTGGCACGTTTTGAAACCGTAAGACCTAGGAATCCAAAATTCGGCATAATGTTAGATGTCCCCAAGATCTCCTACCAAGCCGAAAACTGGGTGTTTGCAACTTCGTTCCTTTGAGAAATTAAGGAAAAACCTCAATTTTTTATTAAAAACCTATTTTCACACTTCAGGACTGCCGAATATCAAAACCACTCATCTGTTTTACCTCATATTTACCATAAATATTCCTCTATATAGTTCCTATGTACATGCCAGAAATTATGTCTGTATTAATTAATTTAAAAAAGTTATGGGCCCAAACATAATGCATTTTGTAAAAAATCAGAAAAGATATTTGATCACTTAACACAAAAAATGTTAATGCTATGGACCTTTTTTCCAGTAATACAACTTTAATTAATCAAAATTAAATTGTATACCCAAAATTAGATGAAAATCTTTTAAATTGTTTAAAATATTAATAAAAATAAAAAATTGGTACCTTAAATTTTGCCCAACTTTGACCATGGCACGTTTTTTTCCTGTAAGTACTGTGGATTTAATTTTCACAGCATGTTTTTGTTACCTTTTCAACTGTTAACACCAAAAATTTGAAACCAGTTGATCAAAAACTGTAGATTTTAATCAAGTTTTCAAGCACCATGTAACATATTGTTTACATCAAGCTAGTGTTATGCAGTTTGCAAGAGCTCAGCTCCCCAGCTTCAGCTCTAAGTTCCTTAAATTCGGCATACAGTTAGATGTCTCCAAAATGCCCTACCATGCCAAGAATTTGGTCACTAGGACATTCGAGATATTAATGAAAAACTTCATTTTTCCATTAAAAACCCATTGTTACACTTCAAGACTGCCTAATATCAAAACCACTGATCTGACTTTAATCATAAATAATATACATATTTTTCATTCTCTATGCACATGCCAGAATGATGTCAGTATTGTGTAATTGTTTTAAATTATGGGCCCAAACATAATGCACTTTGTAAAAAATCAAGAAATATATTTACTCCCTTAACAAGAGCATTGCTGAAGCTAGAGATTTTTTTGTCAGGGATGTAACATTATTTAATCAAGATTCAATTGAATACCCAAAATTAGTTCTGAATTTTTCAAATTTTATTTAGTATAAATATAAAATTAGTACCTTAAATTTTGCCCAACTGTGACCATGGCACGTTTGTTTCCCGTGAGCACTGTTGATATAATTTTCATATCATGCACACATAAGCATTTCAGCTTTTTAGTTTAGGAAGCTGAAAGAAATTGGCCAAAAATTGTAGCTTTTATAAATGTTTTTATGAGACCCTGTCAGACTTTGGCTCTCTCCAGCCCCTCTTGAGTCACCTGTATGTTGACCTTGTCGACCTTTCATCAAATTATGCACGCTTGAGGCGAGGCATACATGGAATCCAGGCAGCTTATGGCAAGCAACAGTTGATCAAGGTGTCCAACCCAACTCATCTAGTAGTTTTAACCAAGAACATAACAAAAAACAATAAATTAATAAATTTTTATTGGTTTTTAATAACAAATTAAAGAAAAATAGAAAAGGAATTTGTTAGTTTATAATAACAGGAAATTAACTTGCAGTTACTGATGATATAAGAATCTTGTATCGATGGGTAGAATGTCACATATTCCAAATAACACCATGCAGTCACCTATGGTATTTTTCAGTTCAATTTTAATGATAAAGAAGTAAATCATATCATTCATTACTAATCATTAGGGATCATATGATGGAAATTAATGATAGACAAAGATGCAGTTGATAATATTAATCTAGATTCCTACTGTGTTTAGTGTGTACATTGATGTGAAATTAGTCCAAAATGAATTTATTACAGTTATTTTTTAATATAAATAAAAGCCATAAAACCAGGTACTTATGATCATTATTTAAATGTGTGAATTTTGTATATTCTGGATTCTCAACATCATTGTTTGGTGAAAACTGAATAAATTCCAGACATGGTGCGAATACTTTGTAATTGTATTTATATACGAATATGATTATGTACTCCATTATAAAATTTCTTGCATAAAGAATGGGAATTCAGGTAAAAATGAAAGTATATGAATACCAGTGCAAATACTTTCAAAATGTATTCATGAATGCATTCATGAATATATTCTTTAATATTATTTTAATAATCATTTCAGTTATATTTCATTTAAAAAAATCATATGATTCTCTTATTATTTAAAAAAAAATAATATTTGGGACAATATTTGTAATTTTTTTTAATTAATAGTTAAACCCTTATATTATATATTCTGCTTATAAGTTATATGGCCAAGTCAAAATCTGTGTGACAATAGCACTCCATTTGTTAATAAAATAAATGAAATAAATCCTCTTCCCTGTCTCCAAAGGTACTATCAAAATCAAACATAAGCTAAACAACAACAACTCATAATACAGCTTATATTTATTACCACACAAAACCAGCATGTGCCTCATTTCTAAATAATATTTTTTTATCATATATAACAGCTGAGCGTCGTGACCCATAGGTCCCTTGTTTAATAAATAGTTAAACTCTTATATTATATGTTCTGCTTATAAGTTATATGGCCAAGTCAAAATCTGTGTGACAATAGTACTCCATTTGTTAATAAAATAAATGAAATCAATCCTCTTCCCTGTCTCCAAAGGTACTATCAAAATCATACATAAGCTAAACAACAACAACTCATAATACAGCTTATATTTATTACCACACAAAACCAGCATGTGCCTCATTTCTAAATAATATTTTTTTATCATATATAACAGCTGAGCGTCGTGACCCATAGGTCCCTTGTTCTCTATTTTTGAGACCTTTAAGGATGTAGTTATCTGTCAACAGGGTTCAAATTGTAATGACTGGACCTAGAATCTTCATTCTTGACACACAGGGAGACCCATGAATAGTCTCCATGGAAACCTGAAATTAGGTCTCTGTTACCCATTTCCTTTGAGCTATGGCACTCCAAGTACAGCTCAGAATAATAGAAAATTTGTACAAAAGCTGAAGTATCTGAACAACAATGCAGAGATCACCATAATTGTTTGTATGGATATTGATCATGGTGTGTTTCATCAGTTTCTGCAGCCTGGTGGCACCACATATATTTGTTCGGGCTTTTTTCGAATTTTTTTTCTCTATTTTTGAGACCTTTAAAGATATGAACATCTGTTAACAGGGCACAAATCATAACAACTAGACCTTGAATCTTCATTCTTTACACACAGGAAGACCCATGAAAAATCTCCAAAGAAACCTGAAATTAGGTCTCTGTTTCCCTATGGCTCCAAAATACCCCCCAGAAAAATTTGATGCAAAAACTCCAGTATCTCAATAATTACAACACTGATGCTCATGATTTTTGGCATACATATTGATCATGATGTGTACCATCAGTTTCAGCAGACTGGGTGCGCAACCTCAATTTTTTTTCAAATTTTTACACATTATTTTCTCTATTTTTGAGACCTTTAAAGATGTGGTTATCTGCCAACAGGGTACAAATCGCAGCAACTGGACCTAGAATTTTCATTCTTGTCATGCAAGGAGGCCCATGAAAAGTGTCTGTGGAAACCTGAAATTAGGTCTCTGTTACCCCTACTCTTCAAGCTATAGGACTCCGAAGTATCCCTCAGAATAATGGACAATTTGATACAAAAGCTGAAGTATCTGAACAACTAATGCAGAGATCACCATGATTCTTTGCATGGATATTGACCATTAAGTGTTTTTATAAGTTTCTGCAGATTAGTGGAGCCACCTGTATTTTTTTTAAAGTTTACGCATATTTTCTCTATATTAATACAGACACAATTTCAGCCTGTTGGTTAATCTATTTGATGCTTCAGTTGAATGGTTATATACAACCATTCAGATGATAAAATTCCCTTTTGCAAATCTCTTCCCGGTCAGCTGAGCGTCATGACCCATGGGTCACTTGTTTTTATTGAAAACCTATTTTCACACTTCAGGACAGCCTAATATCAAAACCACTCGTCTGTTGTCCTCATATTTTACCATAAATATTCCTCTATATAGTTCCTATGTACATGCCAAAATTAAGTCTGTTAAGTATAATTTTTAGCTCAGCTGACTGCAAGTCATCTGAGCTATAGCGATCACTCTCTCTCCGTCTTCCATCTGTCCGTCCGTCTGTCCACCGTCTGTCCGTTAACCCGGCACAAATCGTATCCGCTGGACCTAGAATTTTGTTACTTTACATTCTGAGAGGTCCGTGAAAAATCTCCTTGGAAACCAGAAATTAGGTACTTTTTTACCCATATCCTTCGAGCTATGGGGCCTCAAAGTACCCCCCAGAATATTCAAAAATTTCATTCAAAAACTTCAATATCTCATTAACTACATCACTGATGGTCATGATTTTTTGCATACATATTGATCATGAGAAGTTTCATCACTTCCTGCAGACTGGTGGCACCATCTGTATTTTTCGATTTTTTACGAATTTTTTTCTCTATTTTTGAGACCTTTAAAAATGTGAACTTCTGTTAACAGGGCACAAATCGTAAGACAGGACCTAGAATCTTAATTCTTGACACACTGAGAGACCTATGAAAAGTCTCCATGGAAACCAGAAAATAGGTCTCTGTTACCCATATTCTTCAAGCTATAGGACTCCGAAGTATCCCTCAGAATAATGGACAATTTGATACAAAAGCTGAAGTTTCTGAACAACTAATGCAGAGATCACCATGATTCTTTGTATGGATATTGATTATTGAGTGTTTCATCAGTTTCTGCAGACTGGTGGCACCACCTGTATTTGTTCAGGTTTTTTTACGAATTTTTTTCTCTATTTTTGAGACCTTTAAGGATGCTGTCATCTGTTAATGTGGCACAAATTGTAACAACAGGACTTAGAATCTTCATTCTTGTCATCCGAGGAGGCCCATGAAAAGTGTCTGCGGAAACCTTAAATTAGGTCTGTTACCCATATACTTCAAGCTATAGGACTCCGAAGTATCCCTCAGAATAATGGAAAATTTGATACAAAAGCTCAAGTATCTGAACAACTATTGCATTGATCACCATGATTTTTTCCATGGATATTGATCATGAAACGTTTCATCAGTTTCTGCAGTCTGGTGATGCCACCTGTACTTTTTCGATTTTTACAAATATTTTTCTCTATTTTTGAGACCTCTTAAGATGTGGTCATCTGTTAACAGGGCACAAATTATAACGACTCGACCTAGAATCTTCTCTGTTGACATGCAGTGAGGCCCATGAAAAGTCTCCTTGGAAACCTGAAATTAGTTCTCTGTTACCCATAAACTCTGAGCTATGGGGCTCTGAAGTACCCCCCAGAATAATGGAAAAATTTGATACAAAAGCTCAAGTACCTGAACAACTATTGCATGAATCACCATGATTCTTTGCATGGATATTGATCATGGAATGTTTCATTAGTTTCTGCAGTCTAGTGGTGCCGCCTGTATTTTTTCGATTTTTAGCTCAGCTGATTGTAAGTCATCTGAGCTATAGGGATCACCCTTAGACCGGTGTCAGTCCGGCCGTTAACAGGGCACAAATCCTAACCGTTATACCTAGAAACTTCTAATGTACATCCAGGGAGTTCCTAGGCAAATCTCCCTGGAAACCTGAAATTAGGTCATGGTGACCTATATTTTGTGACCTTCGGGCGGAAAACATGATTTTGAGCACCCAGACAGTCAGACGGGGCCCAAATTGTATCCATCTGGACTGGAATTCTCTAACAAGACATTTAGGGAGCTCCTAGGCAAATGTCCATGGAAACCTGAAATTAGGTCACTGTGACCCATATTTTGCTACCTATAGGGAAAAGATGTCATATGAACACCCTAAATGTCAGATGGGGACAAATAGTATTTGTTAGGCCTAGAATCTTCTTACATACTATCCTGGGAATTTGTAGGCTAATCTCTATGAAAACCTGAAATTAGGGCATGGTGACCTATATTTTGTGACCTACGGGCCAAAAATCTTGATTTTGGGCACCGAGACAGTCAGATGGGGCACAAATTGTATCCATTAGGCCTAGAATCCTTCAACGTGACATTTAGGGAGTGACTAGGCAAATGTCCTTGGAAACCTAAAATTAGGTCACTGTGACCAATATTCTGCGTTCTATAGGAAACAGATGTCATATGAATACCCTGAGTGTCAGATGGGGACAAATCGTATCTGTTAGGCTTAGAATATTCTAAAACAATATCCTTGGAGGTCCTAGGCAAATATCCTTGTAATCCTGGTCATGATGACATATATTTTGTGACCTACAGGCTGATAACATGATTTTGAGCACCCTGAATAACAGATGGGCACAAATCATATCTGTTAGGCGTAGAATCTTCTAACACAATATCCTGGGAGGTTCTAGGCAAATATCCTTGTTCATTCTTGCTGTCATTTTGCCCATTGTTCAACATTCCTGGAATTCAGCTGAGCGTCATGGCCCATGGGCCACTAGTTAAAGAAATCAATTTTCTTCTAAATGATTTTAACAAATATAATTAAACCCATCAGTTTGCTTAAATTTATAAAATATGAAGCACATTATGGATAAATAAAGACACAATTTAAAATTATGAAATCAAATCAAGTATTATTTTTAGATATTTATTGTTTTGCAGATTTAAAAGGTATATTTTTGTGGTAAAAAATAAATAAACATTTATGTGCATGATGCGGTGTTACCTGACAAGATTGAGATTTATGATGATGCAATTGAGAAATATGAATCAACTTTTATATTCAGGTATATATGTTATATTGGAAATGTATAGAAATATAAACTTATAATAAAAAAAATTGATGTGATAAAAAAATGAGGATCTAATACAAACATTTGTTCATTATTTTCCTGCCTCAGCAGAATAGGAGATCAGGCTTTGTTTGCCCTGTATGTATATTGTTAATTAGTTATATTGCAACTGTATACATTTCATATAATAAAAAATACATACATAAATATATATAATATATATTATAAAAAAAAATAGATTCAATTTGAACAAATGTGTAAACTACTGAAATGTCAATAGTTCATCAAAAAGTCAACTAATGATCATGGTAATAGTACAGATCATTTGTTTACAAACTGCTCACATGCTTCAGTTTCAGTATTAGTAAACAAATGGTCAGGTCACAAAATATTATTTGCAACAATTTCTTGCTCATCAATACAAACCAATCATATAAACCAACCATGTCCTATATTACCTCTTCCTCTAACACTTAATCTCCATTAGATATTATTTTAGATATTACCTTCAAGGTCAACTTCAGCTGAGCACAATGACCCAATGGCTCCTTGTTATATATAATTGTAGTTTTTAACTCAAATGACTTTAACTAAGGCCCTTCCATTCAGTTGTTAGCAGGGTAAAAATTTTATCACTGTGACCCAGAAAGTGCTTAATAGAAATCCAAAAAGTTCCTTGTGAAACCAAAATTAGGTTAAAATGACCTTTTTTGTGTGACCTTCACTGTTCTAGGTCTGCTGAAACTGAATTGTACATACTGTGTCCACCAAAACAAAGTTTTGCAGATTCTATGTTTTTGACCAGGTTCTGCCTTCACTGCCTGCTACCGCTATGTTTCTGGAATATAGATCTGAGACCACTGGACAGATTTTTCTGAAACTTTAGACCATTATCAGTTTACATATGAACTGGTGACAAAATATTTTTCTGCTGACCTCTGATCTTTCCTCTGTCCAGTGTGTCCATCTGTGCATCTGTTTTGACATTAACCCACATATCCTTGGAGTCATTCAACCAATCAGGCTAAAAATTTTGCACTAATGTAGCCCTTGGATTGCTTTATAACATACACACAAAATTGTGGCGCCACCTGTAACCATTTTTGCACAGCATTCCTCTGTTCATCTGCCTTGGGATAAAATCACTCATATCTCTGCAGTGGTTTGACTTATCCATAGAAATTTTGCATATGTATACATCCTGGACAGCTTTCTATATTTTCTGACAGATGGCACCACCTACATTCACGTTCAGGCTGCAGACATCCAGGCTTATATCTCAGGGCTAGTTTGACGTATCCTCGTAAAAGTTTTGGCATGTATATAGATCTCACATAACTCTTTATCATACATGAAACTGGTGGCGCCAACTGCAACCAGTATTGCACAGTGTCCGTCTGTTTGTATATCATGGGAAAAAATCACTCATATCTCAGATGTTGTATTTAATGTAGCTGAATTTATATTTTTTTTCATGATCCCATTATGATAACAATTTGTATTAAAGCTCTAGTTTTCAAATAAATTGTTTACCTTGGAAATTTTTTTATTGTTAACTTCCAATGCTTTTTCTGTTGCAGGAGAGGAGCAGAAACATATATTTTTTATTTACTTATTTGTTAGTTCCAGACTAAGTTTGCGACTGAAAAAATTCAACCTTATATTTTGAAAGATTGAAATAAATTTCATATCAATATTCCTGTCATAATCCTAAGCATTTAATGATTTTGTTTTATTTAAAGTAATGTGCTTCTTATCATGTTTGTACAGGTGGTACTTGGTGGAAACAAACTATGATCATTGGAAGAAACCAGGAGATAACAGAAGGTAATCAGTTATTAACTGATTAACTACTTCTATATCATGAACTGCACTTGTAGTATGATACATAGACTTAACTGCTATCAGGTACTTTGTCATGTGTAGAATTCATAACCAATCTGTAATACTAGGGAAAATAAAAGTTGTGGAAAAAAATGAGTGGAGGATGTTGAATATTGTTGAATTAATAGTGAACTGACATATAGCTAAATTATTATAAATTGTTTTACATTAAATCCTTCTTTTAGTATTTTACCCTCTGTAGATAATATACCGAACGCAAATATAATCAAATTATATTTTATAATTAGTTAATATAGTAATGTAGTTAAGACCAGCCAATTTGAAAATAAGTCTGAGACAGAGATCAAATTATCTGAGATGCAGACCAAGACACCAGAATCTGAAAGAAAGACTGATACTTCAGTGATCCAAAACCTTGAGACCATATGTTTCCAAATATACATCTGTGAACCCTCAGTAAGCAGTTGGTGTTATTTTGCCACTAAACAAACAAGCAAACATGCAGGCAGGGTGAAAAAAATACCCTCTCATGTGAGGTAAGTTAAACAGGGAGCTATCAGACATGCACCTATTGTAAAGAGCTGATCAGGCATGCACTTATTGTATAGTGAGCTAATCAGACATGCATTTATTTAACAGACAGCTAATAAGGCATGCACTTATTGTACAGAGAGCTATCAGGCATGAACTTATTGTAAAGAGCTGATCAGGCATGCACTTATTGTATAGCGAGCTAATCAGGCATGTACTTATTGTATCCGCCAAAACAGAGTTTTGCGGATACTATGTTTTCAGCTGCACGCCGCCGCCGCCGCCGCGTATGTTTCCGGAGAACTCCTCCTTAACCGCTGGGCGGAATTTTACGAAACCCGGGATTAACGTTTACGCTGCAGACATCCAAGCTCATATCTCGGGAACCGTTTGACCGATCAGGAAATTTTTTTTGCACAAATGTAGCCCTTGGAGAGCTTTATAACATACACAAAAAATGGTGGCGCCACCTGCAACCATGTTTGCACAGTGTCCATCTGTTCGTCTGCCTTGGGTTAAAATCACTCATATCTCTGCAGTGACTTGACTAATTCACCTGAAATTTGGCATGCGTATACATCCTGGATAGCTTTTCTGATTTTGTGACAGGTGGCGCCACCTAAATTCATGTTTACGCTGCAGACATCCAAGCTCATATCTCGGGAACCGTTTGACCGATCAGGAAAATTTTTTTGCACAAATGTAGCCCTTGGAGAGCTTTATAACATACACAAAAAATGGTGGCGCCACCTACAGCCATTTTTGCACAGCTCCTGTCTGTTTGTCTGCCATGGTATAAAATCACTCATATCTCGTCAGTGGTTTGACATATCTGGCTAAAATTTTGCAGGTTTATACATCCCCGACAGCTCTCTTGATTTTATGACAGGTGGAGCCACCTGCATTCTAGTTTATGCAGCTGACATCCAAGCTCATATATTGGGAACCGTTTGTCCGATTGGGCCAAAGTTTTGCATGTGTATAGTTCTCACATAGCTCTTTATCATACGCAAAACTGGTGCCGTCACCTGCAACCATTTTTGCTCAGCGTTCATCTGATTGTCTGCCACGGGCTAAAATCACTCATATACATGTAGTGGTTTGACTTATCTGCCTTAAATTTTGCATATGTATACAACTGGGAAGGCTTTCTGGATTTTGTGGTGGGGGGGGGGCAACCTTCATACACAATTTGACTGCAGACATCCATGCTAATATGCAACACTTCACTGCATTTCCCCTTGTCACTTAATCCATGCCTCACTTCACCCGTTCCACTCTGATTTAGGCGGATACACGTAGTCGCTTGTCGACTACCCGTATTCTAGTTGTATAGGGTGCTAATCAGGCATGCACGTATAGTACATAGTGCTATCAGATACGCACTGATTGTATAGAGAGCTAATCAGGCATGCACATATTGTATAGAGAGCATTCAGACTTGCACTAATTCAGAGAGCTATCAGACATGCATTTGTTGTACAGAGAGCTAATCAAGCTTGCACTTATTGTATAGGGAGCTAATCAGGCATGCACATATTGTACATAGTGCTATCAGACACGCACTGATTGTATAGAGAGCTAATCAGGCATGCACATATTGTATAGAGAGCATTCAGACATGTACTAATTCAGAGAGCTATCAGACATGCATTTATTGTACAGAGAGCTAATCAAGCTTGCACTTATTGTATAGGGAGCTAATCAGGCATGCACTTATTGTTCAGAGTGCTATCAGACATGCACTTATTGTATAGAGAGCTAATCAGACATGCAATTATTGTATAGAGAGCTATCAGACATGCACTTATTGTATAGAGAGCTAATCAGGCATGCACTTATTGTATAGAGAGCATTCAGACATGCACTAATTTAGAGAGCTATCAGACATGTATTTATTGTACAGAGAGCTAATCAAGCTTGCACTTATTGTATAGGGAGCTAATCAGGCATGCACTTATTGTACAGTGCTATCAGACATGCACTTATTGTATAGAGAACTAATCAGGCATGCACTTATTGTACAGAGAGCTATCAGACATGCACTTATTGTATAGAGAGCTAATCAGGCTTGCACTTATTGTTTAGGGGGCTAATCAGGCATGCACTAATTCAGAGAGCTATCAGACATGCATTTATTGTACAGAGAGCTAATCAAGCTTGCACTTATTGTATAGGGAGCTAATCAGGCATGCACTTATTGTACAGAGTGCTATCAGACATGCACTTATTGTATAGAGAGCTAATCAGGCATGCACATATTGTACAGAGTGATATCAGACATGCATTAATTATACAGAAAGCTAATCAGGCATGCACTTATTGTACAGAGAGCTATCAGACATGCACTTATTGTATAGAGTGATTATCAGGTTTGCACTTATTGTATTGGGAGCTAATCAGGCATGCACTTATTGTTCAGTGCTATCAGACATGAACTTGTTGTATAGAAAGCTAATAAGGCATGCACTTATTGTACAGAGAGCTTTCAGACCTGCAGTTATGTATAGAGAGCTAATCAAGCTTGCACTTACTGTATAGGGAGCTAATCAGGCATGCACTTATTGTACAGTGCTATCAGACATGTACTTATTGTATAGAGAGCTAATCAGTCTTGCATTTATTTATAGGGAGCTAATAAGGCATGCACCCATCAGGCTTGCACTTATTGTATAGGGAGCTAATCAGGCATGCCCTTATTGTATTGAGAGCTACTTAGGCTTGCACTTAATGTGCAGAGAGCTAATCTGGCATGCACTTTTGTACAGAGATTTAATCTGGCTTGCACTTATTTAATAGAGAGCTAATCAGGCTTGCACTTATTGTTTAGGGAGCTAATCAGGCATGCGCTTAATGTAAAGAGTGCTATCAGACATGCCCTTATTGTATAGAAAGCTAATCAGGCATGCACATATTATACAGAGTGATATCAGACATGCATTAATTATACAGAAAGCTAATCAGGCATGCACTTATTGTACAGAAAGCTAATCAGGCTTGCACTTATTGTTTAGGGAGCTAATCAGGCATGCGCTAAATGTACAGAGTGCTATCAGACATGCCCTTATTGTAAAGAGAGCTAACCAGGCATGCACATCTTATACAGAGTAATATCAGACATGCATTAATTTTACAGAAAGCTAATCAGGCATGCACTTATTGTACAGAGAGCTATCAGACAATGCACTTATTGAAAAGAGAGCTAATCAGGCTTGCACTTAATGTATTGGGAGCTAATCAGGTGTGCACTTATTGTACAGTGCTATCAGACATGAACTTATTGTATAGAGAGCTAATCAGGCATGCACTTATTGTATAGAGAGCATTCAGACATCCACTTATTGTACAGAGAGCAAATCAGGCTTGCACTTATTTTATAGGGAGCTAATCAGGCATGCACTTATTGTACAGAGTGCTATCAGACATGCACTTATTGTATAGAGAGCTAATCAGGCATGCACATATTGTATAGAGAGCATTCAGACATCCACTTATTGTACAGAGAGCTAATCAGGCTTGCACTTATTGTATTGGGAGCTAATCAGGCATGCACTTATTGTACAGAGAGCTATCAGACATGCACTTATTGTATAGAGAGCATTCAGACATGCACTAATTCAGAGAGCTATCAGACATGCATTTATTCTACAGAGAGCTAATTAAGCTTGCACGTATTGTATTGTGCAGCGTTTATACTGTTCTATATAAAAAAATTATTTATAACCATCCAGTCTATCAATTAACACTCAGAAGACCTTTTAGAATCACCATATAATACCATAGCAGAGGTGTGTACACTTGTATGGTGCTGAGACAGACCACTCGCATGATCAAATTCACCAGGATTTATGGGAAACTATAGAAAGTGACCTCACCATATATTGCATTGTTCCTGACACTTAAACCAAAACAGGCATTCCAGCTCATGGCCACAGAATGGTTGTTTGACAAAAAGATGAGAACCTCCACTGTCAGTTGTTATATTGATGGGATATTGTTGAAATGATCTGTTACTGCAATTTGGTTTATGAAAAGCTAAATTTTGTGGTAGCACAAGATATTTTCTTATTAAAGCATGATTTTTTTTTTTAAATTCAGGGCAACAGCAATGAAAGCCATGAATGCAACAGGACGGTCTGACATCAACCCCAACACCATGTATAAGGTGCTGTCCACACAACCTGTGTTGAACAGGTAGGTACACAGGTATCTGGTTACAGGACAGTCTGACATCAACCCCAACACCATGTATAAGGTGCTGTCCACACAGCCTGTGTTGAACAGGTAGGTACACAGGTATCTGGTTACAGGACAGTCTGACATCAACCCCAACACCATGTATAAGGTGCTGTCCACACAGCCTGTGTTTAAACAGGTAGGTACACAGGTATCTGGTTACAGGACAGTCTGACATCAACCCCAACACCATGTATAAGGTGCTGTCCACACAACCTGTGTTGAACAGGTAGGTACACAGGTATCTGGTTACAGGACAGTCTGACATCAACCCCAACACCATGTATAAGGTGCTGTCCACACAACCTGTGTTGAACAGGTAGGTACACAGGTATCTGGTTACAGGACAGTCTGACATCAACCCCAACACCATGTATAAGGTGCTGTCCACACAACCTGTGTTGAACAGGTAGGTACACAGGTATCTGGTTACAGGACAGTCTGACATCAACCCCAACACCATGTATAAGGTGCTGTCCACACAGCCTGTGTTGAACAGGTAGGTACACAGGTATCTGGTTACAGGACAGTCTGACATCAACCCCAACACCATGTATAAGGTGCTGTCCACACAGCCTGTGTTGAACAGGTAGGTACACAGGTATCTGGTTACAGGACAGTCTGACATCAACCCCAACACCATGTATAAGTTGCAGTCTACACCACCCGTGTTGAACAGGTAGGTACACAGGTATCTGGTTACAGGACAGTCTGACATCAACCCCAACACCATGTATAAGGTGCTGTCCACACAGCCTGTGTTGAACAGGTAGGTACACAGGTATCTGGTTACAGGACAGTTTGACATCAACCCCAACACCATGTATAAGGTGCTGTCCACACAATCTGTGTTGAACAGGTAGGTACACAGGTATCTGGTTACAGGACAGTTTGACATCAACCCCAACACCATGTATAAGGTGCTGTCCACACAGCCTGTGTTGAACAGGTAGGTACACAGGTATCTGGTTACAGGACAGTTTGACATCAACCCCAACACCATGTATAAGGTGCTGTCCACACAATCTGTGTTGAACAGGTAGGTACACAGGTATCTGGTTACAGGACAGTTTGACATCAACCCCAACACCATGTATAAGGTGCTGTCCACACAGCCTGTGTTGAACAGGTAGGTACACAGGTATCTGGTTACAGGACAGTCTGACATCAACCCCAACACCATGTATAAGGTGCTGTCCACACAGCCTGTGTTGAACAGGTAGGTACACAGGTATCTGGTTACAGGACAGTTTGACATCAACCCCAACACCATGTATAAGGTGCTGTCCACACAATCTGTGTTGAACAGGTAGGTACACAGGTATCTGGTTACAGGACAGTTTGACATCAACCCCAACACCATGTATAAGGTGCTGTCCACACAGCCTGTGTTGAACAGGTAGGTACACAGGTATCTGGTTACAGGACAGTCTGACATCAACCCCAACACCATGTATAAGGTGCTGTCCACACAGCCTGTGTTGAACAGGTAGGTACACAGGTATCTGGTTACAGGACAGTCTGACATCAACCCCAACACCATGTATAAGGTGCTGTCCACACAGCCTGTGTTGAACAGGTAGGTACACAGGTATCTGGTTACAGGACAGTCTGACATCAACCCCAACACCATGTATAAGGTGCTGTCCACACAGCCTGTGTTGAACAGGTAGGTACACAGGTATCTGGTTACAGGACAGTCTGACATCAACCCCAACACCATGTATAAGGTGCTGTCCACACAGCCTGTGTTGAACAGGTAGGTACACAGGTATCTGGTTACAGGACAGTCTGACATCAACCCCAACACCATGTATAAGGTGCTGTCCACACAGCCTGTGTTGAACAGGTAGGTACACAGGTATCTGGTTACAGGACAGTCTGACATCAACCCCAACACCATGTATAAGGTGCTGTCCACACAGCCTGTGTTGAACAGGTAGGTACACAGGTATCTGGTTACAGGACAGTCCGACATCAACCCCAACACCATGTATAAGGTGCTGTCCACACAACCTGTGTTGAACAGGTAGGTACACAGGTATCTGGTTACAGGACAGTCTGACATCAACCCCAACACCATGTATAAGTTGCAGTCTACACCACCCGTGTTGAACAGGTAGGTACACAGGTATCTGGTTACAGGACAGTCTGACATCAACCCCAACACCATGTATAAGTTGCAGTCTACACCACCTGTGTTGAACAGGTAGGTACACAGGTATCTGGTTACAGGACAGTCTGACATCAACCCCAACACCATGTATAAGTTGCAGTCTACACCACCCGTGTTGAACAGGTAGGTACACAGGTATCTGGTTACAGGACAGTCTGACATCAACCCAACACCATGTATAAGTTGCAGTCTACACCACCCGTGTCGAACAGGTAGGTACACAGGTATCTGGTTACAGGATAGTCTGACATCAACCCCAACACCATGTATAAGTTGCAGTCCACTTCACCCGTGTTGAACAGGTAGGTACACAGGTATCTAGTTACAGGGCAGTCTGACATCAACCCAAAAACCTGTTTACTCTATTTGACGTGATAAGCGCCCCTTCCATAATAAGCGCCCCCCCCCCCCCCCCCCCCCCCCCCCCCCCGGATTCGGGAGATCTCTATATGAAAACAAAGGGATGAGCCATCCTAACCTCACTTTTCTCGCTAGCCAATATAAAATGGGGCAACGTAATGCTTTCATTTCTACCCGCCAAGCTTAAAAGTTACCGCCAGTTTTTATTCTATCTCCATTAGGCTTTATCATCTAATATAAAAATAATATTAGTTACACACAACAGATTCAGTGGTCAAGTGTGTCATAGATAACATTGACTGACGATGTCCATGAAGGCTGACCCTGCAGGTGGCCATGCTGATCAGTTGACCTGAATTCAGGTACATATCTGGATGTATTATGCAATGAAATATATATACTTACCGTATTTGCTCGTGTACAGGACCATAAATTTTATCCTAAAAATATTTGGCATAGAAGGGCGGCCGTCTTATATAAGGGTACAGTGTCCTCAGGGCCGCAAAGGATAATTTACAGCAATCAGCATTATTACGTTGGTCGAACTGGACCACCATATGGTATTAATATACACTCAATTAAGAACATTACAATGCTCTTTTTAGCGAACCTGTGAGCTTATGTGATGGTGCAGCGTCGTCTGTCCGTCGTCAGCTGTCCGCTGTCCAGGGCTGGCTTTCCGCCGTCCATGGCTGTAAGTCAGAAACTGTCAGAGCTAGCAGCTCCAAATTACATGTAAGAATTCGTCACATGTCAAACTTGGTGCCCTGGAGCTTATTATTGGGTATCTGCATTAATTTAGATTTTATAGGGAAAAAGCTTAAAAACCTTTAAAAATCCTCTTCTCTAAAACTGTCCAGCCAAATTGTCCAATATTTCACAGAAATGATCCCTGGAACAATCTCTCTCAAGTTTGTTCGAATGGGTCCAGTTCGGAGATTTTTGGCCAAGTTACAGGAGGTTGAACTTAGCCATCTGTCCAAAAAAGCACACTAAAATTAAAATCTCAGAAACGGCTAGAGCTATAATGACCAAATTTTATACCAATGTTTGTCACATATGTCATATCTGATTTTGAGGTATTGGTGGTGCCACCCACATTGATGTGTTTTTTACACGCGAAAATGTAATTTTAAACTCTTCTAGCTTATACACTGATTTATGATTAAACTGTTCAGCTGATTGGTTTAACTTTACAAGAATTATTCTATGGTAGGGTTCTGCCAGTTTTATAAAATAGATTGGGTAAATACAGTTTTAAAAAAGCATTGTAGCCAATTGAAAAAGGCTTTCTGTATTTGAAAACAGATTTGACTTCATGCAGCCAAGTCAAGAGGTCACTCAGTACAAACAGGTGGGGTCCAGACATCACCATGGCAACTGACCTGGCTTGGGGGGGGGGTGTCTAGACAATGTGTCTAGACGTCTAGACACAGCATCTAGACGTCTGGACACAATGTTTAGTTGCAGAATTCCCAGATTATTGGAACTATATCTTTCAACTGTTTGAAAAAACTTGGTTTGCATATTAAGCAAATCGGGTTAATCATCAGGTCACATGTGAACTACTGCACCTTCATTTTTGGTTGACCTCTGACCTTTCCTTGCTGCCCAGTGTCCATTTGTGTGTCTGTTTCCACACATAAACCCACATATCTCAGGAACCGTTTGACCGATCAGGCTAAAAATTTTGCACAAGTGTAGCCCTTTGATCGCTTTATAACATACACTAAAAATTGTGGCGCCACCCGCAACCATTTTTGCACAGCATCCATCTGTTCATCTGCCTTGGGATAATATTACTCATATAACAGCAGTGGTTTGACTTATCCACCTGAAATTTTGCAGGTTTATACATCCTGGACAGGTTTCTCGATTTTATGACAGGTGGCGCCACCTACATTCACATTTACTCTGTAGACATCCAAGCTCATATCTCGGGAACCGTTAGACCAATTGGGCCAAAATTTTGCATGTGTATAGATCTTAATTAGCTCTTCATCATAAGCACAACTAGTGGTGCCACCTGCAACCACATATGCACAGCATCCATCTGTTCATCTGCCTTTGGATAATATCACTCATATCTCAGCAGTGGTTTGACTTATCCACCTGAAAATTTGCAGTTTTATACATCCTGGACAGGTTTCTCGATTTTATGACAGGTGTCGCCACCTACATTCACATTTACTCTGCAGACATCCAAGCTCATATCTCGGGAACCATTTGACCGATTAGGCCAAATTTTGCATGTGTATAGATCTCACATAGCTCTTCATCATAGGCAAAACTGGTGGTGCCACCTGCAATCATTTATGCACAGCGTCCATCTGTTCATCTGCCTTAGGTTAAAATCACTCATATCTCAGCAGTGGTTTGACTTTTCCACTTGAAATTTTGCAGGTATTTTACATCCTTGACAGCTTTCTCCATTTTATGACAGGTGGTGCCACCTACATTCACGTTTACTCTGAACACATCCGAGCTCATATCTGGGGAACCATTTGACTGATTGGGCGAAAAATTTTGCTTGTGTATAGATCTCACATAGCTCTTCATCATAGGCAAAACTGGTGGCGCCACCTGCAACCACTTATGCACAGCATCCATCTGTTCATCTGCCTTTGGATAATATCACTCATATCTCAGCAGTGGTTTGACTTATCCACCTGAAATTTTGCAGGTTTATACATCCTGGACAGCTTTCTTGATTTATGACAGGTGGCGCCACCTTCATTCACGTTTACTCTGCAGACATCCAAGCTCATATCTCCGGAACCATTTGACTGATTGGGCAATAAGTTTGCATGTGTATAGATCTCACATAGCTCTTCATCATAGGCAAAACTGGTGGCGCCATCTGCAACCACTTGTGCACAGCGTCCATCTGTTCATCTGCCTTTGGATAAAATCGCTCATATCTCAGCAGTGGTTTGACTTATCCACCTGAAATTTTGCAGGTTTATACATCATGGACAGGTTTCTTGATTTTATGACAGGTGGCGCCACCTACATTCACATTTACTCTGCAGACATCCAAGCTCATATCTCGGGAACCGTTTGACCGATTAGGCCAAAATTTTGCGTGTGTATAGATCTCACATAGCTCTTCATTATAGGCAAAACTGGTGGTGCCACCTGCAACCACTCATGCACAGCATCCATCTGTTGATCTGCCTTGGGATAAAATCACTCATATCTCAGCAGTGGTTTGACTTATCCACCTGAAATTTTGCAGGTAATTTTACATCCTTGACAATTTTCTCGATTTTATGACAGGTGGCACCACCTACATTCACGTTTAAGCTGCAGACATCCATGCTAATATGCAACACACCATGCTCTATTCCCCTTGCCACTTAATCCATGCCTCACTTCACCCGTCCCACTCTGATTTCTAGAGATACACATAGTGGCTTGTCGACTACCCATATTCTGGTTTTAAAATGTCCTAGTCCGAAACTTGCAGGTCAGAAATGTCCATTTTGCTGAAATCATAATGACTAAGGTAGATATGCAGGACTTAGGAGGATCAATATTAAATTTTGAAAAATAAACCTCCATTCATACTTCTAAACTTTGCACAGGTTCGCATTAGGCCTGTAGGCCTTGTTTTATTTGAATTTATCATTTATACAGCAGATTTACACGTGCACATAGTAAATAATTCATAAGAAAATTTTTGCCCTTGCCAGATTGACACAGGGATTTTAACTGAATCAATATAAGAAAGCCCTTCGGACAGCAGAGCCAGTGATTTTCCGCGATCGCAGACAGAATCGCGGATCTGACAGATCGAAACAGAATTCCCAATCCTGAAAATATACAAGTTTTAATGGTTTTTTTTTTGCAAAATATATCTTGGCAATTCACTTAAAACATGTATGCAGTGTTATAACTGTCGATGCCGCTGACAGCGTGCGAGGCTTACCCTTGTACTCAAGATCCCAGAGCCTTGGGTTTATTAATGTGTATACAGGCTCGTGCAAGGAATGCTAGGACTAAATCCAATGCAGTAGCATGTAATATGCATATTAAAACAAGGATGATTTTTTCATATGGTGCCATATTTACCACGTAAAATTGACGAGTCTAGTGAATGCGGACGTTGTCAGCTGGCTTGCACACTGACATACACCGCGGATTTGGTGCGTATACGCACTGAAGTTAATATAATACGCTGGAGTCTTAGGGCCAGTATTTCAGCTTTTTTATAAACTTTTGCATGTAATGCATGCACAATGAAGTGCAAAAAGGACAATTATTGGCGATGCCATTCCATGTCATGCATCGGCTCAGCAGTCAAAGGTATTTGCGCAAGGTGACTGACATAATCAGGGTACTGACGTCCCGTATTATATTTTTTTTATCTTTTAAATGAATACTGTTTTACATTCCTGTGTATGAACATATAATATATTCTACTACCTTATTAGGCGGTGACTTTTAATAAAGAGTTAATTTATTACCATCCTTATATTTCCTCTTCACCTGCAAAGGAAATCTCCAAATGCAGTTATTCATACAATTCTATCATACAACACAAAAAAAATCGTCTGCAAATCGGTATCACTTGGATTAGTTATTATTTTTCAAAACTTCACACAACCACCTTTAAAAGATTGTTGTTTTTTCTAAATTGTCCTGAATGTGCTGTGAAGTAAAAACATGTACACAAGCCTCAGTGTTAAATAAGAGAATTGTAACAAACCTTGGAAGTTGTCAGATGTGAGTTTTTTTTGGGGGGGGGGGGGGCTTATTAGGTTCTAAAAATTTTTTGAAAAATTTAGTTTTGAGAGCGCGAGGGGCGCTTATAACATCAAATAAAGTATGTGTAAACATACATTAAGTGTCTAATCAGTTTCACATACATGTTTTCATATGTGAATGTTTTGAAATGACTAGAACTAATGCTACATGCTTGACACCTGTTGTGTATGTTATAAAAATAATGCCTTTCACTGTGCTTCTATGCAGATCAAATGAAACGTATGTATACCCTCCATGCTTTCCAAACTTCTGGATACACCTGTGTTCTAGAATATAACTCCATGGTTTAAACATTGTAAGATGAGATGGATTTCACTGATTAACTGCCAATGGCCAGAGATCATAAAATGGGATAAAAATAGAAAAAAAAGCAGTAGCTGATTTTGTTTAATTTTATTTGTTCTCTCTTGTAAAATCATGCCAAATGAAACAAGTGATATCAAATGCAATATTTACTGTCAAACATATTTTTGGATAGACCAATTTGGTCTGAGAATTTAGGTCAGTGTAAACCATTTCTTTATCCTACTGCACCTATCAAACAGTTAGGCAAAAAAAAATAAAAGGTATGGTTCTCTGGTACTGCCTGCCTCAATTTTAACTCTGTGCATCAAAAATTTTTATTTTGATTTTATCTTGAAGAAGATAAATTATACGATATATGTAGTGCTTTAACCTGTTTAGCAAAAAAAATTTTTATTTTCATGCTTTTCCCTGATCATATGAAATTTTTATTGAAACATACAAAAAGGTCAAAAATAAGATTTTTGCACAAATTTATGAAAAAAGTGCCTGAGAAGCAAACCCTTTTTTTTGCCTTAACAACAACAATTTCTATGTATATTTGTATCCACCAAAATGAAGTTTTGCGGATACTATGTTTTTGACCAGGTTACGCCGCCGCAGCGTTTGTTTCTGGAGAACTCCTCTGAGATTACTGGACGGATTTTCCGAAACTTACACAAATTATCGGGTCACATGTGAACTGGTGCCTAACCAAGTGACCTTGACCTCTGACCTTTCCTCTCTGCCCAGCGTCCGTTTGTGCGTCTTTTTCCACACATAAACCCACATATCTCGGGAACCATTTGACCAATCAGGAAAAAATTTTTTACACTAATGTAGCCCTGGGATAGCTTTATAACATACACAAAAAAAGGTGGCGCCACCTGCAACCATGTTTGCACAGTGTCCATCTGTTCATCTGCCTTGGGTTAAAATCACTGCAGACATCCAAGCTCATATCTCTGGAACCGTTTGACTGATCAGGAAAAATTTTTTACATAAATGTAGCCCTCAGATAGCTTTATAACATACACAAAAATGGTGGCGCCACCTGCAGCCATTTTTGCACAGCGTCCATCTGTTTGTCTGCCTTAGGTTATAATCACTCATATCTATGCAGTGGTTTGACTAATTCGCCTGAAATTCGGCATGCTTATACATTCTAGATAGCTTTCTTGATTTTATGACAGGTGGCGCCACCTACCTTCACGTTCACGCTGCAGACATTTATGCTTATATCTCGGGACTCATTTGACCAATCAGGAAAAAATTTACACAAATGTAGCCCATGGATATCTTTATAACATACACAAAAATGGTGGCGCCACCTGCAGCCATTTTTGCACAGCGTCCATCTGTTTGTCTGCTGTGGGATAAAATCACTCATATCTCTGCAGTGGTTTGAATTTCCACATGAAATTTTGCATGTGTATACATCTTGGACAGTTTCTCATTCAAATAACAGGTGGCGCCACCTACAATCATGTTTATGTGGCAGAGATCCATTCTAATATGTAACACATGTAACTCTATTTCCCCTTGCCACTCAATCCATGCCTCACTTCACCCGTCCTTCTCTGATATTGGCGGATACACGAAGTCGCTTGTCGACTACCCGTATTCAAGTTAAAATTGTTATACCTGTAGTGCTCTTAAAATACTGTGAATTGAATATCATGTTTTATGTATTATTTTTCAACAGTATAACCATCTACACCACAGTGATGAGTGCAGCACATCCAGAGACCTTTTATACCTGGATCAGGCGTTAATGACAGACCCACGGCAAAGGCTTCATCCATACCCTACTACCGCTACTCTTTCAGAGACCTTACTTTATTGACACAGTCCGTTTCATGAATAATGAACAAGGCAATTAAGACAATAAAATGATTCATATCTTTTGCTATTTATAAGTAAACATTTAGCATCCTTAGATGGACGTCCAGACTCTGACCAGTCAAATAAAAGCTTGTAAACCTGTTCCATTTTTTTATGCATATTTTCCTGTTCAGAAGGCATTTGAAAAGTCTTGACTATTGTCTTTTGTTTACATTTGGTTCATTGAATTTGATAAACTGTTATGATTTTGGCCTGGAC
This sequence comes from Sipunculus nudus, assembly GCA_026874595.1. Taxonomy (NCBI): domain Eukaryota; kingdom Metazoa; phylum Annelida; class Sipuncula; order Golfingiida; family Sipunculidae; genus Sipunculus; species Sipunculus nudus. The sequence continues at coordinate 57,438,096 of CM049311.1, read as the reverse complement.
AAGTACAGGCTTAATTATTGTTCATGAAACATATGCTATAATGGTTCAATGAGGCGAGTCTCTGAAAGCATAGCTGCCAGACAAGTTGATAATAAGAAGGTGATAATCCATGACATTACATCTTTATATGGAAACAGATAAAGTTTATTGCCTATGTCCTTATGCAAAAGATGATATATTATGCACAAATCCAATGACATTTTGTATTTCATAAGTTGCTCTTACATTTTACATCTAATGTGATTGAATCCAAGGATTATTATACCATATAGCATATTTCATTACCGGTAGTTGCACTTACATTTTTCATCTAATTTGATTTTATCCAAGGATTATTAAACCTAACAGCATACATTATACTACTTTATCTGGCCATATGACACAGGTTCATTTATATAGTCTATACATCAGTATGTATCACTGTATCATGTGTTACTGTATCACAGGTGGGGAGTTGTCATACAGTCTTAGACATCTGTCAAAATCTGTTCAGATTCCAATATTCCCAGTTAAGCATAAAGATACTCTCTAACCCTACATATTATGAATTATATGGATCTGACCCCACATATTATGAATTACATGGATCTAACCCTACATATTATGAATTATACGGATCTAACCCTAAATATTATGAATTATATGGATCTGACCCCACATATTATGAATTACATGGATCTAACCCTACATATTATGAATTAATCTGATCTAACCCTAAATATTATGAATTATATGGATCTAATCCTACATATTATGAATTATACAGATCTAACCCTATATATCATGAATTATACCGATCTAACCCTCCATATTATGAATTATACAGATCTAATCCTATATATCATGAATTATACCGATCTAACCCTACTTATTATGAATTATACAGATCTAACCCTTCATATAATGAATTTTATGGATCTAACCCTTCATATTATGAATCATATTGATATATAAACTGTGCTTGGGAAGAGTTCACAGCTAAATGCTAATTTTGTATATTAAAATTTACCCCTGTAGAAATGTCAGTTGATGCTAACATCTGTACTTATAGATGGTATGTCTGAAAGGGGCCTGATGTCCAGTCAATGTCCTGTAAGAACTGGGTTCCAAAATTTTTGTATCCATTTTTAGGGGTTGGGGGGGGGGGGGACTTTCAGTTTCAATGATTTTTTTTTAAAGTAAATATCAGTGTTCAGAAATTTGCATATATTCTGGATATACATATTCAAAAAGGTCTTGATAGGGAATAATTTAGTCAGATACGAAATGGCATCCCTCACTACACATCTGATATATCCAGTGATTGTTGCATTACCCTTAATATGACATTGTAAAGATAACAGAGTACTCTGAACAAACATGTTAATGGTAAACATGTTTATCATAGGATTTTATAACATTTTCCTTTGTTAATATAATAGCATATTAGGGTCAAATGTTCAATAATCTTTACATAATCAGAATTACAGTTTTGAAAAAAATTGAATGGTTTTAATCATACTTGGCAATTTTACCAGCAATACATTTTAATTAATGGGTCCATACTGGAGATACATATTTTTATTAACGTTACTGAAGTGTTGAGGAATAAATGATAAATACAGTGTTCTCCTCTTTCTAATGAAAGTAGTCAAATCTACTTGCTGCAGAATCAAAAGTGGATGTTTTAGGCTTTTATTTATAATAAAATTTAACATCACCATGCAAAAAAATATATATATATATATATATATATATATATATATATATATATATATATATATATATATATTATTTTGTATGCTGGAAAGAATATTAGGATGTTATAGTACTAATCATTCCTCTTCATATTTTATGATATCTCTTAGCAATATATTCTTATACTCAAATCAATATACTGATGCGCTCTGCAAAATTATAAGACTTTGTGTATTTATATTTTTTCAAATGATGTATTCTATATTTCTCTATTTTCATTCTTTATGAATAAAAATCACTGTGTTCTCGAGTCTTTGCATTGTCCATTATCATCTCACAGGTATTCCCCGTTGTCGGGGTATGGTATCGTGTCTGTTCCTGAGCCTTTGGGTTTTGGGGTATCATGCTTGCGTTCTTCCTGTGTTATCTTTAACCACTACCATGAATGTTACTTCTGATATTAAATTTTTATGGTTTGATTAACAGAAAAATCACAGGACTGATCTTTAATATGAGCACGTGTCATGAAGATGCAAATGTAACGCTTAATAGTGTTTGGTAACAAGAAGATATGATGATGATATTGTAGAAGATATGATGATGAAACCAGTTTTCAAATCATTTAAAGGTACCTCAATAAAAAAAGCCATAAATATATATGTATGTATAAAACAGTGCATTTCTGGGTGTGCATGCATTTAGCAAATATAAATAGATTTTATGATTCTAATACCTCAACCACAAGAGGTTAGAGAATACATTGTGCAAAGTGCATAGTCTATTACACCAGTGTGTGTCCATTTATATTTGGCTGTTAATCTCTCAAACTTAATTGTATTGCCAGACAAAGTCTGGAGATACTATGGTTTAAGCTGGCGCTACCTTCCTTCAATTTTTAGCTCAGCTGACTATAAGTCATCTGAGCTATGGTCGTGGTCCATTGTCCGTCGTCCGTCCGTCTCTCCGTCCGTCCGTTAACAGGGCACGTTTTGAAACCGTAAGACCTAGGAATCCAAAATTCAGCATAATGTTAGATGTCCCGAAGATCTCCTACCAAGCCGAAAACTGGGTCTTTGCGACTTTGAGAAATTAAGGAAAAACCTCAATTTTTTATTAAAAACCTATTTTCACACTTCAGGACGGACTAATATCAAAACTAATCATCTGTTTTTCCTCATATTTACCGTAAATATTCCCCTATATAGTTCCTATGTACATGCCAGAGAATATGTGTGTATTATATAATTTTAAAAAGTTATAGGCCCAAACATAATGCATTTTGTAAAAAATCAGGAAATATATTTGATCACTTAACACAAAACATGTTAAAGCTATGGACTTTTTTTTCCAGTAATATAACTTTAATTAATCAAAATTAAATTGTATACCCAAAATTGGATCAAAATCTTTTAAATTTTTTTAAATATTAACAAAAATAAAAAATTTGGTACCTTAAATTTTGCCCAACTTTGACCATGGCACGTTTTTTTCCTGTAAGGACTGTGGATTTAATTTTCACAGCATGTTTTTGTTAGCATTTTGTCTGTTTACACAAAAAATTTGAAACCAGTTGATCAAAAACTGTAGATTTTATTCAAGCTTTCAAGCACCATGTAACATATTGTTTACATCAAGCTAGTGTTATGCAGTTTGCAAGAGCTCAGCTCCCGAGCTTCAGCTCTCAGTTCCAAAAATTTGGCCTACAATTAGATGTCTCCAAAATCCCCTACCATGCCAAGAATTTGGTCACTAGGACTTAATACCTTTGAGATATTAATGAAAAACTTCATTTTTCCATTAAAAACCTATTGATACACTTCAAGACTGCCTAATATCAAAACCACTAATCTGACTTTAATCATATATAATATACATATTTTCTATACATTCTCTATGCACATGCCAGAAATGATGTCAGTATTGTGTAATTGTTTTAAGTTATGGGCCCAAACATAATGCACTTTGTAAAAAATCAAGAAATATATTTACTCCCTTAACAAGAGGATTGCTGAAGCTAGAGATTTTTTGTCTGGGATGTAACATTATTTTATCAAGATTCAATTGAATACCCAAAATTAGTTCTGAATTTTTCAAATTTTATAAGTTATTGGTATAAATATAAAATTAGTAACTTAAATTTTGACCATGGCATGTTTGTTTCCTGTGAGCACTGTTGATATAATTTTCATATCATGCACACATAAGGATTTCAGCTTTTTAGTTTAGAAAACTGAAAGAAATTGGCCAAAAATTGTAGCTTTTATTAATGTTTTTCTGAGACCATGTCAGACCTTAGCTCTCCCCAGCCCCTCTTGAGTCACCTGTATGTTGACCTTGTTGACCTTCATTAAATTATTCACGCTTGATGCGAGGCATACACTCGGGCAGCCAGGCAGCTTATGGCCAGCCACACTTGATCCAGGTGTCCAACCCAACTCATCCAGTAGTTTTAATTAACAACATAACAAGAAGCAAAAAATTAATAAATTTTTATTGGTTTTTAATAAGAAATTAAAGAAAAATGGAAAAGGAATTTTAGTTGATAATTAACTTGCAGTTACTGATGATATAAGGATCTTGTATCGATTGATAGAATGTCACATATTCCAAATAACACCATGCAGTCACCTATGGTATTTTTCAGTTCAATTTTAATGATAAAAAAATAAATCATATTATTCATTACTCATCATTAGGGATCATATGAAGGAAATTAATGATAGACAAAGATGAAGTTGATAATATTTATCTAGATTCCTGCTGTGTCTAGTGTGTACATTGATGTGAAAGTAGTCCAAAATAAATATATTACATTTATTTCTTTTTAATATGAATAAAAGCCATAAAACCAGGTACTTATGCTCATTGTTTAAATGAGTGAATTTTGTATATTCTTGATTCTCAACATCTTTGTTTGGTGAAAACTGAATAATACCAGACATGGTGTGAATACTTTGCAAATGTATTTGAATACGAATATGAATATGTACTCCATTATAAAATTTCTTGCATAAGAATGGGAATTCAGGTAAAATGAAAATATATGAATACCAGTGCAAATACTTTCAAAATGTATTCATGAATGCATTCATGAATTTATTCTTTGATATTATTTTAATAATCATTTCAGTTGTTTTTTTTTAAATCATATGATTTTCTTATTATTTTTAATAAAAATTATATTTGGGACAATTTGAAATTATTTTTAATAAATGTTTAAACTCTTATATTTTATGTTCTGCTTATAAGTGATATGGCCAAGTCAAAATTTGTGTGACAATAGCACTCCATTTGTTAATAAAATAAATGAAATCAATCCTCTTCCCTGTCTCCAAAGATACTATCAAAATCATACATAAGCTAAACACCCACAACTCATAATACAGCTTATATTTATTTCCACACAAAACAAGCATGTGCCCCATTTCTAAATCATATGTTTTTATCATATATAACAGCTGAGCGCCGTGACCCATGGGTCCCTTGTTTGTAGAATAAATTAATGTCCTTTTCTCAGGAGTTTTTGGGCCTGTTGGCCTGAAATTGTTCTTATTCAGAGATCTTCGACTCCTCCATCTTGTATGCAAGCCTGGTGGGGGCCATCTGCAATTGTTTTGCCATGGTGTCCATCTGTATATGTGCTTTCTGTGAAAACTGCTCATGTCTCCAGAGTGGTTCAAGGTATTTGCCTTAAATTTGGCATGTCTATTAATCGTGGACAATTTTTTCTTAGACAAGACAGGTGGCACCACCGACCTTATCATTTTTATGCTGACTATAAGTCAACTGATCTATAATTGTAGTCCATTGTCCGTGGTCCTTCTGTCTATCCGTCCGTTAGACTGGCACGTTTTGAAACCGTTAGACCTCCGAATCCTAAATTTGGCATACTGTTAGATGTCCCAAAAATCTCCAACCATACTGAAAATTGGGTCAATATGACTTTGTTCCTTTGAGATATTCAGAAAAAAACTCAAATTTCCATTAAAACCTATTATCACACTTCAGGACTGCCTAATATCAAAACCACATTTCTGTTTTTAGCTCAGCTGACTGTAAGTCATCTGAGCCAAAGCGATCACCCTTTGTCCGTCTGTCTGTTAACAGGGCACAAATCGTAACCGCTGGACCTAAAATCTTCTTACTTTACATCCAGGGAGGTAAATGAAAAATCTCCTTGAAAACCTGAAATTAGGTCTCTGTTACCCATATTCTTTGAGCTATGGTGCTCCGAAGTACCCCCCAGAATAATGGAAAATTTGATACAAAAGCTCAAGTATCTAAACAACTAATGCGTTGTTCACCATGATTCTTTGGATAGTTTTTGATCATGAAGTGTTTCATCAGTTTCTGCAGACTGTCGGCGCTACCTTTTTTTTTATTTTTTTATGATTTTTTTCTCTGTTTTTGAGACCTTAAAAGATGTGGTCATCAGTAAACAGGTCACAAATCGTAACGACTAGATCTAGAATCTTCTCTCTTGATATGCAGGGAGGTCCATGAAAAGTCTCCTTAGAAACCTAAAATTTGGTCTCTGTTACTCATATTCTTCCAGCTATTGGGCTCTGAAGTACCCCCCCAGAATAATAGATAATTTGATACAAAAGCTCCAGTATCTCAACAAATAATGCATTGATAACCAGGATTCTTTGCATGGATATTGGTCATGGAAAGTGTTCATCAGTTTCTGCAGACTGGTGGGCCACCTGTATTTTTTTTACGATTTTTTTTTCTCTATTTTTGAGACCTTGAGATGCGGTTATCTGTTAACAGGGCACAAATCGTAAGAACTGGACCTAGACTCTTCTCTCTTGACATGCAGGGAGGCCCATGAAAAAGTCTCCTTGGAAACCTGAAATTAGGTAACTGTTACCCATATTCTTCAAACTATTGGGCTCTGAAGAACCCCCCCCCCCCACAGAATAATGGAAAATTTAATACAAAAGCTGAAGTATCTGAACAACCATGATCACCATGATTCTTTGCATAGATATTGATCTTGGAGTGTTTCATCAGTTTCTGCAGACTGGTGGGCCACCTGTATTTTTTTTATTTTAACGATTTTTTTTTTCTCTATTTTTGAGACCATGAGATGCGGTTATCTGTTAACAGGGCACAAATCGTAACAACTGGACCTAGAATCTTCTCTCTTGACATGCAGGGAGGCCCATGAAAAAGTCTCCTTGGAAACCTGAAATTAGGTCTCTGTTACCCATATTCTTGGAGCTATGGTGCTCCGAAGTACCCCCCCCCCCCCTCCAGAATAATGGAAGATTTAATACAAAAGCTGAAGTATCTGAACAACCATGATCACCATGATTCATTGCATAGATATTGATCATGGAGTGTTTCATCAGTTTCTGCAAACTGGTTGGGCTACCTATATTTTTAGTTCACTCTGTGAACTTATGCCATGGCGCAGCGTCCGCCGTCCACTGTCCACTGTCAACTGTCCACCGTCCACCGTCTGTTACCAAATATCTCAACAGCCACAGCAGCTACCTTCATGAAACTTTGCAGAATTAATGATCATGGGATGGACATGCAAAAATAAGCTTTTGGTGGCGCCACCTATGTTGACCTACTTTCTGCGGGACAAAATGGTCTTTTCCACTTCTTCCAAGATAAGTCATAAAGTATGAATATTTTGGCCTTCATATCATAGTCAACAGTTCCTTAGAAGAAGGGGAATAATTTGTGTGTAAATTCAGTCAGGTCATTTTCAAGATGGCATCTTTATGGAACTTTAAATCGTTGATCGCAAAATATGACAACTTGATGTGTTTCCATACAGGATGTATTGTCTGTTACTAAATATCTGAGGAACTGCTGCAGCCTTCAGTTTCAAATTTCACAGGAATATTGATCATGTGACTGCTCAATGATTTTGACCTCCAGGTGGCGCCACCTGTGTTGACCTACTTTCTACAGGCTGTAATGGTCTTTTCTCTTTTTTCCAAGATATGTCATAAAGTATAAATACTTTGGCTTTCATATCATAGTCAACAGTTACTAGGAGGAAGTGAAATAATAATTTTAGTATAAATTCAGTTAAGTCATTTTCAAGATGGCATATCTACGGAACTTAAAATTGTGACAATTGCAAAATTTGACAACTTGATGGTTTCCATACAGGATGTATTGTCTGTTACCAAATATCTGAGGAACTGCTGCAGCCTTCAGTTTCAAATTTCACAGGAATATTGATTATGTGACTGCTCAATGATTTTGACCTCCAGGTGGCGCCACCTTTGTTGACCTACTTTCTGCGGGACGAAATGGTCTTTTCCACTTCTAACTAGATAAGTCACAAAGCATTAATAATTTGGCCTTCATGTCATAGTCAACAGTTCCTTAGAGGAAGGGGTATAATTTGAGTAAAAATTTAGTCAAGTCATCCTCAAGATGGCGTCTTTATGGAACTTCAAATCGTGTCGATCACAAAATATGACAACTTGATGTGTTTCCATACAGGATGTATTGTCTGTTACTAAATATCTGAGGAACTGCTGCAGCCTTCAGTTTCAAATTTCACAGGAATATTGATCATGTGACTGCTCAATGATTTTGACCTCCAGGTGGCGCCACCTGTGTTGACCTACTTTCTACAGGCTGTAATGGTCTTTTCTCTTTTTTCCAAGATATGTCATAAAGTATAAATACTTTGGCTTTCATATCATAGTCAGCAGTTACTAGGAGGAAGGGAAATAATAATTTTAGTATAAATTCAGTTAAGTCATTATCAAGATGGCATATCTACGGAACTTCAAATTGTGACAATTGCAAAATTTGACAACTTGATGGTTTCCATACAGGATGTATTGTCTGTTACCAAATATTTTAGGAACTGCTGCAGCCTTCAGTTTCAAATTTCACAGGAATATTGATCATGTGACTGCTCAATGATTTCACCTCCAGGTGGCACCACCTTTGTTGACCTACTTTCTGCGGGACAAAATGGTCTTTTCCACTTCTTACTAGATAAGTCACAAAGTATTAATATTTTGGCCTTCATATCATAGTCAACAGTTCCTTAGAGTAGGAGAATAATTTGAGTAAAAATTTAGTCAAGTCATTCTCAAGATGGCGTCTGTACGGAACTTCAAATTTTGTAGATCGTAAAATTTACACCTTGATGTGTTTCCATACATGATGTATTGTCTGTTACCAAATATCTTAGGAACTGCTGCAGCCTTCAGTTTCAAATTTCACAGGAATATTGATCATGTGACTGCTTAATGATTTTGACCTGCAGGTAGCGCTACCTGTGTTTAGCTACTTTCAGCAGGCTGTAATGGTCTTTTCCACTTTTATCCATAATATGTCATTAAGTATTTATTTGTTATAATCTGCCAAAACAGAGTCTCCTCTGAGACTCTTGGACTGATCTTTCTGAAACATTTTTTTTAATCACCTGCCAAAATGCACAGTAATTCACAGAGTGAACATTAGACCCCTGGGTCTCTTATTTTAATTTTTGGCTCAGCTGACTGGAAGTCATCTGAGCTATAGCGATCACTCTTTGTCCGTCGTCCATCTGTCTGTCTGTCTGTCTGTCCGTCTGTCTGTCCGTCTGTCCGTCTGTCCTTCTGTCTGTTCGTTAACCAGGCACAAATCGTAACCACTGGACCTGGAATCTTCTAACTTGACATCCAGGGAGTACCATGAAAAATCTCCTTGGAAACCTGAAATTAGGTCTCTGTTACCCATAACCTCTGAGCTATGGGGCTCCGAAGTACCCCCCAGAATAATGGAAAATTTGATACAAAAGCTCAAGTATCTGAACAACTATTGCATTGATCACCATGATTCTGTGCAAGGTTATTGATCATGGAATGTTTCATCAGTTTCTGCAGTCTGGTGGCGCAACCTATATTTTTTCGATTTTTACGAATTTTTTTCTTTATTTTTGAGACCTCCTGAGATGTGGTCATTTGTTAACAGGGCACAAATTGTAATGACTGGACCTAGAATCTTCTCTCTTGAAATTCCGGGAGGCCCATGAAAAGTCTCTTTGGAAACCTGAAATTAAGTCTCTGTTACCCATAACCTCTGAGCTATGGGGCTCTGAAATACCCCCCAGAATAATGGAAAATTTGATTCAAAAGCTCCAGTATCTGAACAACTATTGCATTGATCACCATGATTCTTTGCATGGATATTGATCATGGAATGTTTCATCAGTTTCTGCAGTCTGGTGGCGCCACCTGTATTTTTTTTTTTTTACGAATTTTTTTCTCTATTTTTGAGACCTCATAAGATGTGGTCATCTGTTAACATGGCACAAATCGTAACAACTGGACCTAGAATCTTCTCTCTTGACATGCTGAGAGGCTCATGAAAAGTCTCCTTAAACACTTGAAATTAGGTCTCTGTTACCCATAACCTCTGAGCTATGGGGCTCCGAAGTACCCCCCGGAATAATGGAAAATTTGATACAAAAGCTCAAGTATCTGAACAATTATTATATTGATCACCATGATTCTTTGCATGGATATTGATCATGAAATGTTTCATCAGTTTCTGCATTCTGGTGGCTCCACCTGTATTTTTAGCTCAGCTGACTGAAAGTCATCTGAGCTATAGCGATCACTCTTTGTCCGTCGTCCGTCTGTCCGTCTGTCCGTCCGTTAACCAGGCACAAATCGTAACCGCTGAACCTAGAACCTTGTTACTTGGGATTCTGAAAAATCTCCTTGGAAACCAGAAATTAGGTTTCTGTTACCAATATCCTTCGAGCTATGGGGCCCCAAAGTACCCCCCAGAAAAGTAAAAAATTTCATACAAAAACTTCAATATCTCATTAACTACTTGACTGATGGTCATGATTTTTGGCATACATATTGATCATGAGATGTTCCATCACTTCCTGCAGACTGGTGGCGCCACCTGTATTTTTCGATTTTTTACAAATTTTTTTCTCTATTTTTGAGACCTTTAAAAATGTGAACATCTGTTAACAAGGCACAAATCATAAAGCCTAGACCTAGAATCTTAATTCTTGATACACTGAGAGGTCCATGAAAAATCTCCTTGGAAACCAGAAATTGGGTTTTTGTTGCCCATATCCTTCTAGCTATGGGGCCCCAAAGTACCCCCCAGAATAGTAAAAAATTTCATACAAAAACTTCAATATCTCAATAACTACAACACTGATGGTCATGATTTTTGGCATACATATTGATCATGAGATGTTCCATAAGTTCCTGCAGACTGGTGGCGCCACCTGTATTTTTCGATTTTTTTTACAATTTTTTCCTCTATTTTTGAGACGTTTAAATATGCTGTCATCTGTTAACGTAGCACAAATCGTAACCGCTGGACCTAGAATTTTCATTCTCGACACACTGAGAAACCTATTAAAAGTCTCCGTGGAAACCATAAATTAGATCTCTGTTACCCATATCCTTCGAGCTATGAGGCCCCAAAGTACCCCCCAGAAAAGTAAAAAATTTCATACAAAAACTTCAATATCTCATTAACTACTTGACTGATGGTCATGATTTTTGGCATACGTATTGATCATGAGATGTTCCATCACTTCCTGCAGACTGGTGGAGCCACCTGAATTTTTCGATTTTTTACGAATTTAAAAATGTGAACAGCTGTTAACAGGGCACAAATCATAAAGACTGGACCTAGAATGTTCATTCTTGACACACTGAGAGGTCCATAAAAAGTCTGCATGGAAACCTGAAATAAGGTCTCTGTTACCCATATCCTTTGAGCTATGGGGGGCTCCCAATAACCCCCCAGAATAATGGAAAATTTGATAAAAACAAACTGCAACATCTCAATAACTACAACACTGATGGTCATGATTTTTGGCATACATATTGATCAAGAGGTGTTGCATCAGTACCTGCAGACTGGTGGTGCCACCTGTATTTTTTCAAATTTTCAAAATTTTTTTTTCTCTATTTTCGAGACCTTTCAGGATGTAGTTATCTGTCAACAGGGTACAAATCGTAAGGACTGGACCTAGAATCTTCATTGTTGACACACAGGGAGACCCATGATAAGTCTCCATGTACACCTGAAATTAGGTCTCTGTTACCCATATCCTTTGAGCTATGGCACTCCAAAGTACAGCTCAGAATAATGGAAAATTTGATACAAAAGCTGAAGTATCTGAACAACTAATGCAGAGATCACCATAATTGTTTTCATGGATATTGATCATGGAGTGTTTCATCAGTTTCTGCAGACTGGTGGCACCACCTGTATTTGTTTGGGTTTTTTTACGAATTTTTTCTCTATTTTTGAGACCTTTAAAGTTATGAACATCTGTTAACAGGGCACAAATCATTAAAACTGGACCTAGAATCTTCATTCTTGACACACAGGGAGACCCATGAAAAGTCTCCATGGAAACCTGAAATTAGGTCTCTGTTACCCATATTCTTTAAGCTGTATGGCTCCAAATTACCCCCCAGAATAATGGAAAATTTGATACAAAAACTGCAGTATCTCAATAACTACAACACTGATGGTCATGATTTTCGGCATACATATTGAGCATGACCTTTTCCATCAGTTTCTGCAGACTGGGTGCGCCACCTCTACTTTTTCAAATTTTTACGATTTTTTTCTCTTTTTTTGATACCTTTAAAGATGTGGTTATCTGTCAACAGGGTACAAATCGCGACAACTGGACCTAGAATCTTCATTCTTGTCATGCAAGAAGGCCTATGAAAAGTGCCTGTGGAAACTTAAAATTAGGTCTCTGTTACCCATATCCTTCAAGCTATAGGACTCCGAAGTATCCCTCAGAATAATGGACAATTTGATACAAAAGCTGAAGTATCTGAACAACTAATGGGGAGATCACCGTGATTCTTTGCATGGATATTGATGTTTGTAAGTGTTAATTAGTTTCTGCAGACTGGTGGAGCCACCTGTATTTTTGTACCCGCCAAAACGAAGTTTTGTGGATACTATGTTTTTGACCGGGTTCCTCCGCCGTTGCCGCGTTCGTTTCCAGAGAGCTCCTCTGGGACTTGATTTTATCAGCTTTCCAAGCTCATATCTCGGGAACCGTTTGACTGATCAGGAAATAAAATTTATACTAATGTAGCCCTTGGATAGCTCTATAACATACACAAAAAATGGTTGAGCCACCTGTATTTTTTCGATTTTTACGAATTTTTTTCTCTATTTTTGAGACCTCTTAAGATGCGTTCATCTGTTAACAGGGCACAAATTGTAACCATTGGTCCTAGAATCTTCTAACTTGACATCCAGGGAGGTCTGTGAAAAATATCCTTGGAAACTTGAGATTAGGTCTCTATTACCCATATTCTCTGAGCTATGGGGCTTATAAGCACCCCCAGCATAATTAAAATATGAAACCAAGCAGGGCACAAATCATAACCATTGGTTCTGAAATCTTCTAACTTAAAATAAAGGGAGGTCCATGAATAGTATTATAGGAAACGTGAAATTAGGTCTCTGTTACCCATGTTTTCTGAGCTATAGGGCTTATAAGCACCCCTCAGAATAACAGAATATTTGAAACCAAAGTAGGGCACAAATCATAACCATTGGGCCCAGAATCTTCTAACTTAATATCCTGAGAGTTCCTCTAAAGGTTGTCCCAAGAAACCTGAAATTCGGTCATTGTGACCTATATTCTCAGGGTTTTAGGGTATGTTTGAGCACCCCAGAAATAATGAAAAATACACACAAATTGCCAGATTCCTCAGGAAAAGTTAGTTGGATTGTCATCAAATTTGTTGTGCTTATGGGTCTTGATGAACTTAAGCTAATATACATGAACAATGATGCCACCTACATTATTGTAATTAGTTGCCTGTGCAAGGACATATTGTCACATGTCAATCTGCTGAGCGTCATGACTAATGGGTCACATGTTCTTAATATTTACCAGAAGAAATCGCCTATATATTTCCTATATACGTGCCATTTACTCACTTAACATGAAAAATATTGAAACTAGAGACTATTTTCCTAAGTATATAACTTTGTTTAATTAAGATTCAATTGTTTACCCAAAATTAGATCTGAATTTTGTTAATTCTTTAAGTTATTAGCATGAAAAAAAAATCAGTACCCTAAATTTTGCCCAACTTTGATCATGGCCCGTTTTTTTCCTGTAAGTACTATTGATTTAATTTTTCACAGCATGTAAACATAAGTATTTTATTTGTTTAAATCTGAAATTTGAAAATAAAAGCTTGAACATTTGGCAAGTTATTGATTTTTTTCTTGAGGCTCTATTGTAGTCAGTTGCTTTGTCCAGATGCAGAGTCCCTCTCCAGGTCACTGGAAGTCAGCTATGCAAGGGTTTCTAATTTGTTACAGTCACTGGGGGAGATTCCCTGCTGTGACAGGTACAGTTATTCTCATATCAACACCCCAATCCCCCCCCCCCCCCACAAACCCAACCCTCCAAGTGTTATGCAGTAATTGTTACTGTGTCCACTCCAATATAAAAAAAACTTTCCTTGAAAAAGTTATTTGAGGTGTAATCCAGAAGATGCCATGTTGTGTAAATGTAGCATTTTTAAAGAAATCAATTTTCTTATAAATGATTTTAACAAATATAAGGAAACCCATCAGTATGCTTAAGTTTATAAAATATGAAGCAAATTATGGATAAATAAAGACACAAATTAAAATTGTGAAATCTGAATGAAGTATTATTTTTAGATATTTATTGTTTTGCAAATTTAAAAGATATATTTTTTTGATAAAAATACATATACATTTGTATGTATGATGTGGTGTTATCTGACAAGATTGAGATTTATGATGATGTAATTTAGAATTATGAATCAATTTTTATATTCAGATATTTATGTCATACTGGAATTGTATAGAAATATAAACTTGAAATAATTGATGTGATAACAAATTAGGATCTAATGCAAATATTTGTTCATTATTTTCCTGCCTCAGCAGAATTGGAGATCAGGCTTTGGGTGCGCTGTATGTATATGCAGAAGTGTTGTTAATCCCAACATCCATCCCCCCCCCTTCCCCTGCTGCCATTGATTCCTTTGCACATGTGTACTGGGACATTAGTTTTTATTGCAATTGTGTAAAATTTATATAATTAAAAAAAATTTTTAAATCTTATTGAAACAATTTCTTGCCTCAGGAGAATGGAATATAAAGGGATCAGCTGTGTCTGACCATCATCTCTCTGTTATCATTAAATATGAAATTTTTCCTATAGAACTGTTGAAATAACTTTCATATGCTGTATATGTATGGATTAAAGCTATTCAAGTCTGAAATTTGAAAGCAACTTAATTATTCAGTTGTGTATTATTGCAGATGTGAAACATAAAAAAACTGATATAATAAATTTATGAAATAATTGAAACTTCATATATTATCAGCTTTGTTTGTCTACCAGTCTGCCTGTCTTTTTTTAAATAAATTGTGAATGTAATTTTGAACTAGAATACGGGTAGTCGACAAGCGACTACGTGTATCCGCCAAAATCAGAGGACGGGTGAAGTGAGGCATGGATTGAGTGGCAAGGGGATAAAGAGTTACATGTGTTAAATATTAGAATGGATCTCTGCCACATAAACATGATTGTAGGTGGCGCCACCTGTTATTTGAACGAGAAACTAACCAAGATATATACACATGCAAAATTTCATGTGGAAAAGTCAAACCACTGCAGAGATATGAGTGATTTTATCCCACAGCAGACAAACAGATGGACGCTGTGCAAACATGGTTGCAGGTGGCGCTACCTTTTGTTGTGTATGTTATAAAGCTATCCCGGGCTACATTTGTGTAAATTTTTTTTCCGGATCGGTCAAACGGTTCCCGAGATATGAGCTTGGATGTCTGCAGCGTTAACGTGAATGTAGGTGGCGCAACCTGTCATAAAATCAAGAAAGCTATCTAGGATGTATACACATGCCGAATTTTAGGTGAATTAGTCAAACCACTGCAGAGATATGAGTGATTTTAACCTCAGGCAGATGAACAGATGGACACTGTGCAAACATGGTTGCAGGTGGCGCCACCTTTTGTTGTGTATGTTATAAAGCTATCCCAGGGCTACATTTGTGTTAAATTTTTTTCCGGATCGGTCAAACGGTTCCCGAGATATATGGGTTTATGTGTGGAGCGTTAACGTGAATGTAGGTGGCGCCACCTGTCATAAAATCAAGAAAGCTATCTAGGATGTATATGCATGCCGATTTTTAGGTGAATTAGTCAAACCACTGCAGAAATATGAGTGATTTTAACCCCAGGCAGATGAACAAATGGACACCGTGCAAACATGGTTTACAGGTGGCGCCATCTTTTGTTGTGTATGTTATAAAGCTATCTCAGGGCTACATTTGTGTAAAAAATTTTTCCGGATCGGTCAAACGGTTCCCGAGATATATGGGTTTATGTGTGGAGCGTTAACGTGAATGTAGGTGGCGCCACCTGTCATAAAATTGAGAAAGCTATCTAGGATGTATATGCATGCCAAATTTTAGGTGAATTAGTCAAACCACTGCAGAGATATGAGTGATTTTAACCTCAGGCAGATGAACAGATGGACACTGTGCAAACATGGTTGCAGGTGGCGCCACCTTTTGTTGTGTATGTTATAAAGCTATCCCAGGGCTACATTTGTGTAAAAAAATTTTCCGGATCGGTCAAACGGTTCCCGAGATATATGGGTTTATGTGTGTAAACAGACGCACAAACGGACGCTGGGCAGAGACGAAAGGTCAGAGGTCAAGGTCACTTGGTTAGGCACCAGTTCACATGTGACCCGATAATTTGTGTAAGTTTCGGAAAAATCTGTCCAGTAGTCTCAGAGGAGTTCTCCGGAAACGAACGCGGCGGCGGCGGCGGCGGCGGCGGAACCCGGTCAAAAACATAGTATCCGCCAAAACGAAGTTCATACAATGAACTTTTTTATCCCTTAAGCATTGTTGAATTAAGTGGAAATTCTATGTATATACACTATAATAATACAGGGATGTTGTAACTCCCATCATTCCATCTGTGGACTGGGGACATTTGTTCTATTTCAACTGTATACATTTCATAAAATAAAAAAATACATATATTTAATAATATATATTATTATGATCATGGTAATAGTACACAAACTGCTTACATGCTTACATGAGTTTCAACATTAGGAAACACATGGTCAGGTCACAAAATATTATTTGCAACACATGTTTGCTCATCAATACAAACCAATCATATAACCAACCATGGCCTATATTACTTCTTCCTCTCAGACTTTATCTCCATTTGATATTGTTTTAGATTTTTACCTAAAAGGTCAACTTCAGCTGAGCACAGTGACCAATGGGTTTCTCGTTTTAAGAAGGTGGGCTTCAAATTTTTATTTCAATTTTCAGTCATTATTTACGGAAGCGTATTGCTGCCACCTGGTAAAAGAAAAATAAATTATTTATCTCGTACGTACGACATACTATCTCGTACGTACGACATACTATCTCGTACGTACGACATACTTTCTCGTACGTACGACATACTATCTCGTACGTACGACATAGTATCTCGTACGTACGACATACCATCTCGTACGTACGACATACTTTCTCGTACGTACGACATACTATCTCGTACCTACGACATACTATCTCGTACCTACGACATACTATCTCGTACGTACGGCATATTATCTCGTACGTACGACATACTATCTCGTACGTACGACATACTATCTCGTACGTACGACATAATTAATCTTACGCATCTGATTCACAGAAAACACAACAGGCCAACTGATATATGTATAAGCAATATATATATATGTTAAATAATTCGTGTTCGTGCCATAACTACGCAACATCTTCACCTGCAAACCAGCGGAACACCGTTGAAAACTAAAAAAATACATATGTTTATTTATGTTTTTATTTATTGATTTATTTATACTATAAATGTAAATGCTATTCGATTTATCATTGTTTCTTTGTTTATAGGTTTCGGAAATATTTCAAGAAAATGAAATTTATCAAATCGTTGTCTGCCAGTCATATACAAAACTTTCATTTTTAAATAGGTAATTAAATTCTGTTAGCAGTTTATGATGTTATAATGATGAGCCTGTCATAATATTAATAAGAAAAAAGTATTGCCTTTGCCAAATTGAAACTACCTTTTGGCGAAGGAAGGGTTCGGACAAGAGGAACAAATAACAAATAGCCTGATTGTAAGTAATTGAAAATGGATATATGTTGGGTAGGTTTCTTATATTCCAAAATTGATCTGTATAAGAACTAGATTTATGACATAACGCACAGTGTCACTCGCCCTACTGTAAACGGCACGAAGTTCAACTGATGGGATCAAGCACTTCGTTTCATAATATATGAATCAGGAACCTCTCCTTACGGGCATCTCTGTATTACAGACACCTCTATATTGCAATCAAGGTTCATATTCTTTTGTAATAATATGTGTTTTGTCTCACGTTATTAACTCATTTTGGCTGAATACGAAAGTTGTTTAGCAAATCCATGCCGATACACGGTCTTAATATCTCCTGTTTTGCAAACCTTATTATGGTTCTGTGTGTGAGTAAACACAGTGCACCTTTGTCTGTTTACTATAACAAGACCGCGTGACCAGAAGCAAGATCTTAGTCTAGCACACGCGACAATTATAAAAAAATAGAAGAAACATGAGAGAAAAAACACCCAGAAAAGCTTGAAAACATTGATTTGTGAAGTTTATTTTTACGGCCACCAGATGGCGTGAGCGCTGTTTGTTTTTCAACTTGTATACAGGAGAAAGCAAACGAAGAACGAAATATTGAAAGATACCGTAATAGTTTAAGGAGACTAAATTGTATTTCATGTATACTCAAAATACCTGGTTTGTAAAATATAAATTGGTCCCTTTTTTCAGTTAAACTCTCTACTATACAATCGGCTCTCTCTCTCTCTCTCTCTCTCTCTCTCTCTCTCTCTCTCTCTATATATATATATATATATATATATATATATATATATTTGTGTGTGTGTGTGTGTGAAAAGACTGAAAGCCTTGGGATATAATACCAGCGCTAAGTTGGAATGGATCAGCCGGTGGATACTATTAATGTTATTAGTAATACATATAATGTCCATCAGAGGTTCTTGTTTGACCAGATAAAATATCACGACATGTGCAAGGGACACAATTAGTGATTGATACTTGCGGGGGATTCCTTTGCTTATATGGCAAATTTGAAATGTAAATAAAATTTAGAAACGAGACAAACAGCGCCCACGTCACCTGGTGGTGGTACAGCATAAATTCACAATTCAAGGGTTTTCAAGCTCCTCTAGGTGTTTTTTCTTTCATGTTTCTTATCTTTTTTTTATAATTGTCGCATGTGGATCTTTCCTCTGGTCACCCGGCCTTCTTGTGTAAACACTTAACAGACACTTATAGAGGTTCTGTAATACAGAGATGCCCATTAGGAGAGGTTCGTGATTCATATATTATGAACGAAGGGCTTGATCCCATAAGTTGCACTTCATGCCGTTTACAGAAGGTCGAGTTACATATACATATACCACATACAAGATCTTATAAAAGTCGCCAATGAGACAAATCTAAGGTGTAGATTTTACCACCACTTCAGCCTGACATTTGACTTATTTTTAGAATTTCGTATTCTTCTGTCACAGATTAATCGCACGTCAATGAGTGATATTTTTAACATATTTTTTTTTATAATTTAGTTCAAAATAAATATTATACGTACCCCATTAAATGAATTGCTGTCTGTTCAGCTACTCACCAATCATATCAATGGCTGTATATGCATTATATAGTTTAAAAGATCAACTACACGAAGCGTTATGTATAAATCTAGTTCATAGAAAGATCAGTTTAGAATATTAGAAACCTACCACGAATATCCATTCTCAATTACTTAAAATCAGGCTATTTGGGAGCTGCACCTCTTGTCTGTACCCTTCTTTCTCAAAAAAGTAGTTTCAGTTTTGCAAAGACAAGATTTGTTTCTTATTAACATTATGACAGGCTCACTATTATAACATCATATACTGCTAACATTATTTAATCACCTGTCTTAAAATGAGAGTTCTGTATATGACTGTCAGACAACGATTTGATGTATATTTCGCTTGCTTGAAATATTACAATAAATGTGAATCGAATAGCATTTAAATATATACTATAAATAAATAGATATATGTGAGTGTGTGTGTTGGTTTCAACGGTGGTCCAGCGGTTTGCAAGGAGGTGGAGATGTTGTATATATAGTTAATGTGAAAACATACATTATTTAACATATACATATTGCATATACATATATCTGTTGGCATGTTGTCTAATCTATGAATCAGATCCGTCAGATTTATTATGTCGTACGTACGATATACTATGTCGTACGTACGATATACTATGTCGTACGTACGAGATAATATGTCGTACGTACGAGATACTATGTCGTACGTACGAGATAGTATGTCGTACGTACGAGATAATATGTCATACGTACGAGATAATAAGTCGTACGTACGAGATAATAAGTCGTACGTACAAGATAGTATGTCGTACGTACGAGATAATATGTCGTACGTACGAGATAGTATGTCGTACGTACGAGATAGTATGTCGTACGTACGAGATAGTATGTCGTACGTACGAGATAGTATGTCGTACGTACGAGATAATATGTCGTACGTACGAGATAATATGTCGTACGTACGAGATAATATGTCGCACGTACGAGATAATATGTCGTACGTACAAGATAGTATGTCGTACGTACGAGATAATAAGTCGTACGTACGAGATAGTATGTCGTACGTACGAGATAAATAATTTTTTTTTTTTACCAGGTGGCAGCAATACGCTTCCGTAATTATTTACCACTAATTTAAAAAAAGGATGAAAAAATTGTTTTTACCTGTTGAGCAACACGATTCTGTGTCATAATTTTGTCCCCTGATCATATGAAATATTAATGAAAACCAAAATTAAAAGGTAAGAAAAATCATGAACCAACACTGATTTATGGGGGCAAAAGGTGCCGGAAAAGCAACGTATTTTTGTCTTATAAGCTGAGTTAGCTTTAACAGCGCAACTTTACTGATATAGGTTAACATGAGCAAAATTTATAAGTGGCCAATATTAGACAGACCGACTTCTGATAACAATCATTTCTTTAGATGCCTTGTTCTATAGGAGTATGAATATGCATGTATATAGTCATCAGATCTATAACTTTCATCGTGCCAAATTTACTTTTTTCTTAGAAAATGTGCAATAAGTTAGATGACAAATAGCTTATTATATAGACCGTGTAATCATGACAGTCATATGCATTATCATGGCTTTTTATGTGTAACCAATATTAAAACAAGGCATATTTTTTTTCGAATTTGTTTTGCCTGAATGAAAGGCACATTCGTTGATCATCTCGTATGATAGCGGTAAGCCTGATGTATGTATGTGTGATGTAGTTTTTCTGCGCAGTGAGCATTCATCCAAATCAAGAATTTTTCTCTATTATTTCATTATTATACTGCTTTATCGTTGTACAACGTAGGCTTGTGCATTGTACTTAAATGGTATGCTAAGCATGCCATGTAACCGGATTATGGGCATCAAACCACATCAAGTTAACATCTCTAAATTAGGTTTTAGGCCTACAGTAACAAAACTAACAACAGAAACATACAAGCGTATTTCGCAGAAAATAAAAAAGATGACATAAAAACTGCAATATAAAACGAAATTTTACTCATGATGAATAGATAAGTCAAATAACTTTAATGTGCGTATGAGATTTACATGCAAACACAATGTATTACTTATATTCATTAAATAAAAAAAATATATAGCCTTAGAAGAAATATAAATATATACTTATAAATACAAAAACTTTGGTCATACCACAACTGGCGATGATTCGCAAACATGTAAACATTTTATGCTTTCTTAAGTCTAAGTTAACATCTTAACATATATATATATTAACAATAATCATCCATTATAACAATATATAAATGTATAAACAAAATTAAGAAAGACGTAGGAAATAAGTTATACATGCAAGTCACGTATCTTCAGCGTAACGCCAGGAATGAATATGCGTGCAGTTGCAGGAATTCTTTTTCTTTTATTATTCCATAATTCAGGCGACCTGCCATTTGAAAACGGCGATAATAAATGCATATATTGGACTCTGAGCTGTAGAATCATTTCCTGTGGACGAGTTTCAAAAACATTTCCTGTGGACGATGCCTGGACCCATTTCGTCGTACTCATCCTTAGATATCCACATATCACCAAAGGTACTCAGAGACGCGAGTATCGATCCCCCGATCCACACTGAGTACTTTCGCTCCGGGGACGCGATGACCTGGACCTGCGTTCCAGAGGGCGCCATGGTGCTCACCTCCTTGTTCATACGGTCACACAGACCTGAGGATAAGATTCGTAGGAAATAAAAAATCCCTGTTTTGCATAACACAAGACAAGTTAATCAGAGAAAGAAACCACACAACAACGTATGGTGCAACATGTTTATATATTATATATATTAATAAATCTTTTTTTAAATTATATTGATATTCCACAAAGCATATTTAAACTTGTTTGAACACACTGCGTGGCTGTTAAATTGTCTCTTACTAAACATATCAAATATTGTTATTTTGTGCATAATTATTATGATTATTATATGTAATTTTGTAAGGTATCTAGTTCAAGTTGTTTATTATGTTAACCGTGGGACCCTCATCCATATATATATATATATATATATATAATGCATTATTTGAACAACAGAAAAATACTTGCATCAATAAGTGTAGTGTTGTAACTTAATTGTAACTTTAAAGTAGATAAGAAGATGGTCAGCACACATGTAAAAGAACTGAAATGGATAAACTATTATATGTCACTGAATCTGTCAAATGATACTACATCTATTTTTCATGTAGAGCTTCTGATAATGAATTCCATAATATATGTTTTCGTAGATAAATTATTTTTGAAGAAATTAAGTTCAAACTGTAGCCAGGTGGAGTTAAAAAGAAATAAAGATAGTCGGACCTTAGGTAATTAAAGTACATAGACACAAGATATATAAGAAGTGAAAAATATTCATTGACTGTTATTTGCATACCATTTTCAGGTTTATATTATTATTGAAAATGCAGCTTTCTGACATAAAGCCTGTCCATTTAGCTCCAGTGACAGTAGCTGGGTATTTAGAGGTGATTTTAATTATCCCAGAATCAAGAAACCGGCAGCTTTTATATAGTCTCTTGGTGTATTCCAAGGTAAATTTTAAAAATGAGACACAGCAAGCGTCTAGTGAAAGTACAAATAGCTTGCATGGATTGTTTAACAGTTTTTGGCCATCCACCATCATGTTACAGATCAATCACAGGGTTAGAGACTTCACTTCTGCACACAAACAAAATAGAAAAGAGAGATAGTAAAAACATGAGAGAAATGTGTAAGTATATTATCCCTTTACTGTTTAGATTTATTTTAGAAATGTTCAAAGTCTGACACTCTTTTCATTTACATTACGAACAATATCTTGCTAAGCTTTTGTTCTTTCTTCACAAAATTTCAACAAATACAAGAAAACTACTTTCTCTTAAGGTCAATAGGAATCTCAGAACTGATAATAAATATACATTATTATATAGATATATATATTTACATTACAGACAAGATCTTTCTTGTTTTTCTTCTTTCTTTTCCGTATGGGAATAACATTACCTTAACCGCGGATAGAGAAACCCCCTATGAATACGCCTCTGATATCCTTTTACAATTATCCGCTGGTTTTCATTTTTATTTCATCAGAATATTAGCATTGTTATACTTATGCATATTAACTAAAAGGAAATCATGTTAAACATATTAATACCAAGATGTCTGTGTACAGGTATCTTCGGACATCAATATCACTTAGTTACTGTTATGGCATAAAGAGATATGTTTGGTTAGCCATGCTGGTTCATTGCATACAGAAACAGAACAAGAATACACAGAAAAAGGCCGGTCACTCCGTTTGGGAATCAAACCCGGATGGTCATGGGTTTGATGCCCATACGGGGTGATCCTAATGTTATGGCATAAAGACTAAGTGGGGAAGTCTTCTAGACGGAGCAGGGTTATACAACTTACCAGGAAACATGGTGCTGCCTCCAGACAACACGATGTTCTTGTACAGGTCTTTCCTGATGTCGATATCACACTTCATTATAGAGTTATACAGGATTTCATGAACACCAGTCGCTTCCATACCTACAGAAGATATATGTATTTTTATTGCAAATTTTTTATAGGCGCTTTATAAAGAAATCCATTTTATGATAGTATCAGTGAAACGTCTTCGCAATAAATTAAATTATAAATGATTGTACATACAGTATATTTTTTAAGTTGAAAATTGGCATTAGAAAAGCACATACCAAGAAATGTGGGCTGAAATAGGCACTCAGGGGCACGGAAGCGCTCGTTGCCAATAGTGACAAGTATTCCGTCAGGGAGCTCGTAAGATTTCTCTAGACTGGAGCTCTGCATGGATGACGTCATTTCCTGTTCAAAATCTTGAGCCACATAGCACAGCTTCTCTTTCATGTCCCGGACAATTTCTGTTTCCGCTAAAATTTAGAATGATTCAGTAAAAATGTATCAGTATGACACAAGTCATGTATTTTTATGATAATTTTATGTGAAAAGTGTGCTTAATTGTATAATATGATCTGATGAGGCAACTCCCTCGACCATAGTCATTTCATTGCAAATAGTTGTACTTACGACAACAAATAAACAATGTTACAGTGTTACACGGGAATCAATTTCCTGCACTCACGTTATGGATTTTAATCATAGCACTTTTTTCTTTATTGAAAGTTAGGCCTACCTGACGTTACAAAGTTATATTCCCTCTCGTGTAGAATACTACAAAGGTATGACGTCAGATCCCGTCCTGCCAGATCCATACGTAAGATGGCATGCGGCAGAGAGTAGCCTGTTAGGAGATAAAAAATCAAGTAAATTACCGAAGATACAAGACAAAGGATGGCATATATGTAGGGACAATGACTGTTTGAACATCTGATTCACTCCTGTATCTTAATCTGACGTCTTAACTGCAAGGTGTGACCAAAACTCCAAATTATTTCTAGCCACATACAAAACATGTTAATCTTAGATATTGTGCCATCTACTTACCTTTTAAAAATTCAAAGGATTTATACGGATTATTTGTAAGGTAGGCCTTTTTTCCTTCAATTATTCGTTTTCGCTTCATTTTCTGCATTATTGCAAAAGATTTGTTATAGCAAGAGACAAATTGTCTAACCTTCGTATATGGGGACCACGTAAGACACATTTACACCAGAGTCGTACACAATTCCTGTTGTACGACCTGACGCGTACAATGACATGACGGCCTGGGCTGCCATATAGAAGGCGGGAACCTTGAACGTCTCAAACATGATCTGGAAAATCACAAAAATACGCGATATTAATCGACTGAAATCTTATGTAAAGGAACATAATAAATGCATGTGTAAATCAACTCTTTCAGAGAAAAACATATATTTGTAATATCATGGCTCAGATGAATATATTGAAGGTTTTTCTTTAGAAAAAGACAACTTAAGGTCAAACACTAGAGTTTGATATTTTGTTAATTCCTTTATTCTGGGATATTAAAACGCAACACATTAAGTGTCACTCATCAACAATTTCATGCAAAGAAAAGGAAAGTCTAAGAATTTATCAGAGATGAAACTGTTTATCCAAATAACAAAGTCTTATTCTGACACGAATTAGATGTTGAATTCAATTATTCCTGACCTGTATTTGGATTTTCTGAGATATATGTAAAATTCCACACATAAACTGGTTCTATACCTGTGTCATTTTCTCCCTGTTTGCCTTGGGGATGAGCGGAGCTTCTGTCAGGAGGGTGGGGCGTCCCTCCGGGGCCACCCGTAGTTCGTTATAGAAGACGTGGTGCCAGATCTTCTCCATGTCGTCCCAGTTGGTGATGATGCCGTGTCCTACTGGGTCTTTGAGTGACAGGATCGCCCGCCGAACTTGGGCCTCGTCTCCGATGTTGCTGTCTTTGTGTCTCATACCTACCATAACAGTCTGAAAGAAAACCATTTAACCATAAAATAACCCATTGTCGTGTTCGGGTATGGGTTCACACAACACAAAAATGATTGTAGCTGGCACCACCGGTCTTGTATACAACGAAGCTATCAGAGATTTATAAATCAAACCCCTCCTGAGAAACAAGCATGGACATACAATGTGCAAAAATGATTGTAGCTGGCACCACCGGTCTTGTATACAACGAAGCTATCAGAGATTTATAAATCAAACCCCTCCTGAGAAACAAGCCTGGACATACAATGTGCAAAAATTATTGTTGGTGGCACCACCAGTCTTGTATCCGACAAAGCTATATGATATGTAGAAATATGGCCAATTTCAGGCTAATATATCAAATTCCTCCGTAAAAAAAAATAAGCACATACATTGTGCAAAAGTCATTGTAGGTGGCGACACCTGTCTTGTGAACGGAGCCATCAAAGACGCATAGAGAGGTCGAAATATCAGGACAATACATCAAACTTACCTTGAGTCTGATGCACTAGGCTGACCAGGCTTGGTGAGAAAGGCAGTTGCCCCGAGTATACTGTGACAAATTGCTCAAGCTACTGCCACTGAATGAACTCTTGACCAGTCTTCCATAGCTATAAATAGATCAAGGCTGAACTTTGTTGCCAAATCTGATGCAGTGGGCAGTCTGCCAACGCTATAAATACACTGCAGCTACTGTACTGAATGAACTCTTGACCTATACCCGGCTGCACTGGGTGGACTCTTTACCTGTTGCCTAATCTGATACAGTTGGCAGTCCTGCAAAGCTATAAATAGATCCAGGATGACCTTTGGCCTGTTGCCAAATCTCAATTAGTAGCCATACCATTGGATAAGCTCACAGATTGGCTCCACATGCAGCCCTGAGGGGCTTGATACCCATGAGGTGATCACATGGTGCTAATGAGGTGTTCACATGCCTTGTGCCTGTCCGCACTGATTGAACTCTTGACCTATATCTGGCTGAACCCAATAAAACTCATGACCTTTTGCCAATTCTGAAACCGTTGGCAGTTTCTCAACCTACTTAAAGATTCAGTCACAATCTTGGCCTGTTGGTAAATCTGTTAACACATACTGAAAGACTTTGGCTAAAATGCTTTTTTTTCAAGCTGACATATTCGTTAGACTTTTTAAAAAAGCTAGAACAATAAAAGATGAATTCCTTTCATAGTTAAAGGTCCAATAATTCTGCCAAAAATCATTCAAGTAAACTTGCACAAAGGCCACCTAAGAATAATTTCGGCGCAATGTTACAGAAGTTATAATTGAAACAACATTTTTTGTAGAAGAACACTATTGCAGTCCTCAGTTTGAGATATACATAATAATGGCCATAAGACCAACTTAAGCTTTTCATGACTCAACCAGAAATCAACAAACTCAATTCTTATATGATTGATAGAACCATGTCCTAGGATAATTCTTATGAAAAATTGAACGATTTAACTTGAAATTTTTTGAGCTGAAAGAGGCTAAAAGTATGAGGTTTTTGCCAATAAAAAAACAGATCAATGCAGGTGGCGCCACGAAATCTGCAATTTCAAATATGAGTAATGAGACCATTGCACAATACTTGGTGATGCTAGCTTCAGTCATTTCTGTGATTGCTATGTCAGTATGCTTACTTTGCCAAATGACTAAGTTCAAATTCGCGTAACTCCCCTAAAAATTGTCAAACGCAAAAAAATTTGTACAAACTTGAGAGGGCTGACCTCTGGGATCATTTCTGTAAAATATAAAACAATTTAGCTGGACCGTTTACAAGAAGAAAATTTTTTAAGGTTTTTCAGCTTTTTCTCAATAAAATCTAAGTTAATGCAGATAGCAAAAAAATAAGCTGAATACCACAACATTTGATATGTGACAGATTATTGCATAAAATCTGGGGATGTTAGCTCCAGCTATTTCTGAGAAATTATGGGTTAATGTACCGATGACCCCGTACAAAAAAGTCAATGCAGGTGGCGCCGGTAATACCTGAATTTCATATATGACTAATGTAACCAACACTGGCATAAAGTTTGGTTATGATAGCTCCGGCCGTTTCTGAGATTGTCATTTTAGTATGCTTTTTTGAACAGATGACCAAGTTCAACTTCCTGTAACTCGGCCAAAATTAACCGAACTTGAACCATTCGAACAAAGTTGAGAGAGATCGTAGAAGAGATTATTTGTGTGAAATATTGAACAATCTGGCTTGACCTTTCCGGAGGAGAAGATTTTTAAAGGTGCTTTTTTAGCCTTCTCTCTATAAAATCTAAGAAAATGCAAAATCCGATAGAGTTTTTCAGATGGCTATTTTTTGCATAAAATTTTGTGATGCTACGTCTTGCAGTTTTCGAGACAGTATGGGTTAACGTACAGACCACAACGCAACACCATCGCATTAGCTCACAGGCTCTCTAAAAAGCTTATACATTTTTCACATGGGTTATAAGACGTTATAAGAACTTTTCTTCACAGGATTTATCTAGTTATCTCAAAGCTTTTTCTCTATAATTATCTTAAAAAATAAGCAAAATCCGATAGAAATTTCAGATGGCTATTTTTTGCATAAAATTTCGTGATGCTAGCTCCTGCCATTTTCGACGCCACACCATCGCATTAGCTCACAGGCTTGCTAAAATCTTATACATTTTTCACATGGGTAATAAGGCGTTATAACTTAATAAAAATTTTCCTTCACAGGAATAATCTATTTCATTAATATGATCTTATAGTAGGCCTGAAATCACTTAAACTTTACAGAAAAGTTATGCGAATTGCGGGCATTATAAAAATCAAGATAATCCTTTTGCAAAGCGTTGAAAATTTTGATTTGCACTTACCTCATATCTTGCTTGTCCAACCACAGGTGGGGAAACTGCTCGGGGAGCATCGTCTCCTGCGAACCCTGCTTTTCACATTACTGAGCCGTTGTCGATTACAACAGCCTGGATCTTGTCGTTATCGTAAAGGAACGTCATTCTTGCATTGAAAGAAATGCTGTAATCAGTAAAATATCTGTCACTGATCTTATAAGCATTATAATATCAATTTTATAATACTAGTTTATTGTTGGGTATTAAAGGGTTAAAAGCCTATTTGACATCGCAATGTAAGAATATGTAAATACCTGTCAAATAAGTTATTAACTAAAAAAAACCCCACCTTCTTTCTCTCTCTCTCTGTCTCTCTCTGTCTCTCTCTCTCTCTCTCTCTCTCTCTCTCTCGCTGTCTGTCTGTCTGTCTGTCTGTCTGTCTGTCTGTCTCTCTCTCTCTCTCTCTCTCTCTCTCTCTCTCTCTCTCTCTCTCTCTCGGGCATGTGTAACATGTATGGCCATTCAATATTGACAAAAAAAGAAAAGAACCTACTGTTCTGTTGTTCTTTTAAAATTTTGGTAGTATTCATGTAATTGTAATTGAGTGGATGGGAGGGGGGGGGGGTTGCAGGGCCCCCCCCCCCCCTCGACCTTACCAAAACAATCTCGGGGAAAAACTGGGGGGGGGGACTCATAGTACACCGTAACGCTCCCAGTTATGTATGTATGTTTTGCTTAATAATGCATTTAAACTATCCCAGATTGCATGATTACAACCTAAATTTTCAAAAAAAAAATCTAAGGCTTACGAAGGGCCCCCCGCCCCAAACCACTAACACCTCGGCCCTTTGCGGCCTCGCAATGTTAGTCCCCCCCCCCCCCCTTCTAAATTCCAATATCCGCCCCTGGTTGTCCCCACTGGAAGTGAAGCGTCTGTTGAAAGCATACGCATTCTGTTCATGCCTTTTTACCCTGTATATATGCCGAGTGGCCAGCCAGGGTAACACCACACGAGACTCACTGATCATATATGGACACACAAGTTACTCATTGCTAACATATAAAGAAAGCTGGTGTTAAACTAATCTGATACGAGGGACCATTCATAGAAATTCCCAGGCACATTACACATCTAATCTTATTTGATACTAGAGTAAGAGTATGAATGACTTGGCGTCTTTTTATAGACTTGATATCATACCTTGAACGGGGAGTGGCGAAATGTCCGTCATTTACTTTACTGCGCTGTATATATACAAAGTACAACAGCCGAACGTTTGAATAATCTTATTGGCTCTACCTGTGGTTAAACGGTTTGGCACTAAAAGCCCCGCGGATGACTGTTTACTGTTGATGACCAAGTATATACATTCATCATACAAATATTGTGATTTCGCCATGCTGTGTTCCATGAGTGATCGAGTCTATGTAGATTTAAAATGATTTTGGTTACACTAGCGGTTTATGCGCAATTTACTCTGATACAATCTGGATTTCCCATTAATGGAATGGTAGCACAAGAAGCATAACTTGACAACAAAAATTCCATATATGGTAACCAGTAACAGCCATGCGGTCAATAACTTCTAATGGCATGCCGACAGGTATGAAGGCGGGGCTTTGGCATAATTATACACAGATCTATATAAGGTTTGAAGCAGGTCGGTCATGAAGAAATCGTCAAGGTTACCGATAACATCAGATAAACTATCTTTAAGGTATCACTTTTAAATAGTAATCATATAATGAGAAATATCATTTCTTTATAAATCCGTTTCTTGTTTATGACAATTACGTCAATGAACCCCAACATTTCCGCCTCTACATGCAGGCGCTCATTTCACAGGCGGGCATGCGACGAGGTCACTTGATGTGGATTCTTTATACTCTATAGTTACCTTATAAGCACATCAGTGGCCATGGTCAGGAGTCCGTCTGTCGTCTGTCTTTTAATCCAGATAACCTTTCTCAGGCTGGGCTTATACTCCCAATATTTAAAATTTATGTTTACAATGAGCAAAGTGAACAATGTCGAAATGGGTGGGGCCTCCTTTTATGTCTCCTTCTTTATGTGCGTGTGTTTTTTGTTTTTTGTTTTTTTTTATGACGTGAATCCAAAATTAATTGCACCATTTTGAGGGTTGCAGCTGATAATGCATTCTTGGTCTAATACAAAGAGTAAAAGTATATGTGCATCATCAGGATGTATAATCCTATATCATATATAATCCTTCAAATTTTTAAGACAGTTACGCTGTTTACACAGCGCTTTACCTATAGGCCTACTACCTATATCGTAAGCGCTGTTTGTTTTGACCTCGTATCCTGAATCGCTACACAAGAGGGGAGCACTGTATTTTGTTCCAATCAGATGAGACCTTGTGCTGGAAGACAAAACGGTTAACCAGCCAAGCGAGGAAGACACGTAGCTTATGTTGTTCAGCTCGTTTTGAGTAAAGGCTCATCGTTTTTGAGTAAAGGCAACCGTTTGAACAGGCCACAGGCTCTGAGAAAATGGCCCAACCCGTGGTTTTCACAGGTCTTTGTGTACATAAGATGCCCGGTCGGTGAGCTGTTATTTAAACGAAATGAAACAACATAGGTTCCGTGCAAACCTCGCTGGCTGGTTTCCGTCTGCTGGCAAACGTTTGCTAACATAGTTGTGATGTCATAATCGAATTGGTCGATGATGCGAGAACGTAGAGGCAGCAATTAAATTTCGACTATTTTTTACTTAGAGTAACCTCTTGAGTGCACTTGAAAGCACTTGAAGCGCAGCTATGGGTGGAGCCATGATGCCTGTCGAGTGTTTTTAACTGGCATTTGGTTGGCTTGCCTGCCTAGTGTCTAAATGTATCATAAACGTCAAAGCAGGCAGTGGGAAAATCAGTAGCTTTTTTAGAAGAGCAAGAATTCCGCTGCCTCGGGAGCGTATGATACAATAGGCACACATTTCTTTAGAACCACGTCCGACACAATGGTGTTTTTGCCCTTGTATGTTTTTTTTTTTTTTTAATTCACCTTAAGATCAATAGATATCTTTTCTCAGCAAAGGCTGTATGAATTTGCGCTATTTTCGTGCATCTTGGTGACAGGATTTCAATAGGTACATTTAGGGGTATTGTCTATAGTTCGATTTTCTTGTTCGTGTCATTCTTATAAAAATAACAGTCATGAAAGTGCATTCATGTCTTATTCACTGAAATTATTGTGACCTTACTTGCTCTGAGTTAACACTCTGGTAGATTGTTCTTTCTTATTATCAGGACTCAAACAAAAGGCCAAGATTTCTCAATAATCACTTGGTGGATTTTCAATGAATTAAGTGTCGAAATTCATCTTGAAAACTTAAACTGGGTTATGATAATTGTAAATCTTCTGGGTCAAAGAGGAAAATTAACACATCTTTATCCCTCTAAGAAGGAAGTTTATCTGGAATCACTGAATGGATTTTCAATATTGTTTCGGTCTATGAATTGCTGTAACCTATAATTCATCTATTTTTAAGCATTTTTAATTGTCTTTTTCAGAATGTCAGATTACAAATCAAATCGCGAGGACAAATTTTAACTGTTCACAGAAGAAACGTCAATGTCACGTCAAGACAGGTCCGCATTGAATTTTCAAGGTTTATCTTAAAATCTCACCCTTGAGCACATCAGGAGAAAATTTATACAACATTTCCTGATGAAAATCTAGTTAAACAGCCCAGAGGCGGCGGCGTCCCCGTTGGTAAAATTGGTGGTATCTAAACCAGAAAGTCCAACAATGAACACCACTGTTCGTTGACACAAACGCTTATGTTAGGTTAAAATTGTAGATCTTAACAGCAGGTAAATGAAGTTGTCAGATATACATGAATACTTGGGCCTTATCTCTATAGTGTTAATGTATATATATATATATATATATATATATACATTTATATATATATATATATATATATATCTTTAAAGTGGTCTTTTTTATTTTTAAACAGAAAATGAAATACAAAGAGAAATAAAGTGTGTGATCAGTTCTTGTCTGGTTTATTACTTAAAGGCTATTACAATGCGTATTTTACATGATCAGCCTTGGTGCCCTCTCAGGTTAATTGAGATGTTTTTCGTTGGGAAACGTTAGATGACCCTTAAAAGTTAAAATACAGAAACTTTTACCGTATACGTTTTATCACACACTGAAAATTCGAGATGTCCTAGGTTTGTTTATGTTTAAAGGGGCCGAATCACCGACCTGACCTAAACTAAAGGTAATCCCTTCGAGCTTTTATAAAAAAAGTAGGCCAGAAAACGTGGATATCACCGCAAATAGGCGATTTGTCTCGTTTATATCAACATGTTTATGAAATGTGGGGGCCCGCCAAAATAACCAAAAGAAATTCAACAAAGGCATCTGGCAGCAAGTCCGAAAGGTCACAGCTTTATAAATGGCGTTTTGCAACAAGTGACCTTCCTACCTCTACATATATGTAACCTACAACCTTAGATTAAATGTTTTCCCGTTTGTCAACATTAATCATACATGTCAACATACATCCTTCACGAAGGCGTTATTAGAACGGTTTATATCCAGAATTACCCTTATATCATTAATATATACACAGAGGAAGCCAGATATCACTGAAATTCTTTTTCAAACGGTAGGTGAATGGGCACCTTCAACAGTATATTGTGGGATGACTGCTGGATTCGAAGATTTTAGAAGAAATCGTAAAGCTGCATAATAAACTAAACCAATAACATCATTCTGCATATTACCCATAGTGTTTTATCATATCCATGTAGGTAATATTTTGATCTTCTTCATGGAGAAAAGAATTAACATGTTTGTATAATGAAGGAAGCCTGCTGTGTGTTAATTTGGTTTATGGATTGATAGTCTATTGAAATAAACGTGATCATCAAATGTGATTTATATGTGTTTATATCTCCCCTCCCTTAAGCGGGATCACTATATATATAATGTATATACAGTGTTTACTGTTAAGCCCCCTCCGCTCCGTCGTTACTGGATGCAAAGTACATCATGCACACACTAAGCAACAATCCAAACAAACATACATGCTTATATGCCATTCAAAATACACATATATAAAACAGAAAGACTGAAGTATGAAGTTAAAGTTTATTATTGACGGAGTTTTGTATCACAAGATGTGTGGGGTATGATATGCAAACATTTATATAGATAATTGTATTATATCTCTTATTCAAAACATTAGCTGACTAAAAGATAAAAATATAAATATATATAAATATATATACATATGATACATATTATACATATAAATACCTAATCGTTATTTCAAATGGCAATGATACGCAAATATTTCTACATTTCATACATTATTCGACCAATATCATATGTAAACTTCACGATGCATTATTTTCACAAATATTAAAAATTTTATCTATTATTACAAAAATATATACAAATACATACACATATATACACATATATATATGGTTCTGTAATATATGCAGGTCATATAAACAGAGCATCAGAGAAGGAATGAAGGTGCATGCAAGTCAAGGCATTTAGTATGGTGCATACCCTGCCTCACTCTTATTCAAGTTAAAAGATTCTCTGTTACCGGAAGCGGTAACACCGTTACTTCATTCGGTTCTGTCATTATATGCACATCTGTAACTTGAAAATTATCGCATCACGGTGTATGGACGTTTGTAAATTTGTACCCTAACCGTTAATGGAAGCAGACGGGAATTCCTGATAATTCTATGGTGAGAAGGAAACTTATAAGACGCACATTTTACTGTTAGCTTTAGAAACATTTCCTGTGGACGATGCCTGGGCCCATTTCGTCGTACTCTTCCTTGGATATCCACATATCACCAAAGGTACTCAGAGATGCGAGTATCGATCCGCCGATCCACACTGAGTACTTCCGCTCCGGGGCTGCGATGACCTGGACCTTCGTTCCAGAGGGCGCCATGGTGCTCAACTCCTTGTTCATGCGGTCACAAAGACCTGTGGTTAACAATCGTTGAAAATAAAATCCTCGCTTTGCATTTCACAAGACCAAATAAATATAAATGTCACAAAGAGCTCATACATCAAGGCATGGTTCATACATATTTTCATATGCTGTCGTATTGCTTTTAATTATAGATACAGTTTCTTTGATTAATTTTGCTACATAAAAATTTTAAGCTCAATATATTTTTTTTTTTGTCATAATGTTCGAAGGTAGATATTATTTTTTATTATATTGTTTCAGTTCTGTTAACCAATATGAACGCGTGCTAAACGTATTAACAACACGATGCCTGTTTAAAGGTATCTTCGGACACCAACATCACATACCGTTATGGTATAAAAACTGAGTCAGTGTTGTGGACGGACCAGGGTCATGATACCTACCAGGAAACATGGTGCTGCCACCAGACAACACGATGTTCTTGTACAGGTCTCTTCTGATGTCGATATCACACTTCAGTATAGAGTTATACAGGATTTCATGAACACCAGTCGCTTCCATACCTACAGAAGAAACATTGTTTATATTAATTTTGCAATAAACTTTTATAAAGATATCCATTTTATTACAGAAACAGTTAAAAGTCTCTGCTATAAGTGTAAGCATAAACGAACGTACATTTTTCGAAATTGGATATTGGCATTTGAAAAACACATACCAAGAAATGCGGGTTGAAATAGGCACTCTGGGGCACGGAAGCGCTCGTTGCCAATGGTAACAAGAGTTCCGTCGGGGAGTTCGTAAGATTTTTCGAGACTGGAGCTCTGCATGGATGACGTCATTTCCTGTTCAAAATCCAGAGCCACGTAGCAGAGTTTCTCCTTCATGTCACGGACAATTTCTTTTTCCGCTAAAATGTGAGAAAGATGCAGTCTAAATATCTCACTATGGCAAAAGTCATGTATTTTTATGATAATTTATGTGAAAAGTAAGCTTGTATAACATGCCCTGATATGGCAACTTCATCGACCATAGCCAATTCATTGCCAATTAGTTGTACTTATGGATTTTAAACATCATACTTGTTTCTTAAATGAAAGTTGGGCCTACCTGATGTTTCAAAATTATATCCCCTCTCGTGTAGAATTCTGCAAAGGTATGACGTCAGATCCCGTCCTGCCAGGTCCATACGTAAGATGGCATGCGGCAGAGCGTAGCCTGTAAGAAGATAAAAGTGCCCAGTAAATTACGGAGGGTACAAGACAAAGAAAAGTATATACATGTATATGATGGGAAAATTACTGTTCGAACATATGATTCACTCTTACATCTAATCTGAATGTCTTAATCGCAAGATATGACTTAAATTCCAAATTATTTCGCGCTCAGTACATAACATATTAACCTTTTAAGATAATGCATGTGTAATCTACGGGTCTTTAAAAATAAATGAATTAAATATGATTATTGATACGGTACACTCTAAAAACAAACTGGTCAAATATTTGATAAATTTGGTTTGTTGAGATGATATTGGTATAGATTTAACCAACACATTGGTTATTTCAACCAACTTGCTGGTCATGCACTAACCAAACCAATTGGTCATTTTGACCATTAGTATTGGTTGACCATTTGGTTGCAAATATTTAACCCATTAAATTGGCTGAGTCAAAAACTGGTTGATTTTACCAACATATGGGTTATTTTTACCATAGATTGGTGAAGCATTGACCAAACCGATTGGTCAGTATCACACAAGACACAAAATTGTCAGAGATCATTGTAAGTGAAGCAAGCTTTACTGGCTGAGGGGCAGACCGTCCGACTTGTATGCGGGCGGTCACAGGTTCGATTCCACAATCGGGAGGAATTTGTGCCCCCCCCCCCCCACCCCCTTGAAACCCTACATAAAGCTGCCCGAGTCTAAAGAATGGTTGAACAAGATTTCTCAATCTAGAAAACGAAACAACTAAAAAAGGGAGTGAAAGTAGCACTGGTCTGACCAACTGGAATTAGTTGATATGACCAATTTCCTACTTGATTTAACCAATTTTTTGGTTGACCTCAAAAAAGGTATATTGGTTGGGAATAGTAATTTTTTGTTAAATTGACCATTTTGTTTGGTCTTAAAACCTACATTAACCAAAAATATTGGTTATTCAAACTAAAAAAAATGTTGATATGACCATTGCATTTGGTTTAATTTAACCTATATTATGGTTATATTAACCAATTTGTTTTATAGTGTAATTTGTTTTGAGTGTATAGGCTTATTGTTCCATCGATTAATTGTGACAAACAAAGTTTCTTTATACCTTCATATATGGGGACCACGTGAGACACGCCGTCACCAGAATCGTACACAATTCCTGTTGTACGACCTGACGCGTACAACGACATGACGGCCTGGATGGCCACGTAGAAGGCGGGAACGTTGAATGTCTCAAACATGATCTGGAAAATCACAAAAATATGCGATATTATAGGACTGAAATGTTAATCTTCCTGATACGATAGCATAAATAAACAATGAATTTTTCATCTGAAGGAAAAGTAAAAAATACCTCTAAATTTTAAACACAGGAGTCTGAGCTTTTGTTCATTCCATTTCTATGGGCTATTACAACACAACACAATAAGTGTCACTCGTCAACAATTTCATGTGAAGAAACGAAAGTCAAACATTTATTCAAAGTGAATTTGTTTATCTCATTGATCAATTCTAACTTATCCATACACAGATTTTATTTTAAACTCATAGTTTCTTGATCAGTATTTGGATTTTCTGGTGTGTATGTAAAATTCCATACATATACAGGTTCTATATACCTGTGTCATTTTCTCCCTGTTGGCCTTGGGGTTGAGCGGAGCTTCTGTCAGGAGGGTGGGGTGTTCCTCCGGCGCCACCCGTAGTTCGTTGTAGAAGGTGTGGTGCCAGATCTTCTCCATGTCGTCCCAGTTGTTAACGATGCCGTGTTCTACTGGGTATCTGAGTGACAGGACCCCCCGCCGAGCCTGAGCCTCGTCTCCGATGTAACTGTCTTTGTTGCCCATTCCCGCCATGACAATCTGTTAAAAAATACCATAGGCCTGTATATATACATGTTCTATCTTTCTGCACCTGCATGAAGATATTTTTCCCCTTTGCAAAATATTATGAATGGATTTATGAAGTTTAGTGGAGGGTTTAGTTAGAGCTCACGGAACTATAACCTTAAATACACGGTCAGTATAGGCCTTTAATGTTGGACTGATAAACCTACTTGAGTCGTGCCACAAAATCATACGAGAAAATGCACTTCGACAGTCATCCATCCTATTGCATGGATATCGTGGTAAACAGTCAGAGAAAGCTGGTGGAAATCTGGAGCCCCGTTATATATATTAAATTCAATGATAATATACCATTGTGACACGGGCCTTTTTTTGTTCCGGCGATGTAAGTTTAATTGGTGGATACTGTCGGGGTATAAATTAGTCATGCGACTACATACATTGAGCATTTTTTCTATCTTTTGATTTTTTTTAAATAATCAAAACAACGACTTCATAAACTTGCGAAAAAAAGAGCTGACATTTTGACACTTACTTCGTATCTGGAACGACCGACCACCGCGGGAAATACTGCTCGGGGAGCATCGTCTCCTGCGAACCCTGCCTTGCACATTCCTGAGCCATTATCGATTACAACAGCCTGGATCTCATCGTTATCGTGAAGGAACGTCATTCTCACTCTGTAAGAAACGATGTATTCAGTAAAGAATTAAATTAGAAAACATGCATCTAATACCATCTGACCCAGTGTCAGTGTTAGCACAAACGCACTGGATGGCTCTGAGCGTGTTCCTTATGTAAGATTTCTGTATTGATCACAGAATCACGTGGAAACTTTACCACATTATTTATATTTAGTAATATATTATTTTTTAAGTATCAGATAACCCGTGATTTTGACCATATGGTCAATTAAAACTCTGTAATAATTAATACTACTCTCATTATCACTCAATATATATATATATATATATATATATATATATATATATATATATATATATATATATTATATATATATATTATGAGTAAAAATATTGTAGTTATGGTAGGTATCACAAAGTAAGAAGAAACTGGGGTCTATGAGTAAATTTAATGAAACAAACTGTGTCAATCTGTAGAATAATTTATTTTTTGGTATATAAGAATTTTGCTGCAAATTAACGCGATTTTAATTTTTTTTAAACAAGCATGGAGAAACTTATGCTGAACACGGTCGGGCCCTCATCCATCATGTTTAAAATTTTAACAAATGTCAATATCTCTGTCCCTTGCCGTGTCTGTGTGTGAGTGTGTCTCTTTCGCTCTCACTTTAACACGTACAGAACCATATAGAAAATATACAATTTTATTATATACAATTTAGTTTAGTATTAATTGAGACCATGCATGTATCAAGGTGCTGAGTATTAACAAAGGAACATACCTGTTGCTTTTCGTGTTTCGGTAAAAGTTGCCTTCTTGCACCTGTAGCTACTTAGAGTAGAGTTGCAGCGTCTGTTGAAAACAAACGGATTCTGCTGATGTATTTATACCCTGTACGCAGAGTGACCAACCGGGGTTACACCACACTTGACTCACTGATCATATATGGGCACAAGTTAGTCATTGCTAACAAATAAGGAAAGCTGGTGTTAAACTCTACTCTGATACGAGGGACCATTCATAGGGATTCCCAGGCACATTACACACCTAACCTTATTTGATACTAGAGCAAGAGTATATAAATGAGCCGGCGTCTTTTTATAGACTTGATATCATATACATTGTACCGCAGGTGGTGACTTGCCCGTCATTCACTATAACCATGTTCGCCCTTTTATATATACCGAACATATACAACAGCCGAACGTATGAATAATCTTGTGCCTGAGGTTAATCTGACTGGCGCTGTACTATGAAACTCATAACATAGAGCTGTCTATCTTGATGACCATGTTTAGAAACTCATCAGTCAAACATCGTCTGTGTCGCAATGCTGGATTTTCAATTGGGTGAATATTTTAATGGGTCATCGATTAAGAGTAGTTTTAAGGGACGCCAGCGTTAAAGAAGTTATAATTGCGATGGCATGTTCATAAATTAAAAATTCAGGTTTACCAAATAAGGGACGAGAGCTAGAGAAGCAGACGAAGGCGAAAAACACCAAATATGGTGAAATCAATGCATGTCAACTTCAGCTGTCTGCACATTAACGTGCATATACATGCACATAGAATCCATATTGGAGTATCGTGGTAGTGGTAGTTATAGCATCTCGGGGGGGGGGGGGGGGGGGGGGGGGATAAAGGCACCTGCATCGTGTATACAGAACCACTTCTTTATAGATACACTTCTATAGC
Organism: Sipunculus nudus; assembly: GCA_026874595.1. NCBI lineage: Eukaryota > Metazoa > Annelida > Sipuncula > Golfingiida > Sipunculidae > Sipunculus > Sipunculus nudus. Next base: position 57,398,137 of record CM049311.1, on the reverse strand, counting down.
TTATAAATAATTCTATATGCAATTAAATCCGAATAGATCCCACACACCGAAATACCCGCTTTCTCGAATGCCTTTTGCTGTAAATTATGTATATTAATACTTCACAATAATGCAATTATAAGTATTATATAATACTTATTACGTGAACAGATAATAAACTGTGAACATTAATAATATTGCTACGGTTTATAAGGTGTTCATGTTTGAGTTTGCCTCGTGCTAAAGACAGTAATCAGGTAATCCCGCTTTAAACAAATACAACATACAACGTCGTTACAAGTTCACCTTTAGCCACAGATCACGCATGAGAACAAACAAGCACACATATATCCAATTAATTGCCTTATTTTACTTCTTAATAGTGAAGGTTCAGGATGCCGTAAATATTTTTTTCTTTTGTATATCACTTTATGAGTAAACAACAGATTATGTCTGGAGTGCTGTTTACCTTTAAGGCATTTTTTTAATCAGTTTGGTTAATTACGATACTGCTTTAAATATTCTTTTCTTGCAACATATACTTTATGACAATGGCTCGCTGATTTTATATAGTTGAAGGGTTTCATCTCACCAATGTCGGAATGAGCTATAGCAGATGACCAGTTACAAGATTGTGAAATTTATAAGAAGAAAAAAAAATAAAATAAATTTAGGCTCTTGTACTTGTCTAAAACAACTTATCTTTTTATTTGTCCATTGCTACCATATTTAAATTAAATCTGACATTATTTATTGCAGATATCACTTCGAGAGATGTTTTAACCAAAAACAAATTTGGTTATTTTGTTTAACTCAGCAAACTTCAGTTAGATATCACTACGGGATGCTCCTGTGTTGAGGTGGGTGTACAGAATCTTAGCTGCGTCTATATTGTCCGAACGAAGTGAATAACACAAAACCAAAAACCTTTTTTTCGTTCACATGCTCGGTAAAGTTGTGGTAAAGGGTGTTTGGTAAGCTGTGACTTGCACAGGGTCTGTTTACTATGAAAATGATGGCACGCGCAGTCGGACCTAAAACAGTTGTACAATATAAATATGTTTATATAGTGAGGGTGTAGTACTTAAAGATGGATTCCTGAGGTGGATAGCAGATACATCAGATCAAAGAGAACACAAACGAAGTCTCTCGCTGTACCGGGTAGGTGTGTGAATGTTGGTCCAGTCTGACATCAAGGATTTGTGTCCAGGCGGCCCGATAAAGTGAATATGCCCTGCAAATTAAAGCTATAGTGTTCGGCTTTTTTGTGTGCCCACCTGCAGTTATTTCTGTACAAATTTGAGAACTTCAAGTTAGCAAATGTGAGTGTCGAACGGGACTGTTGACAAACCAGATTCCAAGCTCCACATGCATCTGTCCTAGTAGTCGGCGCTACCAGTTCAGTGCGTTTATCATTGTTCTTTTTAATAGTGGTGGATAAGTTTATATATATATAAACATATATATATATATATATATATATATATATATATATATATATATATATATTGATTTAACCGAAAATCAATCGGGTCATCTTCGACTCGTACAAAATCAGCGTTTTCATGTTACACTGAATCAAAAGTCATCTATATAAGAAAAGAGAATCTTATTTGTAAAAAAAAATACTTCTCGGTGTTTGAAAATCTATTAAATAAAAATATGAACTCATAATCTATTAATCTAAATTAGGCTAATAAATATATATCGGAAATAAATATATATCGGAATTGTGGTTATAGCAAGATTACCTTATTGTGAGAATATATATATATATATATATATATATATATATATATATATAAATATATATATATATATATATATATAAATATATATATATATATATATATATATATATAGGCCTATATTATTATTATTATTATTATTATTATTTCAGACAATAAATATGTTTTATGACGACTCTGACGAGATCCGAGCTGTTGTAATCGACAACGGTTCCGGAATGTGTAAAGCCGGGTTCGCAGGAGACGACGCTCCCCGGGTATTTTTCACAACAGTCACTGGACGGCCAAAGTGCAAGGTTAGTGTTCACAGACACAACTGGTAATCTTCGACACACATTAGTTCTTAATTTTATATGAACTTGTTTTAATTGATATGATTGAGTGCAGTTTTTACTGGAAAAAATTACTACGGCACCTGGCGCGATCATGTGAATATTGACCTGTACACTTAAAATGTTATACTTTCCTTAAAATGTTGACAGTGATACTTCCATGGCAAAATACTTTAGGCCAATGAACATTCCAGTTGTAAGACTACATAAAAATCCATGGCGTTTCGGGATGCTTAAAATCAGTCTTACAGGGTGGCATCGCTACAGATACAAGTCATAAACGAGGATGTTCAAAATTATCTATTCAATTACTGTTCACAGAATAAGGGATATAATGACAGTTACATTGGAGACGAGGCGCAGGCTCAGCGGGGGGTCCTGTCACTCAGATACCCAGTAGAACACGGAATCGTCACCAACTGGGACGACATGGAGAAGATCTGGCACCACACCTACAACGAACTACGGGTGGCGCCGGAAGAACACCCCGCCCTCCTGACAGAAGCTCCGCTCAACCCTATGGGTAACCGTGAGAAAATGACGCAGGTCTGTTTCCTTATTCTAAAGTTAATTGGAAAAAGCGCACATGGTTTAAAAGTTCCTCATTAACTTCAGAAATAACCAGATAATATCGTATATCATATATGTGAAAGCCGGAAGTGAATATCTTTGTTAATGATTACCACCAATCTGACACAACTTATTCCCAGAAGTTCCCAGTTATTAGGAACCAGACACGGCGAGGTATAGTAAATGAACAATGAGAGAGATTCAAAAAGAGAACAATGTCTTTTTAATATATGTGCAGTCTGATTTTAAATCAAAGCCTCATTTAACTGTCTGGAACTTATATTTTTCATCATAAACGCAGACGAGACGTTTGAAATACATTTTATATGTAAAGCTAATATAATGGTTTGCAAAACATGCGTTATGGGTACCCCAAGCATAAATATATCAAACAATTAAATTGCAGAATAATAGAATATTATCAATTTTAATTTTTAAGGTAACAACCATGAAGTGGCACGTCTCTACCAAACTACAAGTCGTTTGCTGTGAAGTGATTGGCTTCTTTCTGAAACACTGCACACGGGTTTATTTTTTCAATATATGTTTTACAGACGATGTTTGAGACTTTTAACGTGCCCCGGTTCTACATCGCGCTCCAGGCCGTGTTGGCGGTTTACGCGTCCGGCCGTGGCTCGGCGGTTCTGCTTGAATGTGGTGACGGCGTGTCCCATGTACTGCCTGTTTATGAAGGTATTTTAACAAATGCACGTATACAGGGTCACGTATCGTACTATAGACCTTATCCGCGATCATGGTCATCGCGCTTAGTGATAGATTTCTGTGTTCGGGTCCAATGAGTTTGTTTTGTGAGTTTTGTTAAACAAATTTAATACTAGAAATCAGAATGCTCATATATACAAGCCTCCGCCATTTATATATTCGGCCCATAATCCTAGGTATTCGTACATAAATGACTGAAGATTTGTGACTATTCTTTGATGACGATCTTGGATCCGGATCATTTTCTGGATCCACGTCAAAATCGATTCGGTTCTTAATTGGCCCATTTACATATACTTTATGTGATATAAGCCTTGCTCATCTTACTTATGAATAAACTTGGTAATTAATGTTAAGAAAGGATATATTATAACGGCTCCTTGACGAATGATTAAGCTTGTTATCTACTAGCTGTCGATTTCTGCTCAGTTTTTATCAAATGTACACGTGATTGCCTTTAGTAAATAGGCACCAAGTTTTGGAATAAGCCTCTATAAACCTTATAAATAATTCCAGTTTTGCTTGGAAGATATTGTAACGATCAGTATTAACATATGATAAAAACTTCCATGTATCTCCCGAATCAAAATACGGAAAAGGCGTTAGGGAATTCATGATGATCTGTTTAGGTATTATCCATCGACATTCATGTATATTTGCATTGTTGGTCATTTGCGCGTGTGTGTGTGTGTTTTTTTTTTGGTCAAAATTGTATTGTTACAGGGTACACGGTCCCTCACGCTATCCATCGCACGGATTTGGCAGGGCGGGATCTCACGTCATACTTGTGTCACATGCTTCAGGAACGAGGCTACTCTTTCGAAACTCCAGGTAAACTAGTGCACGCGTATAGTATGTTTATGGATGTGTTCGAATGTCTTGGTTAGAATCATAATATACATTTGTGACCAGACCACGTGCCTGATACCTGAGTTACAATAGACGACAGATTTTTCTTATTTAAACTCCTTGTCTTCATATTTTATTCTTGGGCCGGATATTAGTAAGAAAACCTGAAATATCTTTAAACCGTAATGGCTTTTATTTTACAATTAAATGAGAGCCCTCTTATTTCGATTATTTAGTTTGTCTTTTTGGTTGATATTTATCACTGATATAAATTGTAACGATTTCCCTGACAGCTGAGCAGCAGGTTGTGAGAGAGATGAAGGAGAAGCTGTGTTACGTCACATCCCACTACGAGGCTGACATGAAGCTTTCAGGGCGGAGTCATACATTCGAGAAGCCTTATGAACTCCCGGATGGAACTGTTATCTTCATTGGCAACGAGCGGTTCCGGGCCCCAGAATGCCTCTATCGGCCAAAGATGCTTGGTATGTAAAGTCATCTCCCGCGCTCGCTCGTCTGACATATAATATTCCAATTTTTAAGTTTCTTTCTTTACTGATAACTTAATGTAGACATGTTTCAATATACTGTCGAGGCACATGGCCCTTTAAATATCTTTATTTACTTTATAAATTGATAGTCCTAGCGATATGCAGTGCCTTGATCTTTCTATAGCGCCAAGGGAAATTTAAAATATGAAGTGACATTTTTATTTTCTGAAGTGATATTTTTAGTTTCTGAAGTGATATTTTTAGTTTCTAAGAGGATTAAAGGTCATATTCGCTAGTTCCACATTTTATCATTCCTCAAGTAACTGATATATGATAAAAGACCGCAATGGAGGCATTATTGCGGCGATAACCATTATGTTGGTAAAAACTCTGGAAATGATCACTCAAAACTGTTACCTACAGGCCTGAATTCCCTTGGTGTCCACGAGCTCGTCTACTGCTGTCTCACATCATGTGACATTGACATGAGAAGGGACCTCTACGCCAACATTATCCTCTCAGGGGGCAGCACTATGTTTCCTGGTATGTCATCCCGCACACTATTTTAGTAAAGGTTTTCCACGTTTTATTTACATAAGCCAGGGAGTATTTTTTTTAATTGGAAGGTTGGTTTGTCGGATAGCAATTTTACGTTAAAAGTTATAATCAGATTATTTTAAAATAAAATTTTTACCCAGGGGACAACCATTAATCTTTGAGCGGTATTCTTGAGCATCATATTATGTTTATTTTATAAGGATTCGTAAGCATTGTCACGCATAGCATTTTGTTGACCCCGACCGAAGGCCAGAGCCATTCACGTGTTTAGGAACCGCCTTTGTTCTAGCGAGCAGACTTCACCTGTAATCCAACAATGGGGAAGATAAAACCGTGACACACATTTTTTTTGTGAAGCACACACCAAAGTTTGATGAGGATACTGGCGAAGTGTTCACTAACTACGTTTCTACTTTATCATAATCGTTCAGAGTTGCAAGCATGTAAATATAATAATCATTTGGCTGTGATTCGCTTTATTTCTTGACAAAATAATCTTGTAAGTATTATGACAGTTCAGATTCTTAAATGAAAAAGATTTTTTTTTTATAAATGCCAGTAAATAATTCGATGATTTCAGTTCTCAGCTTTTTTTCCGACATTCTCAATGTCATTATTTTACAGGGTTTGCAGAGAGGATGAAGGAGGAAGTAACTAAAATGTTGCCTACAACAATGATGGTCAAGGTCATAGCTCCTCCGGAGAGGAAGTTCATGGTTTGGATCGGTGGCTCCATTTTGGCATCCTTGAGTACGTTTTCACACCTTTGGATCACCAAGGCTGATTATGAAGAGACGGGTCCTTGTATTATCCACAGAAAATGTCTTTGAATTGGGAGGTCTCTTATCTCTACTGAAGTTGATTGTCGCCACGAGACAGTCCTGTCGATGTCTCTTTCCCAGAATAGAGTAAGGGATATTGTTTAATATGTATGGCTGATGGACTGAAGCGTCTGATTGAAAGGAGGATATGTGGGCGGGTTGTTTTAAAGCCTTGTAGTGTTTACGATATGGTCAGTCCGCAGTGCATGTACGTGAGGCCAATATACACTGAATGTAACATACATTAGAACACCGAAGGCACCTAAGAAACAGCATCTGTGACTCTGGCATTGAAAAAATACAAAGCTGTGGCAGCATTGGTTTACGTAATAGAAGCGAACAGAGATGATAGAAAGTTAATGTGATTTGAAAGAGACGATGAAATAATATTAGTTAATGTGATGATTACGTTGCTTGGGAATGATTCCAAGTTACTTGGATCTGAGCTATAAATTGAAAACGCATGCATAGAGAAGAAACCGCCAGCCTCAACAACCGACTGACTGGGCCGAAAACGTGAAGGTAAATGTCCTTAAAGGTGTACCATTAATTGTCGTAAGACTGACTTAATAGTTTATGTACATCGACAGTATTTATGATTTTTTTTCTAATAAAAGGAGGTAGTGTTGCGCTATCCTGTAATTGATTTGGAACATCGTGCCATGTGGATGTCTGTTGTAATTTGTCTTTTTTTCTTCATTTTATACCGTAGACAGTAAAGTATACGTGGTGAGGTGCTGTTTAACTGACTCAAGATGCTAGTCTGGGGTAAAGGCTACTTAGTGGTGCAAAATTCTTTTAAATAGTTGTTCACAGCGGATTTTGACTGTCCAGGAGTCCCTGATGAAAGTCCGGCAAGTGCTACTCTGGCCCCCTTGGGGATTTTGCAAAATCCATGATGGCGTCCAAGATTGCCTACTAATCATAAATATATCTGTAAATCTTTTATTTTTTATTGAGTCTCATACAATTGTTGGTTACTTTAACTGGATTTTCAGGGCCAAGGTATCTAATGATACTACTGGATACTTCGCGTGACCCCTTGATTTCCCAGTGTGAGGATGGCGCCCAGGATGGCTACCTAATTATGACAATAAATCGTGAATGGCCTGACACATTACAAATCTTTGGGAATCGAATACAATGTTGCCATTAAAAGTAAACTTATGCACAAGATTTTACACTGCTTTACCAAAACTTTTAACAAAAGTCCTTTTATATTATTTAACCATTACCAGGATATATTATGCCTTTGCGGTCGTTGGTGTTATGCACGGATAATTATGTCTCCCCTCCTATGGGGGACACCTGTAGAGTTTGGTCTGATGGCCGCCTCGTCCTCAGTATCATTTCTTGTGAACACGATAAAGTTTGAACAACTCAGTATATTTTCATGTAAATTGATACGTGAATTGTTTCTCCCATAAGTTGGGATGAGTTTGAGACCCAAAATGACATTGACTTCCTCTCCAAAGTCAAATCAGCCGAAAAAGAAATATTATGAACACTAACTCTTGAAACACTCTATTTTTTTCATGAAATTTCATACGTGCATTGTTTCTCCCAAAGTCTCAGGCGATTTGAAAAACTGATGAAACAAACCATTCAAATTTTGAAGTAATCCCGATTACCAGATTATGTATTTCTATAAAGGATTTTTTTTATCATTGCGAGACCGTCCTCATTCACTGGAAGTTTCCAGAAAGTGGATGTATCACCTAATACTATAACTTTTTTCTTGGCAACTTCTTGCAAGCAGAGCTGCCATATAATGCATCCATGAACATTATCGAACCGTGCTCATAACACCCATTTCTCTCTGCTTGGATTTAGATATATATTAATATATATATATTATATATATATATATATATATATATATATATATATATATTTCCCTCGAATAGGTATACACATACCGAAAATTGACCAGATTTACACAAGTAGCAAGCTCGGAAGAGAGTGAATTTAAATGTCTCTGCACGTAAATTGTCACTGCGAGCTAATGTTGCGTCAGAGGTCACGTTTGGTACCAAAGTGCTTGCACTAGACAAGTATGTGTGTATTAAACTGTATGATCATATATAGACTATTCAAATGAGGGGGGGGGGCTTATAGGCGTGAGAGGTAATAACATAACTAAGCCGTTTTGGTGCCTTTGTTGTGTGCTTGAGTATTAAAGGGTAACCGAGGCTCAGTTCAGTCTGCCCGTTCACAATCGGTAAAGAACACACCTGTAAGTCTAAATTGTGTCAGTTGACATCACACTTTGTAAAAAAAAAGACATACTCCTCATGTTATTATTCAGCTGTGAGTGCGCCTCAGAGAGAGAGAGAGAGAGAGAGAGAGAGAGAGAGAGAGAGAGAGAGAGAGATTGTAAAAACCGGTTTACATCACGTTATACGTGCCATTACCTGCCATTCATGTATTACCACGCATGGGTCAGTCTGTCTTTCCCCATGACTATAAAAGGCTGCAGGGCATCTTTATATCCCGATATGGATATAACACTTTGGGATTCGATGATCACATGACATAGCCATATTTGGCATACATGTCTGACAGACGTCTAGCTTTTAGTGCTCAACGTGTTTGTACATATATGACTGACAAATATCGGTGTCCGAGGCTGGAAAATAAATGATACTAACCTGCATACTAGTTGATCAATAGTTATCGCCCTCTAAACAGGGGACGAGACCCTACATGAAAAATTAAAATATACAAGCGTATCACCATGGTATTATAATATAATACGGTACCATATAAGGAAGAGAGGGCAATGATTTTTGATGAACCGATAAACACACTTGGCGATATCGTACACTGCTGTCTTGTTTATAAACAGACCAGGCACCGATCTGGTAGTCCCTAGTTACGCACATTGACATGTTATAACTGTTCATAGTAACCTCGGGAAAAGTGAATCATTTTCATATCCCAAAGTCCCTTATCAATATACAAATATAATAGTAAACATTTTTGTTCACACGCTCGGCTGTTTTCTTAGGAAGCCTCATAGATTTCACTGCAGGCGCAGGAGATTGAATCCTTCATTAATCCGAACCTAATTTGTCATTGTTAGATAAAATGACGTCAGAGGGATCATTTGTTAGCCTGTGAGCGCTTCATAGTACCAGTGTACGTGTGTGTTTGTGTTTCACTGCCATAGGTATATAGTAAAGGCAGTCGAATTTCACCCAAGGAGAATGGTGCCATTCGTGGTATGGAAAATAATTAAATTTTGAGAAATATTTGAAGCAATAATCGACTGTAATTCAAATACACTGATAACTAATTTGATGCAGAAATAGATGCACAATTTACCATGATTGGGAATATTTCCTTTGTATAACGACGTCTTGTGATATCTAAATATAGATGATGACCATTGATAGGCCTATCCGTATCGACAGAACTGCGCCTCACCTACCTCCACAAGTGTGTGCGGGGTGCGCCCCCTGCCCCCAGACCTGGGTTCAAGCATGCACTGACCAATGCTCCGTGCTTGTGTCAGCTCGTGTCGTTGCTTTAATTAAAACTCCATGGTCTGTCTTATGCTGCTTGGCTAAAGTTTTGAACGGTTGACTGGAATTTTGAGTTGGTCAACAGTTTTGATCTGGTGACAGCTCTGTAAAGTCATGCTCTCGGTTGCTTGTGAAGATTAATGTGGAATTCCTTTGATTCACCCGTATCAGTGGCGCTATGTGTGATGCATCATTGCACTATGAATGGCCCTCCAAATATGGTATATAAGTAATAATGTAGGCATCAAGATAAGACATTGGACTGAGGCAAGGTATAAATACGGGTGAGTAATGTCCCCCGTACTTGTTCCACTGAAACTGTGCTCGTAATCCATACAGATCGCACCCGTACACAACAGTGAACATCTTGTCCAGGGGAAATAAGACTTATAATTAAGGTTGGTGTTTATTTTTTATGAGATACTCGATAAAATACGTCGATATGCATTTTTTATGCATGCTTTCAACCTTTGTAACAAAGGTCAACCAAGAATCATCCAAAAAATTAAGCATCCGACATTTTAAAATTATTAATTTTCTTAATGTTTTTTTTTTCTTACAGAATACTCTGTTTGTGTGTGTGTCTATCTCCTGTCCTTCATAAATATTCGTGCCAATTTTTTAATGGTAATGTAAAACTCAGTCTTATAAATTATTGATGAATCGGATAAATTATGCAAATATTGTTTTATTCTGTGATTAGAAATCGTTTAATAATAAGAGTATTTGATTTGATTATACATGTGGTTAAATGTAAGGGTCACTCGTCAGCTCAATGTTCACATAACTGACTGATTTCCTTGAGACGGGCGGCAATGGTCAGTGAATGCAACGAGGGCTAACACTGATCATCTCTGTCCTACAGCTAGAAATTCGCGCGTCCTATCGTATGTTTGGACCCTAAGAACCGGGCGTCGGGCTCACTGAATTAACCTTCTCTTTTTATCTAATTAAACCCTGATATTTATATATAAGACAAAGCCCGCACGGTTTTATCTCCAGTTAATTGATATGTGGGTGCCGTTATATAGCATGTAAGTGTTATTTGTTAAACATTTCAACTCTAAAACCTTCGCAACATATACACTATATAGTGTAGTCGCTCATGTAGCAAAATTCCAATCCCGTAGGAATTGAATGCCCAAATTGAGATAGCACTTGTTTTCACTTCATGTAGGTGTAAGCAGATGTTAGGTAACAAATTTTATCAACCCCCTGACCCCCCCAAAAATCCAAGATGGCCGCCATCATAATAAAAAAGGCTAGATATTGCTTTGATATTGTAACTATCACATCAAAATTAATAATATTGGATCCATTTATAAGATTTTGAATGTGTACTGGTAATACCAGGAGCTGTCCAAAGGTAAGAGAGGGTATTCAAGGTCAAGGTCAAACTTATTTACCAACCTTCGATCTTAAGAATAACATTAGACATCTTGGGTACTACTAATATAATATAATATGGTATTCAAATAGTCAAAGTATATTAATAATTGTCTTGGCAGAATAATATAGCATAGAGACGATATTAAAACACATTACACTAAGATACTGTCAGATAGCTTTCAAATTGACCTTAAAGGTGCCCATTCACCTCCATTTTGAAAGAGAATTTGTGATTTCTGGCTTCTCTCTGTATATATTATTGATCTAAAGGAATTCTGGTTTTGGAAAGTTCTTACAATACCTCCGTGAAGGATGTATGAACTTGTTGATCAACAACATGTTTGTAAACACAGCAATGTTGACAAAGGGGAAAACAATGTAACCTAATATGTTATGTGGCGTATTTGCAGAGGCACAAGAGGTTATTTGTTGCAAACGCCATTTGCAAAACTCTCGCTTATCTGACTTGCTGTCCGATGCCATTGTTGAATTTTTTTTTACTTTGGCGGGCCCTCACATAGTATTAACACGTTGATATTAACAAAACAAGCAGCCAGTGTGCGTGATGTCAACGTTTTCTGGCTTATTTTGAACAAAATCTCCAAGGGATTATCTTTAAGTTATAAAGATGATTTGGCCCCTTTAAAACATGAAATTGATGTACGTGTTACATATTTCACATATTGCTGATTCTCTGCTGATTTATTGCTTAGTGTTAATCGGCAACAGTATTAATACGAAACAAACATTTTGAAATCAATTTGTGTGGGTAGTAATAAAGATTAAAACAGCCTTGCTGATCCTGTTACAGGAACAACCTATGGCCTGTTAACTATTCTAGACGCCTGGTACACTTCGACGAGCATTAAAAACCTTTGTCTGAATATGTTTTGAGTTTACTTGAATATAGGCGGGAATAGGTCAGCTATTATTACTATTTCCATCATGTTGTGACAATTACAATTATTGTAATTGTCACAACATGATGGAAATAGTATAACAGGAAACTATGCTGCCCTGACAAAAGAAGACAAAGCATCTGCACGTGCACAGGGTCATACTGATTCGGTCCGTAAAAAATGTTAAGTGTGTACATGTAAATGGCATCTGGCGAATTCGAATACATGTATCTTTAAGAACACCGTATGTTAATGTCGGATAATCGGACCAAGCACCTCAAGATTTAGATACCACTACCACGGATGATAATATCAGGAATAAGTATCAGGTCTGCATCGACCAGAAGTTGCGCGTTCTTAGAAAACCAGAATGCCACAGCAGCTGGTTATAAGATACGCTTAGAACTTATTCGATTAATATTGAGATGGGCAGTGGAATATGTAATATAAGGATAACTGTTTCAAGTGACCATATATATGTATGCAGGTAAAGTCAACATGGATTAATCTTGAATATGGTTGAAATTATGTATTTTTATTTAATCCTAAGGCACAGCAATGCCTGAAAGACAGTCAGTTGGAACATCGGAAATTTATTTTTCTGCTTTAGTCCTATTATATAATTTTTTTGGCGAAACCGTTGACCATGCAACTACGGAGGCCGATGATGCTGGATAAGAGATTAAGTGTTAAATTGGGCAATCTGCGCCGCTGTTCTTGAATTCGAGAAAAAATGGAAGATCTCTGGTGAAGGTTCCCTCCTTAATTTAGAAACACTCTACTGCATGATCATACTCTTTATTACATACCTGTTATACAAGTTGGTAATATCGTTGGTAATATCGGGGGAATAAAGACATTGAAATTAAAAAATATGTTGAAATCAGTTGTCAATTCATGAATCAAAAAACCTGTAATAACAAGGTAGTATAATCGCATGATAAAAGCCTCAAACGTTTTCTTCCCAACGTTTCTCTGTGCATACGATATGAAAACCTTGATATAAATAACGCCTCCTGTATAGGGAGAAAGTTTTAAATATGCAATTAGAAGAGAAATATTTTGGGGCATTATTCACATAAGAAATATTAGAATTTTCTGCCCCACAAATAATATTCCATTAAATGTCTTTGGATAATGTGGTTAAACCTTAGTGGGGCTTAGCTTTAATATTTATATTTTTACAAGTTGATATTCAGGAAATAAACTGCATGGTGCATACATTCAATTGTATGTTGCATATTGATTCATGTGTTTCCAAGTTAACCAGTCACAAAATAACAACAAATTTAATTTTCGTGGTAAAATAATTTATGTGGAAGCTTATGTTTAACTTTGCAAATTTACTTACTTCTGCAGTCTAGGCAGAGCACATGTAAGAGTAACAGCCGACACCAACCCAGACTGGGCGCTCTGCACCACGCAGAATGCAATTAAGGAAAGACCCCTTTCCTAAGTATACAAATATTTATATGTTATCTTAACGGAACACATCCCACATACGTCAATAAATAATTTAATTGCTGGGGAAGAAAAATGAAATCTTAAAACAAAAACAAAATCACGTATAAATGGGAAAAAAAATCAAATAACATGAGAGGTGTTGGCACTTAAAGAGCCGGGGGGGGGGGCAGTTTTCACCACTGGAAACAGCTGATGGTTGACATCATTATGACATTTACATCCCCTGGTTGATGCACACTCGACAGTGATTCCATCCACGCGTAATGGGAAGGTCGTGCCTAAGGGCCGTGCTTAACTCCAAAATGAGTGCGCCTTTCGGGGGATCCTCGATGGTATGACCCAGCAATGGGGATGATTACGCACCAAGGACCCACAGGTGCAGTAGCCCTTGGGGAACACCAGGACAAAATGAGAAGAAACGTGTGATACTGCCCTGTCACCTAGTCCGAAACCTGAATAGAAATCTGTAGATGTACATACATGTAGTTAAGTTGCATTAAAAATGGAGGCGGCTACCTCCACAAAAAAAAATAAAGAAGGATTCATCCGTGGTGTTAGCTTTTATGCCCGGATCTACATGGTCCGTTTTATCCAACAAGTGTACCGTAGAGATATTTGTATTCCCGTAATGTACAAACTTTCCTTTAGGAATAATGCGTACTCATATGCTATTTAACATATGCAGATGTGCCTTCTTTTCTGTTGATCAAATATGGCTGATTATTTTTGCGTGTGCATTATTTGTCTCCTTTTAGCTTTTAAAAGTACCTTATCTATAACTTGTAACAACAAGACCTGTTTCAGCTCATATTCAGATAAACTATAGAGAAATATAAAATATCCAGACAACGGTTTCTACTTATCCCCCTGTTCTACAAGGTACTTGGAACAGTTTAATATGACATGAATATTTCTGTATCAAGACCACAAACAAGGATTTTGAAATCTTGGAATCTTCCATATAACCACACAAAATGATTCTAAATGTTTGTTTTGTGGTAACCTAAACCATGTAGTACTATACTGTGAGAGAATCAGCAATATAAAAAAACAGATCGCGAGCGTCAATTTCATCAGGTTTATTTCCTTTTGATCACCATATCACATTTGACAGTGTAGTGCCCAAGATATTTTATGCTTTAAAATATTAGTACATACATTTGATTTTGACCTTGCGTACCCTCTGTAACTTCCGACAACTCCTGGTTAGTTGCAATTAACAGAACACATTTAAAAAAAGTATAAATCGATCCAATTATTTAATATTATTAAGTTTTATCATTATCTCTATGTTAAGATTGCCAAGGCCGCCCTTTTGGATTCCCTTGGGCTACAGAGCTCATACAAAATCCTTTTTAGTTGCAATCGACAGAACACATTCAAGACATAGAAAATCAATCCAATATCATTAAGTTTTAAGAGACAACCTCGGTATAATAGCATTATCGCTATGTTAAGACTGCAGTGGTGGCCATCTTGGATTCCTTGGGGTCACAGGGTGCATAAAATAAGTATAACCTGCATTCATTCATCAGCTTAAGTGCAAATAAAATGAAAGCAAACACGATCTTATTCAATTCCTAAGAAAACGTCGTTCTGTTACACGTGCAAGTACACTATATCCCCAACACTCAATAATTCCCAAGGGTGAATTTGTTACCTAACATTTTCCATTAGTTCATATCCTGTTTATGGTAAATCAGTCATTTCCGCAATTTGGGCATCAAATTCCTACGGAAATACATCCCCGTCTACACAAATAGGTTAAAATGACGTCTGCTGATGATGCCAGTGAAATCCAGGGTGTTGTAATCGACAACGGCTCAGGAATGTGCAAGGCTGGGTTCGCAGGGGACGACGGTCCCCGAGCAGTTTTCCCCGCTGTCGTCGGAAGGCCCAGATATCAGGTAAATACTTTATTTTAAGGTGCAAATCCCCATACAAATCCCCCGTCCAACTATATAAAAAAAAACCTTGCTGATAAGAATATCACATATTATCGTATAATGCAGAACGGGATCCAAAGGGGGGCCAGGGGGTCCGGACTCCCCCATTTTCACCCGCCACAACCTTTTTAAAGGGGTTGAGACCAATTTGTTCGGCCCTGGACCCCCCTCCCCCCTTCCGGACCTGGGGACCTTTTTTAGGTTTTATCACAAGTCATCATTGGTTAGAGCTCACCTTTTCCTTAATCCCGGATCCGCCCTGTATAAATGTTACGTTTGTAAATTGATGCTATAGAAATTGGGGGCGTATCTATGGAAATGATATATTAATAATAAAGGTGTACTCTGATTAATTTACTGAAATTACGCCAAAATCCCTGTTCAATGCGAGCAGTACTCTATGGCATACTTTGTAGCTGGGGGGGGGGATGCACATGTTGTTCCACAATGTATGATACACTTTTTCTTAGAGGTTATTTTTTTAAATTTTGAACTGAAAGCCCATATATTATGTATAACCAATATTGATGTAAAATAAACTTGTTATAAAAAGTTTTTATACTGGACTTATAGGGAGATCATGAGTTCGGATCCGTGCCGAGGCGGTGAGATTTTTCACGGTCGGCCCCCACCCAGGGTGAGCGCTCTGCTGGCTTAATGGGAAGGTAGTGCCCCACGGCCGTGTTACACTCGCAGACGAGTGCACCTTTCAGGGGTTCTTCGGCGGTATGACTTAGCAATGGGGACGGCTACACACCCAGAACCCGCTGGAGCAGTAGTCACCGGGCCTGGTTAAAACCAGGATATAAAATGACTGGAAGCCTGTGATACTGCCCTGCAACAAAAATTAATAGAAAATAAAAAAAGAGCTTACTTCAAGAATATTATATTGTCTGATAGCAGTTTCTCTAGAACTTAAGACTCAAACGACATATTCTTAAAACTATCATATCCAGATCTTTCTTGAGGGGAAACAGGACACAACAAAATGTGGATTTTGTTCTGGCAAGAGAAATGTCAATTATCAATCGCATGGAAAAGAGCAGAACCTGTGGGTGGCGATGGCGACATCTGGTGGCGAATACATATTTAAAGTTTCAACAAAATTGTTAACAAATTAACTCTCTGTAACCCTGACAGATAATGATGGTAGGCTTGGGATCAAAGGATAATTATGTCGGAGATGAGGCCCAGGCTCGGCGGGGGGTCCTGTCACTCAGATACCCAGTAGAACACGGCATCGTCACCAACTGGGACGACATGGAGAAGATCTGGCACCACACCTTCTACAACGAACTACGGGTGGCGCCGGAGGAACACCCCACCCTCCTGACAGAAGCTCCGCTCAACCCCAAGGCAAACAGGGAGAAAATGACACAAGTACGACCTAACTTCATGATTAAACTGAAGAAAGCTGAAATATTTTCCGCAATAATAATATTTTATTAATGCGCTTCTAATAAAAAAAAGTAAAAGCAATCTTTTTTTTAAACATTCCAACTTTGATGATGATAATATTTACTGATACTGACCAGGTCTAAATTTTATTTTCATTTTCAAGTAGTGTAATCTTGGGTATATACTTTAACACGTCTAACTAATAAATTATTTTCTTGGCATAATTTTCCTATAATTTACAATTTGTTAAATTAAAGGAACAGTTTGGCAATATGTCGTAAAATGTTCATCTTTGACTCAGATACCCAGCTCTCCTTACATAATAATACCTCTAACGCCGTATCACATAATAACCAAATTTAACCTGACAAAATTTCAAAAAGCCCCTGGTAGAGAGAGCAAAGTGGTATGAATACTTGGAGATATATATATATATATATATATATATATATATATATATATATATATATATATATATAATTTATAGTCAATTATAGTCAAATATATTCAAGTTCCACATTTGACTCGATTGAACAATAAAGGAGTAATCAAGGTAATGATTTTTCTGTCAAAATAAAAAATAATCCCGGTAACCGTGTTCTATGATAATTCAAGAAAATAATTGTGACAGGCTCTTAATCATTATGTTGTGCGCGTCGCCCCTCGTCAGAAAACTCTGTTTAACGATGGATTTTCTCGTTTGAACGTACAGATCATGTTTGAGACGTTCAGCGTTCCCGCCTTCTACGTGGCCATCCAGGCCGTCATGTCGCTGTACTCGTCTGGCAGGACTACGGGGATTGTGTTTGATTCCGGGGACGGTGTGTCACACGTTGTTCCCATTTACGAGGGTAGGTATGCAGATCTCCTCCAGAGGTCGCCCTACATGCATCGTCTGCGCAAGCGAATCATTGTAAAATAGAGGCAGGGTTGTTCATTTTAGGTTTTTCCAGTTATAGCAAAGTGATATGGCGCGGGAGTTGGTAAACAAGGGGTTCAAATAGGGGTTTGGATTAATAACCGGTGGTAGCACCTAGAACTTGCCAGTTATGCTCATGGTCACCGCCAAAGTTTGCATAATTAAGAAAAACGTATTAAACGACATTTGCAGAATACATCATCAGCTGGTTGTAATGATCACAAGCACTTGTTTCCGGCACTAAAATGGCCTAGAAACCGTAGACACATTGAGTACGGGTATATCGCCCATACTCAATGTGTCTATACGGTTTTTAGGCCATTTTAGTGCTGGAAACAAGTGCCTGTGGTAATGATGAAGGGTAATGGGTTTGTTCGATAAAAAAAGTCAAATACAAGAACCATAATAAATGTTACGACCGACAGGTGTTAATCTATGCAATGTTTTTTTAATACAGTACATTGTCTTGTTTATATACTGCAGGTTATTCTACAAATCACGCAATATCCCGTATGGACCTGGCAGGAAGAGATTTGACGGCGAACCTGTGCAGGATTTTACATGAGCGGGGGTACAGCTTCACCTCTTCTGGTCAGTATAATTTCAGTCTTGATATTTTGTCGTTTGACGCGCCGCGGTTTCCCGTTCCTTGTATTGTAATAACAGTAGTACAGTTAATTTATATAATAAACCATGGCGGCGTCGAAGTGATTAATGGTTTTACTTCGACGTAACTGATGTGCAATATATTTTACTTTCCTCTGTCATGAATACGATCGAAACGATAAATTCCGTGAAACGAAGTCCCCTCCCCCCCTCCTAACACCCACACACATTGCAAAAGATAATTGCAACCATGGACACTTTACGTATTTCAACATATCCGAAATCGACTGAAAAGGGAGTTAAAACAGTGAGGGGTTTCTTCATAATGGACCTCGACACACGCGGGAAATCGACTTATCCGAGCTCGACTTAATGTGGTTATACTGCATTAAACAATCAGTATAATACACTGCATTTATATTTTAAAACAAGCTCTACCGTTTATTTTATTTGTATATAACTATGCTTATATTAAAGTATGATAATAAAATGCATTACAGGAAAAGGGAAGCTAATATTATCCGTATTGTTTATGCATTGATAAAGCTGTATATATTTCTCAAAAGTAAACCTTGATGGTTCACTTATTTATCTCACGAAGATTGAACATATTATTTGCATCTGTTCTTGCAGCTGAAAAACAAATTGTTAGAGATATGAAAGAAAAAGTGTGCTATGTTGCCCTTGACTTCGAAAAGGAGATGAGATTATCAATGGAAAGCTCTAGTCTTGAAAAAACGTACCAACTTCCAGACGGTAATCTTGTTACCATTGGCAATGAGCGTTTTCGGGCTCCAGAGTGTTTATTTCAGCCGTCATTTTTAGGTATATAGGTCAAGCATTTTTAGAATTTATATAAAAAAACACGATAACTCACTTTCAGTCAATAATTTCGTCGAAATGATTAAAGTGTATTATTCTGATTTTGAACTTTGTAACGAAATATACCTTTGATGTATTATATAGGAAACAATAAATTTGACCGTCTTAATTGTGTGCAGCTCTGTATGTTCCTCCGATAATGGAGACCGTCCTTTATATAGTCAATATATTTATCTTGTCACATAGTTGAAAAGTCACTTCAGAGTAAAC
The DNA here is from genome assembly GCA_026874595.1 of Sipunculus nudus. Taxonomy (NCBI): domain Eukaryota; kingdom Metazoa; phylum Annelida; class Sipuncula; order Golfingiida; family Sipunculidae; genus Sipunculus; species Sipunculus nudus. The sequence goes on along the minus strand of CM049311.1, from coordinate 57,378,826 downwards.
TGTTTATCATCGGCGGAAACCCTTTACCTAAACCTTAAAAACGCACCAGCTCTTATAATCATTTTTAGCATACAGGTGAACTGCTGGTATGCGTTTTAAAAGTTGAGTATTTTTGTGACAGGCATGGAACCGGCGGGTATCCACGACATGGTCCATAATTCTATCAGTAAATGTGATATTGACATCAGACGTGATCTGTACAACAGTGTCGTTATGTCAGGAGGCAGCACAATGTTTCCGGGTACGTACACATTTACAAAAGTGAGTATACATTCATGGGTTATGCCGGTTTTTTTTGTGTATACGCAACTCTAGTCCGCATGGATCCGTTTAGTCCGTAATGCGCACGGACGCGCTCCGCAGGCGCATCCACAAAATGAGAGGACTGCATCGATACGGATCTCAGAATGGTTTAGGCGATTTGTGGCCGGGGGGGTTACAAATCTAAGAAAAAGGTTCTAAAATCCGGAAAAGGTGGTTCCAGGCCGCCTGAATTAGCCTGACACTTTTGAAAAAGGTTGCGGCGGACTGGATAATGGGGTGGTGTGGCTGTTGCAACCCCCCCCCCCCCCTCTTCGGAACCTCTTATGTGTGAATGGCAGAGCCCAGAGGTAGAGGCAGCTAAAATATATTGTCAAATCCTTTTTGATTGTATCACTATCAAAACAGACGCGAAAGATTGTTCTCCAGCCTTACATATGCACTACACGTATATAGGCCCTCTTATGAATCAGATGTAACGGATTTGGCACTACGCAGCATAGTTGACTATAATTATTTGGGGATATACGGAAACAGAACATTACAATTAGGTCTGGGTGTTGACAGTTATTTACTTGTCTGCTATAGAGACGCGGGCACAAGCCGCTACTTTTATCTTGCGCAAGATTTATTGAGAATTTTTACGCATGATCTGTCCATCGGAGACTTCCTTTCTGGTAAAGGTCTAAATAGATACCAACATTAGCTATAGTAATGAAGTTAAATATCCAGTAACGCGCATTATTTCTTGCCCTATACATTCGCTTCATACGATTACTATAGCAATAAAGAGGAATTCGATACGAGATGAAATGTAATATTTTTTTAATATTTGTTGTAGTTTTTTTTTTTTACCATTCCTTACCTAAAATATTGTTTATAAAATGAGTATATCGACACATGATTCCTTCTAAAGTTCGTGATTTTTAATTTTTATTTTCTTACTTACAATTTATAGGATTGTGTGACCGTATGAACAAGGAGCTTAGCAACCTTGCAGAATCGGGAATCAAGGTCAAGGTCGTCGCACCTCCAGAACGAAAGTACTCAGTGTGGATCGGAGGATCGGTACTCTCTTCTTTGAGTAGCTTTGCCGACATGTGGATCACAAAGACCGAGTACGATGAATCAGGCCCAAGTATAGTCCACAGGAAATGCTTCTGAACTGATGCAAGAATATTAATTGTAAATATTTTTGAATTATAAGTTGGTGTGTTCCTTACGAAATAAAAAGCGAGATGGTAGTATTGACATTGTCAATAGGTAAAGTAACAACAAATTTTTGCTTTTTAATCATGTCATTTATTGTAAAATCAAACAATTGGCGCCATCTAGTGGGTACAAATGTACAAATCGGTGTATGCCGACTTCGAATGGGCAAACAGATATTATAGGATAATTTGACTGTTGTTAAACAAGCTGTGATATAGAAACAATGTCTTGAACATTAAATCACGATTATTTTTGTTAAATAATTAAAATAAATATACTGTTATGATTATTTTTAACTTCCTAAAGGGAGCAAATATGAATTTATATGTTTATTTTTTTTTTATAAAAAAATTAAATAAAAAAAACCTAATGGTAGGCCGAATCTTGATTACGCTTGTTTATTTTGAAGTATAAGTGTGTATGTGTGTAGGGTTGGGTGTGTGCATGCATGACGTGTGGGCAAGAGAGAGAGAGAGAGAGTGCATGAGCGTGCGTGTGTGTGTAAAAACAAGCATTACATTACTGCGGGTTGCAGAGAACAGATTCCACAAATACTATATCTATAATCAATTAAATATTCACTGTACCACGCAGAAGGAAATAACTTGATCCAAATTGTTATTTGAATCCCAGTCGTAATTAAACTTATGATTTATGGCTCATTTTAACCAGTTTAAAATTAAACGTTCTTACCAGACTCTTAAAAGTTTCGTTAAACGTCCTTCCAGAACCCAACAAATTCTATCTATATCATTTAGAGAAGTTAGGTGGCTTTGAAGGCTTTTAAAAGAACTCATTTAGTATGTTTGAGGTAGACTGCATGGGGAAGATTGTCTTCTCTCTCTGGTTTCAGTTTTTTTTTTATTGGATAAATCAGCGGATCTAGCTGGATTGTTTCATGTTGCTCAGTTCTATGGAGAGATTTATTAATACAATTCGATAAACAAGTGGCCCATGGGCCATGACGCTCAACTAACTTAGACTGGGTGCTAATTTTTTTTATTAATGTTATATATTGTCTGTGAGACTAGCCTATGGCTAAAGTTACAGTGTTGAAAAAAATTGACAAAAAATAAAAATTTTCAGGAAATCATAGGAGACCTGCCCAGGACCCCCCCCCCCCTGGATTTCACAACAGAGGGTTCCAAGGAAAATGGATACAATTTGTACCCTGTCTGTCTGTCTGTGTGCTCAAAATCATATTTCTGGTCCATCGCTGGCAGAATATAGGTCATCATGATCCAATTTCAGGTTTCCAAGGAGAATTGCCAAGGATTTCCATGAATGTCATGTTAGAAGATTCTAGGCCTAATTGATAGAATTTGTGCCTTGTCTGTCTGGGTGTTCAAAACCATTTTTCAGCCCATAGGTCACACAATATAGACCTGTCACCATGACCTAATTTCTGGTTTTCAAGGACACTTGACTAAGACCTCCCTGAATTTTATATGAAAAAATTCTAGGCCTAATGGATACAATTTGTGCCCGGTCTGACTGTCTGGGTGCTTAAATGACTCTTTTTATGATAGGTTGCAAAATATAGGTCATGGTTACCTAATTTCAGTTTTCCAAGGACATTGGCCAAGGACATCTCAGAATGTTACATTAGAAGATTCTAGGCCTAACAGATACAATGTGTGCCCTGCCTGACTTTCTAGTGCAGGATATAGGTCGCAGTGACCTAATTTCAGGTTTCCAAGGACATTTGCCTATGACCTCCCTAAATGTCATGTTGGAGGATTCAAGGCCTAATGGATACTATTTGTGCCGCATCTGAGTGTCTGGGTGCCTAAAATCATGTTTTGGCCCATAGGTCACAAAATATAGGTCACTATGACCTAATTTCAGGTTTCCAAGGAGATTTGCCGAGAAACTCCCAGGATATATTGAGTAAAAAGATTCTAGGCCTCAAATATACGATTTGTCCCCATCTGACATTCAGGGTGCTCGAAATCATGTTTTCGGCCTGTAGGTCACAAAATATAGGTCACCATGACCTAATTTCAGGTTTCCAAGGAAATTTGCCTAGGACCTCCCTAAAAGTCACATTGGAGGATTCTAGTTCTTATCGATTCAATTTGTGCCCCGTCTGACTGTCCGAATGCTAAAAATCATGTTTTCGGCCCGTAGGCCATAAAATATAGGTCATCATGACCTAATTTCAGGTTTCCAAGGAGATTTGCCTAGAAACTCCAAGGATAGATTGTGTTAGAAGATTCTAGGCTCCACAGATACGATTTGTCCAAATCTGACCTTCAGGGTAATCATATGACATCTTTTCCCAATAGGTCGCAGAATATAGGTCACAAAGACCTTGTTTCAGGTTTCCAAGGACTCTTGCCTAGGATATCTCAAAATTTCAGGTTGGAGGTTTCTAGGCCTAATGGATACAATTTGTGCCCCGTCTGACTGTCTGGGTGCTCAAAATCATGTTTCCGGCCCGTAAGTCACAAAATATAGGTCACCATGACCTAATTTCGGGTTTCCAAGGAGATTTGCCCAGGACCTCCCTGGATGTACAGTTAGAAGTTTCTAGGTCTAACGGTTACCATTTGTGCTCTGTTAACAGACGGACAAAGGGTGATCGTTATAGCTCTAATGACTAACAATCAGCTGAGCTAAAAACTGAAGTAACATGCGGACTTTAATTTGTGGAACAGAGAGAAAATATTTTCTCAGACAACAAGTCAACCGTTGTTTCTTAGTATTATATACTATATTGAAAATAAGTGTTATATATTTTATTGAATATTAGTGTTTTATATATATATATTATATATTTTATAACATCAGATACAATGAAATAAATTTTATACATTAAGACATAAACGTTGCTTTAAATAAATATTTATTAGTTCGAAACGATAACTGTTCCACACAAGTACAACGTTATTTTAATTAGATTCACGTCCATTCATAAGTACATGGCAATATTAACATCTGTTAACATCCCAGTGTTTCTTTTCTACAACACGTATTTAAAATACACATTACATTTCGCACATTTGTGTCCTCAGAATTTGCCAACATCACCAAACTGTAATGTATACTGTTTATCCTCAAACATTTGTCAACATCACCAAACTGTAATATATACTGTTTATTTTCAAACATTTGCCATCAGTACCAAAGTGTAATGTATACTGCTTATCCTCGAACATTTGCCATCAGCACCAAAGTGAAATGTTTACCCTTTATCATTAGAAATTTCCAACAGCACGAAACTCTGTCATTAATAATAATATATTTCTTAACATCAGGCAATGAAATAAAGTTGATACATTAAGACATAAACGTAGCTTTAAAGCTGTGTTTTCTTGTATCCGTAAATATCGTATCCGCAAAAGACGTAGGTAAGCTCCATAGTGCGCAGTCCGCAAAAACTGTTTCCATAAATACGTACTTTTTTTCTGGTGGATACCCCTTCGCGTGTCTCATTTGAAACTGCAAGGACGACAGCAAGGAAGAAGGTCAATATCGATTTTCACACATACACAATTTTATTATAAATGCACCCGGTGACCTGGAGCCAGGGCGCTGTTGGGAAATGTAGGCAGCTGTGCGGGGAAAAAGCTTCTCATTTCTTTTAAAGTATTATGTGTTTTATAAGGTATATAGGTTATATGCTTGCACCGTAGCACGCTGTACCTGAGCCGGTCTTTGACGGTGTGTCATGTACACATTCAGTCTGTTGGGACTACAGTCTGAGGCAAGACCGGGGGGGGGGGGGAGTCCACTGCTTAAGTGTTACAGTGGTGTTCCACCTTTGGGGTACCCTCAAGTACAATACCTTTTGTTTTGATAAAATAGTACCCTTTTTAATTTCCATGTATCAAAGTATAACATATATATATATATATATATATATATATATATATATATATATATAAACAAGTATAAAGTGAAGACTTTCAAATCACATTCAGTTATAATATATCTTCCGTAAGTGGCAATACTCTTATTAATCTCCTTAAATTCAACGTTTTTACCAACAAGTATAGATACTCCACATGATTTGGTCCTCCCATGAGATAGGTACATTTTACCTCGACACTGTTTAGACCATTTGTTTTCATCTTGTTTTATACAAACACATTCTTGTAAGAAACTATTTGCATGATATGCATTGTGTTTTACTAACCAATTTAGTAACTGCCACCTCTTAACATAACTTCTCATTCCTCTCACATTCATAGAGAGGACCTGAAATTGTATGTTAACTGCCATGTTGCAGGTAAAGAGTTAATTCTGTCAAAAGTGTGGGGTATTTTAAGTTATCAAAATGAAGTTTGTTTTCCCTTGGGTCGCTCAGCAGATCAAAGTACAAGACCTTAACATTATATATATACATGTAAGACATACAACAGTGAGCATTATAATTGTCAGGTCATTTATATGTATATTTATTTTACTTTTCTCACATCACCTTTCATATTTTTCAAAAAAGAATTGACCATTCCAGGTCCATGCATCTTTGACCAAGGGATTGTTTTTGCCATGTTAAGAGTTGATACAACTCTTTACATAAGTAATCAGTCATGACAATTCCTGTTCAATTTAATTTCCTGGGTTCTCTCATGACTCAACCTTTGACAGCCCTTCTAACAAATTTGACTAACATGGCCCTGGAATTACTGTCCCTTGGATGTCTGCTTACCCTATGTGCAACATCAACCTCTGTTGTATCCAGGTTAATCTTTAGTTTTTTTTTAAAAGAGCTTTTGTACCAATTCTGTACAGTTTTCTGAGCCATTTGTGCTTTGTTCACTCTCAGGTAAACCAAATATTCTGACAGTAGTTTTTCTAGAATACTGTTCTAGTTCAATAGCCCTGTTCTTTGCACCAACAGCTTCATTGGCTGTTTTATAACACTGTTCAACTAAAGCTGTAATTCTGTCTGAGAGTTTAACTTTTTCAGATTTGATTTTTAGTTTTCATGTCCTAGAGTAAGTTCCTTTGAATCTACTGTTTTTCCATATATCTCAGTAAATAGTCTGACATTTTTCTTTTCCAGCTCTTCAATGCATTTTCTTTCCGGTTTACTTGGACACACTTGCCATTTTTTTTTTACAAATTGTTTTGTCTTTTTAATCATATGAAATGAAATTTTTTTATTCTCTGCGGACTGTTTGGAGATGCTGAGGAAGAACTGGATATGACTGATATTGGTCTTTTTGATTTGCCATTCATATCACAATTTTACTTTCATTTCAGACAAATATTTTGTATCAGAAACCCTGTCAATGTAACATTGTTAATACTGCCAGGCAGGGACTGGAGTTCAATGGTACATCGTTCTCAAGACCCTGTGTGGCTAACACAACGAGCCGCGACCGAGAGACCTGATGCTATGTCTATGGTCCACTTGCGTAATCAGGTAATACTCCTAACCTGTGTTTCCAGTATAAGATAAGATAAAATATAGTTTATTGCTATATGTATGTAATAAAATCATAACATACAATAGTATTTGGCTTGCTTAAACAAACACATTAAACAAGAAATAATAAAATAAAATTGTGTATAGAAGAAAAAACGTATGACTAAGAATGTTTGACTAGGTTATTGTGCTGCAAGTAATCTATTTAATTGCGTATGTGCTAGTTTGAGTTCTTTTGGAATTGCCTGATTACTAATATTAATTAGGCATGTATCATCTGCAAACAAGTGTATATCTGATTTGATGCCATCCGTGATATTATTAAAATATACAAGGAAAAATAAAGGACATAAAATAGAAACTTGAGGCATCCCTGCATTAGTTTTTGCCCACGTTGACTCCGCACTTTTAAGTACAACTCTTTGGCAGCGCCTGCTCAAATAACTTTCAATCCAGTTTGCAATAGAACTAGAAGCGCCAATACCATAATATTTGAGTTTATAAATCAATACCTTATGACAGACACGGTCAAAGGCGCTGGTGGCATCGAGAAAAAACATTCTGACGTGCTTGCCTTCATCTAGCCCTCTCTATATTTTGTCAGTGACACACACTAGCTGATTTATTATTGAATCACCTTTTTTGAATCCAGAATTTTTTGTTGTCAGAATGTTGTTTGATATGAACTAATTATAAAACGTGTGCATAATCCTCTAAATTCTTTGGATATGTTTGACAAAAGTGAGACAGGCCTATAGTTTTTGATGAACTGGCGATCTCCTTTTTTATGAATGGGAACGATATGAGCACGTTTCCACAGGGCAGGGAATTTCCCACTGGACAGCGAGCGATTAAACAACTTACATAATGAATTACATGCACCTTTTGCAGTGTATTTTAATATTAAATTCCCGATAGATCTGGTCCAGTAGCTTTATTTGCATTCAACTGTCTTAAAATTGACAGCACTTCCCCTGGCTCTATGTTAATAGTCGGTAGAGAAAAATCCGCCCCGTTAACATGAGGCAAAGAAGAATTTATTAAATCGTCTGATAATGTTCATTGGTTTGCAGAGAAATCATTAAGTCTGCCATCATAAACGTGTCAGTAATCACGTTATCATCTTTTGTCAAGACGGATATACCAGAATGGTTGTTTCCCCGTATTTTTTATTTAACCAGGTGCCACCATTCACGTGATTGCATCTACGAAGTCGAATGTTCAGATTATCATAATAATTTTGTTTCTTGTTACGGATCAAACGAACAGTGTCATTACGAACTCTTTTATATACTTTAAAATGTTCAGATAATTTAGTTTTCCTGTACCGATTTCGCAATCGATTTCGTTCACGTATTTGTCTACGCACTGCGGAGTCGAACCACGGTTTATCTTTTGGACGAATTGTTATCGTTTTTGCTGGTATAAAAACAGCAGTAACTGCAAGAAAAAGATTTTGCCAGAACTCAACGATGGCATCGATATCATCAAACTGTTCAAATGGAACATACCACGGTGCAGCACTGAGTGCATCTGTTAGGCCGATGAAATCCCCGTTACGAAAATCCAAGATGGTTCTTTTATAAGTTCGGGGATAGCAGTGTGTCAGCGATAGGTCACAAAAGACGGGAGAGAGGTCACAGTTAGCTATTGGCGGTAAAACGCCAGAGCTGCGAACTAGAGATAAACAATTAATAAATATTATATCAAGGACAGACTTACTGTATTCATTACATCTGGTGGGTTCTTTGATAAGCTGAAAAAACCCATGGCTCAATGTTATATGTTTTTAGGCGTTACCAAGGTCACTATCTTTGTGATCTGATGACCAATCTACACAGCGATTATTGAAATCTCCGACAATTATGACAGCTTCAGAACAGCCCTCGATCGCCTTCTCTCTTTCCAAATATAGTAAAAAATGGTTACGACTTTCTGCATTTTGTCCAGGTGGCCGATAATATGTACCAACCAATATATTTGTTTGCTTAAACGTAGGTCTATCCAAATTTGTTCTTGGTTTTCTACCATTAAATCATTACGAATAGTAAATGGAAAATTATTTTTATATACATAACTACCCCGCCGCAATGTTAGGTATATTGTGATCTAGCCACGTTTCACAGATAATAGATAAATTTCTACTTTTTGCCAGTAATTCCAGTTCCTCGAGTTTGTTGTTAGCCAACACACTCCTCACATTTACATGCACTATACTAATCTGGCGAAATGCGTCCACTCCTGTTGGCCCTGGATTCAAATGAATATCTCCTGATAGGAGTAAACTGAATTTTACAATGACTATCCGATGAAAGAAATTCCTATAAATTACACTGAAATTTTTGCGAACAGTATGACACTTAACCAGAGCGCATACCGCATTACCTAATATTAACCGATCGAAAGTATGTCATTAACATTTTCATGGTAACATGATGAAATAATGCTTATAAGAAACAAAAATTCAGGTTCAACTTGTAGAATGCTTAGATATAGACCATTTAAGAGTTTTTTACTTCTGACCCCGGTACCAATATTTTTACGACATCTAGTCAACAACAAACATGATACTTTGGACGACAAACAGAATTGTATAATTTAAACACAGCCCGCGTTTACGTGTGGCATTATAGTTTGTACATTAGAGTGACATTCAGTACAACATACAAACATTGAAGTGACAAATAAGACAAATAAACAAAAATGTTTGAGAGATAATTACTGATAGGCCCGCAGGCCCCACAGTGGAACAAAATATTTAATGTCTGTAGCCTGTATTGTCTATAATCTGTATAAATTCGTGTCAATACATCAACGTCTCAACCTTTACAACTGAATTCAATTATATAGACAAACTTATGTACCAGAATGATACAGGATTGAAATAGCGTAATGAACATCAACAATTTTAAGATTTCGCGGGCTTTCGGCGGATGAAAATAGTAACAAAATATGAAATATCTATGGTCCATTGACTAAGGACTGTACACAAGGTCTAACGAATCTGTCCGGATCAGAACATCGAGTTACCGACCTCGCCTTCACAAATGAATTCATTCATACAGCGCAAGTTGTAATAATTGATTTAAATAACTTAAAACATAAGCAATTATTAGAATTCACGGCCTGTCGGATTTAACGTCATACTACAATGACTCATGCATGATGAAAATAATCTATATATAAATATGTACACATATACACGTATTTAATTTATCCATTTAGTTTTCATGGTTTTTGCTACAAAAGGCAATCATATATTGAGTGAACCCCTGTCAGGACTTTTTCACAAACGTAACTATGGTGGTACGTGAGTTATAATAGTGTGTATACATAACTACAAAAATGCGATTTTTAAATGGCGCTGTATTTCTATTAGGAGTAAACAAATCAGGAGTAGTGCCCCCCCCCCCCCCCTTTCGCAAAAACAAGTCGACCGACACGGTTCAGAAGTGAAGAAAATACGGGGGTCCCAAGACGTTGACCAGGTGATTAGATCTCCTTGGTTTTCTTTACATTTAACTCCAGATTATTTTCACCACGAAGTTAAAGTTATTATTTCAACATGGCGATACTGGGGCCCAAGATGAACCATTTTATGATCGGTGTCACCGAGCGGGGCGCATCGTAGAGACTTGTACGCATCTTTAATCTTTAACAATTATCACACCTTGCCATATCGTGTTGTACATTTAACATGTTGGCAATATATTTCGGTAGGCATTTTTTTTAAATTGGTATGGTTGAAGTCTCCAGCTATAATGTTAATAACCCCTGGGTTGTTATTTTCGTTTTCAGTCACAATGCTTGACAGCAATTCGATAGCAGACAAAGCATTCGCTTCTGGGGAGATATAGGTGACAGTCAAAATCAGTGAACCAAATTCCCTTGGCAGGTAGAGGGGCGACCCTTGATTGAAAAAGATTCCAACTCTGGGGTACATGATCTAGAAATCACTTTCTTGTTCTAACACCATATTTCATTAATAAGAAAACACACTCCACCACCCTTTGATTTACCAACACGGTCATATTGTCGGTCCTGGTAGCGAAACCTGAAGGCGTCATTGCGGAGTCGGGGATATTATTGTCGAGCCATGTCTCGGTGTTGAAATATGCAAAGCACTCACCGTAGTCTTTTCTTGTGATTACATGGCGTAAAAGGCGATTGCAAAATACATTGCAATTTTTAATATTAAAACTATGGAAAAACTACTAATCTTTCTGTTTCAATTTTTAGATCCTTAAAACGACCGGCAACAAGTGTATATCCCTGCCAACCACGAAATCTGTATACATATTACAACCACACCAAAATTCACATTATCAACAGAGCAACCACAGTGTTTGTGTGCTCTTCCATGTACCTGGGCTCTCCAACAAAAAAATAAATAAAAGAAGTAAAACATATATAGCAAGTATTAAGAAAGAAATACTCTCTTTTTGTTGTAGGCAACCCCTTCCATTTCTTTATCCAATGCTAGCTTAACTATCCATGAACATTCGGTCCTAGTTAACGCCAAGATATAGAATTATAGGAAGCGTTTGATACTGCCCTGTCACGTTGTCCGAAACCGCAATAGAATTCTGCAAATGTACATATAAGTACTCTTTATCATAAACCATTTTCAAACAGCGCCAAACTGTAATGAATACCTTATAAAAGCATAATATTTGCGACGTTAACAATATTGAACGGTTAACATTTTGTTTAGACTTCAAAGACTGATAAATTACAAATGCTATGGGTACATAAAACAACTTCAACAATTTATCGATATTATAATGGATACAGTGTGTGAATGATACGATGATCCACGATGATCACTGAAGAAATAATCTGCGTTCCCACTCGATCGACATCGTATGACAATAAAATCCGGAAAACCGGAAACCAGCCCAGCGAGGAGTGCCCGGAGCCAATGTTGTTATATTTTGTTATGACTGACAGCTAACCGGCCTGGACCACGAGTGCACAGACTACAGGCTCAGAAATACCCGGCCTACACTTCCCACGCCACTGACGGATACATGGCTGCCTTAAAATGGTCTTAATGTCATTAGAGGTCAAAGGAGCGGGAGACCAGAGGGAACAAAACTGGACCTATTATTTTATAAGTTTAGGTTCCATGCACCTTATACCGATGTGGTGACCCTGTTTTCCGGAACCACATATCTTTCTTGTGTCAGGGACCGTTTGATGCACCTGGGTTTCCAATCCTTCCCCCAGAGAAAAATTACCGGGTACAGGCAGTCACCCGTCATCCGTATTAATGCTGTGAGCTCTCGAAACGCATTGGTTTCCTTTGCCGACATTGGTCCAAACACGCGTTTAAGATGTCCACAGATTGGGATCAAGTGAAGAACAAAGATAACAAGCAAGACAGAGGACCGCACAATCAGATCGCGGTCTCTTTCCAGGTACACGGCAGAGGGGTTTAAGTTTATTGTACCGGTTTGTTGATTCGTTCGAGCTTCATTAGATGGTTCTGGAATGACGTTGAACACATCCCTTCTCTCTTCCCGTGGCTCGTCCCGCGATGATTCGGTGATAAATACCGATGTCATATTTGGAGATGGTCCGATAAGCTTCCGAATTTCGCACATACAGGCAATCATATAACCAGCAGCAACGGCGAGCATCAAAGTGAATATAACACAGGCCATAAGCGAATAGGTCCCAATGGTAGCCGGGGTATAAAAAGGGTCACAAATTTCGCGACAAAAGCCCTCAAATTCATAATCAGTTATTAACCAGAGAGCACTAAATAACCAGGGAGCAATCAAGGCAGCTACGTGCCATCTTAATCTAGTTGTCATGAACACGGCAGCTTTTCCGCGCACATGATGGTAAAGTATAAAGAAATTGCACGCTACGCTGACGACCGAAACGGGGATAGTGATCATGAAACTCCTTTTGAGGGCACATGTGATCGTCAACAGATATTGGTCGTCAGGTATAAATTTGCTGATCGCGGAAATAGGCGACATGATGAATCCTTCAAGTATACACACAGTCAAAAGGTTAATATGGAAGCAGTTACCTTTGTTGCGTACTTGTGGAGAGCGTCTGATGTAGTTGATAAGAAAAGCACAGCCGCACACACAACCAGCCGACACACATAACACATAACAAACACCTATAGTACGTGCTGTTGTCAACGGTTTAGCGATATCACTGTCCCCTATGACAGATGTGGCTGTTGAGTTGTTAACCATTGTCTCAATTACTTCAGTTCATCAAGAATTTCTATTTTAGCTGTACCGCATATACTTTTTAAATACTGATAGTTATTGTAAAACGGACTGTTCCGGAGTTGTTTTGTGTCCAGATATTACTGTTGCAACATAAAAACAACTTATAACTGTATACATCTGACGAACAGCATGCATGTATATCTTTTGAAAAAAAAAACAGTATAGATCAATGTTAAGATTTTCAGATGAAATTGAACAAACCATTGTAGCAGACATTTTCCCCCTCCATGACGACCTGTTTATGCAGTTTCTGTTGTTTGTCACGAATGCTTATTTGTGAGTACCACTGTCTGATTAGCTAAGAAATAAACCATTCAGCAAGTCAAAATATCAGATGCGGCCTTATGCAAAATTTCCGGTGACCAGAAGAAAGGTACATCCAGGAAATGGCACCTTCTGGGGTTGATCTTCATGAATCCCCCTCTTGAATTGGTTCCTCCGCCAGCTTGGAAGAGATAACTCCGCAAAAGACGACCGGTTTATATGCGAGCGGGTGAAGATTGAAGGCCAAATGTTCCCTGATTCAGTGTAACAAACTACCTCCCTCGACTCATCATTTAACGGTAGTATCTTATCCATCATTTTGATACAAGACCTTCCTGGCCGGATGCTCCTCATATTTACGGCATCTGTTTGGTCAGCTAATTGCCGTTTCAGTCTTTAACTGCAGTTCTGTGTCTATGCTGACTTAGGGCACAAGTATATTTATTTATAAGCTCCTGCTGGCATCTCACCTTGTATAACTGCCGTTTCCGATGTCCCCGCACGAATATTACTGTTATCTATATGTTATCCTACACTGTGAGCTGCATCCCTCCTAACCTGTCATTTACCTGTTGCTTAAGGTGACGTCAGGTGACTATTAATAGCCGGAGACTGTAATTTAACACTCAGTTAGCACCAATTAATACTTGGTATAGGCATACACTATTATGAATGACCATATTTCAGAACAATTAACTTAGTAAGTTACATATATAATGCTGTGATTGTACTTTAGTGAAATGTAAGATCAAATTCATAGTACATTTAACTGCTTTCCGCAGCCGACACAGGACACGGGCTGATTCCCTTACTCTGTGGCAGATGCGAGATGTCTCACAGTAACTTGGAATTAGGTTTTATATGGCAATAAATCTGTCAGTTGAATCACTGAAACATGTCTGTTTTTAACCAATAAAAATATTACATAGTTATTTTGAAACCATCAAAACAAGAATTAATTGCGATACTTGAGGGTAGGGGAACAAGATATGTTGAGATACATGATAACAGGTACACCACTAATACTGATCTTATAGTGTGTGTTTATTTATTATTTTTACATGTTTACAGGGGACACCACTAATACTGATATTATAGTGTCTGTGTTTTTATCATTTTTACATGTTACCAGAGAATACCAATAATACTGATCTTATAGTGTGTGTGTTTATTTATTATTTTTACATTTTACCAGAGGATACCACTTATACTGATGTTACAGTGTGTGTGTTTATTTATTATTTTTTCATGTAAACAGAGGATATACCACTAATACTGATGTTATAGTGTTATTGTTTATTTATTATTTTTCATGTAAACAGAGGCTACCACTAATACTGATGTTTTAGCGTGTGTGTTTATTTCTTATTTTTTCATGTAAACAGAGGATACCGCTAATACTGATGTTATATTGTGTTAATTTATTATTTTTACATGTAACCAGAGGCTACCACTAATACTTATGTTATAGTGTGTGTGATTATTTTTACATTTTACCAATACATACTGTTACAGATGTCTTTTTTATTGTGTGACACGGGCGTAACTCATGCTGTAGCGGCCTCGCCTGGCCGGGTGTTGCACTCTCAGTTTAATCCGTACTGGTTGAACTCTCGCTGTCATGCTAGTCTGGGGCTTTCTCGCCTGGCCGAGTCGGGCCGGCCCACGTGTGTACCCTGATATGTAGAGACACAGCGATGTTGTTCTAGATGTTTCCTGTAACGCGTGTGTACTGTGTATCATGCTAGCTTTTTTTGAATGGAATGAAAAGGAATGTTCTCTACTTGAGATGAGAAGCTATAAATATAGGTTGTGTTTTACAGCCGAGAGAGAAGGAGAGGTGAGAGAATATTCCAGCGGACACAGAAGAGTGGGACCTTTTCCGATACGTGCAACAGTTAAAGATTTTCTTCAAATTTATGACGGATTTTATATAGTCTCCAGTTAGCCTTTCGGATCACTGCCAGGATTTCAGTTTTGGATAACAGTAGATTTTGTAATTACATTGGACTGTTATTCTCTGAGAAGATTTGTGTGAACTGTTCTTCCGGCTTATTCATTTTAAAGGACTTATCGCCGTGGCAGTAGTGGTATCAGGTACTGTGCACTTTGTTTATTTTACTGTGTGATTGTATTGATTTGCTGTTTTACTGTTGTTATACTGTGTTATTGTAATGATTTGGTGTGTTGTAATGTAAGGATTGTTTTAAGAATAAAATTGCAATTATTTGTTAACAAAAAAACACTGACTTCTTTATTCATTCCCCTATAGACATTTCACGCTGCCTAGTGTTACAGAATTTTTTTTTATCTCCATTACAAAATTTATGTTCGTCACGACTACGTGATCCGTTGATATTAGGTTCCGTAACAGTACCACTAATACTGATGTTATAGTGTGTGTGTTTATTTATTATTTTAACATGTTAACAGAATACAACACTAATACTGATGTTAAAGTGTGTGTGTTTATTTATTATTTTGACATGTTAACAGAGGACACTACTAATGCAAAAATTTTCTAGTATGTTTATTCATGTTTACTTTTTATAATGGATTTTTCTGGATATTGTGTTGTTGATTAAAAAAAAGTGTTTGCGGAATGTAAAATGACTCCCAATCACCTTTCTCACATTAAAAAATCAAAATTAAGTTAATCACCTCATATCCATACATGGATATACGCCTATAGTATTGCAAATTTCCTTGAATACCCATTCCATCCTGTTTTTTTAACGTTTATTATAAACTTTCATTTATTCAATAATCACACTGATTAAGTAAATACCATAGCGTATATATAAATGTCCAGTTACACTCAGGGAAACGACAAGTTGTAACATGCAATCGTTGATTAAATCGGATGACACAATGGTAAAAATCTAATGGCAAATCAGTATAATTATCCATGGTAGGACGTGACGATCACAAGACACAAATCGGTCATCTTGTTTTCAGGTGTGCATAAAAAACCTCCTAACACGCCGGATTTTGTCGCATGAGAGTCATGGATTGTCCACTCTGGTTTCACGGCATCAAATTTGAGTCACACCACCAGTCGCAGGATTGTTAGTAGGACCAGTGGCGTCCATTTATCTTCAAGAGTCGGGGGGGGGGGTGCAAATATATATACACAAACACACAAACGCGCAAATATATTTACCTTTTACGGGTTCATGTGACACATTTCAAATATATGAAATTAAGTATAATGTTTGAAAAAAAATAAGGTATTTTGTTTTCAGTAAAGGTTAATTCTAAACTTGGGGTTTTATGATATATATATTTCATAGTAATTTCATTAATGAAACGGAAGTCTATTATTATAATTATCAATATAATAATTTCCAATATATAAATATTATAATCTCAATTTAAAGGGGGATAATTACACTGACCACCCGCCCTGCGAAAAAGTAGAGAGGGAATATATACTCCCTTTCCCCAACATTGACGCCCCGGAGTGAGTGGGACATTGTAATTTAACATCTCATGAGTTCAAAAAAGACCATTTTAACATCTTTGACCCTTTTTCTTTGTTACTGGCACATTAGTCATTTAACAACTCTACTACTGAAAATTGGGAAAATTACTGGGACAGTCGTTGGTAGGTTGGATAAAGAACCTGCATGGTAAAAATAAAATGAGAGTTCTAAACTCTTACGTTATTTGGCGGAAGACGAGTTTTTTTATAGAAGTGAGCAAACTGTAATGTTAATAAAAATGGACTCAATTCGTTCTGATGATAGTCCACTGCCATATGGGAGCGAAAAAAATTGATCCAACAAAAACACATCTTCTCTGATAAAGTATTTATCATGGATGTACATTTGTTAAACAAATACATGTATGAATGTATTAATCACCGAATTTTAACACCCAAATCGTTATTCGATGCATCGATAGATCATTTTTAACTCGGATGACAGGATCTTGGAAGAGAATGTGACGTAACAAGTGTACCGGGAGTGCTGGTACACTATATATAACTAAAGAATGCACGAGTATAGGAAAGATACGTACAGCGCCAGACGCAATATCCAGCTCTGCTTTTTACGGAATTTAAACGTATTCTATTTCCAAGATGGTTTCGGTCAAAAAGGGGGACCTGTGTCAATTATCTAAATCGATTCCTGATACTCGCATTAAACATGACGCTGGAGTGTGAATTAAGTTATAAATTACACACCAAGTTGAATGGTCAAAGGAAAAGCATCATTGATTTACACCTTGCTCCAGCTGTCATACTTTTGCCATGGCAACAGATAATCGGCAGATGAAACATTTCTTCTAGTTTTATGTATGATCCATCTTTAACTACTTACTGTAATTGTCGGATAATTGACAAGTCAATGCGGATCTATATTAATAAAAGGCAGTTTAAATTATTTGGACGGGTGAAGGTACAGCGTCGGTAAAAGAGTAAGGTGGACAGGTGACACAAGTCCCCCAGACAAACAACTTGTCCTTCCTGTATGTTCTTCCGGTCATATGGTCTGTCAGACTTCTCATGGAGCAACCAACCACATTTATATATATATATATATATATATATATATATATATATATATATATATATATATATATATAAAGTATATACAGCTGGCTATGCCGAGAAATATAAATATCAACTGGAAAAAATGCAGTCGTAAGGCAGGCAGCCACTATGTGTCCGTCATAATGCTCTACAGATATAGAGAGAGTGGCCCGAGTGATGCCGAGAACTGTATAATTGGAGAACTCTGCAAATATATGATGGGCGGCACATTAAAATTCAGAAATCATTTCCTCAGACACGTGTTTTAGTCTAGGAGCAAACCGAGAAAAAGTAGCTAAAGTTTTTCGTTCAATGCCTCGCCTCGATTTTAGCTACATCTGTTTAGTTAATTGTCGGGGTGGATCGATGCGAAAAATAGCGATTCAATATTCAATATTGATTTTTTTGTGGCAGCATGTTTTTCATATACTATTGTATTCTTTCCGAGGATGGAAGCAGATTTAAACGGAGGAGACAACCAGACCCATGTTGACAGGAGGAGACAATATGGCCAAAGACCCTTTATTCCAGTAAATTTTCCATGACGTCATCAGAAGTGTTGCACAGTTAATTGCACTCAATTTAGTACCTTAACATTATGCCAGATGTCGCCACATTACTGTAACCTGGACCTAAGTAAATTCCGTTAACATAAATGTGTAGATTTTACAATTTAAGATACAACATATACTGATCCATCAAATATGTATTCAAAGGACAAAGGCTGGGGCTAAGAAATTCTTTGTAACTTCTAAACTATATAATGTTTGTATATTGCTACAAATAATGCCTAATATACAAGAGAATAAAAATTATCTTATCTAAAACATGTACTGAAATATGTTATATTTCCTTAGGTCCTCCGACATATATCATCATCAGAGTTAGGCCAATCCAGGATATACATGGACAAAATGTTGATATTAAAGTTGAATTTTGTGTCATTCGAAACGTTAATAATACGAATAAATCAATGAAAGCACAGTTTTGTTTCGGCTGCTTTTTTGCGGGATTTGTCATTTTCTAATAAATCCTAACCGTTTATGAAACAAGAACCATAGAAGAAATTGATGAGTCATGTTTCCTCAGGTCCTCAGTAAGTTACTTATATATAATACAGATACATACAGGTAAGCCGCATTGGACTTTATTCACGGAACGCCTCTGTGGCAACGCCTCGGATATGACGTTTTGGGTCATGAAACATCGGAAAATTATACAAACTCTGTCCGTTTTTCCTCCATAAATTAAGTGATATTTCAAATTATTTTTCGAAGGAATATCGCAATGATAAATAATGATAAATAAGTTATAGGGATTCTTTTTGAAATAAAAACTTAATAAAAACCATGACTTGGCCGAACTTTTGAAACCATGGTTATCATGGAAAGATTTATTTGTAAATGTATAAAAATCAACAGACCTGTAACCCATAACAAGTTTGTCAAACGGTGCCCAGTGTTGACAAACTGAGAGGCCCTCGCACTGTAAATGGAGTCATGTGGTCTTTGGATTAAAAACCATTACTTCCTTTTGCGAGAAAATTCCTTAAGAGGCGTTACAATATATATGGGGATTATTGGGGATTACAGTCGACCCGCGTGAACGCGTATTGCACGGAAATGCCTTTCGGGTAGGACATGCGCTCTGGCCATGGTCTTAACAGGTCAGTGAAAATCCAAGAGGCTCCTCCTGAAAAAGCGTCACAGGCGTGGAGGACCTTGCAGCACAAAAGAAATAGGGGCACCTAATGGGGAAATATTAAAATTAATAAATATTCAGCTTAATAGGGAGTATGGTTTTGTCAGTTGAGCACTTTATCGTTGTGTAGTTTAACACACACTTGACTATATATATATATCAACACGAAAGGACTTGTTCTTCATTACAGACCTATTACAAAAATCACTTCGGAAAATGACATAAAATATACAAATGAGAGATAGAAATGGATACTAGTCTACAACAAGCCCTGAACAATAGTCTCTTCCCCATGACCTGTGCAACAAATAGTTCACCTGTAACGGAAAAATTAGGAAGTAGCTGTGCTTGTCACGCATGTGTAGGTCAGTTGGATAAGACCGATAAGCCTCAAGGTGTTTATTTTGAAATCAGGGAATTCTGAATACAAAATTTTCTTGGTTAGGCCTAAGTATATAAACAAAGACAAGGTCACCCAGGACTGGAAAAATTCGATCTTATAACATACAATCAACATGCAACTGTTTTTATGCTGGTTTCTGAGCCTGCAATGGTAAATTTTCAATACACGTCACTTCATATTCTTCTCTGACACATTATCTATATTTACTGTGACAGAGTGTCAAGGTCATTTGCAGCAAGCCACCCAACAAAACGTGGAATGTTTTAATTTTTGTTTGAGCTAAGTCTTCTCTCTCTCTGTGAGAAATCTTTCAGCTTAAAATAATATGTGAATGGCATCCTGTCAAGAGTATAAAATTGGGTGTGTCATGGGTATGTATCAGTTGATACCATGCCAGCTGTCGCTCTCGGGTTATACCACCTTCAGTTAGCAGATATAAGCATTTGCTGGTATATATTGGCATATATATTAGACTTACACTTCATGACTAGACTCTTCCTTATTTGGTTTCATATCTTGTATTCTTGAAGTTAATATAAGATAAAAATATTAATGGATTTATGGGCAGAGGTGGAGTTGTGTTGTATCCTTTAGCGCAGTGTTTTGGCAGGTTAGTTTTACTAGCTGACACTTTCTAAGCTGACAGTTATTATGCTTTTGATGCATAGAGAGACAGTCCCTGAATCATAGTGCATCAAAGTAAGAGCGATTTCCTCTGTAATGTCAGGGTACCAAGTCATTGAGTATAGACCTGAGTGTTTCCATACCCATCCACAGCAAGGGATGGTTTCTGTGCATGCTCAAATAAATGAACCCAGGAGGCAACGGACAGGCGGCATGGCGGTAATAGATTATATTAATCTTAGTTTACATAAATATAGCATTGTCAAGTAATTGTAATACATATTACTTCTCGTTAATTATGTTTCCTACTATTATTATCAGTCCAAGCATTTGTCTGCTGCTGTTAATATATACAGCAATGATCAGACCCATCATGATCAATATAATAGCCTGATTTGTTTGCAATGACTGTTGCAAAACAGTAGTGGGACTAAATGATGACAAATATTGCAGTGGCAAATCATGAAAGAACGGAGATGAGACTAATGATTATTTTTTTATCAAGATTATGAATGGTCTTACAGCAATCTTTGCTGAATCGCTACATTCTTTCATTGAAATACAAACAAGGACTATGTTTAAACGCAATTAGTACACAACTCTGGTCCAGTACTAAAACATATAAACATTATTTTATTCCAGAAACAAGTACAGACTGGAACCAGCTACCTTAAGCAATTATCATCAGTAAAAATAGTTGACAGTTTGAAGCAGCGCTAACAACCTATCATGACTAAGGTAAAATAATAATTCATGCACCCTACATATCCCTTGGAAGATCATTGATAAGCAGTGAGAAACCGTCAAATGCCAATAGACACAGACGAAACTTGAAGAAAACTCTATAACTTCAGGTACAATTATATATTCATTTAAATAAGGAAAACAAATTGTTCCTAAATTTATCAACACAGTGATAGGTACAGTAGTATTACTATGATTTTTCAAAGTTCTGTTGTATTCCTGTAAGTCTGCTGTTGTAGATAAATCCTATTTTTATCTGTAAGCAGCAGGTCCTTTCATATTGAAGATTTTTGATAGTTGGTAGGTCTTTCTGACATAATCAAAAACAGAAAATAAGGCATTTTTTCATATTTGCATTTAAATACCACTTCTTTGCCAGAGGGGGTATTGTCTATGCATACCGGCATTTACCGACCTGACTTTACAGGCCAGTCTTGATGTGTATATATGCATCAATATGCCTATATTGTAGTCTTGCTCTTTACAAAGTAGAACGTTCATGATGATTCCCGGTGCAATACGGTCAGCCAAGCAGTGGGCCGGGCTATATCATTTAAGATTAGTAAAAGTCTGTGAGCTATTCTAAAATAAAACACTTAAATCGGTATCTGATGATATTTTGGACGCAAGTATGTATTTGCATGAAAGCTAATTTGTATAATAATCATATATAGCAGGGTTAGGATTTAATAATCACGTGACGTGCTTGGATAAACTGACCTATTTAGTAAAAGGCTAAATTTTCATGTTAGGAACCGTACCAAGGTGCAATATGAAAATTCCTTAAAAAGTTTCAAGCTTCAGGTTTTACTGTGTGTTTCGTTCCTTAAATTTATTTGCATTAAAACATCCTATTTTAAAAGGAAGTAATAATTGCAATAAATACTGGTAACCATAATGCTATTTTGTTTTGCAAACCAGAAAAGGCAAACTATGGGTTTGGCTAAGCTGCGTCCCTCCGAAGTTAACCAGACAGCCTCGAATGACGTGCTTCCTTCAGGAGAGCGGTATGTAGATCTACTTGATCCTGCATTTGTGGTGAAGGGGGAATTTAATATATGGAAGCAGAAGTGGTCCACCTACTTCACAGAAAATCATATTGACACTGCTATCCAGGCATTAAGAAAGTTCCAATTTGCATCACAAAATATTTCATTGCCTCTGAAAATCTTGGCAACCTTGCCTGTCTCTACAGCTGAACCTGAAAGAGTTTTCTCAAAGGTAGAGAAAACGCTAACATCTGTTCGTTCAACAATGAGTAAGGAAAGGCTAGAAACATTAATTTTATTTAAAGTACATAATGACAGAGTGCTAACTACTTCTAAAGTTTTGCACCAGTTGCTTCTATATCTGTACGACGGCTGCCTTTTGTGATTTAACCTTTTAACATATCACTGAAATTTTAGGTAAGATAAGATAACATTAATTATTATAATCATACAAGTATAGTATATATTAACTATGCTTAGGTAATATCATCTTTTTTTAACTGTGTCGTTCACTGTTTACTAAGATAACATGTCTTAACTACTATAAATGTATTAAGATCCACGAAATGATAAAAAGTTTTATCGTAACTTCAAAGTATTCTTAGGAATGATTAAATTGGTTGCAATATTCAAGGAAAATATATAACTTTGAAAAAACAAGCATTACTATATTTGTGCATGTACAAAATATAACTTTATTGAAAGGTGATCCTAATATTCATTTACACAATTATATTTATTATAAGTGAGTTTGTCCCTTAATGTATAGTTAAATATATAGTTGAAAACATAAGTATTACATAGTTATATTTTCCACGAGAAAAATGCTAGATTATTCAACGCAAAGATTTCATTCTAGGCTACAAAGTCCTTCCCACTAACCCCACTCTGCCTTCCCCTACCCCAAGTTTACACACATTTAAGATGCCAGTAACACTCTGCGACATATTAGTCCCCCCCAACCCCCCACCCCCCCACCCCAAAAAAATAATAATAAATAAATAAATTCCTGGATCCGCCACTTGTTCATATGAAAACGAAAATCACTTCTGTGATATGAATTCTTGGAACATTTTTTTATTGTTTTAAAACTTTATTTTGTAATGTTTTTATTCATTCATTTTATTCATTGATAATTTAACATATATCTTTCAATTTGTCACTTTTTTAGTAATGTAAAGCGTTTAGAGAACCATGCCTGTTGGATTTTACCTTTTATAAAATAAATTATAATCAGTATTATTATCATTATTATTATTAATATAAAAACAGGCCAGGCAGTCTTCGTGATATAATAGCCCCATTTCTCGTATTTGGGATGAAACTGAACTGGTCTTAAAGTGCAAAATAATGAATTGGTAGGATAAGCCAGTCATCATAACTTATATCTAGTAAATAGTAATACTCGGTTGAGGGACAGTAACCTATATGTAGAAAATACTATAGCTAAATATAAAATTCAGATGTAGCGCTTTATTCTTACAAAGCTTCAAAATATCCTGGATGAAATACTGCAGCACTTGAACTAAGCCGTTATTGTTGTATTTGCTTAGGTGCACTATTTTGACCGGGCAGAAACCTAGATTGACTTACAAGGTTTCTAGAACTACAACCGAGCAATAGCTTATCACCAGTGTATCACATGCACAGTGTCACTGCATGGGGTCGTAAACTGGTCTGCCGTTTTATGTATACATAATCTAACATAAAACATATGCGGTAATGCCTCCGGCCAGGTAAGGTGAATGTTAGTTGCTCACCTGTTTAGGCCTACTATACGTTATAAAAATTCACAGTTGAGGGATTTACTTTAAATCGTAAAATTAACATATGTCGTAGTGTCCACATATGGTGTTCTAACCTTGGAATGTTTTCTTACAAAATCAAGTTGTTACCTGTATTTTAAAATTGTATACGTATAGTCACGACTAATCTTTCCAAGACATACACATGTTTATGCTGAGATGTTAAGGTTCTACATGCATCAAGATGATATATATGTCTACCATGCATTAAAAATGGTTAAACGGGAGTAAGGTCACCTTTATTGTTTGTGGTCACTCTTCTATATGTTATAGTTTTCTAAAAAATAATTTCAGAGCGCTCGCACAGCGTGCTTGATTAAATGACGTATGTATGATGTGAATGATTCGCCCACTTGAGACACTATACCAACAGATATAAATAGTACTGATATACTATGATTTATAAAAACTGCACCTGACGGTGTTTCACTTTTGTATATAATGCCGTCCCAATTTGCATTTACCCACAACAAGCACACAGTGTTTCATGAATATTCATTAATTATGGTCGTCTTCATGACACAGCAGATTTAAAGCATCCATCATTTACACAAGTCATACCGCTAGTTACATACACACGCCTTATGTCTGAGTATTAGGCCTATGCAATAAACTTCTCATTACCATATGACCTACAGAGTTTATTTACAGATTTGTAGGGTTTCTAACGAAGTGAAACGTCTGTCTTGGAGCTCCTAAGAGAAAACATGTCGAAGATGAAAGGTAAGACCACATTCAAGTAAAGCCTTTTTCTCCATTACAAACGCTCATGTATAATTTTATTAACCAAATTTATATTCTGGAGATTGTGTATATATTGTATATGGCAAATTAAACCTTTCAGCCAATATATATATAGAGTAACCAAGTCGCAAAAAGACTGACCCACAGATTTTCTCTTGCGTTTATTGGATCAGAAGCAATGTTTAACGTAGTGGTGCTTGGTTATATTGGTCTAGAGCAGCAGATATATTACAGTAGGACAGACATTATTCACTGTGATTGCCTTTTTGTTCGCGAGGGTTTAAAATTGGCGAAATTCGCGAAAGGGAAATTTTTGCGAAAGAAACATTCGTGAATAAGACAATTCATCTACACATGTGAACAAACATACATATATACACAAATTACATGATACATTATACTATAGAATCATTTGCATTTCATGTATACTATGTCAGAAGCGCAAGTATTAACACATATTTTAAGTTACCCGTAAACCAAAGATTGGTATTGTTAATAATCCAAAATCTTTGTATATCTGACAATATTAAAGAAGGATTTCAATTTTTACGATGTATCATAGGTATTTGTATAATTGTTACTTAAGCTGACTGAAATCATCTTAACTACAGCGACCACTCTTTGTCCGTCTGTCTGTCCGTCTGCTTGTCCGTTAAAAGGGCAAATCGTAAACAATAGACCTAGAAACTTCTAAATGATTATCCACAGAGGTCAATAAAACATCTCCTTAAACTCTTGAAATCAGGTCACTGTGACAAATATTCTCAGAGTTATGGGGGCCTGTCTCACCAAATAATAATCTTAATATTGATAAAGAAGCTCAAATATCTCAATAACTAACAAATTCATTGCCATGATGCTTTCCATGGTATTGATATTGGCCAGTTTCATCAGTTCCTGACGTCTGATGGAACTATCTGTATTTTTTTCTAATTTTGACGCATTTTTTTCTATTTTGAGATCTTCAAATGAAGTAGTCCAGATTTTGAGAGGGCACAGGTCTGAAAAGTTAGACTTAGAAACTTCTAACTGAATATCGAGGGAGATCCCAGGCAAATCTTCTCGGAAACCTAAAATAGGTCATGGTGATATATATTCTGCGAGCTACTTGCCGAAACATGATTTTGAACACCCAGAGAGCCTGACGGGCACAAGTTGTATCTGTTAGGCCTAGCATCTTCTAATGTGACAATAAGGGACTTTTTTAACAAATTTTCTTTAAAAAACTAAAACTTGGCCATGATGAACTTGCCAAAACATTATTTTGAGCACCCAGACAGACTGGGCACAAATTGTATCCGTTAGGCCAAGAAACTTCAAACTAACATTCATAGAGGGCCGATGCAAAACTCCTTGGAAACGTGAAATTATTTCATAGTGACCTAGCCTATATTCTGCGAGCTACTGGCCGAACACATGGTTTTGAGCACCCAGAAAGTCAGAGAGGGCACGAATTATTTCCATTAGCACTAGAACCTTCTAAAATAATATCAAAGGAAATCTTGGGCTTAATAACTTTTGACTGTACCTCTTACTGAGTTCCTCGGCAAATCTCCTCGGAAACCTCTAATTAGGTCACGGTGACCTAATTCTGCGAGCTACTGACCAAACATGAAATTTGAGCACCTAGAAAGTCAGACAGGGCACAATTATTAAACTTTAGATCTAAAATTGTCTGTCTTAATATAAGGGGAGCTCATTGTAATGTCCCCATAGACATCCAAAATAAGGTGACTGTAGCCAATATTCTGTGAGTAATGTGAAAGAACATCACCTGAGTACCTTATAAGTCAGATGGATACAAGTAGTTGAAGATTGACCTAGAAACTTGCATCTTGGCATCGGGGGAGCTCCTAGTTAAATCTTCTTGGAAACCTTAAACAAGGTTGCTGTTACCTATTTTTTAAGGACAATGGGCCAAACAAACATTATTTTTAACACTCTGGAATCCATTCCGCCCATTGTTCGAAGTTTATTAACAAATAATTTTCACCAGATCTAAAATTCAATTATTAAATCTTGCATCACCTGTACTTCAAATTCAGCTGATCGTCATGGCCCATGAATCACTTGTTAAGATTTTGCGTGCATATTAGGTAACAGGTATAACAATGGTTATGTAAAATACGTAAGCTAACAGAGTAGGGGTAAGGTAAAGTGAGGTAAGGTCGCGAAAATGAAACCATCGCCAAACACTAAAAAAATGAAATTGCGAACGCCGCGCATATGACGTCAACCACAGTATGCAGTACAGACGCCTAAGTTTTCTAAGCTACACTGGTGTGATGAAACATGAGTAACATAATCAAAAATAATCAAACTACGAATTATTGGCCTATTTGTTATCATGAGGATTATGTATAACTGCAAGATTCAAATATGCATGGAGTGCTACCGCGTTGTTATATCAACAACAGGATTAAACCTTTCTATAGATATATTGAAGAACTGAATATGTCACTGGAATTCTTTAGTAGAGAATATATACTGTGCAGGGAAGAAACGTTTGAGGAATGGTTAAAGATAAATATTTATAAATGAAAGAAAAGATATTGATATATGTTAGCGAAATCATGAAAAGAGGGTTTGAAATATTTTTTAAAATTAGCACACGGGGTGGTATGCAGAAGTAGTTTGTGCATTATGCATAAATATGATGCAATGATTACTATATATATTTCATAGTCCTACGTACTCGCCTTACGAAATTGTCTCATTGTAATTCTGTACTGCTTGTTTCATGCAACTACCACGAGCATATGCCCTGGATGGCCACCGGTGAGGTCCTGAATAATTTGTTCCGTTCCGAGTGTGAATTCCGTGTGTTTATCTCTGTTATTCTGTTAATCAGCATTGTTTCTCTATTCAACTTCTAAAACATACACATTGATATTTTACCCTTTTGCCTGATGTTCTGTCTTATTCTCAACAAACATATCCAAGATTGCCGTCATCGTGATGTTACCATAATGGAAACATAGCTCCCAAATTAATTGAAGTTTAAAAGAAATATCTTTACTGATTTTTTTTCCCGTTTCAAATATAAACGTAACATTAACAGGCCACCTGACCGCTAGTAGCAGGAGGTAAGGAGATAGAGATATATGGCCTACTGGACAAAATTCAAGCGCGATGCGTACATGACACGCCTGCTCCAAAATGCGTTTGTCTCCAAAAATCATTTGAAGAGAATGAAACGGTTAAGTATCGATAAAAGTTTGGAATGGATCTGTATGAGTATTTATTAATACATTGGTGAAGGTTACTAGTATGAGATCAGTGTGCGTTTTATATTTTTAGGGGGGGGGGGGGGGTATCTTTAAAAACCTGGTATCTTTTATTTGTATTTAAAGGCTTCACACAGCGGCTTAGGGATGGCGACACCATTGTGGTGGCGGAAGGATACCTGTTCGAACTTGAGTCACGTGGCTACCTTAAGGCAGGACCCTATGTGCCAGATGTAGTACTGGACGCTCCGGAAAAGGTCAAGGAACTACATCGCGAATTCGTCCGCGCCGGGAGTGACGTTGTCCTCGCCTTAATGGTAAGTATATATATATATATATATATATATATATATATATATATATATATATATAATCTTATATATATATAATCGCTATCGAAAATGGTCAGTTACACATTATCACGTATTTCCATGCCAGTGCGATCATGTTTGAGAAATATGTGTGCAGTTGACAATCTGTATCGTTATGAGTTGTGTAAAGCACTCGGACACGGTCTGGTGGTTATATATGGGGATACGTTTATGCCTGCAATTTTAATCTTGTTACGTCTGTGCGACTCGTTGATTTTATTTTTGTTCTAATATTACACATATTAAAGCTTTGAGGTTCATCTTGTAGATTAAATTCACAAAACGGCTAAATAATGAAAATTGTGTTTTTGTTTGGTGTGCTTGCCAGCACTGAAAATAATTCAATGATATATCATCATAATACATGTCTTATGCTTTATACATCGTTCTTTATACTTTACAGTATTATACGAATCGTGAAAAGATGAAAACTGTCGGGAGAGAGAATGAGTTAGAAGATATTAGCAAAAAAGCTTTGGAAATAGCCCGCCAGGTGGCGGATGAGACGGGCACGCTGATGGCGGGGAACCTGTCCAACACCAACATCATCAAGCAGGAAGATCCAGCAACCCACCAGAGAGCATTCGACATGTTTACGGTTAGTGATGGCCTCCAAAAAAAGTCTCTTATATCCCTATTAGTCGATGTGATTTTATAAAGAAATGGACGAAAGGTTGTGCCTTTAGGAGTGTATCACAAAAGAGCTTAAGAGGTTCCCAGACCGTGCATATTTGACTCTGCCCTATAGATTTTTTATCGTTTCCTCTAAAATGAGGATTCAAGCGACTGTACTTATATGGAGACCTTTCGCGTATATTGGAGACTTTTTTTTGTTATAGACACTGTATATAATATTACTTATCCTTCGCATTTCGTAATAAAAAATTCAACGTTTAGGCAAAAATAAATAAAAGGTTTGATTCTCAGGCACCGCCCGCGTCAATATAAACCCTCAATTTTTTTTATTTTGATAATCATCTTTCAATAATAAAATATCGCCCGCCGGCACTGGTTTCTGAAAAAAGTGCCTGAGAATCATACCTTTTATTATTATTTTTTTCGGCCTTAAATATATGCAGAATTTCAATAAAACCGTAAATCGGTAAGATATACTTTCTCAACACGCATCGGTAGAACATTTCGGGAAGGTATCCGGGGTTCGGTTTTGTGCTCACTGGCCTTTATTTTGGCAGTGAGTGGGGGGGGTCCCAATTATTGGGAAATTATTGGGAAATTTTCTTAGTTATGACGCATATGTGCACTTTTGGACAGTTTTCAACCCAAGTCAACAGCTTCCCACGAAAACTGTTAACAGCTTAATGAACTAAACATTTATTCCAAATAAATAAGCCAAAAAAAATATCAGAAAAAGGCTGACCCCTGCTTTGGTATGTAATAACATATATCCTGTTCATGTTTATGCACCTGCTGACCAGTTTCATCCCAGACAGTATTTTGGCGAAATAATCGCAGGATACACCGGCGTAGTTTGTGATAGATGCAGCTTCGATAACCCATTTTACGAAATCAGGTCAAAAATATCGAAAGTGACCAATCCAACCCCCTAAGAACCAACTTGCATCTTCAAAACACTCGAAGTAAAAAAAAAGCTAAAAAAAAAAACACAAAAAACAAAGAAAAAAACAGGTATTTCCAGGGCGTGATCTCAGAGGTGTAACGTAACAAAGGACGATCCCCGAGCATCGAGTATAAATATACTATAGATGACCCCTTGCCGACATTATTAATTATTTAGGCATAATCAGTAATATTTGAGAACCAGTATCATGTGATTCTTCCCTTAGTCTATTTTAAAAGACCCTAAGAATAATTGTACATTGACATTCAAGGAGCAAATACAATGGACTAAAGAGTTCGGGGTTGATTTCATTGTGGCTGAGACGTTACACAGCTATCTGGAGGCGTCACTCGCCCTTAAAGCATGCAAACAGCTATGTCCAGGTAAGAGGATCTATCAGTCATTTCAAGATTAAATATTCCATATTGTGATCTGGATATTTCAAAGGGAACTTTTTTAACTTCATTTTCCCCTGATATGCTATTTATATAAATCTTCATTTCTTATCAAATGATGAACTTATCATCAAAATAGACAGTATGTGCTAACTGCACGGCCTTGTCCAAATCACAAAATCACATATCAAACATTTATATAACAAAGGTAGGCCTGTGTTTGTCTATGAAAGACTTTCAGCCATAAATCATTGAAACACACCATCTTAGTGTTTTAATGTAAATATTAAGTGAACCTGTATACAGATGTTCCGGTTGTGGTGACCTTTGGGGTGCATGGGAATGAATTGCAAGATGGGATTGCTGTGGATGAAGCATGTCGCCGTTTGGAGGAAGAGGGCGCTGCTGTGGTTGGCCTGAACTGTACTCGTGGCCCAAAAACTATGTTACCGATCCTACGGGACATTCGGAAAGCTTGCAAGGTGATTTTCACCAGCCTTTTGAATAATTAATATCATTGGCCACAGATTTTTTAATATGGATGACAATATAGCTTTAAATTTGACTTACTAGGCATAATATGTTGCATATATATGCGTGTTTTCAAAATAAAATAAAAAGGTTTAACGATTTTATAAATAATTGTGTAAACCTTGCACTCAAACGGATGCTTTCTCGATGAAGATGCGACCTCACCTATCTAAATTTGTGACAAATCGCACGGTCTTTTTTTTTTTTTTTTCAGAACGCAGATATAATTTCGCTTTGCCAATTTAAATCACACACGGGTTAGGCCTGGAGGTACAAAGTCTGCGTTCTCTTAATTACAGGGTCCCTTGGCGGCATTGCCCGTACCTTACCGAACATCCGACAAGTTCCCGACGTTTCAGTCTTTTCCGGAGATCGACCATGAAGGCGAGTTGATAGCTTATGAAATCATGAATCATAACCTTTTAGTCAGTGAAGGGCCAAAGTTCACTTTTATATCGTGCAAAAAAAAAGTCTTAAGTATGATGCGTTTATTGTGAATTTCAAACCTAATTTTAGAACCTCTGCGGTAAACAGTTGAATCATTCAAGTTAATATGCAGTGTGACTGAACTCAAATTGTAACAGGAATGATTTTATCTCCAAATGAAAATTTAAAGTTAATTACCGTTAATTAAACAAGAAAGAACCAACAATCCTCGTCCAGAGGGAGGGGAAGGAAGTGGAGTGGTTAAGTTGGACCTGGAAGCTGAAGGTCCCCGGTTCTGACCCCGCCGGTGCCTCAGTGGCATAATGGTCAGATCTCGTTATAGAACCTCAGAGATTCGCTCTAATGTCTTAACGACAGGTTAGGACTAAACCCGTGCATATAAAACCTGAAATCCAGGAAGCTTAATAATTACATATCTTTCTGATCATATGGATACCTTCATTGTCATTGAAAAGACAGTGTCACCAACAGGCCATGGACCTATCCTTACAAAAAATCAGTGCCCCTCCACCTACCCAATAACTATTTCCGGTGAAGACCCTGAAGGCAACTGTCCTTTTTCAATCTGCTTGGGTTTTTTTTTTAACCTAGGGCTATTAGTGTTTTATATTTAGTAAAGATTATATGCAGATTCATGGTTTTCTGAATTATGTTAATTGAAATTACTTCAATAAGGCATGTGGCGGATTCAGGATGAATCAAGGGAAGGGGTTTACAAATACATGTTCCATAATGGACTGATACCCTTAATAAAGATTCACAACTGCGGGATGGTGTCGGGGGGGGGGGGGTGCCTAGAAAAATCGAGGGGGGGGTGAAATACTGCAAATAAGGTATAGTTTCTTCTAGTAAGGGGTGATTTTTAACCCCTCAAACCCCGATCTGAATTCGCCTCTGTAACAATAACAACCCCCCCCCCCCCCCCGAAAGAAAACAAATAAATTAACATTGTTAATTTTATGGAGTGTCTGTTTTGATTTTTTTTCTATATTTCCTGGCTAGATGGGAACTCCTTCCCGTTGGACCTGGATGCTTGGCTGTGCAGCAGAAAACAAATTCGCGAGTTCACGGAGGAGGCGCGCCGCCTCGGAGTCCAGTATTTGGGAGTCTGCTGTGGAAATAGACCGCACTTTATCCGAGAGATGGCGCTTGCGGTCGGCCACGGACCAGCCTCTGCCAAATACGTCGCGGACATGTCTCAACATTACTCTCGACTGTATGATAGCACAGCTGCCGTTACTGTTCAGAAAATGTACAGTTTCTAATCAACCACCCAGACTTTTACTGGCATTAGCTTTGGAATCCCGTTTTATGAAGAGAGTATGTAAAATGAATCACGCCATTTTATTGGTCCTGAAACGATTTTGAGATATTTTGCGTGATATGTGGCAGGGGCAGATCAAGGGGGTGGCTGACTGGGCAGCAGCCAAGGGCCCCCGATGTAAAAGGGACCCCGAAAATCAGTTAATAAAAAATTTAAAATTCCATTGCTAGATCGATTTTATTAGGGCGGGGAATACCGAATGTCAGCGACGTGATGTGTGTTAGATAACTAATACTTGAGTACTGAAATCTTATTTGATGCTATAATGTGCAAAATAGGCCTACTTCTTTCTTAATTTTTTGTTGTTGATAATTATAATCATTCGCGAAAATAAACAGCACTCATTTCTATTACATTTCTTCTTTATAAACTATGAGGCATATGGCTTTGGTTTGATTTTTTATAATAATAATCATTCGCGAAAATAAAAGCACAGCACTCACTTCTATTACCTTTCGTCTTTATAAACTATAATGCATATAGCTTAGATTTTCCTGACAGACTTTATTTAAGACCGTTGCTCTTTCGCTGTTGTTCTAGATAGTCCAAATCAAAAAGTGGTTTCAATTCAGACATGCAACGAATGATTGAACAAAGACATAATTTTGCTTCATACTTACTGTAACTTAGATACTGAAAACAGAAGGGAAAATGTTCAAATTGAACTAAGGTGTACGTCTTTTGTTGCTTAGCGACTCACGTGTCACGTGAAGAACCTTATTTGAAAAAGTCTGCAGAAGAGACTTGCAGGCTCGTGCCTTTACAAGTATTTATTAGGGGGTCCAAATCTCGTAAATTGATAAGTGTGGCCTAAACCTCTAAGTAAATAATCTGCAAACGATATATATGAAAAGAAGGATGATTCCGTTAAAGTGTTCCTGGTATTCATGCAGTCTTCACATACAGTCCTGTAAATGTCTAAGGAGGTCAGCGAAAGTTAATAATTTTCCGAGGTGTTTCCTTACATATTGTTCATAAGTCTCGACGTCACCACTCCTGAAATTTAATGAACATCAATGATACGCTTTTTTCCTATGGACCTTTCCCATCACATGACACCTTTCGGAGTCGATTGACACAAGGTGTTCTGGTTCGTCATACCGACAAGAAAGATCATAGTTTGTTATATGCAAGATTTATAGTAATAAACATATAGAGTATCTTTGACGGTGGGCTTCCTGCCTGAGATTCTGGTTTGCATGTCATTTCTTTTTATCAAACATATGATGCTGGCCCATAGAACTGGACACTGCAGACGACCGTTGTTGGTAGTGCGCATGCTCGTGTTAAATGTTTATCATTTGTAATTTCGAATGACTTAAATGTGCCATGTACAACTGAAATAACTGGAAAACTGACAGGTCAGTAAGGGCCCCGCAAAAGATGCAGTCATTATAAATTGAAATACTGTGAATTTGGTGTATTTTGGTAGCATGGGCTGATAAAGTAATATTTGAAAATTAAAGAACCTGTAAAGAAAAGCTAACATGTATAAACTGGAGGTAAAAATATGGTAAAGTGATAATGTTCAAAGCTATCAAAATAATGATATATAAGAACTGCATGCATTTTTAGTTTCTATATTTCTGTATTACCTGTGCCAATTATTCTTGGTTGAAGTCTTGGCTGGGCTGTGTCAAATATTTTTCCAGTATTTGTATATTGAATTTGCCTTTTTATATGTGAGGCTTGAGTCTGTACATAAACCGTGTAGTATTAGAGAGAGTCAGCTGCTGGTTAGTAGTGATGAAATGGTCATTCTCTTGAACTGAGATTCAGCTATTCTTGGGCTTGGGTCTACAGATGTGCTATGATGTGTAGAATGGCTACATATGAATATCAATGTAAATTTGTTGATGGTCACTATAATAGGTCCAAATTCCTTGTTGGAAGTGGAGATAGATTTCTCCAAAGATGGTCTAAATGAAAGCCACTGTGGTGCGTTGGGCTAGCGTATCCTTTTCTGGGGAATCTTCGAATTGTCTGTACAAAATATGCTGTGAAAATGTAATGCCGCTGTACACAAGTGACTCGAAAAAGATTCATCCATTTCTAGCCTGCTGAAGGGGACATCAGCAACTGAACACCAAACTGTGTTTTATTTTTTTTCCTTCTGACCCAAATATCAATAAGCTTCTCCCTTAGGCCATGAGTGATACATCTTATGTTTGAATCCTATCCATCATATGTTAGGGGAGTTATTATGCAGAAACCATTTTGATTGTTCATCAAATTCTTTGAGTTATTGCATTAACATCATTTGAGAATTATTGCCTCTGTCAAGGTCATCCATCTTCGAACTTGACCTAGCCCTTCATAACAATCATTACTGGTGCAAGTTCAGTGAGTGTTATTCAAATTGTTTGCGAGCTATTTGGTTAACATCATTTTAGCATTATCACCTCTGTAACCTTGAAAATCCATCAAGGTCACCCATCTTCAAATATGATGTAGCTCATCAAAAGGTCCATCACTGCCGTGGGTCTGGGGACCTTATATGAAATACTTTTTACGAGTTATTGTGTTAACAATGTGTGTCCTTTTGCATGCATATTTGCTAAGAGAGCGCAACCTTACTAAGTGTTCAGTAATGGTTTTTACCGCATAACTTGCAGAAAATGGCTGACTATGACCATATATCATACCTCGTTGCTGTTGACATGAGGACCTGTCCTACTTTTAAGGTGGAACACAAAATTATGGTTACGATTATGATTTCTGCTCTGCTGAAAGAGGGACCTAAAATTTAATACCAAACTGTGAATAACTTTTTTGACCTTTGACCTCCTGACCCCAAAATCGATAGGGATCTTCCATGATTGATGGTTAATACATATTTCAAGTTTGAACTCAATCCGTCAATCCTAACTGGAGTTATCATCCGGAAAACAATTTGTGGACGGACGGACGGACAGACGGACGGACGGACGGCAATACCAATGTTTATGATTTAAGGGCTTTCAGAATTAGGGGCTTACCAGATGTCTGTTCCCTAGGGGCTAACAATGAATTACCAATGAATGTCACTTAGGGGCTTTACCATGTCTAATTTTTAGGGGCTTTTGTATTGTCTGTCTCTAAGGAGCTTAATGGTCAAATTAGGGACCTGACTATGATCTGATGGTTAATATCATATAACCATTATCATTAATAATAAGGGGCTTTCAGGTGGTAAATTTGATATGATGGCACGGACGAGTTAGCTCTGCACACCTTGGATAATGTTGCTTGGTTGGACATTAAACCAAGTAAGTGTGCTGTTAATGCTGCATTCCAATCAAGATGTGCAAACTGATTTTCGAGTTTCCTAGTAACATTAGTAGAAAGCTTTCCAATCACGTTCCAACCGGAAAAATCCCATTTGCACAACTTAAGAATTCGAGGGGCTTTTCAGATTCGATGTGCATTACTTTTGAGATCTGAACTTCCCCGGCTTACCATTCGTGTGCACAATTAGCACAACTTGATTTGTATGCAGTATTATACACCCAGAAACGGCACTTCTGCCACACCAGATTTCAAACAGGATTAATTTTATCTATCTATATATATATATATATATATATATATATATATATATATATATATATATATATATATATATATATATATAGATAAAATTAATCCTGTAGACAGAGTTGTTTTAACATAAAACTGTGAAGTTTGATGAATTTTGCGCCTGTTTCTGTTCGATATGGCCAGTGTCAGAGAACAATTAAGCTAATCCCTGGCATCAGCCATGACAACTCAACGGTTTGTAAACATTGAAAATTTATCTAGCAGAACTAATTTGAAAAAAAATTATAGTTATTAAAATATGTGTTAAAATTTAATGTAATAGGTGGGAAATTACAAAAATTACAACTTCGCACAATACAACAAACTTCTTTTGAGTCAAGTGCACTGGGCCAACCAAGCTCAGAAGATGGCAGTTGCCCTGAGTGAACCAGAATAAATTATGAATCTTTGAAAGACAGGAGTCATATGGTACCTGCCTTAAATCATAATCCAGAAAGATTACACAGAATCACCTGCTGAATGCTCTTCTGTATCGTCATTTTGGTGAGTTTTGCAAAATTTCTGACCAATACACTAAGCCACACCTGAGATATGAACTAAAAGCCAATGTACAGAGCAACTCCATGTGAAAAAGATTGTAGGTGGCAACACCAGTCTCCAGCACAAAATGTACTTGGGTAGGTAGCAAAGACCTATAGGCATGCACTATTTCAGCCCAATACATTGAACAACCACTAAGATGAACAGATGGCAAACCAACAGATGGACACCAGACAAAAAAAAACTTTGTAGCTGACA
The DNA here is from genome assembly GCA_026874595.1 of Sipunculus nudus. NCBI lineage: Eukaryota > Metazoa > Annelida > Sipuncula > Golfingiida > Sipunculidae > Sipunculus > Sipunculus nudus. The sequence continues at coordinate 57,341,714 of CM049311.1, read as the reverse complement.
CCACCAGTCTCTATTGCTAGATGGAGAGATAAAAAATCTATGTACATCCAATATTTCAGCTCAGTACATTGAACCACTCCTGAGATACTAGCTGTTGCCTAAAGGACACCCAGATTCATACTGCATAAAAAGATTGCAGGTGCAGCCACAAGTCTTTGTTCCACACAACTACATATGTCAGAGAATAAATATGCTAGATTTTGGAAAGATTGGTCTCTAGGTAGATCTCTGTAAAGGAACAGGGCAGCATGGCTGGGACCTGCATGAAAACATAGTATACAAATAAGCTGATATGTTACCATATTACTGATATATATATCATTATTTTATGTTGATTTTCCAAAGCGATAGGCTTGCTAGTAAAGTCATCATCTACATGGGACTTGACCCAAAGGTCCGAAAAACATGGTACCCCCATACATCTGCTACAATGGAAAGACTCCATATTGGAAAACTATTTATGATTCATGAAAGAACCTAACTAGTTAATTTAAAGACAAAGAGCTGGATGATATAAAGTTTGAAGGTTATTATCTGCAGATATTCTAAAAATATTTGTGTGTGTGTTCACCTTAGCCAATCTGCTATATCTAGTGGTGGCGACAGAACCTGTGTGAAAACTTAATGTATGCAAAACTGTGTTTTGGTGCATACAAATAACTGTTTTGTTACCCTACCACTGATATCTCATTTTTTTAGGTTGCTTTTAAAGGCACTAACCTTGCAAAATAACATTTTTATCCTCATGGGACAAGACCAAAAGGTCCATTTAAATAGTTACTGCCAGACATCTGGTACAATGGAGAGCCTCGTATTGAAAAACTTATGATTCATGAAAGGAAACTGCAAATTCAATGACAAACAGCTGGATGATATCAAGTTTGAAGGTTGTCTTTCTTCAGATGTTCTTAAAATATTAGTGTTCTTATTCACGTTAGCTGATTTTGCTTAATCTGGAGGCAGTGGAACCCACATGGAAACAGTATGTGTCACAGATAAGCGACAAAGGTGTTGTGATAAAATAGGGTTCATTATACAGAATCCACAATCCACAATATGCCCTCTCCAGCCACCTACAATCTGTCTCCTCCTCTCTCTCTTGTGCTATTTGCCTGACCCTGCACAGTCATGCTATATATATATATATATATATATATATATATATATATATATATATATATATATATTAAGCAGAACACAACCATCAAGTAAATTGACACATCCATAATTTGTTTTCACTTAAACTTTATTCAATTTCATGAAAAATATTTGCTATATCTACATGCCTACAAACAGCAATTCACATTGGCTACCTTATGACTGTGTAAAATTAAGAACTATAATAAAAACTTCTGTGCTCCCCAAAATATTACACCTTATTCAGTATTTGCTTTTCTGCCAAATTTTAGACTTGCTTCAAAACCTCCCAAAAGTTTACACATTATTACCTCATTAATCTACTCCAAAAATGCTCTGGAAAAGCCCGTCTGCATTTGTTTTTTTTCTCACTCCCTTTCTACCTAATGCTGATGCCTCATCACGGCATGTAAGCATTAGCACTTCACTCAATAATCCAAATCATTACCCAGTAACACACACTGGGAGATTTTCTAGCACACTAACATAAGACCCACCCTTACAGAAAGGGCTGTCGATGTGTGCCAAGGCAACAGGCACCTCCAGAATCTGGCCATTTGCATATTCCATGGCAACTTTTGTGCCCAAATATGCCTCTTGGTTCACCATGTCTGCCCCAATCAATGTCTGCGTACAACTGGTATCACACAGCAAACTAACTGGGCGTCCATTTACCGAACCCCCAAACACAAATGGATTGGTCACACTTTTGATTCCCAACCCCTAGGAGAAGTAATCTTTACCGGTCCCCTTCTTCCCATCTTTCCCCTGGGACTTATCCAGAGGTTTCTCAGCTGGGCATCTGGCCGCGATGTGGCCTACCTGCCCAGCCTAGGCTTGGTGTGACAGTATGCAAAACTCTGTTTCAGCCCATCCAAATAAACCAACTTGTTACCGTATCACAGATATCTCATTTTTTATGTTGCTTTTTTAAGGAACCTAGCTTGTCAGATAAAGTCATCGCCCTCATTGGACATTACCAAAGGGCAGGTGATCTATATGTGAATGATGAAAGGACTCAGATGAAAAGTTTGGCTTAACATGCATCCCCAATCTTTTTAAAAATATGGGTCCTATGACCTTGACCTTTGACCTCATGACCCCAAAAATCAGTAGGGTTCTTGATTTTTTTAAACGGACATATATATGTCAAATTTGAAATTCATATATCAGTCCAAGCTGTAATTATCATCCAGACACTAATTGTTGGACAGTTGGCTCCTGTGACCTTGACCTTTGACCTTGTGACCTCAAAATTTACAGGGATCATCCATTATTGGCAGGTGAACTGTATATCCAAGATGGAAGATCTGGGATGAAAATTTTGGCTTTAAATGTGTTCTGTGGCCTCGACCTTTGACCTCATGACCTTAGAACCTATAGAGTTCTTTCTTTAGTGGAGGGCCATACATAATTCAAGTTTGAAATCCATATGTCCATCAAAACTTGAGGTATCATAAGAGGTGTGTGATTTTCACCAAAAATGGGAAGTAATTTCAAGTTCAAAGGCCACTCTCATTGTAAAGGACATGACCCAAATTTAATTAGACCTCATCCCATAACCATCTCTTATATAAATATGAAATAAATCTGACAAATAGTTTTTGAGTTTTAATGCTCACTGTACTGTCAAGTTGCAATGATTGTGGTATTAAAAGATGCAAAACAAGAAAAGGATAATAGGTGGGGCCACCAGTTTCTGGAAAATCACAAAGCTATCTAAGATCTTTGGTCACCTTGATTTTTGGACCAATCCATGCCAGCTTTCTTGAGATATTTAAGAATTTGCGTGATTTTCAGCAAAAATGGAACTATTCAAGGTCAAGGTCACTCTCCATATAAAGGTCATGACCCGGTTTTAAATAGGCTTTGTACTCCTAACAGACATGGGGTGATTACTTGATATATGTTATCAATTACAATTACAATTACTTTGAAAATAAACCATTATGATTACGGCCACGATTACATAACTTAATATTGTTAAAAGGCTATACAAGAAATGTATACTCTTACCTTTATGCAAGTGCATCATAGAAAAGAAAACTTCCACAGTATACAGATCCAGTAGTTAGTCTTATCAAGATATGAGATAGATAAAGTAGTGACTGAAGAATAACTAGAAATGATTAATATCATTCCAAATGCTTGTAGCACTTTATGAACCAAAGTCTTGATATATGATTTCGGAGGGTTGGTCAAAGAAATTTCAACTGTGGGGTGGGGTGGGGGCGGGGGTGACACAAAACAAGGCCTACAGGCCTAATGCGAACCTGTGCATTGGAAATACACCAGGTATAATGCATCAATGCTGGACCATTACCTCTCAAGTATATGAACAATGCAAGTATAAAACATTTTGAATAAGAAACAATTACACAACATCACTGCTGAAATTCTGGCATGGGTGCACACAACACAAAAATGATTGTAGCTGGCACTACCAGTCTTGTATACAACAAAGCTATCAGAGATATATACATATGCCCAATTTCAGACTGATATATCAAACCCCTCCTGAAAACTAGACATTTCTTGGCACCGCTGGTGCCATAGTATCGCCAGACAAATGAGGTTTTGTGGTATTTTGTTGATATAATGTGATGTATTTGTATTTTAGCAATGAATGTGAGAAACATTTGTACAAAATAGGAATATATAGGAATATTTTGGATTGGGAAGGACAATTGATCAAAGGGTTTTTGACTTATAATGCTCACAGTGCTGTCAAGTGGCCCTTTTTAAGATATTCATGATTTTATGTTTTTCACCAAATATGGGAATATTCAAGGTCAAGGTCACTCTCATAGTCACAGTCATGACCCCAAATCAATAAACTGCATTCCAAAATATCCAACATTTGAAAAAAAAAATTAAATTAAAAAAAAAATAATTTAAATTAAATTAAATTTTAAAATTAAATTTAAAACTAAATATACCTCATTCCATAAACCATATCTATATACATGCATAACATGAAAGAAATCTGTCCATTACTGTTTGACTTATAATGCTCACAGTATATACTGTCAAGTGGCAATGATGGGGTATTCAAAGGCGCAAAAACAAGAAATGGACAACAGGTGGAGCCACCTATCTTCTGCAAAAGACAAAACTATCCAAGATCTTCCGTCAACTTGATTTTTGGACCAATCCATGCATCCCTTTTTAAGATATTCATGATTTTATGTGATTTTCACCATATATGGTAATATTCAAGGTCAAAGCCACTCTCAAAGGAAAGGTCATGACCCGAATTTTAATATACATCATCCCATAACCCATACCTATGTACATGCATAATATTAAAGAAATCTGTCAATCAATTTTTGACTTGTGATGCTAAAAGTACTGTCAAGTGGCAATGATGGGGGTATTAAACGGCACAAAAACAAGAAAAGGATACTAGGTGGCACCACCAGTTTCCAGTACATGACATCACTATCCAAGATCTTTGTCCAACTTGATTTTTGGATAAATCCATGAAAGATTTCTTGAGATATTTAAGAATTTGTGTGATTTTCCCCAAAAATGGATCTATTCAAAGTCAAGGTCACTCTCCTAGTTGAGGTCATGACCCCATTTTAAATAGGCTTCGTCCTCTCACCAATATCTATAAATGTGTCAAGTTTGAAAAAGATCCTTGAAAAATTTTTTTAGTTATTGTGTCCAAAAGAAATCTCTGCGGCGGCGGCGGCGGCGGCGCAACCGTGCCTAAACCATAGTATCTCCAGACTATGTCTGGCGATACAATAAGCAGGGACACACACTGTGCAAAAATTATTGTAGGTGGCACCACCAGTCTTGTATATGACAAAGCTATTCAATAAGTATATATATATGCCCAAATTCAGGCTGATATATCAAATTCCTCTGTAGAAATTAGCTGGCACATACACTGTGCAAAAATCATTGTAGGTGGTGACACCTGTCTTGTGAACGAGAAAGCCATCAAGGACACATAGACAGGTCAAAATATCAGGCCAATACATCAAACTTACCTTGAGTCTGATGCATTGGGCTGACGAGGCTTAGGTGAGAAAGGCAGTTGCTCCAAGTGAACTGGGACAAATTTGCTGGCTCAGGCTACTGCACTGAGTGAACTCATGACCTGCACCTGGCTAGACTGAGTGAAATTTTGACCTGTACCTGGCTGGACTGAGTGAACTCTGAACCTGTTGCATAATCTGACACAGTTGGCACTCTGCCAAAGCTATAAATAGATCCAGACTGAACTTTGGTGCCAAATTTTTTATGCAGTAAGCAGTCTGCCAATGCTATAAATAGAATGCAGCTATTGCACTGAGTGAACTCCTGACCCATACCTGGCTGCACTGAGTGAACTCTTGACCTGCTGCCTAATCTGATACAGTTGGCAGTCTGCCAAAGCTATAAATAGATCGAGACTGAACTCTAGCCTGTTGCCAAGTCTGAAATAGTGGCCACACCATTGCATAAGCTCATACAGGGGCCCTGCCCTGAGGGGCATGACACCCATGAGGTGACCACATGGTGCCCATGAGGTGTTCACATGTCGCCCATGAGGTGATCACATGTCAGCCATGAGGTGATCACATGCCTTGTGCTTGGCTGCACTGATTGAACTCTTGACCTAAACCTGGCTGCACTGAATGAACTCTTGATCTGTTGCCAAATCTGAAACAGTTGGCAGTTTCTCAACCTATTTATAGATACAGACACAATCTTGAAGTGTTGGTGAATCTGTTTACACATATTGAAAGACTTTGGCTTTTTGAAAAATTGAACGATTCAAATTGACAGTGTCATCATAAACATTTTAAGCTGAAAAAGCGAAAATTATGAGGTTTTTGCCCATAATAAACCGGTCAATGTAGGTAGCACCACAAAATCTGCAACTTCAAATATGAGTCATGTGACCAACATTTGCACAATACTTGGTAATGCTAGCTTCTGTCATTTCTGAGATTACTATGTCAGTATGCTTACTTGGCCAAATGACTGTTCAAATTCATGTAACTCCACTAAAATTCATCAAATGCAAACCATTTGAACAAACTTGAGAGGGCTTGCCTCTGGGATCATATCTGCAAAATATTGAACAATTTGGCTGGACCGTTAACAAGAAGAAGACTTTAAAATTTTTTTAAGCTTTTTCCCTATAAAATCTAAGTAAACACAGATAGCAAAAAAATAAGCTGAATCCCACATCATTTGATATGTGACAGATTACTGCATAAAATCTGGGGATGGTAGCTCCTGCCATTCCTGAGAAATTATTGGTTAAAGTACAGATGACCAGTGACTCCCGTACAAAAAATGGTCAATGCAGGTGGTGCTACCAATACCTTAATTTCATATATGACTCATGTGACCAACACTGGCATAAAATTCGGTGATGATAGCTCCGGCTATTTCTGAGACTGTCATTTTAGTATGCTTTTTTGACAGATGACTAAGTTCAACTTCCTGTAACTCGGCAAAAATTCACCGAACTTCAACCATTCAAACAAACTTGAGAGAGATGGTATAAAAGATTATTTTTTTTGAAATATTGAACAATTTGGCTTTACCTTTTTGGAGGAGAAGATTTTTTTAAAGGTTTTTTAACTTTTTCTCTATAAAATCTAAGAAAATGCAAAGTTTTTCAGATGGCTAATTTTTTGCATTAAATTTCATGATGCTAGCTCAAGTCGTTTGTGAAATAGTATCGGTTAACGTACAGATGGTGGACACCGCCACACCATCGCATTAGCTCACAGGTTCGCTAAAAAGCCCACCCTAACAAAGCCCACCCAGACAAAAGCCCACTGAACAAGAGCCCTATGGACAAAAGCCCAACCCTAAAAATGCAGACCCGGACAAAAGCCCACCCTTGACTAAAATATAAAATTAAAAGACTTTACAATGTCTTTCTAAAGATTTTAAAGTACTACTGTATCATTTATATAAGATTTTTATACTAATGGCAAGTATTATATTTGTTTATGATTTTTTTATTGCATAACTTTAGCTGTGGAGACCCCCATCAGAAACCAGCTAGTTAATTAGCCTGATTTTTTGTTCAGGAGTTTCGTGTCAATTTTCATTAATACATTATAATAGAATATATATATATATATATATATATATATATATATATATATATATATATATATATATATAAAAAATATAACACATATATGTACACTTATATATACTGGACATAATGTTGTAAAAATGTACCTGGCCAAAATGTTGTATGTTTAGACTGTTCAGTACTGCAGGCTTATACTTTTGGCCAGTCTCAAATATTACATAACATGACCCTGAGTAAAGAGCACCAGCATGATTACCTGTGACTTAATATAAGCTGCATCTGGCTTTGTTACTGGCTTGAATTAGCTTTACACAACCTACAAAGCCTGAGGTGTTCTCCTCATGGATCTGCCAAAGACCAATGGCTGGTTTAGAGCACTACATGGGCAAACACTGCATGCAACAAGCCATGCTCTTTTGATATCTATCTCTTTGTACACCTGTATAATAGCTGGAGTCCCTCTGTAGTTCCATGGAAAGTCTCATTCTATATCTCAATGGAAGTACCATACCCTTCCCCCTTTACAGCTAATTAGCTTAGCATTACTTAACAGGATTAACCTGACCACTGACCATATCTTTGTAAACAAGAGACCCAGGGGTCTAATGTTCACTCTGTGAATTACTGTGCAATTTGGCAAGTGATTAAAAAAAAACAAGACGACCATAGGTCACGCGCTTGCCGGAAACACTCTGACCCAGATTGGAAGACAGATAATGAGAGCATGTAATAAAGAAGACAAAGAGGAAATGATGAGCCATTGTTTGTAAAGTTTGGACCAATATTGACACAGTTACGATGGAAATAATAATCTGACGTGTTTTCATGACTTTGACCTATTTAAAAATAGATATACAGCTTCAAGAATTCGTTCCAATATACGACAGGTGAAAGTTGCAAAGTGATTCCTGGTAAACTGTGGCCTATAGAATGCTATTATAACAAAGGCAAGAACCAGCAAGAAGGCAACATTTAGGACAACTTACAAACAGACAGACATATTGACAAAGTGACACAAAGTTGAGATCAGTTGACTAGACTTTGTTATGTAGAAGACGAAGGTGAAAAAAAATGAGCCAAAGTTTGTGAAGATAGGACCAGAATGGACAAATTTATGAGAAAAATAACATTTTGAAGTGTTTTGACGTGACCGACATACTGACAAAGCGGCACAAAGTAGAGACAAAAAGACTTAACTATGTTATGAAGAAGACAGAGGAAAAAAATAAGCTACAGTTTATGAAATTTAGGTTTAAAGTCTCAGAGATATGGGCAAAAAATGATATGTTCTAGTGTTTCAGGTGCAGTGCCCCCTAGCGGGTATTTTCCGAAACTGAAAAATCACTTTCGAGAGATTAGTGTAGGACTTAAGATGTATCAGTTTCAAAAGGATTCCTGCAAGACTGTGGCCTGTAGAATGCTGTATGTTAGACACAAGAACAAGCAAGAAGGCGAAATTGATGACACCTGACAGATACACAGACATACTGTCAAAGTGACACAAAGCTGAGGCCAGACGACTTGACCTAGTTATGGAGAAGACTCAGGGGAAGAAATTAAGCTATAGTTTATGTAATTCAGGTGTATAGTTTCAGAGATATTGTCAACAAAATTATACGTTGATGAAGTTTAAGTGCAGCGCCCCCTAGAGGCCATATCCCGAAAATGAAAAATCAATTTTGAGATATTAGTGTAAGACATAAGATTCACCAATTTCAAAAGGATTCTTGCAAAACTATGGCCTGTAGAATGCTATATGTAAGACAGAAGCACCAGCAAGAAGGTGAAATTGAGGTCAACTGACAGACAGACAGACATACTGACAAAGTGACACAAATTTGAGCAAAGATGACAAGACCATGTTATGGAGAAGACACAGAGGAAGAAAATGAACCTAAGTTTGTGAAGATAGGACCAATATTTACAAAGTTATGATGAAAAAAAAATTTCGACGTTTTTCGATGACCTTGACCTTTAACTTATGCCTACCGAAAACAATAGGCTACCAGGACTTTTGACTTTCAATCAACCCTGAAAGTTTCAGATCGATTGCTAAAAAATTGTGGCCAGGAGAGTACTGACAAACAAACACACAAAAACAAACATCGTGACAAACAGACATACGCAACTGACCAACATGCTTGCCGAAATCGAAGATTTCCGGCAAGCAATGAATGTGAAAATACCATTCATTCCTTTCCAAGTAGACATTGTCCTATTGCACAAGGTAGGTGGTGCCACCTATCTGGTTTATGAGAAAACTTTCCAAGATGACTGCACATGCCTAATTTCAGACCAATACTCCTGAGATATGAGCAATTTTCACCCAAAGCAAATGTATGAATGGACACCACAGGAAAATTATTGCAGATGGCGCCACCAGTCTTGTTTACGAGATGGAGGAGACGAAGATCTATGGACATGCATAATTTTAACCCAATACACTGAACAAACACTAAGACGATCAGATGGCAAATGCAAAGTTGGACACTCCCCAAAAAGTATTGTAGGTGGCGCCACCTGTCTGGTTAACGAGAAAACTTCCCTAGATGGATAGACATGACAAATTTCAGATCAATACATTGAACCACTTCTTAGATATGAGCAATTTTCACCCACAGCAAATGTACCAGGGATGCCATGGGAAAACGATTGCAGATGGCATCATTAGTCTTGAGTGCAAGTCTGAGGAGTCCAAGATCTATGAATATGCAAAATTTCAGCTAAATACGTTAAACCACTCCTGATATTGAGGGTTCTTATATAAAAGAAACCCAGGTTTGTACTGCACAGAAAGGTTCTCCATCATTGTTACCTACAACTACATAGGTGAGGGATCAAGTATGCCAGGTTTTGGAAAGATCAGTCCAAGGGTCCTAGAGTAGACTGTTTTTGTGGATTATAACAAATAAATACTAAATGACATATTTTGGATAAAAGCAGAAAACACCATTACAGCCTGCTGAAAGTAGCTAAACAGGTGGCACAACATGGAGGTCAAAATCATTAAGCAGTCACATGATCAATATTCCTGTGAAATTTGGAACTGAAGGCTGCAGCAGTTCCTAAGATATTTGGTAACAGACAAAACATCATGTATAGAAACACATCAAGTTCCATAGATATGCCATCTTGAAAATCACTTGACTGAATTTATACTCAAATTATTCCTCTTCCTCTAAGGAACTGTTGACTATGATATAAAAGCCAAAGTATTTATACTTTATGACATATCTTGGGAAAAGCAGAAAAGACCATTACAACCTGTAGAAAGTAGGTCAACACAGGTGGCGCCACCTGCAGGTCAAATTATTTAGCAGTCACATGATGCAATTCCTAAGAGAGTTAGTAATAGACAATACATCATGTATAGAAACACATCAAGCTGTCAAATTTTGCAATCGACACAGTTCCATAGAGAGGCCATCTTGAAAATGAATTTACTGAATCTATACTAAAATTATTCCATTTCCTCTAAGGAACTGTTGACTATAATATGAAGGCCAAAATATTATTACTTTATGACTTATCTTGAAAGAAGTGGAAAGGAACATTTTGTCCCACAGAAAGTAGGTCAACACAGCTGGCGCCACCTGGGGGTCAAAATCATCTTGCAGTCACATGATCAATATTCCTGTGAAATTTGAAACTGAAGGCTGCAGCAGTTCCTAAAATATTTGGTAACAGACAATACATTCTGTATGGAAACACATCAAGTTGCTAAATTTTGCAACCCACACAATTTGAAGTTCTGTAGAGATGCCATCTTGAAAATGATTTGACTGAATTTACACACAAACTATTCCCCTTCCTCTAAGCAACTGCTGACTATGATATGAAGGCATAATATATTAATACTTTGTGACTTATCTTGAAAGAAGTGGAAAAGATCATTTTTTCCCGCAGAAAGTAGGTCAACACAGGTGGCGCCACCTGGAGGTCAAAATCATTTAGCAGTCACATGATCAAACTTCCTGTGAAATTTGAAACTGAAGGCTGCAGCAGTTCCTAAGATATTTGGTAACAGACAATACATCCTGTATGGAAACACATCAAGTTGCTAAATTTTGCAACCCACACAATTTGAAGTTCTGTAGAGATGCAATCTTGAGAATGATTTGACTGAATTTACACACAAATTATTCCCCTTCCTCTAAGCAACTGCTGACTATGATATGAAGGCCAAAATATTAATACTTTGTGACTTATCTTGAAAGAAGTGGAAAAGATCATTTTTTCCCGCAGAAAGTAGGTCAACACAGGTGGCACCACCTGGAGGTCAAAATCATTTAGCAGTTACATGATCAATATTCCTGTGAAATTTGAAACTGAAGGCTGCAGCAGTTCCTAAGATATTTGGTAACAGACAATACATCCTGTATGGAAACACATCAAGTTGCTAAATTTTGCAACCCACACAATTTGAAGTTCTGTAGAGATGCCATCTTGAAAATGATTTGACTGAATTTACACACAAACTATTCCCCTTCCTCTAAGCAACTGCTGACTATGATATGAAGGCCAAAATATTAATACTTTGTGACTTATCTTGAAAGAAGTGGAAAAGATCATTTTTTCCCGCAGAAAGTAGGTCAACACAGGTGGCGCCACCTGGAGGTCAAAATCATTTAGCAGTCACATGATTAATATTCCTGTGAAATTTGAAACTGAAGGCTGCAGCAGTTCCTAAGATATTTGGTAACAGACAATACATCATGTATACATAGAAACACATCAAGCTGTCATATTTTGCGATCGACAGAATTTGAAGTTCCGTAGAGACGCCATCTTGAATATGACTTGACTGAATTTATACTCAAATTATTCCCCTTCCTCTAAGCAACTGCTGACTATGATATGAAGGCCAAAATATTAATACTTTATGACTTATCTTGAAAGAAGTTGAAAAGACCATTTCATCCCACAGAAAGTAGGTCAACATAGGTGGCGCCACCAAAAGCTTATTTTTGCATGTCCATCTCATGATCAGTAATTCTGCAAAGTTTCATGAAGGTAGCTGCTGTGGCTGTTGAGATATTTGGTAACAGACGGTGGACGGCGGACGCTGCGCCATGGCATAAGTTCACAGAGTGAACTAAATATAAGGTGTGAAATGTCAGCCAATACTATCCTCAAGCTAGAGCAGCTAGTGGCTCTGGGCATATATACTTGATAGAAATGGATTTCTTTATCCTTGAGTTTTTTTTATCTCAGTATATATGCATGTACATAGAAGACATAGCCGTAGGGCCGTGTCTTTTTTTTCCCCAGTAAAATGGTAAATCTGACCATTTAAGTTATGATAAGGTGTGATATGTTGTTTTATGCATTTAAGCCATGTATGCTACTGAACATATATATTACTTTGCATAGTCCAGATGTTGTACAAAGGTATCTGTTTATGCTCATATACTAATGATTTGCTCAGGAGATGACTGACAGGAAAAATGTTACCTGGCTTACTATAACTACTCATTTTTGCAGTACCAATTACACAAACTTACAAGTTTAGCTAAGTACTATAATAGTGAGCACTTCACCATGGTCTTTAATAAAGTTATAATGAATATACTAAATATGATAGAAATTAAATTTAAAATGCTGATTTTATTTATTCCTCTTATTTCCTCTCAAAATGTGCACACACAAAATCCACCTAGCTTCCATTTAATACATCTAGTTATCTACTACCTAAGTATGCTTTGATGGCCGTCAGAAGTCCCATCAGCCGCTTTCTTCGCTCTTGATTATGTTTTTATCAGTGTTAAACATGGAAACATTAACTGTAACTGTTTAAAATTGGAAAATACAAAAGTAATCAATGTAATCATATCTAATTGTCATGATTATGATTACATTGGGAGAGTAATTGATTGCGATAATAATAACTTTCTTTTTAAAATAAATATAATTGATTACAATTACTTAATAAAAAATGTAATTGATTACAATTACTGATTAAAATTACCCAATGTCTGCCTCTTACCAATATCTATACACATGTAACGTTTGATAAAGATCTGTGTAATATTTTTTAGTTATCTAGATCTCAAGGTTTTCTTCACCTGTAGAAATTAATTGTTTGAATAATAAACATACTTATTAAAGGTCTAATAATAAAGGGCTCATGTGCGTCTGTATCTAAGGGGCTTTATTATACTCTGGCAATGTCCAATAATTAGTGACTTAATCCATTAACTAATAAGATTGTCATACTTAATAATCAACATACTTAGGGTCCCATAATAAAGGGCTTTTGTTTGTTTGTATCTATCTAAGGGGCTTCTTTAATCATGGTATTGTCTAATAATTAGGGTCTTAATCTCAAAACAAGTAGGACCATCAAACTGGATAATCAACATACACAGGTTCAAGAAATAAGGGCTTTTGTATGTCTGCATGTATGAAAGAGGCTTTATTATACCGTGGTATTGTCTAATAATTAGGGGCTTAATCTAATAACAAGTAGGACTGTCATACATACTTAGGGTCCAAGAATTAAGGGATTTTGTATGTCTGCATGTATAAAAGGGGCTTTATTATACTGTGGTATTGTCTTATAATTATGGGCTGAATCTAATAACAAGTAGGACCAACAAACTGGATAATCAACATACACAGGTTCAAGAAATAAGGGCTTTTGTGTGTTTACAAATATCAAAGGGGCTTTATTATATCATAATATTGTCTAATAGTGAGGTGCATAATTTAATAACAAGTAAAACTATCATACTGAATAATCAAAATACTAAGTGTCCAAGTATTAAGGTCTTTTGTGCATCTGTATCTAAGGGGCTTTTTTATACCCTGGCACTGTCCAATAATTAGAAGCTTAATCTTATAACAAGAAAGACAATCATACTAAATAATTAACATACCAAGGGTCCCATAATAAAGGGCTTTTGTTTGTTTGTATCTATCTAAGGGGCTTCTTTAATCATGGTATTGTCTAATAATTAGGGTCTTAATCTAAAAACAAGTAAAACTATCATAACGAATAATCAACATAATAAGGGTCCCATAATAAAGGCCTTTTGTACTTATGTATCTAAGGGGCTTTATTATACTCTGGCATTGTCCAATGATTAGGGGCTTAATCTAGTAACAAGTAAGACTGTCATACTGAATAATAAACATACTTAGGGTCCAATAATTAAGGGAGTTTGTGTGTCTGCATGTATCTAAGGGGCTTAATTATACCATGGTATTGTCTTATAATTAGGGGCTTACTCTAATAACAAGTAAAACTATCATGCTGAATTATCAATATAATAAAGGTCCCATAATAAAGGATTTTTGTACGTCTGTATCTAAGGGGCTTTATTATACTCTGCCATTGTCAAATGATTAGGGGCTTAATCTAGTAACAAGTGAGACTGTCATACTGAAGAATAAACTTACTTAGGGTCCAAGAATTTAGCGCTTTTGTGTGTCCTCATGTATCTAAGGGGCTTAATCTAATAACATTATAAATAATCAACATAATAAGGGTCCCATAATAAAGGACCTTGTACGTCTGTATCTAAGGGGCTTTATTTACTCTGGCATTGTCCAATGTTTAGGGGCTTAATCTAGTAACAAGTAAGACAATCACACTGAATATTAAACATTATAAACGTGCCAATAATAAAAGGCTTTTGTGTGTTTGCATGTTTCTAAGGGACTTTTAAAATCATGGTATTGTCTAATAATTAGGGGCTTAATCTATTAACAAGTAAAACTATCATGCTGAATAATCAACATACTAAGGGTCCCATAATAAAGGGCTTTTGTTTGTTTGTATCTATCTAAGGGGCTTCTTTAATCATGGGATTGTCTAATAATTAGGGTCTTAATCTAAAAACAAGTAAAACTATCATAATGAATGATCAACATAATAAGGGTTCCATAATAAAGGACTTTTGTACTTCTGTATCTAAGGGGCTTTATTATACTCTGGCATTGTCCAATGATTAGGGGCTTAATCTAGTAACAAGTAAGACTGTCATACTGAAGAATAAACATACTTAGGGTCCAAGAATTAAGGGCTTTTGTGTGTCTGCATGTATCTAAGGGGCTTAATTATACCATGGTATTGTCTTATAATTAGGGGCTTACTCTAATAACAAGTAAAAGTATCATGCTGAATAATCAATATAATAAAGGTCCCATAATAAAGGATTTTTGTACCTCTGTATCTAAGGGGCTTTATTATACTCTGGCATTGTCCAATGATTAGGGGCTTAATCTAGTAACAAGTAAGACTGTCATACTGAAGAATAAACTTACTAAGGGTCCAAGAATTAAGTGCTTTTGTGTGTCCTCATGTATCTAAGGGGCTTAATCTAATAACATTATAAATAATCAACATAATAAGGGTCCCATAATAAAAGACCTTGTACGTCTGTATCTAAGGGGCTTTATTATACTCTGGCATTGTCCAATGATTAGGGGCTTAATCTAGTAACAAGTAAGACTGTCATACTGAAGAATAAACTTACTAAGGGTCCAAGAATTAAGTGCTTTTGTGTGTCCTCATGTATCTAAGGGGCTTAATCTAATAACATTATAAATAATCAACATAATAAGGGTCCCATAATAAAGGACCTTGTACGTCTGTATCTAAGGGGCTTTATTATACTCTGGCATTGTCCAATGATTAGGGGCTTAATCTAGTAACAAGTAAGACTGTCATACTGAAGAATAAACTTACTAAGGATCCAAGAATTAAGTGCTTTTGTGTGTCCTCATGTATCTAAGGGGCTTAATCTAATAACATTATAAATAATCAATATAATAAGGGTCCCATAATAAAGGACCTTGTACGTCTGTATCTAAGGGGCTTTATTTACTCTGGTATTACCCAATGATCAGGGGCTTAATCTAGTAACAAGTAAGACAATCACACTGAATATTAAACATTATAAATGTGCCAATAATAAAGGCCTTTTGTGTGTTTGCATGTTTCTAAGGGACTTTTATAATCATGGTATTGTCTAATAATTAGGGGCTTAATCTAATAACAAGTAAAACTATCATACTGAATAATCAACATACTAAGTGTCCCATAATAAAGGGCCTTTGTTGTCTCTATCTAGGGGGCTTTATTATACTCTGACATTGTCCAGTGATTAGGGGCTTAATCTAACAACAAGTAAAACTATCATACTAAATAATCAACATATTTAGGTCCAAGAAATAAGGGCTTTTGTTTGTCTGTATCTAGGGGGCTTTATTATACTCTGACAATATTCAGTGATTAGGGGCTTAATCTAGTAACAAGTTAGACTGTCATACTGAATAATAAACATACTTAGGGTCCAAGAATTAAAGGCTTTTGTGTGTCTGCATGTATCTAAGGGGCTTAATTATACCATGGTAAATTCTTATAACAAGGGGCTTTATCTTATAACATGTAAGACCGTTATACTAAATAATCAACATAAATGGGGTCAAAGGATTAAGGGCTTTTGTGTTTGCATATATCTAAGGGGCTTTAATAATCATGGTATTGTCTAATAATTAGGGGCTTAAATTAATAATAAGTAAAACTATCATAATGAATAATCAACATACTAAGGATTCCATAATAAAGGACTTTTGTGTGTCTGTATCTCAGGGGCTTTATTATACTCTGGCATTGTCCAATGATTAGGGGCTTAATCTAGTAACAAGTAAGACTGCCATACTGAATAATAAACATACTTAGAGTCCAAGAATTAAGGGCTTTTGTGTGTCTGCATGTATCTAAGGGGCTTAATTATACCAAGGTATTGTCCTTTAATAAGGGGCTTTATCTTTTAACAAGTAAGACCGTCATACTAAATAATCAACATAAATAGGGTCCAAGAATTAAGGGCTTTTGTGTGTCTGCACGTATATAAGATGCTTTATTATATCCTGGTTTTGTCTAATAATTAGGGGCTTAATCTGATAACTAGTAAAACTATCTGGCTGAATAATCAAAATACTAAGTGTCAAAAAGTATAAAGGTCTTCTGTGCGTCTGTATCTAAAGGTCTCTATTATACCTTGGCACTGTCAAATAATAAGGGGCTTAATCTAATATCACGTAAGACAATCTCACTGAATAATAAACATTATAAACGTGCCAATAATAAAGGGCTTTTGTATGTTTGCATGTATTTAAGGGGTTTTTATATATCATGGTATTGCCTAATAATTAGGTCCTTTATCTAATAACAAGTAAAACTATCATACTGAATAATCAACATACTAATGGTCCCATAATAAAGGGCCTTTGTTCGTCTGTATCTAGGGGGCTTTATTATACTCTGACATTGTCCAGTGATTAGGAACTTGAAAGAATTCTCTGCGGCAGCTGTATAGAAAACAACGGAACAACCATGCCTAAACCATAGTTTCCCCCAACTGTGCTCTTTCATGTGATATTTGTGATTTATAAATTATACATGTACATGTACTGACACATTTATTGTATATACAATACTACATGCTTCATCAACTGATAATGCCACAGTAAGAAATAAAAGAAAAGACTTCAGGTTGGAGTATTATTTTTTCCAAATTTCCCAAATGTAGGTACTGATGGTAAATTTGCTCCTCTGAGTTATGCTGGGGCAGGCTGGGGATAGACTGGTACCCTGCTCTATTCCACCTAACCAAATCTATGATTGGCTAAGAGCAGAAGGGCCATCATGGAGCTCGGTACAAAAAGA
Source organism: Sipunculus nudus (assembly GCA_026874595.1). Lineage (NCBI taxonomy): Eukaryota > Metazoa > Annelida > Sipuncula > Golfingiida > Sipunculidae > Sipunculus > Sipunculus nudus. The sequence goes on along the minus strand of CM049311.1, from coordinate 57,323,841 downwards.
CATTGTCACATACTTAATAGAGTGACCAACGATTGGAATTTGGCAAAGCTCAGAAGCTGCCATATTGGGACCTTTTTCGTCAAGCAGGGTCATATGGACCAAGCATAGCCACATGACATAGAACTGTGGTACTGATTTACTCATCGCTTTATGGCTAGTGTAAAAAAGTCAGGTCATTAGATTTATGATTGAATTATCCATGTGTTTAAGTTCCCAAAAAAGCCCCCCAAGCACTGAAGATGTGCATCCAAAATACATGTGTTTTAGTACCGAAAAAAGCCCCCGAGTTATGTAGATGTGTTAAAGTAGCAAAAAAAAACCCAAGTACTGAAGGTGTGTCATGTTAATAATAAATAAAGAACTGAAGATGTGTTTGTGTAAAAAAAAGCCCCTAAGTAATAAAGATGTTTTTATGTCCAAAATAAAAAGCCCCCAAGAACTGAAGATGTGTTTATGTCCTTATATAACAAGCCAACAAGGACTGAAGATGTGTTTATGTCCAAAAACAAAAGCCCCCAAGTACTGAAGATGCGTTTATGTCCAAAAACAAAAGCCCTCAAGTAATGAAGATGTGTTTATGTCCAAAAACAAAAACCCCCAAGTACTGAAGATGTATTTATGTCCAAAAAAAAAAAAAAAAAGCCCCCAACTACTGAAGATGTGTTTATGTCCAAAAACAAAAAGCCCCCAAGTACTGAAGATGTGTTTTTGTAAAAAAAAAAGGCCCTAAGCACTGAAGATATGTTTTTGTAAAAAAGCCCCTAAGTACTGAAGATGTGTTTATGTCCATAAAAAAAGCACTCAAGTACTGAAGATGTGTTTGTCCAAAAAAAGCCCCCAAGCACTGAAGATGTGTTTTTGTAAAAAAAAAAGGCCCTAAGCACTGAAGATATGTTTTTGTAAAAAAGCCCCTAAGTACTGAAGATGTATTTATGTCAAAAGTATAAAGCCCTAAAGTACTGAAGATGTGTTTATGTCCATAAAAAAAGCACTCAAGTACTGAAGATGTGTTTGTCCAAAAAAAAGCCCCCCAGCACTGAAGATGTGTTTGTCCAAAAAAAGCCCCCAAGTACTGAAGATGTGTTTATGTCCAAAAACAAAAACCCCCAAGTACTGAAGATTTGTTTTTGTAAAAAAAAGCCCCCAAGCACTGAAGATTGTTTTTTGTAAAAAAAAGCCCCTAAGTACTGAAGATGTATTTATGTCCAAAGTAAAAAGCCCCAAAGTACTGAAGATGTGTTTATGTCCAAAGTAAAAAGCCCCTAAGTACTGAAGATGTGTTTTTGTCCATAAACAAAAGCACTCAGGAACTGAAGATGTGTTTGTCCAAAAAAAAAAAAAGCCCCCAAGTAATAAAAATGTGTTTGCGTACCAAAAAGAGCCCCTAAGGATAGGAGATGAGTTTGGCAACTAATAACCATAAGAAACACCAGGGGGCATAACTGTACAATGTGGAATTGCAAAAATTTGGACAACGGACAAAATAGTGAAGTCCGTTCCTTAGGGGGTAATTTGAGATAGGTGTTCAAAAGACAGGAAAACCCCTCAAGTATCGTTTGAAAACACTTCTGAAAATTCTTAGGGGCTTAAGCCCCTAAGTCAGAATTAACCCCTAGGTTACAGATGGACAAATCATTTAGCCCCTAAGGCATGCACATATGCCCGGCAAGACGGACGGACGGACGGCAAGACAGACAGATGGACAGGTCGATTACTATAGGGCATCCGCTTTTCAAGCGGGGCCCTAATAAGCATGTCACAATCACAATCAACATACATCGTACGTTATAAAATGGACGAAACTCGCTAAAATTACAATTCGGTTTAACATCATTTCCTGTTAACCTGTACATACGTTATCAATTTGATGAAAGGGCTCCTCCCTGAAGTACAACCAGGGGCCCCCTGCAACCTTAATCCGCCCCTGATAAGCGGACATGGTTGCTCGAATATGTTAGCCTACAGGCATATGATCATCTAAGCCAGGTAGAGCGCCTCGCATTAGCCGTTAAACCTTTTGGTACGATATCTGTAAAACAATAGTTTAAATTGAAATAACCCGAAAGAAATGTGTTCTTAATGTTGAAAATGTTAATGTACATGTACTGTTAACTAATACATATCAAGCTCTTAAAACTGAGAATGAATTTGGCTCTTTAGTGGCTTTTATTAACCCGTGCATTTATTTTTTACATCATATGTTACGATGATTTTCTTTTGAAATCATTTATCAAATGGCGCATCAGCACCGGGCACTCTCCTTAAATAAATAAAATACACACATTTTTTGAAAAACAAAAGGGAAGTGCTCATGTGCTCTCTTACGCTCTTTTGAACTGGGTATGTGTACACCCTGTAAAGAATAAACAATATAAATAAAATAAAGACTAAGTTATGAAGATGTCCTACCTCTGTGAGCATGATCAAATTCTCATACCTTTAATCAAGTTAGAGACATGGGTCTCGACGCTCAGTGAATTTGTCTATAAGAATATATTTATGAGCTTATAAAAAAGTGAGTCCTGTGACCTTGACCTCTCACCTTGTAACCCCAAAACATAAGTCGGGTTTTTACCCTATTTGCAGGTCAGCTATAAGTGCACGGAAGAAGGTTTGGGATGATGTTTTGCTTTGACCTCATTACTCTAAAATCAAGAGGGTTTTTGCTTCAGCAGTAGCCCAATAAAGATTTGAAGTTTAAAATCAACATGTTGATCCAAACTGGAGTTATCATCCGGAAACCAATCTGTGATGGACAGACGGATGGACGGACTAAGTTTCAGAACTTGATGAAACCACAGTTGGGTATCTGATAGTATCAATATATTTTGACAGTTTAAAATAAAGGAAAAAAAGCATTAAAATATTTAAAAAAAATACAGGTGACCCAACCAGTTTCCGGGAGCTGACAAATGAAGTCATGATCAATATTCAAGGCACGATTCATGGCAATCCATACATTAATTATCAAGATACTCAATGATTTGTGTCAATTTTTTTCATTATTCGGGGGAGGGGTACTTACAAGCCCCATAGCTCGAGGATATAGGTCGCATTGACCTAGATTCAGGTTTCAAAGATTTTTATTGACCTCTCTGGTGTATTCATTAGAAGTTTCTAGGGTCAGCAGTTGCGATCTGTGACGTGCTAACGGCCGGACGAACGACGGACAAAGCGCTGAATTGAGCTTTTCCATGAGTGCGGAAACGCGGAATCCGCCCTCCGCGTGACGTGCTTTTACAAGGGATTCCCCATCTTCAAGCGTTTTCGGCAAGATATATCAACACTTGTTCATGCATGCATTTAAAATTTTCGTTATATTTGCAGGAACGTAAAGTTTTTATTACCACTGACATGAGGCGCGCGCTTTCCGTTCTCGTGGAAAAGGGCCCTAATAATAACCTTGGTGGCAACTGTAAAATCTAATTTATAGGCTGTTTACACCTGAAAATTCATACTATCAATACAAATAACACAGCATGTTTTTTTTTTTTTTTTAATTATATTTTTACCAACAAACTGTTCAAAGCGCAATATCATTTTACACAGTTCACTTATATACATACAATATTAAAGGCGGTTTTATGATAACTGTTTATACCTGTCGAAGAAGGATAAAAAATTAAATGTGTTTTTAAATATATTCAAATTGTTTGGCTTGGGAATTTCAGCGCTCCATTTAACCCACTATTCACATATATAAATTTGGCAACGTAAATTTCGACTGTCTGTGCAATCTTTTTAATGGTTGACTATCAAAGCAAGGGCAAACTCTAAGAAGTGAAGGTGATTTAAAACATAAATGTCATAATGAACCTTGCACTTACTATGGATCAGCACAAATACAATTTGGCACATATTTATCAATCACAGATTTTACATTATTGGGATAAATCATATTAAATGAGTTTTCATTAACAATCAAATACAAAAATAATTACAATGTCTAAACAGAAGAACATTACACATAAATTTACTTTATCAGATCACACTTTCAGCATAGCAGTAATGACGCAGTTTATAAACTTGTAGCCAGATTAAGCTTTACTTTTAGCAAGCACCACACATGGTCCCCTCTGATCAATGTGAAATATTGCATTATCTTATCATTTTTTGTGATATAAGGATGACAAAGCTTGATAGAAGAACTGAAGTCTGTCAAGATGAGTATACAAGTATGCTCTTTATCTGGTAAGGAGAAGAATAAGTACATCCACATTATTAGGAAATAAAGTCTCGAAACATATTCCAGGTGTGGTTGAGCAGAGAATTGCTGCTATAAAGCTTTCACGCATGGTTTAGGAGAAATACACTCGGGGTTGGTTCGTGAAATAAATATGTCCAGGTTCAGTTCAATCATTTACGTAGGAAAAGGGAAAATCCTTTTCCGAAACATTCACCCTGTTGGTTCAGGAAAAATTGTCCCTCGATTGGTTCATGAGGGGAGGTTCCATCGGTCTGCACGGTTTAGGTGAATCATCTGCAATGTTCAGTCGCTTGATTTTGGTAAAGACTTAGCTGGTTCCCAGACCAGTGTACTTCTTCCTTCCTTCACTCGCTCCCACTGGTACAGACTGTCTCTGTAAAGGTAAACATACCATGAGCTATATCTATATCCAGTTCATAAATCATGTTAACTAAACCGCACAACAGTGAAAATTTTTGTCCGCTTTGGTTGGCTAGTATCGAGGATTTTTTACAGCACCTAATTTTGTTTCATTTTATAGTTTGTAATTTAAAATGAAAATACATGTATGATTTTCAAAGAGAAATGTAGCAGCTGGATCACCCAAAAATTAATATCTAGAGCACATTCGTTTTATTCAATGTCAAAGCAAAGAGATAGTCACTGAGTAAATGAATGTATGAATTATTCTCATGAAACATGTATAAACAAAATGAATGAGCATGATCAGTCATTACACAAAAACATATGATTCACTGCATAATTCACTTATTCGCTTTTATCTTTCGTTTCATCTACTCACTGGCATCCTTGTAGAAGTCCTTTGGTCTCTGGCAGGATCTGGGCAAGAGTTGTGTAACAGGGCATGCACACATGCGTGATGAAACCAACCTAGAAATACCACAGATGGCAAATTTGTTTTGTAGTAAACATAAAAAAGAAGAGCATAAAAGAAGAAATTGTCTGCTCATTACTGCTATGACTTCAAAACGACAACAGCTGCTTTCACCGATGTCAGCATCAGTTTTTTGTCAATTAAAAATAAATTTCAATACACATAAAAACAAAACCCTGTATCCGTGTCTGGAGATTGGTCATACATCTTTAGAGAATTTATTACTATTTAGATCTAATCTGCTTAGGACGACAAGCAGATAGACTGACGGACAGATGTGTTTACCTAACCCTCTTGTTTTAAAGATGCAAGCATATCAGACAAGTGTTGCTTATAAGGGTCTTACTGCACTCAATAGACCAATATGCAACCGGGATACTAGGTACACCTTTTCCATATATTCCTAAATGTGATTTTTAGAACCTTACTGATTAAAATGCAATCCTAGAATCTTCAAATATATTTCAAGTCTATTTTTTTCATCTCAGATCAAGAAAGGCACTATGATATTAAAACATACTTATATATTTTATATTTAGTAGTACTGTGACATGCGGTAATGAATAAACTGTTATCCCCATATTTTCAAATGTAAAAAAAAAACACAAGATCTTACTTTTCTTAGTTCATAACGTTTATGTGTGTGTGTGTGTGTGTTATTTTGTTTGTATCATATAAAAAGTGGATAAAGGATAAAACGGCGAGAGCGTGATACTACACGTGTTGTAAGTAATACAACAAGAACACCCGATCTGTAAAAAACGAATTACCTTCTTATTACTAATTACCTGATCTTGAGGTAGGTTTTCCTCATTTGTGCGGTCCATCATTGGAATGGGGTTCTCCCCCTTTTCTTTTTCCAAGTCACCCTTAAGTTAAACAGTTTATACAAGTATAAGACAATACATAAGTGTCAAATCAAAAATGCCACAATAGAAATTTTGCACCATACAGTCTCTTCCACAGACTGGAGGGTATCTCCTCATATTCAGTATACCAAAGTGTATGACAGATAATCACAGGTTTCAATTAAGTCATTCTTTTTTTAGTTTAGAGGTCAGTTTGTTCGGCAATTACACAAAGGTATGTTGTTAGTAAAACAATTACCATCCTCTGAATATATATGCTAAATGTTTCGCTACAAAGGACACAAATACGAGTTTTTTTCCTAAACATATGTTTCGAACAACTTTTATCTTCCTCCCAAAAAGATTTTCAGTAGTCTAACGAACGTGTCATCAATGTAAGAATAACAATTCTTGCCATCCATGTTTATAGAACATGCTTCTATTTTAACTATGCATAATACCTGCGTATAAAACTCCTGATAGAGGTAAAACACTTCTCTTTTCATGCTTGGCCATGGTTTACATACGGCGCAGAGATCAGCAGCAGTCATCATCAAGGCCATCAGCGATGATCTAGGGGTGAAAACATGATGCTTATTATATCTATATCCTGTAGACAAACAGCATCAATATCCGAGATTACGACAAGCATAAATTGTAAAAATATGTGTAGCATGGACCACATATGTTTTAGATCATCATAAATCACCGTATCGTTGCTTAGTTTAAATGTATGGTTAAGGACGATATCTTAGTATTAAGTTGCTGGGGCATAGGCATTGTTATATCTTCAAACATAATAGAAATTTAGATGCCATTTCATTAAGGTCAATATAACTATACTTCTTTATTGGGTAACATAAAAAGAATAAACAGATTCACCGAGATATTCCATGTTTGGTTCCAAGGTTTTGCCGGCAACATAGGACGGAATTTATTTATTATAACTTAATTAGCGGAACAGCAATAAGTCACGAAAGTGAATCTCTGTGATCATGCAAATGACAATTCTGACGTGTTCTACTATGTCGTAATGTGCACTTCTGGGCTTCCAGCTCAGTATGTCCACATGACCACTGTTTAGGTAGCTCTCACGACATGAAATTAACAACAACAACATTAGATTTAGAGTTATATTAGACAGACTGGAATATACCGGATTGTTATAAGCAACATAATCAGCTACATATATATGGTAAACTACGGTAAGAAAGGTAAGCCCCCCCCCCCTCCCCCCCCCCCCCCTCCCCCGGGGAAGGCTTCAAGTGATCACTTTGCGACTATATCATATATCTAATTTGCAATATGTTTACTGACTTGTGTTCCGGGATTGTGAGGTCCAGAGTTTCTGCCAGCACCTTCTGGGACAACTCTTTTTGGTTGCTGAAGTAGAGACTGAGATCCGTGGAGATTATGCAGAATTTGGCACATTCCAGAAACTCCTGGTAGTCTTCGGAACTCATTTCTTGAAACACGTTGTGGCCAATTTGCTGGTAAAAACAAAAGAAACCTTATCCTAGTTATTTTGTCGACGACTGTGTGAGAAACCTTTTAAATGTGCCTTTTTCCACGTCTATTTTTAGAAAAACAAGTGACCCAGGGGTCATGACGCGTAGCTAATCCCTGGCACTAAAACATTCTATATGCTGTCATTTTAGTATTTTTGCAATTGTGTCTGTGGTAGTTGTGAAAACCTGTTGAATGGATTTTCTTCAACATTTTCAATGGCGAGTGCAAAAGTTTTCTTTTCAGGTCCACAAGGCTAATACGAGTCAGATGTTCTACACAAAACACAAAAACACACAAAAAATGCATTACTCAAAGAAAATGCATGAAACTGAGAAAATGCAGATTTAACCTACAGTTAGTCACAGCTGAAAGGCTATCCATGATCATCAAGCTAACCAAATTTCATAGCAACAGGTAAACAGTACTGAGACATCTCATTTAGAGTATGAATTTTAAGTATACATTAGATGCTATATCTGTATTTTGCAGTGTGTCCGCAGCAGCTCTGAAGAACTCATGGACCAGATTTTCTTTGAATTTTTCAGGGTGATACAGATGTTTTAATGATGCATGTTCTTTCAATCTGTGCATTAAATGTTAAGAATTTGTTTGCTGAGCTACAATTGTGATATCTCCACCCACATTTCTAAGTTTGAAAAAACAAAATTAAAATGCGCAAAAAGAAAAAAATGTAGATGGCGCCACCAGTCTTCAACAGCTGAAAGGGCAATCCATGATCAGTCAGCCTGGCGAATTTCAGAAAGATCCATGAAACCACTACTGAGATATTTTATCTAAAGTATGAATTTTTAAATTATGTTAACAAATGTTCTGAAGAACTGACTAGTCCGATTTTCTTCAAATTTTACATGGTAACAAGGTTATAAGTGAAGCTGATGCACAATGTTTTGGTTTAAGGGTTAAGTGCATTTTTTTTCCTTAAATCCCAAAAACAATAAAACAAATCTGATTTTCTAAGAGCTAAAAACACGCTTAACTCACAAAATATATCACATTGACCTATTTTTTTGTTATGGAAAGAGATTAACCAAGGATCGACAATGATATTAAGTAAAACGTTTATTTAGAGATGATTATGTCACATCATATAAAATCGATCATATTATTCAAATGTTAAAGCCTGCAAAAGCTGTATACACTGAAATTGTTGAATAGAAATATGTACACCCAGATAATAGTATTTCAAGGTGGCATCAAGATATTGCAAACTGTTATAAAGATAAATTTCTAGAGGCTTTTAAAAATACATGTTCTGTAACTATATCAACAAAACTATAAGATACTTTCAATTTAAGACTTTACACAGAATTATTACACTAAATCTATTATTTGCACAAGCTGGCTTAATAGAACTGAATATTTAACCTCTTGTGTAGGAGATAAAGAAACCATATTACATATTTTCTAAGATTGCAGTTTCATAACAAAAGTTTTGGTATGAAGTGTCTCGACGGTTGGAGAACTTTGATATACCGGTACCACGAATCTTCTCACATACAGTAATTCTTCTTAACCTCAGCACGGATCAGTTACAAGATAAAATAATACTGTTAGTTATGTATTATATTTACATGTTAAAATGTCAACAACTGTTATATTTAAGAGGTGTCATCAACTTTATTAAACATACCATTCATTGGAAAAACAGGTGGCTTTTTCCAAAAGAAAATTAACAAAACACGAAACTGTCTGGTTTAGACTGAACAATATTATGTCTGCAGAAAGCTAATATTCATTATTATAGCCCTGGATGTTTCCATATAACTGACCAACATGGTTATCCTCTGTGTATATATGGATGCTTGTTATACATTATATACATGTAATGCATTTTATATATAACATACTCAATCAATGCTACTAATTTTTGGACTTAATTCCATTCAGTCGGTGTAGTCTATACTAGAAGTTAACTGCCTGTTAAAAAGGGAATTAATGGTGATGAAACAAGTTGTACATATTATATATTAATGTATTTTTTATTAATTTATTATTTTTTCTTTCATATCAAAGCTTGTCTATTGATTTTTAAGTGTTTGCTTTTTAGATTCATTATTTATTTATATGTATACATTCTGTAATAAAAAAAGTGAAAAGTTTCTATATCAAACGGTTACAATTTGTTGCGGACGGACGACGGACAAATGCTGATCACTATCGCTCAGATGACCTTTGGTCAGCGGAGCAATATATATATATATACAGTGAAACCTCGCTGTGTCAAAGTAGAAGGGACCCTCAGAAAACTTAGACACATCCGAGGTTCGACTCAAGCGGGATTTATTTGGTAATAATTTAACTGGAATTGTCCGGAATATATATATATATATATATATATATATATATATATATATATATATGACAATTTGTTCTAATTAATTTAAGACTGAAAGTTCGAGACCTGTCATTGTCATTTTACAATCAGTCAGATGGATGTCACATATGAGCAGTTTGTGTGTAATTGATTAAAAGACATCTGAACTTTTTTTATGGTTTTCGATAAAAAGCGACAATTTTTTTATTCAAATGTGATACTACACGAGCATCAGATTGTGTATGATCTTAATTCTACTTCTACCCAATGCACAATGAGGGCAAATAGATACAGAAAATAACTGACAAAATCCTGACTCTCAAATCAGTCTCTAAATTAACCAGCCACATGATTACTTCATTTATAAATTTTGATGGACATCTTGCAAATTTGAAAATATGAATGTGAAAATATATATTCCAAGATGAAAAATAAATTATCTTTTTATAACGCTTAAGAAGAACATGCTGAATTAATAATTTATGTTCTCTTGCTCTGCACCATACTTGTGGTTTCCTGAACATGCCTCTAAGCTACCTGGAGGATGAGGACCATGTGAGCGTAGTGATGTTGCTCCATCACTGACGACGAGTACAGGTGTGCCAGCGGCTCCTCAAACTTCACGAAGTAAGCGTTGTTGAAACCTCGATGATCAAGGTCATGACAGATTGCCCCGAACAACAAGGCTTGTTCCTGAGGGTCATATGATAAAAAAAAGATACAAATACACTTCTATTTATATAAATTTCTTCTTTTTATTTGAGCGAAGACGCATCTATCACTATCATCTCTATAAAAAAGGATTCTTTTATTTGGGCAAATTTGGTCTTTTTCATGACATGAACAAATCAGTAAATCTAGCAACAGAACTTTTTTTTTAATAGTTTAAACCAATGATGGATACTTTTTTTATTTTTACATGAACAAACTGATGATATCCTTAATATATTTTCTTAAGTAAGGAAAAAAATCAGTTTTTTATTTTGCTAATTTGTGTTACATGCGAGACCACATATTGCGTGAATTATAACTTAAACCATACCTTAATTTGTGATTACATTCATATGCAACACAAACATAAAGTACTAATATACTGGTATATTCACGTAGATAATACAAACGAGCAAAACTATGGACCACGGCGTACTGCTAATGAGCACGGCCTGTGGCAGAATGACCTGATAACGATGGGGAACTGAGGATATGAAAACAATGACGTTAACAACTCAAACATTAAAAGGCATTTCTTCTTAAGGTAGCGCTTAAGGAAATTCAGAATCTTTGAACACATTTCGTAGATCACAATGTCTTTCATGACAGCTGTGAAAGACTGGTCGATATTGTGTTTTTCAATGGCTTAATATAGTGATGGTTGGGATGGGTCAAATACTCTTGTATAATTTTCTATGGATTCCATTTACCCAGGCTAAAACTGTGGTCTGACTGTTGATATGAATGAAACTGTTGTAAGTGCAGGTGGTTCACATGCCAAATGTACATATTATAAAACAAATAGTGAAAGTCTTGGTGTCAACAACACATTAACAACTTTTACAAAATCTAATTGACACAGGATTAAGTGTTACAAAAAGTTTTTAACAAGAAAATTATCTTCACGTGTCATATCGAATAAAATCGAGGACACAAGTTAAGGATATTGTTACGATACGGAAAGAAAATTTACCCATGGCTAACTGAATGCCACGTTGCAGATTGGTAGCATTTATCAGGCTTTTTATCGGACATCTTTGCGAAGAGTCATCATCATCAAGTTGGTCATCTCTATACCATTATAGCTCAGCTGACTTCAAAACAGTTGAATAACAATGGTGTAATGTCACCTTACCTGGATGCAAGAGAAGAGTCCTTGGCCCTTGATTCTTCTTAGCATGCAGTATATAGAATGGGCGACCATGAATCCATGATTCCAGTTGTGATAAGGAACAATTCGGTAATTGTTTTGTACTGTCAGAGTGAACCGGCATAGCGTTTCAAGATTAAACCTGAAGTCAAAGAAGGTTACATATTAAGGAGACCCAGTAGTGGCAGTGGGTATTCGTTTTTTCGTGTTTATATGTAAATATATATATATATGTAAGTACAAGGAGTTGAAACTGATTAATCATGTACATTTTACACTGCCTAAATATTTTAAAAGAAGAAAACATTGATTTCGTGAGTGACTTAATTATTCTGAGGGTAAAATAGTTACAGTTAAAATATTGTACGATGTTGAACGGTTTCCTAATTACCAATCCATATAGGCATATAAGAACAAGGACGTTAACATAGTGATCGATGCTCAATGTTAACACATTTTACGAGACATGGGTGATTTTTAAATCTTCGAATAACAGTGTGACATAACGCAAGAAAACATGCTGAAGAGGATGGTCATGACCATAAGGTAATTTTTTTCATGCAAAATCTCAAGACAAAGAAATTGCGTAAGGGTGTAAAGCCACATTTGATATTTTTGGAGTATATTTCAATGGAGCATCAGGTCGCGTTCTCACCTTAAATAATATACTGAATAGCATTTGTATTTTTCGAACTCCCCGCAAGGTGTATTGGGGGGATATATTTTCTCTTATGGTTATCTTCAAGCTCATCTAATAGAAAGCGTAAACAACATGCGAAAGGCATGTCCTTTTAAAGGAAAAAACAATCAATGATGCAAAGAGTTGCAACAGTTGCGATGAAAAGTCTGGGGCTATTTTCCTAAAATATCTGTAAATATATCTGGAGACACATAATTAGAATTAATTCTGATCACTGATATTTTTTACTTATTACAAAGCGATAGAGTACAGGCAGAGATGGTTACATCTGCGTCATACATGCAATTTTCCAATTGTTGAAATATACTGTATGTTCATTAAACGTACCGCGTAAGACGATGGAGGAGACATCCAAGGTGATAGGCAGTCAGAGACCGTCTTGTTAACATGTCTATTATTTAACCTTAAATCAAATGTAACAGAGAAAGCTTTACCAGTAATCAAATTGAATAAAGGTACAGGTGCAAGACTATTTATACCTCCGACTAGTAAACTAAAGTGCTCTGCAAAAGGGATACACATATACAGGAGAAGGTAATTAATTTATAAACTGTAAAGCATAACATGACAGACTGGTACTTGCATGTCTGGTCCAAATAAATTATGCACAAGTTGGATAAAGAGTTTGTGTAGTTTGTCCCCATACGCCTCGCCAGGATAGAAACCGTAACTGCAAACAAAATATGTGATCGTTACTTTTTTATTTCCATTTATCAAAATACGATATGGTTTTCGGTCACTAACATGTGTGTTCGTACACAGGTGTTTACCTGTCACACTGTCTGACGTTTTTCATATTTTCCTCTCGACTCTTATTGGAAAGACAAATCTAGAAATTAAGCCCATACCTGGGTACAATACAACCATTCGTTCAGTGTCAATGGATACATATAGTACTGTCACTCTAGATTTAGTGTGTAAAAGTATAAAATCTTGCAGGAAAAAATATAAAATGGCATGAAAAAAAGAATAAGTCAGTGCCAAACAGGGCAATTTTTTAACAGTTTCAAAGCATGCGATACATCTGAACAAGCTTAAGGCATGACAGCATATACATATCACAGTATTTCATTTATCCAGTCGTTTTTTAAAACATTGGCAAGATCGCAGAAATAAAAAGCATCGCTATTAAAATGACACTATAATGAAATTTTTACAGAGCATGTCTACTGCACTCAGATATTTCGGGTAAAAAGTCTATATAGTCACCAGAAGATGATTATTTTAGACAAAAAGTATGAAATGAAGTATAGAAAAATGTCTTGCCAAAAAATGTTACGTTTTAAAGCAAAAGTATATAGTGGCAGCGCTGCACAAAAGAATCAATCATAAATTTATGTTGTGCAATTATGGGAACTTGTGACGTATAATCAATTCTGAGGTAAACCGTGCTAATACTTAAACCTTATTACAGATACACATAATTTTATAAAACATGTTGAGTAACATAAGTAAAACATCTCAAACTTGTCCAAGTCTTCAGGGGGCGGGTTCACCAGAGGTTCCTTCAGAAGCGTCTTGACTTTCTCTTCCCTACAGGTCAGGTGGTATCCAAGCTGCTCCATTGCTACACTAAACTGAGCTCTTTGTTTGTTCACCTCGTTGTACACCTGTCAGAAAAGTTAGCAGATAACTAGTCCTTCAACAATCCAGTCAACTAATCCTTCCTGTGCTCCGCTTAAAGCTGTTTTAAAACAAGTGAGTTTAAACGTGTGTTTAAACATGTTGGTTTCAACATGACGTATCCTTTGATTTGAATACTGATCAACTGATAGACCCTACAGAATTAAAAAGAAAAAATAATCATATTACCATCATCAATAAGAATTTCGATTTTTTTTCAGAAAAATTATGGTATACAAAAGCTTTTATACGTATACGGCTCGTTTTCCATGATCGCTCCAGTGTAAACCATGTATACCGTTTCCGCGATCGTGTTTCTGCGTTCCGTCTGCGGAAACGCGATTATGAAAAAGGAGCCTTCGTCTGACAATAAAAAATATCTTTGTCATTCCTGGGGTGATCCCTGCACGGTCATATTTAAACCCTTCTGGTACCTTTCTGGTGACTGAACCAAAACTATCTTTATTATTTCTGAACCTATTCGGTTCTCATGCGATACCTATCACGACGTCCTTTCCAACGCTTGGCTTGTCTATAAACACGGCCACACTGTCCGGTGATGAATTTATTAAATAACATAAAGCGTCTCGCTGCTTCTTCCACCAAGACAATCAGATCTTGATGGCAGATCAGATAAGTTTACCCCTGTTTGGTCTATTGAAGGCTTTCAGTCTAAGCTCTCTGGTAACATTCCTCTGCTTTGACGCACATATTCTGATCTTAAAAATATATGCCTCTCAAACAAATATTTCTCATACCATGTTGTTATAGTCACCGTCATAGATTTATTAATACAGGTCAGTGACATGTATATAAAGGGAACTGGGACACTGGGGAATCATAAGGCCGGATTATCCGAGTCACATTTAGTAGGATATTTAAAAGTCAAACCGAACACCGCATTAATAGAAAATGTTTTTAGTATTGGTCCATTAGTGTTGCAAGGAAAAAAAATAATTCTCTGGATTGCTGAGTGAATTTCACTCGTCAGGGATTAGGCTGATTCAATGTCGCTGGTTTCTTTGACATGTTGTCGTGTAACAGATTGATAAATGCCCAGAAAATGTTATCCATATTTACCTTGTATCTTTGATCACTTACCTTGGAGTAATGCAGGGCCAGTGAGCAGAAAACGGCAAACAGCTTAAACGATTCTTCATCTAAAACAGAACGTTCTATTTTACTGAAATGATCGCTTGCATTTCACAGTGAAAATGTCTTTTCATCAGGCTAAAATTTTATTTATTATGTGTAAAGACCCTTGTATATCCACTGAGGACACTTTTTGCGTTTATTTACGTGTATGTGCGTGCCTGTGCGTGTGTATCATTCATTACTTCTCTGAGCGGGTTAAAGTAGCAAAGTATGAGAGATGCATATTGTAACAGAGACAAAAAATTGGTATTAAGCTAAAACATCTAAATACCTTTTTTAAACTGCGAAATGCTTTAGGACATTTACCCATTTCGCAGCATTAAGAAGTTTTGAAATAAATTTTAATTATATTTCAAATAATATTGCTGTGTATGCAAGTTTTTTATAAATCAAACATACTGTGTATGCATATTTATACATGTTGAATACTGAATTTTTCATAGATCAGACCAATATCTGAAATTTGGTCTAATGGTACTACCCAATACATTTTTTTATTAAAAGTCCTTTCACTGTCGTGGATTGGCGAAGTAAATTGGGCCTTGACAGTGATCGGAGCTACTACTTTTATTTTTCACAGCAGGATTACTGGCAGATACAAACATCAGAGCGACAATAATAATGTAGTGCTTAAAAGATTGACTCGAGGTGGTTGGTTTGACGACTGACTGACCAGTGCTGGAGAAGCCCCGACTACTGTTCTTCTTGTTGATCATCTGCACCACGCCGATCACGGCGCCATGACATAGGATGGGCATGCACAAGATATTCTTAGTAGTGAAGCCGGTCTTCTTATCAATTTCCCTGGAAATTTTCTATATTTTATTCGTATAATGTAACAATATATTTGTCATATGGTTCACCTATACCAACTCCTCTTTTAAGTCTAAGAGCCAAGTGATGAAAAGTGGTTTATTTAAGGTTTTTGTCCACCCCACCGCCTAGAATATTTCCATTGTACCAGCTATACTTCTCAAGTTTATTGTCAGGGTTGATACAAGTGCGAGAGCATGGGTTTATACAGTATTTCGGCAATGAAAATGTGTAAAGCTGTGTTCCGAGGAATGGGGTAGGGGTATTGCAACAAGTAGCCACTTATTTGAAAGAATAGAAATTTAGCTTTAACCTTAAATCATGCTTGAAGATATTTTGTAAAAGGTCAAGGTCAGAGGGGTTAACAGGTACATAAAAATTAATTTTATTTAAAAATGTTATTACCTTTCTTGAGTGAAAAGGTTTACGGTCCGAAGCTATCCATTTAAGATTCATATACTAACTATTGGTATCAGCGGTCAGTTTATTGTCAGGGCAGATTCAAGTGGAAAAAATGGTGCGACTTTTTTGTGACAGCATGTATTAATACATATCCCGGTTATGAAAACCTGAAGATCTCGTTCATAGGATATAGGGTATGGGTAATGAAAATCTCTATAACTTCTGTTACATATATACAGCAACAAATTACCCTTCATATGAAAGGGTAGGAATTTTACTTTAAGTTTAATCTCAAATCATGCTTGACGATATTTTGTGAAAGGTCAAGGTCACAGGGGTCGACAAGTGCATGAAACTTTTTTCCAAGCTATCCATTTGAGTTTCATAAACACATCATTGGTATTAGGGGTCAGCTGCAGCTCATATATGATGACGTTTTAGGTAAGGTCAAGGTCAGACATGTCAACAAGTGCGTGATATTTAATTTTCCCATTTTCTTGAGAAAAACATATCTATGAGCTGTTCATGTAAGGTTCTTTTCTCAATTACTGCATTATTAATGCAAAATTTTGGTCTTCTGTTCATTTTGAAAGTCAATTTGAAAGCAATCGGGTGATAATATATATCGAAGATACCGGTTTTACATCATCCTTAGAATCACATTGTTTCGAAATCTATATGATCTTGAAATTGTACCCAAATGTGCATATTATACCTGACATCGGGTTTATAAGTTAGGTGAGCGGATATAATGAACACGAGTACTAACAAATTAAAAAATAAATTAATTATGCCCTCAGTTTGAGGTTATTTATGTTATTAATATATTTATAGACAACTTTAGAACTGTAGTCGGTTGAAAGAAACAAATGAAATACGGTCACCTGGTCTTTTAGGGTATTGTTTTATTTTGGCCATTATTCAGTTGACATAACAATCATTCAGTATAGCAGATTCCTACACCCGTCGCGAAACCGAGACCGGTATCATTATGAAAGCCTTATGATACCTAATATATAACATTAAACATAAATCGGATAATATATCAGTATATAAATTTTCATGGATTCTTATACACGCTTTAGCATACCGCGTTTAGCCTTATCACATATATGTGTTGTAGCTCGCGGGATCTTGTATGGGGAATGATAAAATATACAATAAGTTGTCAAGTGGTAGAGACTTCAGAATATTCAAAAATACATGTACACAGCATGGTCGTCAGTCGTGTGTCTAGCTCAGCAGTCAATTCAAATCTGTGGCCTACACATCTGACAGCCTCATTACACCCTAACCCTGACGCTGATTGATTCCTCATTAAGACTGGTACCATCATGCAGGGATAGTTACATACTAGATAGCAGTAATACCTATCGTTGTGTTTCTCTTTCTTAATAACTTTAAACATTTTACAAAAAAATAGTTTATGAAATAAAATGAAACTTAACATATAATTTAAATGTGACCTAAAGATTTTACTTGCGGAAAGAAGTTTAAAACTATATATAACTACTAAAGAAGTTATAACAAAGTTTAGAACTGAAGCTGCACAGAAATTCCACTTAAATCATAATTTCAGCATTACTAAATAAGCTACAAGAATGAGTACATCAGAATGAAATAAAGATATAGTAATCTAGCTCTGTTCCTAATTTGAAGCCAGTATGCCTAAATATAAATAAGTTATAGAAGAGCTATTATAGCCAAACAAACACTGTGGGTGGCTATCAAGTGGGCTTATCACATTGTGTTACACAAAAGGAACAGACTAGCCCACAGCATGGTTCCGCAAACGTAAAGTTGATGGTGCAAGTAAATAGTACTTGATAGTGCAAGTTAATAGTACTTGAACATGAAAGGTTGAATAATACACTTAATTAAATAATACACTATATTATGCATTATCACGGAATATTAATATGATTTTATTGAACTCTATAAATACTGACTCATGTGACGAAAATAAATTAAAACAATTAACCGGCTTGTTATGCAGAAAATATTTGAAGGTCTTTGCTGCAAACATCAAGCAATCACACGCTAACCTTAACAACCTTATTTCACATGATTGGTCAAAAATAAAATATCCAGGTCAGCAAGGTCATTTCCCTGATGCCGATTCAGTAAGACACGTTTACAACTAAAAGTATATTTATATAAACAGTAATTGATGAAAAGCTGATTTATCGAACATCATATGAGTGGTATAGTGTGTTGCAAAATAAAAAAAAATACACATATATATTCTGATATTCCTGCCTACACCATTCTTCAATAAAGCAAGGTATTCATTTTCTCTTTCTATAGAACTTATGTTTTCTGGATTACTCTCCGTAAATGTTAATGAAATCTAGGAAATTCCTTTTCAGACAAGTTCTTATTACGCCTCTGTGACGGATGCATGAGACTATCCTGTATAGTGTATACAAACTGTTAGTAAACACAGCAATGACGAAAATATTGAGGTCACATGTAACTTAAACAGATGCATTATGACATTTGGAGACATCTGCAGGCAAACATTACAAGTGACCCATGGGGCATGACGCTTAGCTCACTAAGAAGACATTCACAAAAGGAGTTTTATCACCTGAATGCCAAATTTTGTAGGTGGTATCTCCTTTCAACTGAAGCTTAGATCTGAGGATATGGGTAACAGAGACCTAATTTATGGTTTCTTAGGTGATTTTTCATGGACCTCCCTGGATGTCAAGTCAGAAGATTCTAGGTGCAACGGTTACAATTTGTGACCAGTTGCTACACAACCAAATCTTTGAAGGTTTCGAAAATAGAAAAAATAAAAAATACAAAAAATACAGGTGGCGCCACCAGTGTTCAGGAACACTCCATGATGAATTTGCATGCAAAGAATCATGGTATCAATGCATTAGTTGTTCAGATACTGCAGCCTTTTTAACAAATTATTAATTATTCTGGGGATTCATCTGAGCCCCACAGCTTGGAGGATATGGGTAACAGAGACCTAATTTCAGGTTTCCAAGGAGATTTTTCATGGACCTACCTGGGTGTCAAGATAGAAGATTCTAGGTCCAATAATTATGATTTGTGCCCTGTTAACAGACAACTACATCTTTAAGGTATCATAAATTGAGTAAAAAATGCATAAAATTTGAAAAAAAAACGCAGGTGGCGCCTCCAGTCTGCAGAAACTGATGAAACATTCCATGACCATTATCTATGCAAAGAATCATGGTGATCAATGCATTAGTTGTTCAGATACTAGAGCTTTTGTATCAAATTTTTAGTTATTCTTGGGGGGTTCTTCTTAGCCCCATTGCTCGGAGGATATGGGTAACAGAGACCTAGTTTCAGGTTTCCACGGAAATTTTTTATGGACCTCCTGGGATGTCAAGAAAGAAGATCCAATGGTCACGATTTGTTCCCCGTTAACAGACGACCAGATCTTTGAAGGTCTCAAAAATAAAAATAAAAATGCGTAAAAATGGAAAAAGTCCAGGTGGCGCCACCAGTCTACGGGAACTGATGAAACACTCCGTGATCAATATGCGTACAAAGAATCATGGCTATCAATGCATCAGTTCTCCAGATTCTAGAAATTTTGTTTCAAATTTTCCATTATATTCGGGGTACTTCAAAGCCCAATTGCTCAGAGGTTATGGGTAACAGAGAACTAATTTCAGGTTTCAAAGTGAAACTTTTCATGGGCCTCCCTGCACGTAAAGATACAAGATTCTAGGTGGTATCCCCATTCAACTGAAGCTTAGCTCGGACGATATGGGTAACATAGACCTAAATGTCAAGTTAAAAGATTCTAGAATTAGTCGTTACGATTTGTGCCCTGTTAACAGATGACTTCATCTTTAAGGTCTCAAAAAAGAGAGAAAAAATCGTAAACAATTGAAAAAATACAGGTGGCGCCACCAATCTGCAGAAACTTATGAAACACTCCTTGTGTTTGTAGTGAAGTAGGAATATTCTAGGTTCAGTTTTTACGATTTGTGCCTTGTTAACGAACAACTACTGCTTTGAAGGTCTCAAAAAAAGAGAAAAAATGGTTAAAAAAAGGGGAAAATACAGGTGGAACCACCAGTCTGCAGTAACTGATTTAATATCTATGCAAACAATCATGGTGGTCAATGCAATAGTTGTTCAGATACTTGTGCTTTTGTATCAAATTTTCTATTATTCTGCGGGATATTTGGGAGCCCAATAGCTTGAAGGATATAGGTAACAGAGACCTAATTTCAGGTTTCCAAGGAGACTTTTCATATGCCTCCCTGCATGTCAAGATTCCTATGCCTTCATATGAGTAGTATCTTATTGCAATATATTAAGAATTTTATAGTGATACTTCGTACATCGTTGGCACGGTGTATATGAATTATTGTCTCATAGCTATGGGCCATTTTGCCAATATGTATATGACAATAGAAGCATGCAGAGAGTTTAAATAAACCCTGACTTTACCCTGACAATAAACCACCTTATACATTAACTAGTAAAATAATCTTAAACAAAACCTAGAGATTAAACATTTGACTCATAGGAAATAAACAATAATCGAAAATAACAGAAAAAATAGGGGAAAAACTTTCATTGAAATTAAATGTCATGCGCTTGTTGACCCTTCAGACCTTGACCTTTCTCTAAATTTCCTCAGATATGACTCGAGGTTAAGTAATATTGTTACGGAACCTAATATAAACAGATCACGTATGCGTGATGAACACAAATTTTGTAATGGAGAAAAAAACCAGATTCTGTAACACTAGGCAGCGTGAAATGTCTAGGGGAATGAATAAAGAAGTCAGTGGTTTTTTGTTAACAAATAACTATAATTTATTCTTAAAACAACCCTAACATTACAATACACTAAATCAATACAATTACTCAGTATCACAGCAGTACAACAACATATCAATAGAATCACACAGAAAAATAAACAAAGAGCACAGTACCTGGTTACCACCACTGCCACAACGATAAATCCTGTAAAATGTATATGCAGGATGAAAAGTTTACACAAATCCTCCCGGAGAATAACAGTCTAATGTAAAGCTGTTGTAACAATCCAGAAAGTTAACTTGAGACAGGCAGCACTAAATTATATAGAGTTAGTAATAGTAGAATCCCTGAAATTACTGGAAAATCAGACAGGTCCCACAAACTGACAACACACGTCTGTGTCCGCTGGAATCTTCACCCTCTCTCTCGGTTTAAAACACAGCCCCCTCCCTATTTATAACTTCTTGCCCCAAGCCGAGAATTTCCCACTTCTCGGACAGGCAAAGGATCTAACATAATACACAGTAAACACGCGTTACAGGAATCATCTAGAAGAACATCACTGTGTCTTTACATACCAGGGTCCACACGTGACCTGGGCCAGGCGAGAAAGCCCCAAGTTCGCATGACAACGAGAGTTCAACCAGTACGGATTAAACTGAGAATGTAACAAGCGGCCCAGCGAGGGCGCCACAACACGAGTTACGCCCGTGTCATACAATTAAAAGGGCACTTGTAACAATATTCCTAGGTTTTTATATTAAGACTTATTTATTCCAGTATATATAATACATAGGAAGGTTTCATTACAACTACCGCTTTCCTGGGATCGAGATCATAGCCGAGGTGGTGTATAAAAACTTGCTGACACAAAACAATTGCACCACTTTTCACTCTCATCTACCCTGATAATAATCTAGAGAGCTGCAGCTGACGACTGATGCCAATAATGTGTTTATGAATCTTCAATGGATAGCCTGAAAAAAAACCTTTCACTCAAGAAGGTAGTAATAAGAAACAAAATTATTAAAGAAAGTTCATGCACTTGATGACCCCAGTGATCGTAACCTTTCAGAAAATATCATCAAGCATGAAGTAAGATTAAAGCAAAATTCCTACTCTTTCATATGAAAGGTTATTTGTTGCAATATGTTAAAAACTTAAGAAGTTATAGAGATTTTCATTACCCCTAACCTATCCTATGATCAAGATCTTCAGGTTTTCATAGCCGGGATGATGAATTAACCTATGCTGTCACAAAAAAGTCGCACTACTTTTTTCTAATTGAATGTGCCCTGACAATAAAACAGAGAGCTGTAGCTGACCACTGATACCAATAGAAAGTATATGATTCTTAAAAGGACAGCTTGGGTAAAATATTTCACTCCAAGAAAGGTAATGAGGAAGCAACATTTTTAAAAGAAAATAAGTTTCATGCACTTGTTAACCCCTCTGACCTTGACCTTTTACAACATATCTTCAAGCATGATTTGAGGTTAATGCAAAATTTCCACTCTTTCAAATGAGGGACAATTAGTTGCAATATATTAAATAGTTTAGAAGTTATTGAAATTTGTATTACCCCTACCCCATTCCTGGGAACCCATTCACACATTTGCAGCGCGGGGGAAGTGTATAAAACCATGCTCTAAAAAAAAATCCACCACTTTTTGCACTTGTATCCACCCTGATAAAAATCAAGAGAAGTTAAGTTGAAACCTGGTACCAATTGAAATTTTCTAGGCGATCGGGTAAGCATTTTGGTCTGAAACCTCTCCAGACTCCAAGACTATTTGTCGTATTGCAGCGACACATGTAGACCTCATTTGCCGTTGGTATCAATTGTTGAATAAAAAAACATTTACGGGTGGCTGCCGGAGCTTAATGAGATTGCTTCATTTCTTTATAGATTATTATTCGCTTTTTGTTATAGACATGTGCAGATTTTCTTACTGCTGAATTTGAGCCATAACTGATCTCAACCGTACAATAGACCCTTTCGGATTTTCTCTGCTTAATGTTTAAGCTAATTTAACAAGAGCAAACCTAAATCTGAGGTGATTGAAACGTTAAAAAAATGGATACCTGTTAAATCTTGGGTCACTGTAGGCATCAGGGATGTTGACAATTTCTCCTGTCACGGCCACATGACCTGCTATCCCTTTGGTTACAGGGAATCTGGAAATAAAAAGTCGATAAAAGCTCGATTGACACCCGTAAAAACAAAAGATACAAAAGCGAAAAGGCGGCTTTACAGCCCTTTACACCAAAATGTCAGTTTTAATTTGTAAATCCTGCTACTGGGTGAAAAATCTTTTTACCTGCACCATGCAAGACACTTTCATCAACATTTGTTCTTTGTCTGTAAACTGACAAAATATTTCTAAATAAATTGTTGGGATAATATTTCATAATAACAGTGAAGGTAAGTGTTAATATTGTTAATTTTAAAACAGTTTAAACTATAGGAGAATTGATTTACCGTCATCTAGGAAGGGAAACAGCTATTGAAAATGAGCAGTGAAATCGCTTGTGTGTGTTCATACATGACACAGGGAGTTATAGATAATGTATATGCCTATACTAAAGTGTGTACGCAATTTTGACATACCAGTATATCACCCGTTATTGTGTAGTGACGTAGTCCCTGATAGATGGCGCATCATGTTTCTGTATTTTAAAAAAAATGTCATATTTCTCAGGATTTACGGGACACCATTGGCAATGACCACCGTAGAACTGTTGCATTCCCGACAGTTCAAGACCAAACACGGGATTTGGACAGGCGTAAGCCGCTTGTACCGCCGTCAACATTCATTGATAACAGGGTTCATACACTTATCATTTAAAAGAAAATTCAAGCACTTTTCAAGCCCTTGACATTTAAATGACCAAATTCAAGCATATTTCAAGGCTTTCAAGGTGCGTACAAACGCTGTATGATAATGTAGATTCACACCTGATTCTGTCGGACTTGACAAAGGTCGGTCTTCCGGCACTGTCCACGGTACCTTCGTCAAAGAAATCTGAGTACATCTCATTCTTTTCTCTGTCGACCAGAAATAGGGAACAACGCTCTGCGTGCACCAGGTCTTTAGTGTACGTCTGGAAAAATTAGTCAATCATTTGGTTCGCCAAAGTTTCAGTTAAAAATAACTTCTGCAATGAAAGGATAAAACATTTAGTAAAGAAATTATGGTTTAAATATTGTTTTGCATTTTTCACACAGTACGCGTATAAGTTTTATTACAGTGGTGATGCCGTTGAAAAGGTGAAATAAGTTAAATTAGAATATCATAGCACCAATTATGATTTTCGTATTAAAGTTTAATATATTCTGCGCATCGGCATTCCAGGTTTCTAGATCAAAGAAAAACTAAATTCTAATATTTGATGAAGCAAAACGACCACAAGAAAATCAAAACTCAATCCAATAAAATAAATTAATATTAATAATATAACCATATATGAAGTACAGGGTAATTACTGTACCCATGTATTATGTACAGTCATTGCACATGTAAATTTATGACATATATCGCAGGCAAGTTAACATACCATAATTTTCGAAATCAATCCGTCAAAGATGATGACATCATTGAACAGGTTCCTGTAAGACGTAAATCACATTTAACTACAAGTTTCAATTTATTTTTATGTATTGTCTTTGAAATGAACAGAGGATGACACATGATTTGTTTGACGTCACACGTACACCAGGGAATTTGTTTTATGACGCATCCAGTGCTCATGTGTGGCCCAGAAACAAATGCGAATCCCATGAACCTCAGTAACGATAATGAAGCTTATGTATTAATCGCTAGAGAAACTACACCAGCTCTCGTTGGTCTCTTTTCACTGGGTCTGGCACAGGGGCAAGAGTCAGGGCAACGAGAACGGGTGTCGCATGTTTAAAATTTGAAGCTGGCTTGACATTGCGATACGTCGCTCTCGTTGGTCTGATTACAATTCTTTGCTCCTTTCGAGCCCTTGTGTTTGATCCCAGATAGTCTTGCTATACAAAGCAGCGGTAAAAACCAAGAAATCTGGGACGACAGCTGCGTGAGGGGGGTAAAACCAATGCCTAGTGAGTATAAAATAAGTACTATTGGTTTATGGTCACTCTTTCAACTCAAAGCAGCTTCTTCAATATAACTTGTAAAGAAGATAAAATTAGACAAAATGCGCTACATCACAAGCGAGCAAACCCCCATTTAGCAAAAGAAAGCAAACCCGTCCCAATGCACCCTGATATTAGCAATATAATTACTACTTACTTTGAGAACTCCAAGAGAAAGTCATTGAGTTCTGATTGTCTCCGAAGGCTTTCGCTGACCTACAAACAGTCACTTTCATAAAAAATAGTATTAATAGATATATCAATTAATATTATACATATATTCATGTAAACTTTAATCAAAACCGTGTATTAATCATTAATTATATCCATAAAAACTATTTGATTGGGATTCTACTGGAAAAAACAAACAGCTAGGTTGAAGGGCATAAATATGTGGCTGTGCCCATGGTAAGAAAATAATGCATTACTACAAGTCTTGACAGATATCTATAATACTATAATACAATATAATACTGTATTAGCTGTTACCGGGGTGCCCCATGCAGTTGTGAGTAGCGTCTGTTCTCAGGATCTTGACGTGGTACCAATCAGTCGGTCTGGATGTAAATTTTATCAAGAGCTTTCAATGATGCGTAAAGTGAGTATCCTATTTACCTATAATATATAGCAGCCTGACCACCATGGGGGTGAAAACATGGTAATAATGCAGTATTTAATAATTATACAAGTAGAGAAGCAGTTGGAGAAATCAGCTTACTTGACACTGGTGCATGGCAATGCCCAATAAAGACAAGACTGCAGTTGTTATCTGAAAATAAAGTAAATTTAAATTTACACTTACAACAGGGTAAATGAAGAAAATAATCCTGAGATTTTAAATAAGTCAAAAATGTCAGTCTTCAACATCAAATTGAAATCCTTAATGTTGCCTATTTTACGATTAAACAGCGGTTTTTATCTAAGATATATATTGTTTACTGGCCAGTCAGGAAGGCTATGTTTAAATATTTCTAACAGCTTACAGTCCTTCTGAGATTACATGCCAAAGAAAAAGAAACAAGGGCACCGAAAAGCGAAACACCCTCGCGCAAACAGGAGGATAATTAGACATAACTAGAAAATGTCAAGAGGACTGTATCCCCCGCTTAACGGGAATGTGAGAAATTTGTACACACACACCACACACACACCCACACCCACACAGTCATAGAACTCACCGAAAACACTTTGTGCAGGCTTAATTAGAGAATCTAATCTGCTGCCAATACGGAAAGTGACTTATAGGATTCACCAGCTATTATAATTTGAAGTAGGTCACAGTTAAACTTTTTGATAAAATAGTGTCGCATGTAAAATGTAAAAATTTTGTATAAAAGAATGAATTTACAAAAGCACCGCAAACATGCATAATACGCCCGTTGTGTATCTGGTGACCTCTGACCTAATTACATATGCGTGAATTTTTATGAGAAGGTTATTCAGGTGAGTAACTCTATTGGTTAATATGTTTATTGAGTTTCATGAAAATCCATAAGATTTTTGGTCAACCATGGTGCCACCAAAGTTAGGTGACCTCTGACCTTTTTAAAAATGCGTGGATTGTGCTGGAAATCGAAATTTGGCGAGATATTATATTGAATTATATTTCTGCTGAGTTTGATCAAAATCCATCGTATTCGTCGTAAGATATCGCGGCGACACCACAAAATAGCCTTGTGACCTCTGACCTCATAAAATATGCGGGGATTTTGCCTAATATCAAACTCGGGTGAGATAATCTATTGTTAAGTGGTTATGGTGAGTTACGGCGACACTAAGATTTAATGGACGAACAGATGGATGGACGGAGGGACTTCTAGCAGCAGTGTTGCTCCTAGGCATGAAGGCAAAGGGACACCGGGCCCCTTTATGTAATTTCTGGGGGACACACCAAAATAAGGTGGGGACAATGTCTTCGAAGCAAAATATTATCTTAAAATAATCTATGTAATATGAATGTAGTATGTTTTGGGCATTTGGAATGAATTATTGATATTTGTAAAGGCAAAAGAATTCATGTCTCAAGATCAATAATAACGGTACATTGATGTACAGATTGCAAAGTGGTGACATACCGTCATGTTCATTGCTAATTGAGGAATCGCGCAACAACTGGTGCCACTCAAAGTGGCAAATCAATATCGAAACTTAATGTTGTGAACAACTCAATACGGATAAAGGATATACACATTTAGGCAGGGGTTTATTCACTGTCGATAATTTTGATAAGAATAGGTTATTCAGAAAGTCGGCTGTGCCAGCGTAATTTGCCGTGGTACGATGATAATTTTGCTGCTGGCGTCACCATATTACATAATTTTTTGGATGAAAGTATGAAAGGAATAATCGTCGAAATTTCGGATTCCCACGACGTGTCATTTATGCGTTGGGGGTGCCTTGCAACGATGTTTGGCCTACATGTTAGCCGGGAAAGTTTGCGGCCGGCGCTACATTATTAGGCCTATAATTCTAAAGCAAGTTTCAAACGACCAGACACCACAATTTCTTTTAAAAAATAAAAACATTCGAACTATTTAAATCAGAAACTGAATCTTTCTGTCCGTAAATACCCGTGTTAGCCTATATGTACGTCGCCGTGGAAAAGGCGGTTTCACACCGGATGCGTCCGAACGAATTTTACGTCCGAACGAAAATTTGTTGTACGAACGAAAAAATAAAATCCTTTATTTTATGTTGGTGCATACACACCTAATCCGAACGATGCCATCCGAACGAAAAAAATAGAACATGTTCTATTTTTTGTCGTTCGCATCGGACAAGAATGGTTTCTTTTCACCTTCAACATAAAAGAGCTGGAACATTTATAACCAGACTGGTTCATTTGTACGTTACCTATATAATACCCCAACATTAAATAAATGTTGTTTTTTTGTCCACTTTTCTAAAATTATGTGAAAAAAAAAGAAAAATATATAAAGAGGCATTATTTTTATTTCAATCAAATTTATTGGATTTAAACATATATTTATAGCTTTTTTTTAGCTCCAATAACTTTTCCATTAAAATCAGACTTCTTTTTATATAATATATATATTTCCGGGGGGGGGGGGGAATTATATTATAATCACAGGGGATTTCAATCACTGCTTGGCCACTTATTTTAATTTACAATCAAGGACAAAACAGTTAGACTTTTAAACCAGGTTAAGATATAACATTTCATGGTATATTCTATAGTTCTTAATACATTATTTGCAATATATTACTGTTATTCTCTGAAAGGGGGGGGGGAGGGATGATTACATTGATCATCCCCCCTAGCCCCCAACCCCTATATTGACGCCCCTGAATGTAAGTCAGCTGCATGTATAAGCGATATGTACACAAATAAGCAACATTATCCAGGACTTGGTGTTAATCATTACCCAACCCCTCCCCCGAAAAAAAGTTCCGCGATATATTTAGAAATACAAATCATGAAACAATAACATTTTTATGTGTCACTTTTATTGTTACAAAAGTATTATTTTAAGTTAAACGTTTTGCATATAAATAGAAGTTTCAAAGCTTTGGGCAGACTGTTCCAAATCATATTGGCAGATTTGAAAAATCAAATATAAATCAAACTAAACAAGTGATTGAAACTTTAATTTTACTTGAAATGCAGGAGTTGCAATGGAATCTGTTCTTCTGAAACAACAGGTTGCACAATTATTTTTAAAGGCATGTTGAAACATAAATCTGGGTCCAGTCAGTGGTATAAATATATTTCACATGTGAACTCATGACTATAGCTGGTACCTATAGCAAGACCAAATGATTTTCAATTATACAGTCAGTACACTCAGAGATATTATTTATTATTTATTATAATTGATCACAAAATTAATGAGAAAATCAATTTACATGTTCAAAAATATTCGACATATTTCTGTACTTTCTGTATATGTCTATATATATATATATATATATATATATATATATATATAT
Organism: Sipunculus nudus; assembly: GCA_026874595.1. NCBI lineage: Eukaryota > Metazoa > Annelida > Sipuncula > Golfingiida > Sipunculidae > Sipunculus > Sipunculus nudus. The sequence continues at coordinate 57,294,676 of CM049311.1, read as the reverse complement.
ATATTTATAGACATATACAGAAAAATGTCGAATATTTTTGAACATGTAAAAATATATATATATATATATATATATATATATATATATATATATATATATATATATATATGGTAATAAAGCCTATATTGTAGTGCATCCGATATATTTCTCATGTAGCTGTCCAATACGAATTTCGGAGACGAGAATTCCTCGGTCGGAAACCAATAAATATCGTTCGGATTTGGTGTGAATGAAATTTCGGATTTTAGTCGGAACGACAGAAATATTCATTCGTGTCATATTCGTTCGGACGCATCCGGTGTGAAACCGCCTTAACCGGGAAAATATGCTTCCGGCGCGGCAGCAGCTTTAACTACTAGTTCAACCAGTAACAAACGATTAAATGTCCATATTATTTGTCAGAGAAAATGAAAAACAACCAACAACGAAATAGTTGGGTTCTTCTTAGTTATGACATTTTCACATCAATTAAACCGCGATAGTGAAGTGATTCAGTCAGGAGAAACATCGCACTTTCGTAGAAGTATATTCCCGGACTCGGGCTTCTTTGAACATACCCGGGAACAGAGAGATCACTAGCTGCATAAAATGCGGCGGTATCCAGGACCCTGCAGAAAAAGCTTCAGAGTAAACTGGAGAATTTCAAACCCTTGTCGGAAAAAAAATCGTGTAAAATCAAATAGTGCGTTTATGACAAGGAAACTTTAAGTAATCTAAGGGAGATATAGTACTTTATTCGAATGACCAAGAAATTCAGCTAAATATTATGTTTTAGTATGTAAACAAGACTCACTTTCAAAACTTTGCAACCCTTGCGCTTGAAACTGTCTCAGAATCTGAAACAATGAATTGCGTGACCTATGCTCGCTGAGCCAAGACGGCCCGTTACCACTGGTTACACAGGCGGCTGCCTGCCAGCCGTGGCTGGGAGGAAACCCAGAGCAGACATCGTTCCCCGTGTATCACCGTTTATTAGGATAATACATATTCTTCTAATCAACATTTAAAGTGGACAAACACTGTCTAAGTGGTATGTTATAATATCTTTATTTCTTAACGAATACGAAATTTTCAGACGAAATATAATTTTATTGTCATGTGGAATGTCTCCAGTTTCCTCAAATCGTCTTCTAGGGCTCTCGCACAGCGTAGCGTAGTAAGAGAGGACGGTTGCTAGGGCTTAGAGATCACGTGTCCATGAGGCTTGAAATTACGAGGAAGTTACCATTCAAATCATAGTCATATGCCTATGATTCAAATTAAACGTTCAGTCCATAGAAATATGCAAATATAGAAAAAAGAGCGGCCGTCGATTGGCTTGTCTTCTGTGAAACGGTGTCACGACAGGTATAGACCGGTAGTTTGAGATTGTGGGAGACCTGAACTGAGTTGCTTTGAGCGAAATAATCGTCTGAGCAATCGTAATAACGTCATCTGAGGCATTATAATGTAATTTATATGATCAACCTGGTGTAATTCTTAACTGTATACGCTGTTGAGAACTGCTTGACATCATGAAATAAGAACATTTCGAAATACCGGGGAGGCGCGTTTCCAACCTTACTTCGCGGATTATCTTATAGGGGAAATGTCGTAAAGATTGATCATGTCGGCCGTGGGCGCACTTTCTAAACTTCATTTTATAAATAAATATATATATTTTTTTCATATTAATTTATATAAATGATTAAAATGCATCTTAATGTGAGATTGTGTAGGCTAAACAACATCCGGTCGAGCACTTGACGCTCGCTTGCCACTTTATTCCGACCACAAGAACATCGATCTCTTCAGTGTATGTGCAACCCCTTCTTGTGTATGGACCAACCCTGAGGCGATGCATTCTTGACATCGATGGTGTTACCATTCAATCAGTGTCACAGTAAGTGTATCATGTAATCCCGCATATATGGTTTTATCAGAGATTCCTACCGGACGATTCCCGCAAAAATTTCATATAACTACGTTCGTTAAAGGGTCGCATTATTTAAACTTTTAGGGGACGCATGTGAAAATACTGCGTCCACATGGGCGCGCTTGCCTAGAAACAAAGGGACATGGCCAAAAATATTGCGGCATTGCTACAATGCCGCACTCTAGGAGCAACACTGTTCTGGTATACCATAATATGCCCGTCTAGGACGGGCGTATGAAAATATCCAAAAATCATTCAAGTGTGACCAAAACCGAATCAACTCTGGAGACCCTTCCGATGCACCTGCTATTCTAATAAGAAGTTGATCTCAGTGAAACTTTTTGAGAAATAAAGTCACATATGAAATGATATTTCAAGAAATCGCGTCGCATAAACTTTTTACGGAAGGACGGACGGACAGACGGACGAAGCTGATCACCATTTCCCCCGCTCCGCTGAGGCGGGGGATATAATTAACTGTAAGCCTGGTCAGTGTGAAATCAGTAAGATGGTCCTGTGACCTTGACCTATGGCCCAAAACCAATTGGAACCTTCTTTTCTGTTTTTAGATGAGCTGTATGTAAAATATTGTCGGTTTCTTTCAAAGCGTTTGACTTAAAATTCGTCCACAACTTCATTACAATACATCAGACGGACGGAAGGGAAACCATGCTTCACACTAATCCGGAGGCCTAGGTGACTTGTATTGATTCCTTAACAAAAACAAGGTTGTACGTCTAGTACATATTAAAAATAACAGAGATAAGATCTATCATTTTTTTATTATTATTTTTTATTTTATTAGTATCTATGTCACCTGTAGGTCTTCGTCGGTATGAGGTGGGTAATCCCAGCTCTTGGTAAACTCCATGACATCTGAAGTAACAGGACAAAACACTTTGAGTCTCATGCATTGTATGTAATTGTAATGCTCTAGCACAGCAATATATACAAGATCAGCCAGCAAGTAGCTATTCTCAGTGCTGATATCACGTCTAGGTAAAACTAGGTATCTGCGGTGTGTCTAGCTGCGATTGGTCTCGTAGCGGCAGAGAACGTGGCTGAGTCATTGGCCAAGATGGCAAATTATAGTAAGATTCATATTCTCTGCCTTAACAACCCGAAACATTACAGGTGTACCCATACAAGTGAACCTTAATCCCATAACATTGTTTATACAAGGTGATACACGATCATTCGCTCTATCATGATCAAGACCCCCATTTGAATTACCTGTTTGCAAGCCACGTATATAGCCCGGCGATATTATTATTTTATTTTTTTAGTCCCTTTTCGAATATAAAATTGTGTTGCAATTGGTAAACGATGGCTTTCACATACAAATGGTCCTTAATATTATTAATGTAGGATTTGATATAAAATAGTGTGTTTCATGATGAACTCTCTGTATCATAAAGTTAAAGGTGAACTGTAACGATTTTCTTTTATTCATCCACTGGATTCAGCATGAAAAGTTACCCAATTACTAGTTTATTACATAAAGGTAACAATTTTAAATAAACGAAATTAGCCCCAGGAATATGAGTCACGCAATGACTGGACCATCACGGGATGACGTTAGTTGACAACGTCAGTTACCTAACAAACAAAACACGCATACACGTCAGTGTCTCTCTTGATTTTTTACTTCGCGCTCGGCTGTGCCAGTTCTTTCTTCAAACATCCGCTCTTCGTGTTCTTTTTAACTACTGCGACTGTTTTTCCGGAAATTATACATAATTTTGAAGAATAATAGCGATATAAACAGTAATTGAAACAATTATTTTGTATTTGATATACAACGGAAATGAAAGTTTGACGGAGATAACACATAAATAAGTCTAGGCTTATACGATTAATTCATTTACTTCCAGCAAATACAAACCAATGATTGTTATTATAATAAAAATTGATTATTGATTACAGCTAACCCGAGGCTGTCCAAAAGCATAATTTACGCAATAGGGCATAATTAACTTAGAGAAAATGGTAAATTCCGGATGGTTTTCTAAATTCGGCTGTGTCATACTGGGCTTATCAGTTTACTGTATTCTAGCATCAGAAGGCACAAGACTGAATCTACTCTCCAGTTTTTCGAATTGTGTTGAATTATGAAACTAGAATACGGGTAGTCGACAAGCGACTGTATCCGCCGGAATCAAAGTGATATGGGCGAAGTGAGGCATGGATTGAGTGGTAAGAAGAAATTGAGTGAGATATGTTGCATATTAACATGGCTGTCTGCCCTGTTAACATGATTGTATGTGGCGCCAACTGTCATTTAAACAAGAAAGCTAAGATGTGCACACATGCTTAATTTCAGGCCGATATGTCAAACCAGTCCTAAGATATTAGCATTGATGTCTGCAGCGTAAACATGATTATTGGTGGCGCCACCTGTCAAATAGACAAGAAATTTATCCAATATGTATAAAGATGCAAACATTCAGGCAGATATGTCAAACCACTGCCGAGATATGAGTGATTTTATCCCAACTCTATGTGAGATGTATACACATGCAAAACTTCAGGCTGATAAGTCAAACCACTGCCGAGACATGAGTGATTTTAGTCCAAGGCAGACAAACAGATGGACACTGTGCAAAAATGGTTGCAAATGGTTGTGCCACCAGTTTAGCCTAGGATTAAGAGCTATGTAAGATTTATTCACATGCAAAATTTCAGACTGATATGTCAAACCAGTCCTATGATATTAGCATGGACGTCTGCAGCGTAAACATGATTGTAGGTGGCGCCACCTGTCGTTTAAACGAGAACTCTATCCGAGATAAATACACACGAGCTACACTCGTGCAAAATTTCAGCCCGACTGGTCAAACGAGTCCCAAGGTTTGTTGGTTTATGTGGGATTGACGCTGTGCAGAGAGAAAAGGTCAGAGGTTAATCCAAAATAAGCATCAGTTCACATTTGACCCGAACATAATTCCGAGTTTCGTAAAATTCCGCCCAGTGATAACGGAGGAGATCTCCGGAGACCTATACGGCGGGGCGGCGGTGGTGGGCTGAAAACATAGTATTCGCAAAACTGTGATACAATTAATCAGACTTACTTTATACTCGTAATTAAATTATATACATGTATTAGCAAAAAATGTATGGTTTGCAGAATAGGCCTACATCACAGACACACACGTCGAGTGTTTTGAGGAGTGTACCGAATCACCCTAGCTCCATTTCAGGTGCCAATGTGTAGGCCTAGGCTAAAAATGAAACATTGTATCAGAACTCCTTGGTATTGGTCTATTTCAACTATGGCTAGGACCAAACATTATGACTGTAAACAATGGTCCTTTAATTTTGGCTGTTGATCCTAATTAAATATATCTTCCATCAAAGTTACAGAAGATATCTATGAGTATGATATATATTACAGTAGACCTATAAACGAGTTTGCATGCACTTCCTATATGTACTAAAGGTCTATATCATTTATACATATAACTCCGCCTTGACATAACGTAAATTATATCCAATAACTCATAAGAGCTATAGGTGTGATACACTAAAATATAGGATGGGGGGGGGGTACTTTCGAGCCCGTTACCTTGGAGGATGAAGGTAACAGAGACCTAATTCATGTTTCTGAAGAGAACTTTCGAGGAAATCCAAGGATATTAAGTAAGAAGATTCTAGGTCTAATGGTTATGATTTCAGCCCTGCTTTGGTAAAAAATGTTTAATTATTTTGGGGGGTACTTATAAGCCCCAATAGATGGGAGAATATGAGTAACAGAGGCCTAATTTCAGGTTTCTAGGGAGACTATTAATAGATCTCACAGGGTGTCAAGTAAGATGTTTCTAGGTCCAGTGCCCTGTTAATGGACGACCGTATCTTTAAAGGTCTAAAAAAATTGAGAAAACAATGCGTAAAAATTCTAAAAATTCCAAGTGGCGCCACCGGTCTTCAAGAACTAATGTAACACTCCAGTATCAATATGCATTCAAAGAATCATGGTGATCAATGTATTATTTGTTCAGATACTGAAGCTTTTGTATCAAATTTTTAATCATTCTAGGGGTAGTCTTGAGCCCCATAGCCGGGAGAATAAGAGTAACAGAGACATAATTTCAGGTTTCTAGGGAGACTTTTAATAGATATCCCAGGATGTCAAGTTAGATGTATCTAGGTCCAGTGGTTACGATTTGTGCCCTGTTAACGGACGACCTTATCTTTAAATGTCAAAAAGGGAGAAAACAATGTGTAAAAATTCGAAGAAAAATCCAGGTGGCGCCACCAGTCTGCAGAAGCTGATGAAACAATGCCATTGATGATCAGATACTTGATACTTGTATCAAATTTTTAATTATTCCTGGAGGAGGGTGGTACTTCTAAGCCCCATAGCTCGGAGGATATGGGAAACAGAGACTTAATTTCAGGTTTCCAAGGAGATTTTCCTTCAGACCCTGAATGTCAAGTTAGAAGATTCTAGGTCCAGTGGTTACGATTTGTGCCCTGTTAACAGACAGACAGACGGACGAGGGGAAAGAGTGATCGCTATAGCTCAGATGACTTTCAGTCATATGAGCTAGGAACTAAAATTTTGCCGGTAAATAGGCTGAAATTATCATTATAATGGAAAACTCTGATGCCTTTCGTCTCCCACTCCGCATTCTCATACGTGCACTTGTCTACAATAAATCCGGGGGTAGTACTTGGTACGGTAACTATGACCTCACAAAAACTGAAAAATATGCGGGCCGTGTGCAAAAGTCAAAAGCTTGGTGGCTGAGGCCGCTCGCCTTTAAAAACAGGACATTTTCTATTTTAAGCCTTTTTTACCCAAAATATATTCAAATGGATGTTGCAAGATTGAAAATAAGCCATCTCATATCGATATGTGCGATTTACCAGGAATCTAAAAATATCGTTACAGTTCACCTTTAAGGTAATCTAAATAAACACAAACGTTTAAAAACAGCAATGGACAGAAACATAACAAATAAATTTAACATTGCCAGCAAATGCCAATTTTACACAATAAGAATCCGCTGGGCAGCACGACTGGTACACACAGAACAGAATGGACGAGGCTTTCTTCTATACCTACACCCTGAGGGAACCTCACATCCTGAAAATACCATCTTAAGTAGCTCTAATCATACAGGCAGTAGAATTTGAATGCATAAAACGGGGATGAATGTTTAAATGTATCGGACCAGAAGATAACTCAACTATTTACAGGTTATGCATGTCACTCCTGTAGCGATTAACAGGTTTTACAGCTTAACTTGTACAATTAACTTTTGAATCTGAGAATAAAATGAAACGTCCCAATTTATGTCAAACATGTAACTTTTCAAGCTACTGTACCTAAAATATGGGCTGTTTCACAATCAGGGGACCAAACTAAAGGGGGGGGGGGGGGGGTAGGGGGGTTGGAATTATAAGCTCTCCTGTAGCATAAAAAATGGAATCATCCCGAGTCTAATGGATGTGGATTTGAGGTAGTTGAGATGGGAGACCTGCAGCAAAAATTTCTTTTGTGAAGAATATTTGAATATAAATTTCAGAAATATTTTTACATGACTGAATAATGGCCATATTTTTGAAAAAAGCATGTTTCACTCTGTAAAATGCTTAATTCAATCCATCACAAATAAAATTAGAGACTGAAATCTGGCCTGGGGAATGGTGTTTATATCACTACAGAAACTATACCGTCTGATGGTGACAAAAGTTTAGGACTACTGATCGATGGTGGAATTTCCTATAGCTTATACCAATAGGCCTAATTGTCCGTCAAAGATTGTGCTCTCTTGAAATGTAATCTTAAAAGTGTATTTAACGGCATAAATGAAAAACTTCAAGAAAAGGTTACTCTTATTTTGTAGACAAAGATATTGTCATGTCAACCTAGTTACCCTTAGTTAAGCACTGGCTGTAAGTTACGTGTGACATCATTCATCTGAAGCATGTATACTTGTCCGTCAAAATGATGTCTTCTCCGGAAATGGGTATTTAAAACCTTTAGTCTCTTTGCTGTAGGCAGCATATTCCAAACTATCTTTTACTCAGATATTTCTATCATCATTAAGATTTATCAGACATATTATAACTCTGGACAGCTCTTTTTCATACTGGACTGACACTATTAATACAAATTCTATGCTAAAATATCTTCTCCAGAAATAAACCTCTCACTCCTGAAATGGCGTAAACATTGTGTTTACATTTTTCCTGAAGATTTTCACTTCATTACATTAAGAGAACCCTGTATCAATTAATTATGAAGTAATCCATGGTTATTTAGCAGTTTGCATGAGAAAAGATATATCTTTCATTGCATGTTTATTTGACAATAAAAGAAAATGCACCACCTATCAAGGTAAAACAGAGGGAAAGATGTGCCAGAATAGAGACATTTACAAAGCACATATATGTTAATATCAAAAGCTAATACAAATGCTAAGCTTATCTGAATCTACTGAGCAGTGTGCCTAGGGATATTTCCGGAGAAGACATTTATATTTGACAATCCACTTTTGGGTTTCAATTTGTTTCTATAAAATGCTTCATTTGTCTTTACAGATTGCTGTCTTGGAGCATGTGCTTGTGTTAGTGACTGCTGTTTTAGAAATCAAGAATTGAACTGTATTGGTGGTTTTGGCTGGTGTTGGGGGACTGCGATCTCCAGAACTAATTATATTGCCAACAGCACAGTCTTCATATTTGAATATTATACTAAACTTACCTGGTATAACAACTTTAGTGTGATACTGTTTTATGCACACTGAACTGTATGGTAATATAAATCCTATATCTAAATTCAGACTCTGACCATTAAGCAATGATATTGTATAGCAGACTGTGTACAACATGGCTTATCTCCATGTGAAGTTTTATTGGAAGAAAAACCTGAGACAGAGAAAAACTGTTCCTTGTAGAGAACAACTACCAAAACTACCTGTTGCATGTGGTAGTGCTGCTGCTAAATCCCGTAGAAAGCTCAAAGAATCTGACCAAGAGGGGTATAAAAGATATTTGGCAAAAGATGCCAAAAGAAAAAGAGAAGCTTATGTTTGATCTATATCAAGCACTGTCCCTTCGGAGGTAAAGATGAAAGAATGCAGGAAAAAGTGGGCTATGGCCAAAAGGGAACAGAGAAGAAAGATCTTTTGAAGTACAGTCATCCCATGGAAAGCGATATAAAGATATGACCAATGATAAGAAAAGGTATCATTTGACAGAGAAGAAAAGAAGGAACAGGGAAAGAATGAGCAGTCAGGAGAAGTCAAGTGTCAAGCTGAGGGAAACAAACAGTAGGAGAACAATCAGACAACGAGAAGTTAGAGCCAAACAGATAAGTCCTCAAAGTATAAGTGAAGTGGATACAATAAACCGTCAGAAAGCAGAGCTACCATTTATAGGAGTACTGTAAAAGCACAGGCCACCTTACCATAATCTCCCCGGACATTTGCATCTGTAGTGGCCATTATTGTTGATAAAGCCACTGCAAAAACGCAGAAGCAGCTGCAGAAGATAGGTGTAAGGAGAAAGTTAGCAGATGACTTTCTTACAAAATCAGCGAAGAAGAGCATAAGTACTATGCGTGAGAAGATGACAGAGGAGAAAAGAAAACATTAAATTTTCCGGTAAGTGCCTATACCAGTGTATCAAAGTATGGGCTTAAGTCAAAACTTGCAGCTAGTCTTGGCATAGGCGGAAAGGTAAACAAGAAATCGTCTATATTACCTAGGAAAAAATGAAAGGACTGCATTCCACAAGAAGTTGTCATGAAGGTCCAAAACTTCTGGATGTCAATGGAATTTCACGTGTTGTGCCTCTCATGAAACGTGTAAAGAAGGGCCAGCCCATCCATGTTTTGGAGTGCAGCTATATGGAGGCATTTCAGAAATTTAGAGTAAAATTCCCAAGTGTTAAAATTGGATATGTAAAGTTTATACAGCTGAAGCCCCAATGTGTAAGGCACCTGAAGGCTATGGAAAGAAGCGTGTGTTGTTGCATAAAATAAGGTTCTGAATTTACAGTTACTATATGTGAGCAATCTGCGTATTCATTCCGTTAAGGATCTATAAAAGAAGACACTTTGCCCGTATGATGATCCTGGCTTTCCAGAAAAAAATAGGTGTAGATCGCTGCTACTCCAGCTGTGGAACTGCAAAGGTAACATAATGGTACACATCTGTTTAACCTCTGCTGATGACCTAGAAGTTAAATTCGATGAGTGGAAGATGGTAGAAGTGGAAAGGTCAGTAAAGACCAAGGGCAAACCCAAACCTGTAAAGAAGTCAAAAGTGCTTAGGCTTATTACAGGCACATGTTACAGGAAACGTTTAGTGAAAATGCTTATTGATCATATGAAGTTGTTCTCAGGTCATTTATTCAGAAGTGCATGGCAGCAAAACCAGTTTTGTCTGTCTAAGAGGGACATGCCACCAAAATCAGCTGTACTGGTCATAGCTTTTGCCGAAAATTATGCCTTTTCAATGCAAAATGAAGTCCAATCATACCACTGGGCTCAGACACAAGCCACAATCCACCCCATCATGGCATTTGTCAATGCCTCCCACGAGAAAAGTCCATAGCCAACACACACTGAGGCAATATTTTGTATATCAGATGATCCAAAGCATGATTCTGCAGCAGTGGAGACTTTTATGCAGCACACCAATAACTTTCTAAAAGAGAAGTATGACATTTAATCAGAGCATGTATCGGGGAAGGACAAGTTTTGCGGACATCTCCTTCACTAGGCAAGACCATGGCATTTCCTTTAACTATTTTAGACACTATTTTGAAAGCATGGGAAGTCTGCTGCAGATGACTTGGCTGCAATTGTTAAAATGCAGCGACTGTTGCTGTCACCAGAGGTAAAGCTAAAATTAGGAATGCCAAAGAGCTCCATCATCTGTTGTGAAAACCTGAGCAAAGTAGGTAAGAGTGTGTTTAAGTCAAGAGAGGAGCTGTACAAAACTGCAAGCAGAACATTCTTTTATCTACAATCAGCAGACATAAACAGAGACCGTCCAGAAAGAGATATCCAGGGAGTTGAACCATGGTTATTCCTTAAGGTTTGCCAACTGGAGTTCCCCACGAGATTAAATCACGTCGTAGTCTTTCTTGCTTTTGCAACTGTTTTCAAAATCAGGGTTTTGAAAAACAAGGTCAGAGTCTGAAATGTGAGAATCTGAAAGTTGTCGGTGAATGGAAAAGCACACGCTTAAACCTGTAGCTGCATGCAGTAGACCTGTAGTTGTACACACTAGAGCAAAGGACAGTATCCTTTGCATGCCCTGCTTAAAGGCTATAAAGAATGTGTATGTATACAGTTTCTTCTGTACTAATAGCTTCAGTTCTTGCATGTGACCGCAGGTGTTTGTGGCACTAATTAATCAAATTGTTACCATCCAATATAGATATTTCACTGTGTGAATATTTTTCTTTTTTCACAGCATGCACATCTTTAGTTAATATATACACTTTTCATTAAGGTAGTTATACTTAACCCACATTTAGCTGATGATGCTTCTGCCAGCAGAAAAGCCCTGCGTGTTTCCACCAGCACAAAAAAACAGCATTAGAAAAAAAACAGCCTGAGACTCGGAGCAGTAATTCTCTTGATGTCAAGGATGGTGACTTTGTTGCTGTAAAGCTAGTAGCAGCCAAGAGAAAGCTTCAGTGCACCAAGATTTTCATGGCAGAGGTAAGGCATTATACCATATGTATTCTCACTATTATACAATCTAGCAGAACTGTCAAGTAATGTTTTTTACTAAAAGAAATAATTTGCTGTATCTATGTCAGCTGCAATCAAACTCTCTGTGTTTGATTTCTTATGAACACTTTAAAAGGGATCTAATCACCTATCTGACCTTAATAAACTAAAGGTAATATCTTGGAGCTTTTATAAAAAGGCTAGAAAAGGTGGACATCACCGCACACAGGCTTCTTGTTTTGTTGATATCAATGAGTTTATAATTAAGGGGCCCACCAAGGTAATCAAAATAAATTCAACAAGGGCATCAAGTCAGATAAGCCAGAGCTTTGCAAATGGCATTTTGCAACAAGTGACCTTTCTACTTCGCATACAGGTAACCTACCACCTTAGGTTGTATGTTTTTCCTGTTTTTTCTTCATTGCTGCGTTTACAAAGGCATTTTTGATAAACATGTTCATACATCGTTCCAGAGAGGTTATAAGAACCAGAATTTCATAACCAGAATAACCCGTAGATCATTGATATATACACAGAAAGCCAGAAACCACATAATTTCTTTTTAAAAGGTAGGTGAATGGGTACCTTTAAACTAAATAATGTGTCAGTATCTTTGTCCTTTTAGGTGCTTGATGTTGATGGTGAGGAAGTCTGTTTGATATACATGAAGGCTACCTCAGCAAATGGACAGTTGTACATTTGGCCAGAAAAGTAGGCCATCTCATGACAAACATCATCTGATGTTGTGCACAAAATGAGTGCACCAACCGTTGCAAATCAGAGATTACAATTTGTCTTTTTGAAAATGAACATTGCCTTTGTCAGAAACATGTTTAAGTCTTTTTTTCTTTCCATTAAAATGTTAAGATTACAGGTGTAATAACTAGTTTTTTAAGCTGTACGTCTCTGTGACCTTTTTTATGTTCATAAGACCAATTATAGTGTTTTATGTTTGTATAATGCTTCATGCTCTGGCAATGACTGTCAGAATCAAAACCTGCTTTTTTCCATTTCTTTCTATAAAATAGTTAAAACTATGATTTTTATGCTATGTCGTTTCTTCAAGTTATAGTCTCCACATGACTTTATTTGTTCTAGAAAGAACAAGTATCATGGTTCTAGTTATAAGTTTAACCAGGGTATTTAAGAATATCATGAAGGTTAATTGTCAAACTGAATGTCTTCTCCGGAAAAAATGCATATTACTGTAAAAAAGTCAGTTACAACAACTGTGTATCTCCTAGATTGCAAGTTTATGGATAATGCACATTATCTTTATTTAGGCTAGGCTTATTTTATACAACATGTCTATTGCCATAACGTTCTTCATTTAAAGAACCTTATTACTTCCACCCTACACTATTAAATTAAGTATATAAGTGCCTTCTTCAAATTACCCAGATCCTACGTGGCCTTTTTTTTTATTCTTGCAAGAATATTTGACATGTTTAGTTGTATATTTAAGCATTGTATGTGAGAAAGATCTTTAATACGTTTCATGCAGAATGTAAAAAAAAAGTCAAAATAGTGTCTTCTCCGGAAAAATGTGATGTTATTAAGAAAGTCACATATCATGGGTTTTAAAAAAGTTAAATCCACACTTTTGACATTTTTATAAAAACGGCTATCAACACGAACACGTAATAAAACAATCATAAATTTTGGCTGTGGTATACAGTACATGATACCCAAATGTGCATTTTTGATATAATTTCAAGTGGAAATAATACTTCTAAGCAAATCTTTTTAAGGAAATTCTCATTTTGCACATGCATATTTTGTGCTGTATTTATGTTCGGTAGCAAGAACCTAACATGACATATTGTAGTTAAAGCAGTTGATATATACATGTAAGAAAAACAGGTCTATGTTCATGTCAAAGTTAGTGTCTTCTCCGGAAGAATATAGCAAAACTGCATGCTGTTTTCAATCGGCGATAATTTCGCAATTAAAGGGAATAAATAAAAAAATATTTCACCAATGTACAGCTGTCTTTTTCTTGTCTATTTTTCATTACATTTAAATCATAACTTACCATTTGTCACAAGCCATGTACGTCGGCAATTATTTCACGTAATATTCATATCATATGGTTGATTTGCCCCTTATCATGAAGATAAACTTCCACTTTATAAAACTAGGTGGCATAATCCAACAGGAAGATTCAGATTATCACCCTTTGCCTGTTCATGCAAAACATAACTAATTTAAAAAACTGGGACCTTGTGGTCTTCATTTGAGTTTTACACAAAGAGTTTTGGATATCCAGGTCTGCCTTTAAGCTGGATGTTAGTCCATCATTTGAACACTGATTTAAAAATAATCATTTGGGGAAACAAAGAGGTTTAATTTTGGGTGGCAGTGAAACAAACTTAGGTACCCTGATTGTGAAACAGCCCATATAAACAACATCCGAATAAGCCTAAGTTTATAGGCAAGTCTATAGATTAGAGAATAGAAAAATTCACGGTCAGTACCCGAACATTTGTGAGATACTAAAGCTATGTACACATTTATACCGTTATCCGGCAACGGCGGCGACAACAACAATGCGTTTTTGGTGTACACATTGTAAGCCGGCACAATTGATAATCGAAGGCCGAATCGCACGTGTTTTGTTTAGCACAATGTAGCTCCAAGCTATATCCTTCAAGATATCCTTCAAAATATTGCCTTTGACTTAAATCATCGTGCCGACAAGATGAAGAAGCAAAGGGATATACTGGGTCCAATTAAATGACAAAAGACCAAGACAGAAAGGAACATATTGAAATTTATGCATACACCTTATGAATATTAAGTGATTTATAAATATAGATTATACTATCGTGTGTCTTGTCAAAAGTTCTCTACCTTACATTATTTACCCTTTCAAGCCGATATTTGCCCTTTTTGGGCACAAAAGTGGCAAGGATGCCCGTGCATGATAGTAGAGTCCGGCAAACGCATAAAATCCCTCACAGACCGATTCGAAAAATAGCCGGATAGTCGAACCGCGTTGCCGTGCCGTGCGCATGTATACACTCCCAATGATTTTTCATATGACCGATTTTTTTCCGTTGCCGGATTGTCGTTGCCGGAAAAATGATGAATGTGTATACAGCTTAATAAATGAATTACCGGTAATAGCGGCTTGTTATTATCACTTTTCCAATGTCTAATGCATGCAGAAATTTCAGTGAAGGCAATGTGCACACCCATTAGTAATTTGACATGATAATAAGGGACTTTCAATTATATATGGGATAGTGGCGGCGTGTTTTTATCAGATTTTCTTATGCAGAAAAATTCACTGACAGCGATAGATCTCAATGCATATTATGTTAAACAGTTCACGACAAATGTAAAATGTGTTACCCCAATCAGGTCTTTGGTAAGAAGAGAAGTTTTTGTTTTTGCGACGTGAGCAGCCACCGTTGTTCCAGTGCCGACTGGTCCAACACACTTAGTTGAAAAAGTCCTGAAAAGATCACAAACTACTTGACCACTTTGAAACGTGGTAAGAAATATGAATGATAGCATGTTTTTATCTAATGTGAAATACAGTACTCTATTATAGGAATTCGGGGACAGTTATCTATAATTGCCTTCAGAATAAAGTTTAAATATGAGGTCTTTATATACGGACCTTGAAGCTATATATACAGCATTTTTTTTATCTATCAACCATGAAAATACCATTCCTGTAACCACAATCCAATTTAAACACAAGGGACACGATAAAAAGTTGAAAACATATTTTTTTATAAAATATCGCGGAGTCCCTGACGAATGAAAATTATTAATTAAATTATTTATCTGAAAAAAATATGGAAATTTTATGGCATCCATTGTGCCATAAAAGCACGTGTATCTTACCGAAACTTTAGGGCGAATTTTTCACACATTACACGCACTAAGTCCCTATATTTCAATTCTCAACCCCAAATTCATAACGTAAATTACTGAGGTAGCTTGCATTATAGATACCAAAGTACCAAAATCTCTCTCTCTCTCTCACACAGAGTAATGCGTAAATATTTGAATGGGGGCCAGATTAATAAAAACATTCCTACCCTAGCTCTTTACCCGGCAGACATATGCTAAGTTCCTAAAATGTAAGAGAACATCGAATAAATAAAAGCCTTTTATGAGAAAATTAGAAAACATCTTGAAATCTGAAATCTAAGTCGATTGGATGTTCTTTCGAAATAACATTAATTTTGTATGTCAGGTAAAAGAATACGGAATTAACATATGTTACTAATCTACATTAATCATTTCATCTTTTAACAATGTAGGCAACCTATACACATATCAGCATCTGAACATGAATTTTGACCTCCATTCATACAAACATTTTTAAAATCCGGAAAAATGAAAATACTAGGACGCTGTCACAATTTTTTTTTATTTCAGAAATTAAAACCAAGTTGAGATGTAAATGTTTTGAAATGACAGAGGTCCAAGTCACTATTTTTATTCCATGCACACATATGATGGGGTATCATACTTAACTGAATCCTTACTTTACCAGATATATGTATTTAATTATTATACTTTATATGAGATTAAATGAAATTGGTTTACACACTTTATTTTGTTGTAGTAGAAGTATTTCGTAGCTGTCGTTTAGCCTGCTCTTTTCGTTTATATAGGTAGGCCTTTACAGACATATGTCTAAAATGTTTTCCACATTATTTAGGGTGTAAAACTTTTATTTAAACCAAATGTGATCAACATACCTGCCAAAATGAAAAATAAAGGAAATTAAGTGTACTCACGGTTCCATCGGATGTGACTGAATAAACAGTGAAGCCATCACTGCTGGTGGCTGTAAAAGCACACTTATACGTTTCAGCAAATAGTCTTTAAAGTACCAATTAATGGGGTGTTTTATAAAACTGAAATGGTAAAAATAAACAAGAGTCAACCTATCCAATGTTTCAATGTAAATAGTTTTCATGCCAAAGTAAGGATTATGACATCTCAAACCCAAGTAGAGAAAATATACAGTTTAGTGCTATGGATAATACAATATTACATTGATAAAAGAGTAAATAAATTAATAAATACATAAAATCGTGTTATAAAAGCTAATTGGACATAGATTAAATTGTATTCTCGCAAGGAATAGGTGGTAGATCCCGGATAGCTGATACAGAAATTCCAATTAGTTAAATTTAAATTAGTTAAATTTGAATTAGTTAGATTTCTGAATCACATGGCAACGACTGATAGCGAACTCCAGATTTAATTAAATGTGTGGTGCGCGGGGTGCATGGGTAAAATGTCATAACAGCATTCCCTTTGTTTAGTAATCACTTGTTATAAATTTATAGAGATCAATGATATAAAACTTGAATATTTAAATTTTTTAACGAAGGAATGAGACATCATTTATCATCAGTTTTGCTATAATTATTTTATAGTAATTATATATATCAAGTTTATAATCCGGAATGCTACCAAAATAGTTATTCAAGCATCCATTATTAAAAGACAAGACGAATGATGAATCTCGATATAAATATACAGGTTATTCCCAAATAAGACAAGTTCTCAACTAAAAGAAAACGGGTTCACGCCCTTTAATGGTCTAGAAATCAAGAAACTCGGCACATAAGTTTCTAAGAAAAAAATGCTAAGGAACTGAAAATGTGATTCTGGAACTGCAAACAGGTGTGCTTAAGGCAGAGAGCTGGAGAGACTAGATAAGATAGAGATATATTTGCACAAGTTGTGAAGAAGTGCATGTTTGCGCCTGTCCAAACGTAGTCCCACTGTTTTGGTAATCTGGTCTGTCCTCCAATTATGACCCCCCCCCCCCCCCCCCATACTCCCACCACTTGCGAATTATCGGGGTTTTTTTTGTCATTTTAGAATATCTGCGTAAACGAAACTAAAGTGTAGCCATAAGACCATGAACATTTAAAATTTGTATTTAAGCACAAAAAAAAGGGAGAACTAGTTGGCTTACTTGAAGCGATAACGTGAGCCATTTGGAAAATATACGGTCTACAGTCAGCAGCTTTAGACAGTTCTTCATTTAAGCTTTTTTCTACAGACTGTATATCTTGCTTGCAGAACTATAAGTGAATAAAAATATGACAAATAACCTAAGAAATATAAGTCAAATCACTGTAATCAACGTGACAAACATTTTGGTTTTAGCATAAGAAGACACATTATGATAAGAATGGTAAATAGATTTTACATATATCACATGAGAAAAAAATCCATCCTTGGGTTTTTCTAATACTTCATACCTCATTTCTAAGATTAATAAACATAGATTCTCAAAATTATGCTGCAGTTACCAGTAGTGCAACACTGCAATAGCAATGGTGCGATACATAAAATTTTGTTTTAAAAAATACATGAATTCAACATAATCGGATTATTTACATGTAACCTGAAACTTGTACAATAAATTAAAAGTTTATTTCTGCCAGGCCTATAAGAGCAGCCCTTTGCCCGACTTAATCATTCTGATTGTTACTCACAATATAAAACTATAATCAAAGTATCTTGTAATGAATAAAAAAAAGTATACCATAGCGTACAAATGAATCGATAATATGATACGGATACCTTGTGATACACAAATATTATATTACATGAAATATAATAAGATGAACTTACCACTTGTTGTGTTACTGCCATGCCATTGTGTTGGACACCTGAAATGTGCAAACCATTTATATTTTAAATTTTTATCTTATAATCTAGTATTATTAGTGTGTCAATATAAGCAATAGAGTATAATATCAGAGATATGCGTGCATGTTGTTTATAGGCCAATTGCGCTAAATCTGTACATGACAGTGTCTGAGGTTAAAGAAAGAAAAATAAGTCAGGCAGTTACTAATTAAGAATATCACAGATGATGAAAACAGTAACATCCATCACTTTTTAGTGTGATAGAAAAGATGTTTCTATCCACTTGCAGCAAATTATGGGCCAATTTGTCCCACCCGTAACATGTCCACAGTAAAACCGATAAGTTTTATGACAAAGCAGACCTTAATAATCAGCTGTATATATGCTGCTGAATGAATTTAAAAAGTGTAGTAGGGTTGAAAGTTTACATGAAGAGGTAACTTGGATATATAAATCCAAAACTTGGATTTTGGTACCTATTATGATGTCTTGGTAAAAAAAAAGTATTTTTTTTGTCCCACCCGTAACAGGTAGTGCTGCAGTTGTCATGATTATTAACCAGAGCTGCATTTTGTGTTACACTGACCAGAATTGAAGTGAGATTAATATTTCATATGTGTCTTGGGTACATGTAACTCTAACAAATCAAAATCAAGTGTTTAATCCAAAAAGGTTGGTATAGTCATTCATAACTGTCCCACCCGTAACAGTGGAATAGCAGTGTGAAATGAGAGACAAGATCAACCTTAAACCTTTATACAGAAAAGCACAAAACTGAACTGTTTTTTCATGCCTCATTTGTATACCTGACCTCTGAATTTATTATACAGCATATCCAAGATGCATCATTTTGTCCCACCCGTAATATTGTCCCGCCCGTAACATGGCAAAGAATATTGCTTGCTGCAGATTAAATAAGATTGTACAACTCCTTTCATGTTAACTTTGATGGTATCTTCTTCAACTCATTTTAAAGGTAATACTAAACTTTTAATATATGATTTAATATACTTTTTAGGCCTTCTTTGGTTAATAATTATGATTTTCAGGAAGGCAATTTATCATATTTTTATTTATTTATATTTAATGCCAAAAACTTTCTTTCCCTGGATCAATCTGGATTTAATTTAATTATTATGTTTTCAACATTATATTTTGTTTATATCATTTAAAATATAAGCAAATAATAAAGGAAAACTGCATATAATGACAGATGTTTTAGTAAATCAGTTCATAAAGACATACATATAGTGCAAGGTGACATTAAAGGCAGATCTGTTCAATAATGGTAACAATAATGGTATGGATTCCAAAAAGAAACTGGCAAAATTGAAAGGTTGGGAAAACAGGAGTACATTTATTTTACATTTACTGTACTTTTACTGTGCTTCATGGACTGTACTTATAAGCATATCTTAAGCAATTATTTCAAAGAGTAGCCATGCAGGATTATTTTTTTTTTAAATTAACTGCTGCAACTTTTCATCAGATTTATCAGAATGACTGTGCAGATTATTTTACAGCATTTTCTCACCATAAAATTCATGAATAAAGAGGAATATTAAAACATAACTGTTGTAAAAGTAAATAGCATTACCAGCCTTTGTCCCACCCGTCCTCCATAGACATTCTTTTGGCAAATTTGAAAAATTCCTCATATTAAATTCTAAAAAGAAATATACTGTGCCTTGATTTTCAATAGTCCATGGCATATTTAAGGTTTGTGACTTATTTTATTGTCTTATTAGTGTATCAATTTGATGTTAATATAAATTAAAACTACATTTCTATCAAATATGTCCCACTCGTAACACTTTTTATCTAAACATATTTAATAGTAAGACTATTGAGTTGAACTTATTCTACCTATCAGGTGTCTCATTGCCTCAGGTACATGCAAGTTTAAAGAAAGTTCCCATCGAGTGAAAACCTGGGACCAGCAAGGTGGAACACTGTGTGTGTTACGGGTGGGACAGATTATGATGACTTTGTAATATTGATTTATCATTATCTAACCATGGAGGAACGTGGGAGCTGGGAGATTTCTGATATAAGTATACCAGATTATGTACATGTATGTTAGATAAATAATTAAGATTTCTATTACAATAAATGTTGGTGTTACGGATGGGACATCAATGTACAGAAATATCGCAATTGGCCCTTGTATGATATTTTACTTACATGACATTACCATGCCCTCAATTCCCCTACTGATAATCGAGCTTCAAGCTTGTTTCCTCACCTATTTCATTTTTGTACACCTTTAAAGTGTTTTTGGAGTTCCCAGGATCATTTTACTGGTCAGTTGCGGATCCGGGGGGGGGGGGGTGTCAAGGGGGTGCGGACCCCCCCCCCCCCTCCTTTTTTCAACCAAAACAACCTTTTTCTTTGTTTCAAACCAAATTTTGCGACCTGCATGGATCACCTCCCTTCCGGAACAAGGGACCTTACTTAGGTTTTCTTTTGGTCTGTCTGGGTTTTACCCTCACTATACCAAAATCCTGGATCCGCCCCTATCATTTTGAATATGAAGTTTACCAATTTTCAGGTCCCTTGAAAACCTTATCAGAAAAAGAGTAACAAAAGGTCAAATTGTGCACCTTTGTACAACAGATTGAAACCTCTCAAGAACTGGAAACAGAGGAAAGTTGATAAAGACGCCTAGAAATGTCTTCACAGCCAACAAATAGTACAAATAATGTAAACTAATCGACAATTGTTGTTGTCAAAAGATTGATGGTAGACACCATATTAATATACCCTGATAGTACTCCACAGCAGTTACCCTCTCTTGTGTTAAATATATCAATGAAAAAGAAAAATGCATGACAATACAAACAATAAAGAAATATTTGTAGAATATTTATAAAATTGTTATCCGTATTTTTTAACATAAATATAATAACGTGTATAACGAAAATTTAATTACTTAGTTTTGAATTTGATTTTTCCTTCTTTTCCTTGTCCCTCATCCAGGCTACAAGCTGCTCCATACTGACGTTCTCCATCACGTAATCTTGCAGGACTTGATGATGGCACGATAAGTAGGTCTTCACATTGTCAGAGGTCAAGGTCGCTGAAAAGAAGATATAGGAGTCTGAATATATATTAACATAACCAAGGTAGTATTAGGAATGATTGATTATACACGACAGGTGCACGTCATAAATAGTTAATTTTGAATATATATTTATAAAGACAGTAAAAGTTAAATATTACATTGCCGTACCGGTATTCAATTCATGCAATAATAGCTATACATTATGGATTCCGTCTGCTTAATGTATTTCTTGATATTTAAAAGAAACTTAAATTTTAGCGATGAACTTCACCCTTGTTATACCATAAGATACCTTGCGCTGAAAACAATATATATAATATATACAAAGATTATATGATTCTATAATTCTGTTTTATGAAACGCCCGTCCGGTTTCATGGTGATGACAGATCAGAGCTGGTTTTCCGTTTAGTTTCATTGCAAAAGGTAACTTGAGATAAAAATGAATGGAACACACCCATATTATCAAGGGAAATTGTTTGTGTAAACAAATAGTGATATATTTGAAAATTGTTATTCTTATTTTTTCATAACATTGAAAATACAATGACAGATACTTTGGACTTTGGTCACTGATCACATGCAGAAGCATGCGGATTAAACAGTTCTAAGAGATTGGATACGATCAAGACACTCTAAAAAGCATGAAAAATATAAATGGCTATTTATGTCACATGTAACGGTTGAAATGTGAATAAGAGAGGTTCTAAACATAATATACAGTATTCACTACTTTTTTTTCGGGTCTCATACTGACGTTCATCGTTTCAATGCATTTTTAAGCCATGGTAAACCTGTTAAACAAATAGAAACTATTTTAGATTACATTACCGACCCAATATTATTAATATTTATACTTTTAAGTTATACTTACGGGCAGGAAAGAAGAGAAATGCCATAATTGCAAATTAGACTTAGATCTGTAAAGAAAGTTTAAATTTCAACTGACAGAGTGCGAGTTGTCATTATTTTTTAACAACCTAGCTAAAAATCAATCTTGAACTTATTCAACAATCGCTCCTATACATTGATAAAGATAATAAAAGATTACCCATCAATGACTGAGATTGCTGCAGGGTTGCTGAATATGGTCTGTCATAATAACGTGTGCTGAGTGGTCGGTCTGACCGCGGAAATGGCGGAACTCGCCGCGTGGACACCTGACGGAATGGGTCCGACATGGTTCCTCTGTTCTACTTTAGAACTATTTTCGACTCAAACGTATAATTTTAGGATAAAGGTTCAAATTAGAAGGAATTCGAATATTACAAGGCGGCTGAGCACCAGAAATATCTCCTTTTAACATCACGATATTCTGTGCCTCCAGTCTGCGTCTTGTAGTCTGCATCGGACGCGAAGGGATATGTTATTTTTATCGCCATCCACCAGAGGTCACTGACCTCCGGTGTTTGAGATTGATTAAATCAATGTCAAAAGATTAAGTATAATGCAAACATACATCTACATAGGTTGTTTGGAAATGATATAATACAGTTTATTTTATAGGTCTGATTTTATCTAATATTCTGGTTATGAATATATGAAAAGTAAAATATAGAACTACTTTCGCCAAGGTGTGTAAAAGAAATTATCTGTTTTGTACAATATACTTGTCTTTATGAAAACTGACAGGATATTATTGCATATTTTTTTTGGCATGCTGATTGAGATCTATTTTTTCAAGCTAAATGCATTAAGCCAAGGCTACCGTTAATGGGGAATTTGACCTCTCATTTTTTATACACGTGTGTATATCTAACGGAATTTATATGACCGATTGATTATTATCTGTTAGCGTAAGCTGCATATTGTAAGTTAAATAACAGGCCTGCATGTAGGCCTATATAGACACAGCGATGTATACATAAAGCATATATTTTACGTTTTTAAAGAGAGATAGGCTAATACAGAGCATTTTTTTTCATTAGAAGTCAAATGTAAGTAACAATATAATTATAGTCAAAATGGTTGTTCATTCAAAAAATCAGCAATATAGCTTCTATATATACCTCTATATACAGTGAAACCTGTCTAAAGCGGACAGTCAAGGGACTCAATCATTTAGTCCTTAATAGGCAGGTTGACCTTGGTTGATAACTGAGGGATTATAAATAAGAACAACTAACAGCTGCAAGAACGTGTTTATTGTATTATATCAGATTTCATGTACATTTACAACATATTCAAGCGCACATCATGCATTCAATAGTCATATACAAACTGTGCATATTTTTACATATCTCGAGTAGTGAACATTATAAAGAGATTCACTCTGATTCACGCTGATTCACTCAGTCTAATAAGCTCTACTTTCTCAGCGTAAGCTCCCGCCTAGTAGTACGCATGGTGCCACCTGGCGCGGCATTGCATCAACTATCCTGGTTCGGCTGTCCCAATGCGAAAATATCAAAGATAATGACGTCTTTGTTAATGCGAAGATTGTAATGGCTGCGAACCTGGGAACATTCGTTTTTATAGGTGAACGTAGCTTTAGCCTTAAATGAACTTTCTTTGATGATGGTTATATGGTTTACTTTGCTTTGATATTGATGGCACTCGAGATTAAACGATCCCCGTGGAGTTTGTGCACGGCGGCACGGTACCAACAACTAAGGAGCGAGCACATGTTTGACACTGAACAGATCAGTTTGAGATATATTGAGCAAAACTAATTAATTAATATCAAACAGCCTGCTACAACAAAGTGGCTAGTTTACAGTTAGATATTGATTGCGTGGTGAAATTAGGGACGCACAGGTAATCGGCAGCCGTGTAATCAATGTAATGACTCCGCGGTCGAGTGAATAAAATGCAGCTTCGCAATGTGTGAAAGATCCACCGTGAAATAAAGTGACACGATGTTTACCGCCTCACCCTTTATCTTATGAGCCCACCACACCGTGACATGAGCACGTACACGCATTAAGGTAACAACTGAGGATTGCATAATCCTTTGTGTTCCTGTCCCAGAAACAACAGTAACGGTGGCCTTGATATTCCCGGGGTGAGTGATCAGTGTCCGCCGAAGATGGTGTATCGTGTCCGTATTTGTTAGGTTCATTTACTCTTAGAATGTTGGTTTGAGTTAAAATCTGTTGTCCGTTGTCCGCAGTAGTGAGGTGTCCGCCTTATAGAGGTTCCGCTTATACATAACATATAAGGAATTTTGAAGGGACTTAACTATATTGTCCGTTATAACCAATTGTCCGCCTAAGTGAGGTGTCCGTTAGACCAGTTTTCATTATATATATATCACCCCACGTTGCAGTCTCTTAGCGGAAGCTGGTCAAGATATAGGGGGGAAGGGTCGATCCACTAGGGGTCGACTTTTCAGCGGCCACAACTTTTTTAAGGGTTTCAGACATTTTTTTTGCGCCAGGATCGACTTGTTCAGGACCTGTGGACCTTTTCTTTATCAATATATAATCCTCCTGGGTTGGACCCCTCGTATCCGATTTCTTTATCCGCCCCTGCTTAGTACAAATTTAATTATTTAAAGAGATCGAAGCAGTATAATATACTCGTATTAGCTGCATTGGCCCGTTAAGGCTAGATTGATATGGTATTCACTCAGGGGGATTCATTCATGTATGCATTAGGCCCTATTTGAATTTTAAAATTATTGTATTTGTAGGGCCGACTGCCAATCATTAACCCTTTTTTCTTCCAATTGAATTAAATCGGTTGTTGAGAAGATTGTCATTCACGGTTTCTTGAACGACGAAATTATAGTCAAAGGAACGTCACATTTTGCATATATACGAATACCCCGGATGTTATTATACACTTAATTGAGCTGAAACGCCTTCTAAAATTCATATATATTTTTACTTAGGCCTATGACAAAATTACGTGCCATATAGCTTTCCTCACCTAGGCCTTCTGTTTGTTACACTAAGACGAAAATATAATAATAAATAATGGTGCATATTTATATCTTATTTCATCAGTAAATGAATGCTCAGGAAGGAAATAAGCCCTTCTGAATGAGACCATTCAATTTTATACAATACATGTACGAGTTCCCACCACACCCAGATTAGTGACAGTGCCCCCTGGCGGGTAATATCAGCACCAAAAACAAGCACTGACGCGCATGCTTGAACCAGGTGGTTGCCAAGCAGTGGATCCGGTAGGGGCAGACTGACAGACCAAGTTAAACATAATCATGACGTCCTACAAGGTAAGTGGTGCTTTAACTTTGTGATAATGGTTAAAGGCTACATGTATTATTCATAAATGGCAACACATGTTTAAAAGTATTGTTGGATTTGCCCCCTTGATTACTTGTGAAGACTGTTTTGCCGAGCATGATTTGACACAAACATGTTTCTCTTCACCCTCAACTCAAGTTAACTATGGACCTGGGGTTGCCGTTTTGTGTTGCCAGGGCAATCGGCTATAAGTATTTGATCTTGTGAAACAGTTTAGGTATCTGGAAATCAAATGAGTTTGTAAAACAGCTCGCAATAGAATTGTTACAACTTACACTACAATGACTGGATGAGTTATTGTAATATAATATTGATTTTCTTTTTTTTTTGGGGGGGGGGGGGGAGGGGTTAATTTTACACTCAGGCCTATGAAGCCACATGAGAAAATTTGACATTTTGCATGACTAAAGAATACAGGCAACCTGAGAGGTACATTCGAAGGCAGAACTATAGAAACCAGGCTACAGCCTGCTGCCGCTACCCTATGCACAAGGGGGGTCGCATAAATTGTTTCCTGACAAAGGGTGATACATCTTATTTTCCTGAGAAATCCCTGTATTTTATTTTGCTTATAAATGGAGGCTATTATATTAGAGGAGGAGGGATTCAGGGAACCTGGGTTCCCCACCTGAATGGGGGTGTGAGGGCGGAGCCCCCACCTTGAGCTAAATTCTCCTGTTCAAATAGTAAATAGTTCCCCATTTTCACGATAGATGGCACTTCAATCACAGATATAAATGAACAAAAATCACCATTCCTGGTATCTCGTCTTCACGGCTCACTTAGTAGCATAATCTAATCTAGAGATCGTAGGTTCAATTCCCGATACAGGAAACTTCTGATATCCTGTAGTAGTTCATGTTAGAATAGTTGAAATGAGTTTGGGGATATCTACAAGGAAAAACAGGGAGAGAGAAGAGGCAGTTTTATTTATATTTTCTTGTTCATCAGTAGTAGCGTAGCCTGGTTTCTATAGTGGCTCTTCCATTTATGGATTTTGCCCATAACTGGAGTTCGTTATATTACAGCAAGAGGGCTCAGGGGATACTAGATTCCCGTCAGAGGGAGGGTATGGGGTTGCAGGCCCCACATTGTATAATATAAATTATATGTTATATATAATAAGCTCCATGTTTGCTCAGTAGATGGCAATTTACTATTAGCTTCGAATAAGACAAAATTTCCTCAACTGGTATTTTGTCTGATGGCAGAGTTCCTCTGATATTGGACTACAGATCATGAGATCGCAGGTTCGATTCTTGAGTCTGACAACTTCTTGTACCCATTGACATTTCAAGTCAGTACATGTATGTGGAATGAATGTAGAGACATCTGGTGGAATCCATGAGAGGTAAAAAGATGAAAACTAGCATAGCTTCTCCGAGCCTAATGTTCCATGATGTAGCCTGTGTTACTCAATGTAGTCTTGGCTACTTTTTTATGCCTGTCATATAACAAGAGTATTATGGTATATCCATCATCCATCTGTAAACTTTTAGTGTCGCCATGATAAATTACCGGGGCTTGGATGGATTTTCACGAAACTCACCATTACTACCTACCAACAGATTATCTTGCCCAATTTTGATTATGCATGTGCAACATCCACACATATTTAATAAGGTCATGGGTCTCTAGGCTACTTTGTGGTGTCGCCGCAATAACTTGTGAAAAATATAAAGGCTTCTGATAAAACTCATCAAACAAGTTAATTAATTAAATATCTCATCTAAGTTGATTTCCAGCAAAATCCATGCATATTTAATGATGTCAGAGGGCACTGCACTTTGGAGGCACATTGGTGACTTACCAAAACTTCTATGGATTTTCATGAAAGAGATGAAACTCATAAAACATATTAACCAGTAGCCTTTCTCACCTGAATTACCTTTCCAGCAAAATCCATGCATATTTAATGAGGGTAGAGGTCACCAGATACACAACAGGCGTATTATGCACTTTTCAGTGCTCTTTGTTTGCACTAATTTTAATGAGACACCTACATAGATAACATCTTGTAAATTGTGTATGTGCCTGCTGAGTGCATCTGAAGGTAACATTAGTAATGTACTAGCCTGAGCTCTAATGCTCCCTCCTTGTGCTACACTGTCGGAGAGCGCTAGAGGATACTTTGAGAAATCTGAAGACTTTCCCCTTGACAATAAATTTCTGATATTATAAGTGTCATATTCATTATGAAACAAACAGACCATTTTGACAGTATATTCAACTTTAATAAATGTCAATTAGAAGAATATTGTCCTTAAAAGTGGTGATAAGTGGCAAACAATGCCTATACTTAAGTTTCCCTAAACCACTGCTTGTGGTATGGCTCTACAAGGAAAGGTCATGCAGGCCATTGTTTCAATTTCTGAGACAATTAATTTCAAGCACTAGGGTTGAAAATTTTTAAAAGTGAGTCTTGTATTTATATTTAAACTCAATATTTAGCTAACTTTTTTGGTCATTCAAATTAAGTACTATTTTTGCCTAAGATGACTTAAGTTTCCCTGTCATAAATGCAATATTTAATTTTACATAATCTTTTCACAACAAGGATTTTAAGTTCCCTTACTTGAAGCTTTTTATGCTTCAGAATCCAGGATCCTTGAGACTTGCGTCTCATATTATGCAGATATAAATGTGCATGACTTACAAAATTACTTATGAGGGAAGAGTTGACATTACCCTTTACTGGTCATAATCTAAATCTGAACCTGTAGTCTCATGATCATGCATGAACTGGAGCCATACTTATCTAGCATGGCTACCCAAGCTGTGATGCCAACCATGTGTTTTTCTCAGTTTATTTGAATCTAATGGTGCAGTACCACCTATATCAGTCACCACAGGCACTTGAATTGCTATTAGTATAGATTTCGGTTAAATTTGTTCATTTAGTGGTTGATTTCCTTATAACTATTACCTATTTGGCATTTCTCTGCATTTTTTGCACTATATGGTTCATCTTTTTACTATTTACTTAATATTTTAGATTGGCAAGAAGCCCCTGTTGTCAGACCCAACAGCCATGGTACCTCGGTGTCAGGCTTATTTTGGAGTACATGCGTTATTGGCTGAACCATAGTTACGTTAGCTGTGTCACCATGTTATGACTCCAGTAGTAGACATAACAACCAATCAGAAAGTGTGTCCGCGGTTGCTATGATATGGCTGTCGGGTCTAACAACAGGGGCTTCTTGCCAGCCTGTCTCAAATATTAAGTAAATAATGAAGAGATGGACCATGTAGTGAGAATAATGCCAGGAAAATGTCAGATAAGTAATAGTTATAAGGAAATGACCAAGAAAAAGAAAAAAAATTTAACACTAATAGCAATTCAAGTGCCTGTGCAGTCACCTACATAATTAACTGATCATTTAATATAGATATGTGATGTTGGGGTTTGCTGCTTAATCAAACAAATAATTACTCAATTTTGACTACAAATATTTGTTGGCTTTTCTGTGTGGACCAGGTTACATGCATGGAATATCAATTTTTGAAACAATTTAAGAATTAAGATTGATTCATTCACTTGGAAAGGGTGAATGCTATATCATCTCCTAAAATATATGAATTTGCTGCTGATGACTGTAGTTTACCAAATTTCTTTATTTGGAAAGAGGGGGTATATGTTCCCAAGATAGGACTGAAACATATGTTTCACTTAGCATTGTACAGGTCCTGTCCAGCTGAGTACTCATTGGTTTGACCACATTTATTAAAAGAGTGATACAATGTATGTATGTAGCTGTGATGGGCAATGTATGAACTCTCTTCACCATGACTGCAAATCAAAGGTCCAAGGGTTATATCTTTGAAAAAAAAATCACACTGCTGTTAGTGCTGTAGTAGCTGTACCCATTTAAAGTGCTCACAAAAATGCAGACATTGGATTTTGGATTTGTTTTCCAGTATTTAGATAGGTTGGGCACACTTGTATAAAACTTTTCCTCATGGCAGATGATGCTGTAATGATATGAAAGTGTCATTAAATATTTTTTATGAGCAGACTAGGAATGATTCATAGGCATCATTTATATAACTTTATATAACAAAGGTATATAAATTTCATGTGGAAAGTTGGAAACAAGGCCATAACATTTATTTATGGAATATTTTACACAACACAGAATTATTTTGATTATTTTTTATTTTTAGCATGGGACTGTGACTGTATAACATAGTTGTCATTGGTTTCATTTTAGGCAGCCGATTCAAAGAGAGAAGAATTCAGGAAATACCTTGAGAAATCAGGTGTTCTTGATGCACTGACAAAAGGTAAGTTAATGTGAACATAATTACAGTGATTAGCGTACATTCTGTAAAAATGCAGAATCTGTTTGATTTCATAAACGCTTTTTTGTAAAACCTTAATTATTTTTCTTTACCAATATAATTTCGTATGAACAAAACTTGGCACTCAGCTGTCGTGTAGCTGGTTTTGTGTTGGCTGAAAAACGAATCTAGTGGGACCGACAATTGTAACGATCACTGGTTTGGTCAAGGTGAGTTTTTATCCAGCGTATTAATTAATCATCAAAGGATTGCAGTGGTAGTCTTGCACCCCAGCAGTTTTCCGCTGTAATTAATTACAATATTTTGAAAGCTTAATTTCTAAAATGTTCTTATTTCACGACTGCAGATGATGTTTATGCGAAAAGCCTCGGTCTCGTGGTCAATGCTGTTTGTATCTGACTAGCATTCTTCTTTCATGACATCATATCAAGCAGCATCTAAATCAAACTTGAGCTTGTTTGAAATGCAATTTTTTTAAGATACCAAGATGCATTTATAATAATATATAAAGCACTCAATTGTTCCACATGGGTGTCTGTGACTAAGCAAACAAGTGTACCATTCCTGGTATGCACGTGCCCCATTTGTAATTTATGCAGGATATTTAGCAATAAAGATAAAAAATAATTCAGCATATTCCATTGATATTTACCATGACTAATATTAATTGTTACTTCATATATATATATATATATATATATATATATATATATTTTTGGTCCATGGAAGCAATAAACACGTAAGCATTACACACGTTTTGCTACCTATTTGTAAGTCTGAGTGATGGAATAATGGTAACACAGTTGAAATGATCTTCTTAGTAAGACTTCACTGAGTGCGGTAAGCTTTTGGATGGGTGCCCGCTCATACATATTTATTTCTTTCCAAATTAATTGAGAATACTCAGTATGCAATTGGTTCTATTCATATTAGCCATGACTCAGTTAAACGGCACACTCATTATTGGCAACAAATTTTACTTGCTCTAATCAGAATCTTATGCAATGTAATTAGGCACCGGACCGCCCAAAATTTTCAGCACATTACAATTTAACAGGACTCATACCTATCAAACAGGACATACCAATTTTTCGCAGAAAAAAATAATACTCATGTTTTATTGGATGTACACAATACAAATTTTGCTAGGTGAAGTGTTTTTTGCTACCTGAAAGAGTAGGGATCAGCCTTCAATTTCATTAGTATGTGTCCATTTTAAATGTCAACAAGTGGAGCTACAAACCTGGGAAAATGACAACTCCCTGGGATACTTGTTAAGGGTCATCTTAGTAGGTATTTACAAAAGTAATGACTTTTCCAAAATGTTTAGTTCATATGGTTAGAAAGGCATGTTTTTATTTTACTTTTTGCCAAATATTTTTAAAATCTACCGTATAGATTAGCTACAATTCCTAATGCAAATCTCTGTATACACCATGTACACGCAATGTGATTATTTGATGATAGTTTTATTGATCAGTATAATAAATGATTATGAGGTTGACATATATTATTATTCTGCCTCCCCTCCCAGGGAGGAGGGGGGGGAGAGATATAGTGTTTTTAAGTATTAAATTTTCTTGCGCTCTAAGTCTCCTTTTCGATGCATGTGGAAACAAGTTTCCATGCATTAAAAAATGAGCTGAATTGAGCTTTTCCATGTTGGTGGAAACCAGCAAAAAAAATTTAGGCGATCGCATTTGGCGATAATATCAGCACTTATCCTGATTTAACGGTATGTCCTGTAATTTCCATACTTACTGTTTTTCAGTTTGTCCAGAATTTTC
Source organism: Sipunculus nudus (assembly GCA_026874595.1). Classification (NCBI taxonomy): domain Eukaryota; kingdom Metazoa; phylum Annelida; class Sipuncula; order Golfingiida; family Sipunculidae; genus Sipunculus; species Sipunculus nudus. The sequence goes on along the minus strand of CM049311.1, from coordinate 57,263,056 downwards.
AACATGTCCTGAAATTTCAGGGCCGTCTCCTACCCAGAAATGGTATATTGCTAGACAACCAGTGGGGCCTTTGCTAGTCAACAGGGTACAGTGATTAGTGCACTAGTTTAACCGGTCTAATACAACAGCCTAATGGTTAAATTATGTTGCTTTGATAATGTGAATATTATCTGATTCATTAAATAACATAGCTCATTTAACAATCAATGTGTAAGTTCAGTGCAAATTCTGTACTATACATACAGTAACGCATGGTACAAAATTAACTATTTTATTCACCTGAAATGGGGTCTTGCACCCTAAAAAATTTGCAGGACCCCACAGATTTCCAAGTTGTTAATCTACTTCTCTCAGGGGGGAAACAAAACGATTGGCCCAGCGGGAAATGGTTGCTTGTCTTTTCGTCAGAGTAACATGAATAGTAAAAAAAAGACGGAAAAGGGGTCCGGTGCCTGGATGACATTTACTGAACCCCTTAGAAAACTACCTGCCATTTCCGGGGGTCAGGTGTTAATTTTGCCCACTATAACGGTATCACTATCACTGCAAGGTGCACACTGTACATGTATCTGAGCTTGATCAATGGGGCAAACCTACAATACTGTCAGACATGCAAATCTAGGCCACATTAAAGATCCAGTGGTCACAGCTTTCTTTTTAAGGATTTTATACAGGGTTTCGAATTATTTTGCTGGGCATATTTTAATATATAATACATGTATTGTTGTCTTTCAAATTAAATGTTTATCCAGTTGGCTAAACATTAAAAATACTTTATCAAACATCTTATAGTTGACCCTTCCCTTTTTTTATGCCCCTGCTGTTGCCAGGTTTTTTGCAGGCATTTGAAATTGTGTAGCACAGTATTGCTGTGGAACCTGAACCTTATTTCTACCATCCTATGGGGCTGCCAGGGTTGGGCAAAACCGCAGTTTTAAGCATTTAACCCAGTCCATTGGGTTTTACTGGGTAAACCTGGGTTTTACAGGTTTTATGGGCAATATAGTCTCAAATTGCAACTGACTTGATCAGTATGCTTACTTGCTTTAAAATATATATAACTATATAAATATATATTATATAACTGATATTGGTGATATATAGCAGTTATAATGATAATTAAAAAAAATCAGGAGTCTGTAAGATGGAGTATAAACCTAGGGTACTTTGTAACTCCCATTATTTCAATCATATTTCTGTCTGAAGCTCTCATTTGTATTATTTAATGATTTTGAAATAATTTCTTTTGTATCAATGAAAGATTGGAAGTGGAAGGATTACTTATTGGGTGTATACAAAAACTGGCTAACCGGTTGTCACAAGATGTGTCAAGTGTCAACTGATTGGCAGTATATGTATAGAATACCACGTGTACAGGTGAAGCCACAGTGACACCTCAGTGTCCTCAGTGCCAGTGTCATATGCATCCAAGCTTCTCTGTATGCCAGCCATTTCTGCTGCTGTAGAACGTGTATTCTCTAACTTTGGCTTCATACAAAACAAGATTCGAAATCGACTTGGAGTACAACATGCTGCAAAGCTTGTGACCTGCTATCGAGCATTTTGTGGACATTCTGAACTGGACTGGTAGCTGTTTGTATAAAACAGCTTGAACATAATGCATGATGTATCATAATGGCAGTGGTGGATGACACAAATTCTTGCTTGTGTGCTTCTTCATTAATATCTGTGATGTTGCTCATCTATTGGTATTAAACTTATTTCATGGACAATCACTGTAGTTTTTCCTCTATTTAATTATATGCATTTTATGCAGTGATTCTTAGATTAAAAAGAATGCTTCTGGAAAAGCCCAAATCATATTTCCCATTAAACCCGCATGTGGGTTTTAAGGCAGATTGCCTGCCTGGGTAATAAGGGGTATTACCCACCCAGGTTTACCCGCCCATGTATTACCGGCCCAACCCTTGGGGCTCGGAGTTGAAGTATAATGGGATAAGTGGTGGAATAGGTTCATGTATCAATTTAATGGTATACTGTAGTGTATAGAGAAATACTTCAAAACAAAGACTGAATCATTATTCAGTATAAAAAGTGTCAAATGTGTAATTCCATGCTGTGTCTTATTTTCAGCCAGTTATTAGATTGTCTCCTGACTGACTTGGCTCAAAAAAATGTAATACATGTTCCTGCTGGTTGAAACACTGTGTGTTGCCCCTTAATCGAACCTCCGGTCACTTGATCTTGTTATGGTAAACAGACTGTTTACCAACAAGCAGGGCTATTACATGGTATTAAATAGTAAAATGCGAGGAAATGAGGCAGTGTGCCTGAATGGTTTTACTGGGAAACTTTTGTATAGAGCAACACTGAACTGATAGTGTGAAAGAATAGGAATAATTATGCTCCTGATTATGTCCCTTTAAGACCCTGGTCAGTCAGCCCGGCTGGTGCTACTGGACAAAGTAATGTGTGAAGCTCTGCTATCAGGACCAGATAATAGTCATGGCTATAGCGCCAGTACTCTGTATATGCCTTTTAATATTGATCACTTCATATTCTCTTGTTTTGCAGTTCTTGTCGGACTTTATGAAGAACCAGAGAAGCCAAATAATGCATTGGAGTATCCTTTGTACTGTAATCTGTTTATAAGGCAGTCAGCATTCAAGAAAAATATTTTCACTTGTCTAAGCTTTAAAAGATAATACTGGTAGATTGATAGTTTAAATGTATAAAAGGTATAAATTCTGAAATCAGTGTGGAAACTCTCTTGGTCAAGTTTACCAGGCCAGCTCAGTTTAGAAATCATGTCACCCTGATTTACACAAGCTAAATAAAGTTTTGCATTGGTGCATTTTATCTTTTGTTGAAAACAAGTTATTTCAAAAGCTTTGGCCTTGCATATTACATCACACAGTTTCTAAACTTGAAAACAATATTTTTGAATGCAGCCCACATAATATTTAGTTTTCAAATAAGGTATATGGAGAATATATATGGTTTTAAGTACTTCTTTTTGAACAATTGAGTATAATTTTGAACTGACCTAAATTAGAGTGATTTTATACTTTCTTTCGTGAAATTTGGATATTACTCGCACCCATGCCTGATTAACAGGAGGTTACATCATCCTTTAATCATTTCATGGTAAGGGAAGATGGTCTAACATTTGGAAATGCATTCTGTCGCCATCTGTTTTAATTACTGTTTGCATACCGTCTTTTTTCCTTGACAATAAACAGCTTCCTGAAGCAGCATTTAGGAGCCTCAGGGCCAGAATCTGCAGATGTGGAAGCTTTGCATTTAGAGGTCACTGAACTCAGGACGCGTGTTGAGCAATTGACAGAGGAGAACAATGAACTTAAACAAAAGGCAAGTTTTAAATCATCTCTGCACTTTGTTTATGGAATTGAAGGGATGCTGAGATTAATTGCAATTTGAAATAATGTAATCTGCTCTATTATGGTTACATAGAAACAGGAACTGTTAGTTTCGAGCCTGAGTAAAATAATCAGTCTTCAGGAAATTTGAAGTATTCAGCTGTGTAATACGTTTAGCTGTTCCAGAAAATTGTAAAATACGACCAAACCTGTTAAAGGTGTTGTACCTGTTTTCAAGTTACCTTCCACAAGCACTGGAATTAACCAGTATATAATTACTTGGTGTCATGTGATCAACAGAGTTTGACAACTCATGATTCAAGTTGCTGATATGTAAACTAATAGACTTAAAATAAATGTTATCAATCTCGGGTGTTCTGTGAGGACAAGTAATTTATTTGTTTTGTTTTTTAAGCCTCTTGGTGAGCTTCTGCACTAAATTTTAACTTTGCTTAAATAAAGGGTGCAGCATTAATAAAGTATACACCACTGTTAGATTTCAAGCTTATTTATTTTTTTTCTTCTGTCTTACAGTTAGCACATTATGAACCAGCAACAGAAGAGCAAGCTCCAGAAAACTGAAGAAAATGGACTGAACTGTACAGGGACATTTCCAGGCCAAGACCTGGCTGTACAAATATTTGTATGCCTGGTCTGGGCTTATCCACTAGACACATTTAACTGTATTTCTCATGTCATGTTGTTATGATATCACACAGCTCATAAAGAGATTCTTAATTGACCCTATCAGAGTGCGCCAATGGATACATTTTTGGTTTTATTATTTAAATGGATTCCCTCCAAATCATATGCCTCATCAGGCTTGGGTGCCTTGCTTTCAAGGTCAGGCAGCCATGTCAGGTGGGATGGTCCAAAGGGCTGAACAGAGGAGGTCCAAACATTTAATGTAATGTAAATTATTGTCTTTGTGATTGAAATCCACACAAGGATGTAACTAAATGTATTTTACACAACATACAGGCATCATTCCCAGCTGTGGCCTCGTATAAGAAGCAAAAAAATGTTGGTGGTTTATAAACTTGTGTTGCTCATTATTTCTTGTTCATTATCTTGAAATATGTATGTATGTGTGTTTACACAGACCTCTACAAATCTGTGTACATATATGTGGACCACCATCTTGATTTGGGTCCAATTCATGAAGTCAAATACAACTTATACAACTAAAGAAATCTCAGGATAAATAACAACAACAAAGCCACAAATTCAAATATGGAACATCAAATACCAATATGTGACAAATAGTGAACCAAGTGAGAATTAAGTATTTGACTATCTGTAAATTGAAATGAATCTGTTATTGTATCCGCCAAAACTAAGTTTTGCGAATACTATGTTTTTGACCTAGGTTCCGTCGCAGCCGCGGCCTTCGTTTCCCGAGAACTCCTCTCAGACTACTGGACGGATTTTTCCGAAACTTGCCACAATTATAAGGTCACATGTTAACTGGTGCCTAACCAATTAACCTTGACCTCTGACCTTTCCTCTCTGCCCAGCGTCCATTTGTGCATCTGTTTCCAAACATAAACCTACATATCATTGGAACTGTTTGACCGATCAGGAAAAAAATTTTGTACAAAATGTAGCCCTTGGATAGCTTTATAACATGCACAAAAATGGTGGCACCTTCTGCAGCCATTTTGCACAGCGTCCATCTGTTCATCTGCCTTGGGTTAAAATCACTCGTATCTCTGTAGTGGTTTGACCAAATTACCTGAAATTTGGTATGCCAATACATCCCGCATAGCTTTCTTGATTTTATGACGGGTGGCACCACCTACATTAATGTTCACGCTGTAGACATCCGTGCTTATATCTCCTGACTCTTTCGACCAATCAGGAAAAAAATTTTACACAAATGTAGCCCTTGGATAGCTTTATAACATACATAAAAATAGTGGCGCCACCTGCAGCCATTTTTGCACAACGTCCATCTGTTTGTCTGCTGTGGGATAAAATCACTCATATCTCTGCAGTGGTTTGACTTTTCAACCTGAAATTTTGCATGTGTATACATCTTTGATAGTTTCTGGTTCAAATAACAGGTGGCGCCACCTACAATCATGTTTACGTGGCAGACATCCATTCTAATATGTAACACATGTAACTCTATTTCCCCTTGCCACTCAATCCATGCCTCACTTAACCTGTCCTACTCTGATTTTGGTGGATACACGTAGTCGCTTGTCGACTTCCCGTATTCTAGTTATTAATGGTTCTGGCTAGAGTCATAGTTTCATTCAAACAGCAGTTTACAGTCATTCAAAGAGTCTGAAAAACAAGGTAACTTGAATGGATGTGACTTGAAAGATTTGATTTTATAATGACTTCTTAATGCATATCAAATGTTACCATTTGCAGAATTTTACTATATCAGGGATTTGCCTACCGTAAAATCTCCACTTAAAACCGCGGTTTAATCAAGAAATTCAAAATCTTGAAATCAGGTTGATTTCCCGAAAGCACTGTGCGGTTTATACTAGAAGGGTTTCCTGAATATCTTCCTGACAGTCATCGTTTTTGGGCCGGCGAGTGAGCGATAATATTGCAACTTTCAAAGGCCTTTCTTAGCAGCAGTCTCGCATGCATGGGAGCCGTGTGTAAATGTATTATTTACGGTTATTTGTTGTTTATAAATTAAAATATTGCTGATAAGTTTTCGTGTGATATATAACTTGTTATAAAATCTAGGTAACTGTTACCAAATAATACGTTTACAACAACCCTGCTGTAACACACAGCGGCCTAACTGCAATAATGCGACGGTATCCAGGACCCAGGATACCGCCGCATATAAAGCTTCAGAGTAAACTGGAGAACTTCAAACCCTTGTCGGAAACAAATCGTGTAAAATCAAATAGTGCGTTTATGACAAGGAAACTTTGAGTAATCTAAGGGAGATATAGTACTTTATTCGAATGACCACGAAACTCAGCTAAATATTATGTTTTAGTATGTAAACAAGACTCACTTTTAAAACTTTGCAATCCTTGCGCTTGAAACTGTCTCAGAATCTGAAACAATGAACTGCGTGACCTTTGCTCGCTGAGCCAACAAGGCCCGTTACCACTGGTTACACAGGCGGCTGCCGGCCAGCCGTGGCTGGAGGGAAAACCCAGAGCAGACATCGTTCCCGTGTATCACCGTTTATTAGGATAATACATATTCTTCTAATCAAGATTTAAAGTGGACAAACACTGTCTAAGTGGAATGTTATATGCGTATTTGATAAGAATATCTTTATTTCTTAACGAATACGACATTTTCAGACGAAATATAAGAATTTAATTGTCATGTGGAATGTCTCCAGTTTCCTCAAATTATCTTCTAGGGCTCTCGCACAGCGTAGCGTAGTAAGAGAGGACGGGTGCTAGGGCTAACAGCGGCCCACATCGTTGGGCATGGTCAAGCAAAATTGAAATAAAAGCCTACTATAAACCCGTTTGCGGCATTATTTAGGAATGATTATTTGTTTAAAACGTAAGGTAAATAAAAAGCTGACATCGCAAAGAGTCACACAATGGCAGACGATCGTTTTAAAATTAAGTTTGAGTGCCGCCATGTGCTGAAACGCCCCGGTATTCTGCTAAGAATATTTTGAACGGCTGTACGCGGTGGGTGGTATTTTAACAGAACAGCCACCTATTTCGTCCCAGCGTGCCTTGCGCGAACACTGCCTTGACAAAATGGCTCCCCACACGGAAACTTTCTTCAGGAAAAAAACTTGCTTACCCCGACTGGCCACTTTAATTTTACCTTAAAATCGTCCGTTTTCAAGCGTCATGTTTCCTATACGTGCGTATCTCGACAAGGTAACTTCAGTTACCTTGATATTTAGTTAAGGTGACCAGCGATGTTTTCAAACGAACCAGCAAATTGTAACATGGAGCGATGTCAACGTTCGATGTGACGATGATAATACCGAAGTAACCGGTATGAAAATGATTTGAATCTTCCGAGTAATTCCAGAAAATGGAAATTTTCATCAAAAATTAAGACTCAAAATATTACTTTTTGAATTAAGATATACAGTGACTTGAAATGGATAAGCAGAATATTTTTCCCAAAATATAATGTCAAATCAGTAGCAAACAAGAATACGGCACGGAATATAAAATCTGTATAAACAGGCAGAGGTTCACCGGCCCTTGCGTCTTCCCAAACTTGCTTGAGTGACCCTGCAAAAAAAGTCTTATGATGTGTTTAAATAAAATGCCCAAGGAATTTTAAAGTGGACAGGAATGGCCGAGCCGCAACCTACGCGTGTTCATTTTTAGATGATAGCTTGATTTTGTCTTTTGTCAAATCATTCCGTAGCGAAAGTTGGTGCGGTTTTAAAGGGGGGTTTTTAGTATTTGAGCCCCTCGCGGTGTCTCACCAGGAATTTCGGCGAAGTCTGGGTGCGGTTTTAATCGGAAGTGCGGTTTTAAGTGGAGATTTTACGGTACTTAATCAAGATCAACAAGTGCTGTTGGCATAAAATGTTGAGGCATTTTTTTTTTGCCCACATCCAATTTTTAATAACAGTTGAGATGTTTTTTTTTATGCCCCCGCCACAAAGTGGCCGGGGCATATAGTTTTACCCATGTCCGTCCTTCCGGAATAAAACAGTTGTACGGACTTTTTTTTGCAATGCCTGCAGATATTGGCTTGATTTTTGGTGTGTAGGCAGATAATGACCAGTTACAGATCGAGTTCTTGTTTTGTCCCAGTTGACCTACTTTTGACCATTTGACTGCTCCTGAACATAGAAAGTTTCATGAAAAATAGAAATTTTCATAACAAATGCATATGTACTGACTTTTTTTCCTCAATGCCTGCAGATACCACCCTGATTTTTTATGTGTGGGCAGACAATGACAGTTACAGATAGAGTTCGCGTTTCGTCCCGGTTGACCTACTTTTGATTGTTTTAAGGCTCCTAAACATAGAAAATTTCATGAAAGACAGAATTTTTTATGGAAAATGCACATGTATGGACTTTTTTTCACAATGCCTGCATATACTGGCATGCTTTTTGGTGTGTTGCTTGATAATGACCCGTTACAGATCGAGTTTGCATTTTGCCCTTGTTCACCTACTTTTGACCATACGACACCTCCTGAACTTAAAAAATTTTTCAAAATTTTACAAATGTTTCTAATTTGCCCCAGGCGGGGGCATTCGTGTCGTTCAGACACATCTAGTTTCTTACTAATAATCATCTACACGCACAGTATTTGAATCCAAGTAAGACCTGACCCTCTGGTCTCTTGACGAAGTCTGTGTAAATTACATATTGCATCCCTAAAAACTCCCAGTTCTGCAGAGTCGTCTGGAACACTGAAAAGTTAATCATGTACATTCTTTCTAAATCTAGTTTGTATTTTCATTCATTTGAATTTAAAACTGGTTTCTTGCCAAGGTTTGAGGAGTAAGGCATCACTTTCCAAGATAAATACATGCAGGCACTTGTATTATTTAGTCTCTTACATAGACACAGTGGCGCTACGCAATGCCCAGTGGTGAGCCGGTGGAAGAGGTTTTGCATTGAATGCCCTTGTAGTAGAAGAGTACTCTTTGAGGTCCACCAATAACATTTAAAGGTTATATTTTGCTCAGTTTTTAGGATCTTTACTAAAGTTTTAATCTTTGACTACAGAGAGGGTTTGCTATTGGTAAATGGGAATCTTTAGATCTGAAAATGAATATGCATTATATTTGACCTCGGAGCAAAGTATCTACACATTTGAGAGTTCTAGGTGCCATTTTGATGTGTGCTGTAGTGGCCTTGGCAGGAAGGGGTTACATGAATATATTGCTACATGCACACCATTTTTAGCTCAGCTGACTGTTAGTCATCTGATCTATAGAGATCACCCTTTGTCCGTCGTCCGTCCGGCCATCCGGCCGTCCCGCTGTCTGTCCGTTAACAGGGCACAAATCGTAACTGCTGGACCTGAAATCTTCTTACTTGACATCCAAGGAGGTCCATGAAAATTCTCCTTGAAATCCTGGAATTAGGTCTCTGTTACCCATATTCTTTGAGCTATGGGGCTCCGAAGTACCCCCCAGAATAATGGAAAATTTGATACAAAAGCTCAAGTATCTGAACAACTAATGCATTGATAACAATGATTTTTTGCATGGATATTGGTCATGGAATGTTTCATCACTCTAAGTCTGGTGGCGCCACCCGTATTATTTTCGATTTTTACAAATTTTTTTCTCTATTTTTGAGACCTTGAGATGTGGTCATCTGTTAACAGGGCACAAATCCTAAGGACTTGACCTAGGATCTTCTCCCATAAAATGCAGGGAGGCCCATGAAAAGTCTCTGTGGAAACCTGGAATAAAGTCTCTGTTACCCATATTCTTCGAGCTATGGGGCTCTAAAGTACCCCCCAGAATAATGGAAAATTTGATACAAAGGCTAAAGTATCTGAACAACTATTGGATTGATCACCATGATTCTTTGCATGGATATTGATCATGGAGTGATTCATCAGTTTTTGCAGACAAGTGACGCCACCTTATTTTTTTTTTATTTTTTACAATTTTTTTTCTCAATTTTTGAGACCTTAAGAGATGTTGTCATATGTTAACAGGGCACATAATGTAACCACTGGACCTAGAAACTTCTGTCTTGACATGCAGGGAGGCCCATTAAAAGTCTTCTTTGAAACCTGGAATAAGGACTCTGTTACCCATATTCTTCTAGCTATAGTGCTTTGAAGTACGCCCAAGAACAACTAAAATGTTGATACAAAAGCTCTAGTATCTCAACAAATGGTTCATTGATTGCCATGATTCTCTGCGTGCATATTCATCATGGAGTGTTTCATTAATTCCTGCTGACTGGTGTATTTTTTCGAATTTTTATGATTTTTTTTCTCTATTTTTGAGACTTTAAAAGATGCAGTCATCTGTTATCAGGGCACAAAGGGTAACCATTGGACGTAGAATCTTCTATCTTGACATGCTGGGAGGTCAATAAAAATATCTCCTCGGAAACCTGAAATTAGGTCTCAGTTATAACTATATGCTCTGAGCTATGGGGCTCAGTGGACCCCCCAAGAATATATCTTAAAATTTGATACAAAAGCTCTAGTATCTCAACAAATTGTGCAAGGATTGCTATGATCCTTGGCATGCATATTCATCATGGAGTTTTATCAGTTCTTGCAGACTGGTGGCGCCACTTGGATTTTTACCAATTTTTATGCATTTTTTCAGTTTTTGAGACCTTCAAAGATGCAATGGTCTGTTAAAAGGGCAGGGACTTCAATAAAAAATATCCTTGGAAACCTGAAATTAGGTCTCTGTTACCCATATTCTCTGAGTAATTATGGGGCTTATAAGCACCCCTAACATAATTTCAAATTTGATACCAAAGCAGGGCACAAATTATAACCACTGGACCTAGAATCTTCTAACTTAAAATCCATAGAGGTCCATGAAAAGTCTCCTTGGAAACATGAAATTAGGTCTCTGTTACCCATATTCTATGAGCAATGGGGCTTATAAGCACACCTCAGAATATTTGAAAATTTGATACCAAAGTAGGGTACAAATCATAACGATTGGACCAAGAATCTTCTCACTTGGCATCTAGCGCCAGATCGGCCCTCTGACATTATGGCCAGATTACTGGCTTGCCAGAGTGTCTGGACATCTAACTCTGAGGATCACATTATAAGGCCCCATGAGGATGCAAATATTTTCGTCATTTTTGACAACGCCTCATTGCTTTCAAGTGTCGTGTCACTTCAAATAAACCCACTAGACCTTTTAATAAGTTTCTTATCTCTCCAACGACACCTACCATGTGTGTGAAATATTCCCCAATAACCCAATATATATATAGTTCTGCATGTATGGGGGATTTCTGCTTGCCGTCTGCGTGCTGTCTGTATGCGGAGATACGGTTATAAAGCGTGGCGTGGACTTGCAGGGCGGTTCTAAATTTAGCTTGTGTCACGACTCAGTAGGGGGCCCTAACTGAGTCGTGTTTGTCACGGCTACTTGGCATTCTGAGAGTTCCTCAAAAAGTTCTCCCCTCAAAACCTGAAAATGGGTCACTGTGACCTATATTCTCAGAGTTTTGGGGTATGTTTGAGGTAATGAAAAATACACACAAATTGCCAGGTTCCTCCGGAAAGGCTGGTTGGATTGTCATCAAATTTGGTGTGCTAATGGGCCTTGATGAACTTAAGCTAATATGCATGAATGATAATGCCACCTATATTATCTTAATTAGTTTCCTGTGCAAGATATATTGTCACCATGTCAGTCAACTTAGCGTCATGACCCATGGGTCAGTTGTTAGCTGACGTAGTTAACTTATGCTGAGATATAGGGATGGGTCTTGGTGACAGTCGGGCGCATGTATCAACTATAGTAGACCTACAAAATGTTTATTTAAAATCCAGGCAGATTGTGGCTCCTGAGAAACCCCCATTTCAATGTCAACCAAAAACCTGGTACTGTAAGGGGGTGGGGGGGGGGGGGGGGGGGGGGGTGGCGTGAGGTGGACATCTGGTGAGCACCCTTAAATAATTATTGTATCCCCAGACAAAGTCGGGGGATACTATGTTTTCATACCGTTCCCGCCGCTGCCGCATATAAATCTTGTTGGCCTGATAACTCAAACAATATTTCACGGATCTTTACCAACTTGGTATATGTATAGATATGGGTGAGAGGATAACGCCTATTTAAAATGAGGTCATGACCTTTACTAGGAGAGTGTCCTTGACCTTGAATAGGTCCAATTTTGGGGAAAATCACACAAATTCTTAAATATCTCAAGAAATCTTGCGTGAATTGATCCCAAAATCAAGTTGATGGAAGATCATGGATATGTTTGACATGTTCCAAAAACTGATGGCGCCACCTGTTATTCTTAACTTGTTTTCGTGCCGTTTAATACCCCAAAAATTGCCACATCACAGTACTGTGAGCATAATTAAATGAGCAGGGAAACTACTGTTTTCAGACATCTTTATTCGACATAAGAAATGATGGAGATCTGAAAGACACAATGATAGAATTGATTGAAATTTAAATGTTAATCAACAGTGTTCGCTTATACTTAATATGAATAACTACTTATATGTAAGATCAGTTCTGCAGGTAATCCTCTATCCCCCCCCCCCCCCCCCCGAGTCATTGGTACACTCAGGATGCAATAAGGGTAAACAATGGCTGATAAGGGAATTATACGCCGATGGTATATCCATGGAGAGTAGAGACCAGGATGAACCGAACACAAGATAGGCCTTCACGGGGTAGACTGCCCTCGAGCCTGGGGATTATTCTGCCCCATAGAATGAACATAATCATCAAGCCAAGGCGGTGCAACCCTTTGGCGGTTTGAGCGTCTAGGTGATGTGCTGGTGGAGGTAGGTTCTTGCGAGGGGTCAGATGGGTGGTGTAACACTGCTGGAGAAGTGAACGGGGAGCCTGACGACGGCTGAAGCCGGGGAGTAACAGGTGTCGGTGGTAGAGCTACCTTTGTAGTTACCCTAGGCACAGACATTGCCATAGGTGCAGGTGTGGGTGAAGGATGCACCTGCTGAACAAGTTCATCTTTTGGAGGCTAATGCCTGATGTCAGACGGAGCCTGACAGGCCCCTTCATCATCATGTTGAGGCACTGTCACTGGTGGAGCAGAGGTTGACGTCAACTTGGGGGCCAGTGGACTGATCAAAGGCCAAGTAGGCAAAGGGTCGACTGTCCTTGGAAGATGTCGTAGATCAGATTCAATCGATTGTTTGGTGAATATATGGGTGTGTACTTGCGTAAGAATTTTCGATTGCGAACAGTCACCCGGCCAGATCCATCAACACGCACCACATATTGGTCGATCTGGCGCACTTCAACGACACATCCGCTTTTGTCCCATTTCAATGGATGGGGACCAGTTTGGTTCTGGATTCTAACCAAGTCCCCTACACGGAGTAGTGGTAGGTGCTTTGTGTGCTCAGCAAGCCGTTCAGCAGTTTTCATATGTCGATTCCGTAGGGCAGCCTCTCTTAACGCAAGAGTATTGCTCCATGTTGGTGAGGCTGGTAGTGACCGGGAACAATGGGTACGAAATCCCTGATGGATCGACCAAAGACACACATTGCAGGAGACAATTTGGTGTCTCTGTCTGGGGTGTTCCTGTATTGTAGGATGGCGCGTTGGAAGGAGTCAGTGTCAAGTTCACCGTTGGGTCCAGTGTTATTGGTAATCAATCTCTTTATTGTTTTGACACCTACCTCCGCTCTGCAATTGCTGTGCGGAAGAGCCACAGAGGAGAGTCTATGATGCACACCCCATGTTTTCAGAAAATCTCTGGTAGCTGTTGACGTAAATTCAGGGCCACCGTCTGAGGACAATTCATCCGAAATTCCAAAGGTAACAAATGTGCGACGTAGACTGTCAATGAGGCCTGAGGCTCCACCTGAGGCTTTCTCGACGATGGGCCAATTGGAGTATCTGTCTACTATGAGCAAGTAGTGGCTGCCTTTGTAATGGAAGAAATCTGCACATACGCACTGGAATGGGTAGAGTGGAGAAACCAGAGAAGTAGGTGGAGGTTTGGCTGGGAAGGGGCCATTCGGTTGCAGTGGTTGCAATTGCTTCTAAGGTTTATGATATCAGTCGTGATACCTGGCCAGAAAATGGAGGACTCTGCTCTGGACATCATGGATGACACACCCTGGTGTGCTGAATGGAGTGCGGTGAGAACATGTTGCCTGAGGGAAGGAGGAACCACTACTCTGTCTTTGTATATAACAACACCATAAACAGTGGATAAGTGGTCACGAAACTGGAGGTACTCTCGCAATGAATCGGGTAAGCTATTGCGGGTGTCAGGCATGCTGGATTCAATCAGCTCTACCAATTGAAACATGTCCTTATCACCTGTCGTAGTAGTTTTAATCATGTCCCAAGTGACACACGGCAGTGAACCGATGAATGACACCGCTGAGGAGTAAAGGACATATTCGGCTGTACCGTCATCTGGTATATCGCACTTTTCTGGTCTTCCATCACTAATGTGGTGTAGCTTTGGGATGTCAAGAAAGTCTATGCAGTTGTCATCCAGGCAAACTGAAGCAATGTCATCTGTTAACACCATGTGTTTCGGTTCACCTGTTGGGTGACGTGACACCGTGTCAGCAGCACGATGTTTAGCTCTGGGCACATGTACCATCTGGAACCTATAGCGCAGAGTTTTTTCTTTCAGGTTGTGAAGTCTACCATTGGGGATGTTTTCAAGCGATTGGTCCCCGAATATTTTCAGTAAGGGCTTATGGTCCACCGCAATGGTCAGGTTGTCACAGCCAAGAATGAAGTGCCTTGTTTTTTCTAATGCATCGACTACTGCCAGGGCTTCCCCCTCTACTGGCTCATAGCGAGATTCTGTGGCACTGGTGAATCTTCTGCCAACTAATGAAGTCTTCCAACCACCATGACAACAGAAAGGTGTGGATTTGGTGCACTGACAGTGCTTCTGGAATAGCCTGAAGCTGATACCGTGTTTTGACCAGTCGGTGGCTAGGCATGTCGGTTTCCTCTTGTCAAATATGCGGACGCCCTCTTTGATCTCACTGACAATGATCGATTTGGATTCTTGAAATAAACATTCTAAATGGTCATCTCACCTAAACGGTGTGCCAGGTTTGAGTAGACGTCGAAATGGCAGCATCCTGTCTGTCATGCTGAATGCGTAGGATACTTGTTTTACAAGGCCAAACCAAGATCGCATGTCTGTGATATTTTTGGACGTAGGGAAGTCCAAAATGGCTCGTAAGTACCGACTGCACGGCCTAACATTGTCTTTGGTAATTTCAAAGCCGGCAAATTCAACGCTGTCCTCAGCAAATGCGAACTTATCAGGGTTCAGAGTGATCCCATTTTTTCCGCATGTATCAAGCCAACTGCAAGCCTGGAAGAAACTCTCTTCAAAGTCCTTGGCCCAGAGAAGGGTATCATCGACACACTTTGTCTTATTGGGTATGTCAGAGACTATTTCATCGAATCGGCGTGTGTAGCCATCGCCGGAGGCAATGTATCCTAAGGGTGCTGTGCGATATCGACCCCAAGGCGTGATGAATGTTGTGAGATGTGTGTCTTCACGTCTGATAGGCACACTATGAAAGCCATTCCAAGCATCAAATAAAGTCTTTTTGGTACCTTGAGGGACAGAACGTGCTTGGTGGAATGGAGACTGGGTGTGATGAGTTTCTCTAAGTGCATGTGCGTTCAAGGCTTGAAAGTCAACAGTACGACGTGAAGTCCCATTTTTTTTGCACATACTACCATCCTGTGGCACCATGTCACAGGCTCGCCAATTGGTACAAATCTCTGCGCAGGGTCTCATTGTAACATTCTAAGAGTTGTATGACACATGCTTTTCCTGTGACTTTGGTTGCCCCGACATAGTCATTCCATCTGGATAGGAAGTAAGACCACTCCTCACTAGTACCAGCTGGTGAAATAGTTGGCCGTTTGACTTTTTCTACAGTGTTGTGACTAGTGGCTGCATTGTGCACCAGAGCATGTGTCGTCAGTAGTGCAGCGACGATTGCAGCATCTGGGTCATCAGTTTCGAACTCGCAGGCAGGTATAGGACATTTTACTTTAGGCATCTTGGTCTGTTGTCTCTGTAGATGATCTTGTGGAAAACTGAAGGTGTATATTTGACTGAGGGGTTGTAATCTAATGGTCATCTCCATCTTAAATGAGCAAGGAAACTACTGTTTTCAGACATCTTTATTCGACATCAGAATTGACGGAGATTTGAAAGACACAATGATAGAACATTTAAATTGATTGAAATTTAAATGTTAATGAACAGTGTTTGCTTATACTTAATATAAATAACTACTTATATGTAAGGTCAGTTTTGCAGGTAATCCTCTAATAAGTCAAAAACTAATGGACAGATTTCTTTTATATTATGCATATACATAGATATGGGTTATGGGATGGTGTTTTTTTAACTCAGATGACTGTAAGTCATCTGAGCTATAGCGATCACCTTTTGTCCGTCGTCTGTCTGTCTTGCCGTCCGTCTGTCCGTCCATCCGTCCATTAACCTGGCACAAATCATAACCGCTGGACCTACAAACTTGTAACTTGACATTCTGAGAGGTCCATGAAAAATCTCCTTGGAAACCAGATATTAGGTCTCTGTTACGCATATCCTTATATAATACCCCCAGAACAGTCAAAAATTTCATACAAAAACTTCAATATCTCATTTACTACATCACTGATGGTCATGATTTTTGGCATACATATTGACCATGAGAAGTTCCATCAGTTCCAGCAGACTGGTGGTGCCACCTGTATTTTTCGAAATTTTTACGAATTTTTGCGGGCCTAGAATCTTCATTCTTAACACCCTGAGAGACCTATGAAAAGTCTCTATGGAAACCAGAAATTAGGTCTCTATTACCCATATCATTCAAGCTATAGGGCCCCAAAGTAACCCCCCCCCCCCCCCCAGAATAGTCAAACATTTCATACAAAAACTTCAATATCTCATTAACACTGATGGTCATGGTTTTTGGCATACATATTGATCATGAGATGTTCCATCAGTTTCTGCAGACTGATGGTGCCACCTGCATTTTTCTATTTTTTTACGAATTGTTTTCTCTATTTTTGAGACCTTTAAAAATGTGAACATCTGTTAACAGTGCACAAATCGTAAAGACAGGACCTAGAATCTTCATTCTTGACACAGTGAGAGACTTATGAAAAGTCTCCATGGAAACCTGAAATAAGGTCTCTGTTACCCATATCCTTTGAGCTGTGGCACTCCAAAGTACAGCTCAGAATAATGGAAAATTTGATACAAAAGTTGAAGTATCTGAACAACTAATTCAGAGATCACCATAATTCTTTGCATGGATATTGATCATGGAGTGTTTCATAAGTTTCTGCAGACTGGTGGCACCACCTGTATTCGTTCGGGTTTTTTGTACAATTTTTTTTCTCTATTTTTGAGACCTTTAAAGATATAACATCTGTTAACAGAGCAAAAATCATAACAACTGGACCTAGAATCTTCATTCTTGACACACTGGGAGACCAATGAAAAGTCTCCATGGAAACCTGAAATTAGGTCTCTGTTACCCATATCCTTTAAGCTGTATGGCTCCAAAATACGCCCCAGAATAATGAAAAATTTGATACAAAAACTGCAGTATCTCAATAACTACGACACTGATGGTTATGATTTTTGGCATACATATTGATCATGACATTTTACATCAGTTTCTGCAGACTGGGTGCGCAACCTCAATTTTTTAGCTCAGCTGACTTTCAGTCATGCTGGGCTATAGCGATGGGTCTTTGTCCGTCGTCCTTCCGTCTGTTCGTCCGGCCAGCCGGCCGTCCGTTAGCAGGGCACAAATCGTAACCGTAGGGGCTAGGGTCATGAACCCTATGCAGTCTTAGAGGTTCTAAAAAGATCTCCTTGCAAACCTGAAATTAGGTCACTGCGACCTATATTCTCGAAGTTATGGGGTGTGTTTGCACCCCCCAGAAATAATTCTTTTAGCCAAAATTTTCATCCCAAACCTTCCATCTTTCACATACAGCTCACCTACCAACAGGGGAAGAACCATAATTATTTTGAGGTCACAAGGTCAAAGGTCAAGGTCACAGAACCAACTTCTTTGAAAAGCCTGTGGATGCATTTAAAGCCAAACCTTTCATCCCAATTCTTTGATCTTTCACATATAGCTCACCTACTAAGTGGGAGAAGAATCCTATAGATGTTGAGGTCACAAGGTCAAAGGTCAGGGTCACAGGATCCACTTCTTTGAAAAGGTTGTGGACACATTTCAAGCTGGACCTTTCATTCCAAACCTTTCAGCACTGATATCGCTTCTCTGCCAACAGGGGAAAAGACCTGTTGATTTTGAGGTCAAGGGTCAAGTTCACAGCACCCTCTTCTTGCGTGGAGTCATTTTCAGGCAAACTTTTCAATCTATACTTTCCATCTGTCATATATGGCTTACCTACCAATAGGGGAAGAAGCCTATTGATGTTGAGTTCAAAAGGTTAAAGGTCAAGGTCACAATATTGTTCTAAATGCTTGTGAACATATTTCAAGTGAAACTGTTCAACCAAAACCTTCAGTCTTTCACATATGCCACATCTATGCATCACTGAATGTGATTCAAACTTCATATTTATGGGTCTTTTTGCATGAAGAAATAACTAATTGATTTTGAGGTCAGCTGGTCATGAGGTTAAAGGTTGCAGGTCTAAGTTATTCACTCATTGGTTGCCAAGTAATTACACCTGGCCAGATGTAAGTGGTTAGTAGTTACCCATCATTTAGAAAGAATTCAGTTGATATGTGGGCAAAAGGCCAAGGTCATAGGTCAGGGATCTTCACAATAACTTGTTTTGTAGACCATCTCTATTTTTCTTGTTTTCCTGTATATATAACCATGGCGCTCACAACTGGTACATCTCACTGTGTGCCCATAATTGTCAGTGACACTTGTGATATATGACTCCCTTTTGTATCAGCTCATGGAGTGATAAGGATATATCATCAGTGCTTAACAAAAACACTGTTGCCGGAATGCTTTGGCCAGGCATTAAGACTATGAGAGTTAAGTGTTAAGGTTTAGCTACTGATTTATAAAATGATGGGAACATTTAGCAGTTTATATCATGGAATCGCAGCAATAAACTTAGTTTTCTAGATATCTGAATATTATTATACAAATCATCAGATATACCAGCAAGTGTTTGTTCTGATAATATGTGGGTCTGTACCTGGATTTAGGATGGCTTTATTTGATTACAAGACTCTTAGTGATGCTTTCTGCATTTCTTTTCTTTTAGGTTTTGCAGTTTACCTACCCGGCTGACCCCATTGAATAGCAAGCTGATAATTAAAAAAATTGGACTTGCACTTTTTACATTTGCATGTTCATAAATCTGATATGAGAGCTCTCCAACCTGATCATGCCTTTTGAATTGTTTTGGACATTCATAACTGTTGCATTTTTTTGGAGCAATTGCTACAAGTTTAGTGTCTTATTGGAGGATGTGTGATATCAAATGTCAGACTTGTCAGAAAACTATCATGTCTGCCAGGTATCCATTTTAGAAATCCTTTTGCCAGGGCAAATTCTGTGATTTGTTTATGATGTTTGGTCCCTTTTAGAGGATGTTTGTTGTTCAATTTCCGACCTGTCAGAAATCCAATATGGCCACCAGGAAGCCATCTTTAAATTCCTTTAGAACATATTATCTCAAGAACTATTAAAGTGAATGCTGTGGGATGTATATTAATGTAATCTTGCATTTGGTCAAAGATTTCTTAATAAATATGACCATCATTTATGAAAGCTCAGTACAGTTGGCTTGTATTGAATAAAAATTAATATGGAAGCACCTGTTTAACAATAATTCTTGCATGGATTTCCTTGATCTTTTGCTATATTTTGATCTTATATGTGGCCTGTGTTGTATTCCTGTAGTAATTCCTGGTATTCCTGTGGTAAAAGTTTACGCTTTTTTTCTCTATTCTTGAGATATATAAATACAGACACAATCTTTGCCTGTTAGTTAATCTGTTTGATGCTTCAGTTGAATGGGTATATACTACCATTCAGATGATAAAATTTCCCTTTGCAAATCTCTTCTCAGTCAGCTGAGCGTCATGACCCATGGGTCACTTGTTAAATTGGGGTCATGACCTTTTTTATGAGAGTGGCCTTGACCTTAATATTGCCATATATGTAATGCTAACAGTACATATAAAAGTACTGTGAGCATTATAAGTCAAAAAGTAATAGACAGATTTCTTTCATATTATGTATATACATAGACATTGGTTATGGGATGATGTATATATAAATTGGGGTCATGCCCTTTCCTGTTAGAGTGGCCTTGACCTTGAGTATTGCCATATATAGTGATTTCTTTCATATTATGCATATACATAGACATGGGTTTAGGGCTGAAACGGGTACAAAATTTTGGACTCGAGTACCCGATAGGCATTACCCGACTCGGACTCGAGTACTCGTTACCATGGCAACGCTGTGAAGATAAAATAAACATCTATTTACCTATGCAAATTATGCATAAATTTGACTTAGTGACGGCTTAACTTTATCGCAACGAAGGAATAGATATATGTCATAACAAGACCTCGGTTAATTTGACTAGCATATGTTAAGAGCCCTACGCCTGGCTACGACAATGGATAAATAATCCTACAGACTGTCCTAAAATTTGCAGTAATATACATATATGCATGTACATACAAGAGTACTCGAGTCCAAATTTTGGACTCGAGTACTCGGTAAGTATTACCCGGACTCAAGTACTCGAGTACTCCTTTCAGCCCTACATGGGTTAGGGGATGATGTATATTGATATTGTGGTCATGACCTTTTCTATGAGAGTGACCTTTTCTCTGAGTGTGGTCTGATATTAATTGTTTCTGAAGATGGGGGGGGGGGGGCTATTCTTAAAGGGGGGGGGGATTAATTGTCTGGGGATACTATGGCACCTGAGGTGCTAAGAAATATCTAGTTGAAATTTATTAATATCTTTTTGATATTTTATGTGGTGGGTAAACTATCAAAGATGTTCAGTGGTTATGGTTTTTAAAGGACAGGCTCTGACTGACTAATGATACAATTAGAATGGCCAAGCGGAGGACATCTGAGATGGCCAAGTGGAGGACATCTGAGAACCAGGTTCTAACTTTAGTGGTATGCAATACATAAGTCAAGGTACAAAGCCTGTTAATCCAAACCGGAGTTATCATCCCGGAAACACATTTGTGGACAGAAGGACAGACAGATTAACAGACCGGGTGATTGCTATAGGGCACCCTGTTATTCAAGCAGGGCCCTAATAAAATAATTAAATGACTGATAATATGACAGGGTTTTCCTGTTTCCATGACATTAAATGCTTAAATGAAAAATAAATCATGCAGGTTTTATAGAAAAGAATTTTAAGTAATATATAATATAAATTATTTTCAAGATGGTGTCTTTATGGAACTTCTGATGTCTGTTACCAAAATATCTCAGAAATTGCTGCATCCTTCAGCACAAAATTACACAGAAATAGTGGTCCTGTGACTGCTTTTTTTTTACTATAATTTGAGGTGCGTTGGTGTCATGTACGTCTACATACCTTCTTTTCTGCTTTTTCCAGTCATAAAGTCATAAAGTGTATATAGTTCGTCTTTTATATTAATATTATAGTCAACAATTCCTTAGAAGAACGGAACTAACATTAATATAAATTCAGTCAAATTATTTCCAAGATGGAGTCTATGGAACACCAAATTTTGTAGATCAAATATTAAGAAACCCCTGTTAATCATTACAAACATGCCACTGCTTCTAGTGTAACACCAGATGTCAAATATGTGTAATAACAGTTAAACATTACATATGCACTGTTTTGGTGTAATCACAGGCAAACATTGTAGGTACACCACTTTCTGGTGTAACAGATGTGTAATAACAGTAAAATATTTCAGTTACGCCACAATTTCTGGTGTTTTAAATGATGTGTAATCACAGTTAAACATTTCAGGTACACCACTGTTTCTGGTGTAATAGATGTGTATGCACAGTAAAAAATTTCACGTGAAATAATCACTCAACAAAATCATGGGCAATACTGCTACTAGTCTAACAAAACATGTAGAAGTTCTGAACAATTATCACTGTAAAATTTATACTATGATGCATGTGGACCAGATAGGTGGCAACATATCCATAATGCCAGTCACATTTCATGGGGGACAACACACAAACATGGACAAACAACACACTTCATTACAGACAATTTTATTAAGCATTTCCTTGAATACAAATTTAACAATACATGCAGCTAGCGTTCCACCAATAATGAACAAATGTAGAATTGTTTTAATTGTAAGATATTCCAGTACAACCTAATAAGTAATTACCCAATTATGAGCAAAGAGTTTATGCTAATAATTGCATACAGATATCATAGTAAATGGTGTGCAGTGCCATAACACCGAGGTCAAATTACATTTGGTTCAACTCATTTCATTAACCCACTGCTTGCAAAAGCTACCTTTGCTGTAACAGTCAGCATGGGAGCTGGTGTTATTGGCACAATGCTTGAATTAAGCAGATGGGACTTTCCCAAGAAAAAAAAATGAGTGAACCCTTTTTAGAAAGAAATTGAATTTTTCTTGAAAATTGTGAGATAGGGTAGAGTTTTTTTTCTCAGTTCATCTGTCCTCTAGATGTACTTGACATTTTTAAGAATGAAATCCACAGGGACTACAAATGTATTCTGTGCATATTGATCAGAGCAATACTGGTCCTGTGACCACACACTGGGTAGCTGTGTGCAGCAAATGTGGCCTTTGCAAACAGTGGGCATATTGGATGAGTTGGATTGAATGTAAAGTGACCATTGTGTAAAGTCTAGATGTTCTCTAGAATGACAAATCCCCTGTTTCAATGAGATGGAGATTCCCATGTGTGATGAAAGAACAGATAAAGAATAAGATTTCATTTTATTCTGGTACACTAGCTCACAGTTATTGGAATTAGGCACTAAGAATATTGTGTCATAGTACACAAGTATCGTAATACATCCAGCTTAAATATCCCATATAGCAGAGATACTCTATTACAAAATACTCTAGAATAAATATTATATACTCAGAAATTGCAATATAAAACCTGAGATAAAGTTTTGCAAAGCATATGAACATTTTATAAGCTATAACCTTTCACCTCGTTGTAACAATGCAATGACCTATGACACTAAAATAAAAATCTACAAATACACAGACTTCATGTATATAATAAAAATCATGTATAAAAATCATGTAATAAGAAAAACAAGAAATATTTTATTAAATATCACAGAGCCTTGCCTCAAATTTTGTGTCTGGTCCCACTTACTTCTGACCTTGCATACCTGGCAAGTTGTGTTTACCCTTTTTCTCATCAGGTGACAGCACCATCACTCTTCTACACAGCTTTATCTTTGATTTTAGGAAGATGATATAAATGTTATGTAGGCATCAAAGAACAAAGAATTAACACACCATAAAAGGTAAACTTGTTGAATATTAAAAGTACACACATGCATCTCTCTAATCACAAACATGACATATGCAATATTATCTCAGTCAAAACAAAAGATACAGGCAATTTTTTTTAATGTATTACCTGAGATATAGGCAGTTAATTATCTCAGTCTATACACAAGACATATGAACTGTTCCCATATTTCTATTAACCACACTAAGGTAACATCATCTCAGTCAGAACATAAGATATTGGCAATAATATATCAATCTATACAAAAGAGAAGGGCAATATTTATTATCTCAATCAACACACAAGATCTAGGCAATTTTAGAGATCTACACACTATTTAGGCAATATATATTTTCTCAATTTATACACAAGAATGGGCAATATTAAATCAGTCTGTTAATCAAGAAATCAGCAATATTATCTTGATTGAATCACATGATATAGGCAATAATAATTCAGTCAAAACACAAGATATGGGCAATATTATCTCAGGCAACCTACAACATATAGGTAATACCATCTCAGATGAGGTACAAGCAATATTATCTAAGCATACATACACTATAGAGACAATATATTATCTCAGTCTTTACACAACATATATAGGCATTATTATCTCAGTCTATATAAAAGATATTATTATCTCAGTCTATATAAAAGATATTATTATTTCAGTCTATATAAAAGATATTATTATCTCAGTCTATATAAAAGATATGGGCAATCTCATCTAAGTCTATATTAATGATATAGGCAAAATATTATCTCAATCTATACACAACATATAGGCATTATTATCTCAGTCTATATAAAAGAAAAAGGCAATATTATCTCAGTCTGTAAAGACACAGACAATATTATCTCACCAGTCTATATAAAAGATATAGGCAATATTATCCCCATATGTTCATCAAGATACAGTCAATATTATGTAAGTCTATAAACTAGAGACAGGCAATATGATTTAATCATATCATTCTTACTCTGTTGTTAAAATTTTAGTGCAACCATTAAAGTACCTGCCACTATTACAGAACACGCACACTTTAGCGACACTACCTTCCCCAAGAGTATTTGCATTCCTATTGCACACAATGCAGGTCTGGAAGGACTTGATGGGAGGGCCTGCATGTCTCATACACAGATGGGCAGGTCTCATGAAAGCCTTGCCGGTGGAAAACCAGTGACAGATGACACATTGGTTCTTCATTGGGAAACCACCGCCTGGGCCTGGTCGAGATGCGCAGAGCTGACAGAGCTTAGCTGTCCCTGATGTTGGGCTGCCTGGAAATGCTGATGAATGACATCGGAGCCCCTGGAAATAAAACACACCACATTATTAAACAACACAGTAACATGTTTTACCGAGAGGAAGAAATAAATGGAAAGTTAAAGCAGTGAATGCATCTCAGTCACATTTTGCCTGACTGCAGGTCATTTGAGTATTTGGTGTCACTGCATGACACCTTGAAGGATAATTTTATTACTTCTCAACAGGTGGTGCCACCTACTTACACACTCTGGAGCTGCTCTCCATCATGTCAGATTTCACTGTTACTCCATGAAAAACATGGAACTAAAAAAAATACTGATACTGTTTTCAAGGCATTTCAAATTTTAAAGCAAATAACAAAATACAAAAAAATTGTTTAAAATGATAAAAAAGTGCAATTTATCTTTTTTTTTACTGAAATTAGACAAAATGTGCAAAATATTGAAAATATGGCCTAAAATGGGTTAAAACATTTTTAGGGGAAAGTTATGGTTTCATACCTGTGTTTGTTTGTCTCTCATCAGGGTAAAAGAAATACCAGCAAACCAATTTCCATGAAACTGTGGAAAGTATGGGAAGGGACATGAGTCAGGGGGAGACAAATAAATTTTGATGCAGATTTGGATACAGGGGCAGATTTGGAAGATTTGTTTTGACTGAGTGGAGGTATTCACTCAACTGGGTCCCATTTGAGTTAAGAAGTACATAATTTATGGGCAGCATTAACGGGCAAAATTTTGTAGAGTCTACGTAGAATTATATATAACCAGAGAGCTATTATTATTTTTACATTTTTATTATTATTACTATACCATATTTATATAGCACTCCTTTTGCCTAAAGTGTTCAAAAGTGCTTTACAATGTACATTTCATATAAAATAATAAACATATAACATATATAGCTGATTTTGAAAATACAAATTATACAATGACTAAATCTAATGCAGTATAAATGAATTAAACAATAAAAGTATGAAACATCTTTAGACTAGACAAGGGCAAATAATACAACATAGAAATATGAAGACAGGTAGAGGTAAAAATTTTAAAAATTAAAAAAATATATATATATATATAGATTCACAAGTATGCAGTTATGAATCACTGCAGATAATAGGTTGTTTTAAAGTAGAGCTTAAACAAATGGAGGGCTGGACAATAATAAGAGTGCTGCATACACATACAGGATATAAAATTTAATTCAACAGTGCTTACAGGAAAAAAAGTTTATTTATAATAATTAAATATTTAAACATATGCAGAGAGATGAAAAACAAATCACTTTAATTCTGATTCTACTGAGGAAAAAAAATAATGAATAAATGTTAGCATAAGATCCTCATTTATTTATTACATCAAATTATTTTTAAAATTTATAAATTTTACTATACATTTACAGTATAACATATATATCTGAATATTTAAGTTGATTCACAATTCTAAATTGCATTAACATTTATAGCGAATTTGGTCAGGTGGCATTGGTGAATGACCATTCAGGACATTATGCATATGTACCAATAGTCTGTATTGTATTCTGTAATGTATAGGGAGCCAGTGTAATTCTGCTAAAAAAGGGGTTATGTGACAGTGAAGTTCTTGTGACTATAAGTGCGGCTGTGTTTTGAACTCTTTGTAATTTATCAATCTGAAAAATAGGCAACCTATACAGAAGCTCATTGCAGTTGTCCAGTCTAGATGTAATTATTCTAGTTACTGATATTTATAGTCTCCCTGGTCACTAAGTAACCTTTTTAACTTTATTTGATTTCTACATAGAATGTCTAGTCGAATGATGTAGGCAGGCCAACACTAATTCCACTTAAATCCTTGCTTTTAAAGAACATATTTTGTATAAATCACATCTTGTGAGATCACATTATACTTACATTTAGGAGTCTCCGTTTTTTATTCAGGTCACATAGTCTTCCGGCTCTACTTGTACGTATGAAGTCAACCAGTCTGAAAGGATTACATGACAGTGATAATGACATGAGACAATCTATGGTATGTTATGTTGCTTGTTTAAACAAAGGAATATGAATATAAAAATAGTAATTTCATGTATTCAATACTTAGGTATAATAATGATTTTAAAATGCTTGATTTAATCATGGTATCAATTTAACTTTAAAGTCTACACAATGATAAAATTCAATTGTTTTCCAAGAGTGAGCCATTATTAATATTTATAAAAAAAAATATATACCCAAGAAAAATGTTTGCCGGTAAAAGGCAAATCTTTCTACAATTTTTCAACAATGTTTACAAAATAATTACAAATAGATGTATTTATACCATCCCCCATGGTTACCAATGTTTGATCAAAATGCTTGGTTAACTAGCTCCATTAAATAAAGCCCAAAGTCATATACAACCTTTATCTAGAGTCATAATTCTCTTGGTTGTGGGATCTGTTGCAATAATGTAACAAATGATGCAAGGGGTCTGTGGCACAGGCAAAGAAATTATTTAGAACCAAATTCCAGGTACAAACCTATTTACCATTGTCACAACTATGATGCTGGCCATAATGGTTACCATGGCGACTCATCCCTCTTGACAATATATTGCTTAAGACACGCCATTACAAAAGGCCTCTGGTGCAGGTGAGAAGATGAGGATATGTGGTATTCATTATACTGATATAATTTTACCTTGAAATATCTTACATACATAAATGGCTGTTAAAAATGCCTGTTCTTTCACTAGGCGTTTTATGTGTAGATAAAATATATAATGTTCTCTCCTAGAAATATAATAGGATCTCCTGAGATTCTGTTCTCAAACCACTTCATGATGACTGTAATCAGTAAAATTAAACTTGCACTTGATGTAAACAGTGGCACGAAAAAAAAAATATAGTGTCCTGCACACTACCATGAAATAAGAGGCTGACCATGAGTAACATTATATAATTTATTTGTGAATTATGACAAGTAAATCTTTCTTCCTTAATTGCTAATTTTTGCAAATGCAAAATATTGTACTTACCCTCATTTGGTCTTGATATAGTTAGCAGACTTAAACCGTGTTTAACACAGAACCACAACAATGAACCAAACAGGTGAAAAAGAGATACTGAGCTGAAAAGCTTGGGTGGATTTTCTACAGAACTATTGTATCCAGCCAAAATGAACTGACAGAAGGCCATAATTAATACAAATTGTGTCAAGTGACTATAAGTATCTGTAATATCCAGTGGACTCTTGTTACAGAGATCATTTTAATTAAAAAAAAAAAAACACCTTTGTTTGAGGCCAGCTTCAGCCAGCAGGTCAGGACACTGTTCAGCCTGTATGTACAGATCATCACAGCGGTACTGATAAAAGTCTGCCCAGGTCATCTGCCATGATCTCAAGGTTGTAGCGTCATTCATGAGCTGCTGGCCAACAGCCTGATCAAAACAGAAACATACAACGCATGGTTATAATAATTGTTTCTTTTTAAAAACAGGTAGTGTTTAATATTTTCCCATAACTTATATCAGTTTCAAAAAAGAAACCAAGGGGCCCATGGGCCATGACACTCAGCTGAATTTGACATACCGGTGATGCATGTACTATTATTTATGTTATGATCTGGTGAAAAATATTACTGAAATGGCCATGAACAATTAATGGGAAGAATGACTTACAGAGCTCAAAATCATACTTTTTGCCCATAATCCTGAGGAAATAGGTTACAGCAATCTTGTTCAGGGTTTCCAAAAAGATTTTACCATGCAGGAACTCCCTCGAAACTAAGTTTCTATGTCAAACTGCAATATTTTGAGATCATCTGACTTAAAGGGTACACAAATTATGTTCTTTCTCACAGCGTGCAGAATATATAGGTCACAGTTACATTATTTCAGGTTTCCAAGGAATTTTGGCAGGAACTTCCTTGGGTCATAATCAAGCTAGAAGTGTCTAGGTCCAACTGTAACAAATCAAAGAAAATCTATCTTACAGGGTGCCCAAAATCATGCTTTTTTATATATCTTGCAGAATACAGTCACAGTGACCTTATTTCATTTGTCCAAGGAGACATTATAATAACTTATTTTAACATTGAGAAAGACATTTCAAGATCAAACAGTTCACATCTGTGCAATGTTTGACTTTCTGTAACTGGAACAAATAAATCAAATCTGTCAATTAGGGTGCTCAAATCAAGTTCTTTGATTGTCACAGTGACCTAATTTTAGGATTCAAATGAGACATGCCATGGACCTCCCTGGATGTCATATTAAAAGGTTATATATCCCTTGTGCCCTGTCTGACTGTCTTGTGCTCAAAATAATTTTGTTGGCAAGTAGTTTGCAGAATAAAGATCACCAGGACCTAAATTTTGGTTCCACTGGAGATTTGCCCAAGATTTTCAATGATATTATATTAGGAAATTTTAGGCCTAAAGGATAC
Source organism: Sipunculus nudus (assembly GCA_026874595.1). Classification (NCBI taxonomy): domain Eukaryota; kingdom Metazoa; phylum Annelida; class Sipuncula; order Golfingiida; family Sipunculidae; genus Sipunculus; species Sipunculus nudus. The sequence continues at coordinate 57,233,941 of CM049311.1, read as the reverse complement.
AATTTTTGTCCTGTCGGGGTGCTCAAAATCATGTAAATGAATTTCACAGAATATAGGTAACTTTGACCTAATTTCAGGTTACCAAGTGAATCTGCCAAGGACTTCCAAGACTTGATTTTTTGTTAGAAGATTCTTGGGCTAACAAATACAATTTATGCCCATCTGACTTTCAGGTTTCCTATAGCTCGCAGATATAGGTCAAGGTGACCTAATTTCAGGTTTTGTGAACATTTACCCAAGAACTCACTGAATGTCATGTCAGACTGTCATGGCTGCTCAAAGTCATGTTTTTGGCCTGTAACTCACAGAATAGGTGACCAAGACCTAATTTCAGGTTTCCAAGGAGTTTTGTGTAGGAAGTCTCTGGCAGTTAGAAGTTTTAAGGTTGTATGCAGGTCTCAAAAATAGAGAACAGTATGTAAATATTTGAAAAAAGAGGTGCCAAAAGTCTTCAGGAACTGATGAAACTGTCAATGATCAAAATGCTTGGAATGAATCATGGTGATCAATGAGTTATTTATTCAGATACTAGAGCTTTTTGTATCAAATTTTTAATTATTCTTTGGTGTACTTCTGAGCCTCATAGCCCTGTCAACAGATGATCACATTTATAAGGGTCTCAAAATAGATTGAAAAAATGCATACAATTTGGATGGTGCTACTTAAGTCTGCAGGAAATGATGAAACACTCCATGATGAATATGCTTGCAAAGAATCATTGTGATCAATGCATTAGTTGTTCAGACACTAGAGCTTTTGTATCAAATATTGAATTATTCCTGGGGGTACTTCTAAGCTCGATAGCTGAGAGGATATGGGTAACAGAGACCTTATTTCAGGTTTTCAAGGAGATTTTTCATAGACCTCCAGGCATGTCAAATAAGAAGTTTCCAACCTAGTGGTTACAATTTGTGCCTGGTTAACAGACGGATGGGCAGACAGACGGACGACTGACAATCAGTGATCCTCTGATGACTATCAGTCAGCTGAGCTAAAAAACCAGCACAGCAGGTAGGTGGGGGTTGAAGATATGACTTACCACTGTGCATGCAACTCTCCTACAATAGGACTTTTAAAAATTTCACATTCCACAAAAAGTACACACCACTGACATTATAACCATTAAAATTTGCAAAAATTAGCAAGACCCTGTCATTGTCAAGCAGTATTGAGATACCAGTTGGGAATTTAAATTGTGTAAATCTTGTATAGGTACCTAATCCTGTATTTTGTGAAAGATATTTTAACTGTGGAGACTGATGCATCTGTCATGTTAAGCTAATAGAGATATTTGCATAAAGCAAATCCCTAGGGTGCTATTAATCCAAGCAAACAAAGGAAATTATAGTAAAATTATATTACTGCCGTGACTTTTAGAAGTGAGCTTGCATAGCCCTCAAGTTCTTGTGCTTGCTGTATTACTGGAAACTGGAAAATCTTCAGTTATTTTACACGCATTGTAATATTTTGATATGACTTATGCAAATAAAGGCATTCAGCATCAGAAAAAGTGAAGTTGGGGCCCAAGCCTGTCACATATATATTGTCCTATAAGGGCTCGCACCGGCTCACTCACCAATGACTCATGAGGAGAAAATAGTTTGTTTACAGGGTTTTGGCCTCCAAATATTGCAAGGAGAAATAACAGCAAAGTCTGCATTGAGTACTGAAGATGCAACACCAAGCCAAACGCAAAAAAGAAATCCAAATATTGCCCCAGGTTAACTCCAGAAGGCCACATACCAAGGCCAGGAAGGGAAGTCAGGGGAGCCTTAAGAGCAGCAGGAAGATGCCAACTGTCCACCATTAGAACCTTTACACTACCTTCACCCACATACAGACAGTATGGTATTGTCTAGAACCCTTTATTTTGATGATAACGAGTTGCTTTTAGCTTCAACATTAGCGGCAGCTGGAGTTCTATAATTTTAATTTATGTGTTGCTCATTGCTATCCCGGGAATCTATACCTGGCTTGGTACCACTCAACTGTCCAGGAAGACCACTTGAAACTTCTTCAGGTTTAAGCACATATTTCATGCATGGATTTTGAAGCAATTTTTCACACATGTTAATTTACCTATACATGCACCCACATGGGTTTTATTCTTCAGGGATATGTACTAGCTTAGCAGTCAGTTGTTGACACTTTTGCAGCTTGCAGCAGACTGTCAGCAGCACCAGAGTTGGTGATTGATTTAAGGTCAGTGACCCATTACTTTGTCTGGTCATCACAATATGTGGATCATTCAACATTTTTATTTCATCTAGGGTTGTACAAAAGACTTTAGCAGGTTCTCTAATCTCAATGTGTCTGGCCTGCCAGACTAGAAGTACCCTCCCTAATATCCTGAAGGACCAGACACAAAGTCACTAGCTGTATGACAAATATGATCTTATACAGTTTTTATATTCTACAGATGTCAGGTACCAAAGTCATTGCAATCAAACCCGTGATGATTGGCTGATGATTAAAGGTGAATTCAAATATCACAAAAGATTAATAAAGAGAGTGAAGGCTATAACATAGATTTAAACCATTTAGTGTAGTACCTTTTATTTAGATTAATGAAATAGAACTTTGCTTTAGGTTATACTGCCATAAGTTTTTCAAAAAGAACTTTAACTAACACCTATACGTATCAGCCATCTAAAGAACCAAACCTATCACTTGAAAATTTTTTAAATTTTTTCAATATCTTCTTTTACATCAAGCCTGTCTAGTTATATACTATTCTGTGTAATATTTTATAACATATAAAATGAATCTTATCTTATCTTACAACACTAGTGGAGGCCATGAGAGTGGGTTGTGGTGGCCCATCTAGGGCTGGTGGTTTTCTCCGGGTTCTCCAATTTCCTTTACCTCCAGATACTATGAGCCATGAAGGGTGCCTCAATTAGTTAAAATAACTATTTGTATGATCCATGTAAAATAAATGTTTATATAATATTAAAGGTGCCCATTCAACTACCTTTACAAAAAGAATTTATGTGATTTCAGGCTTTCTCTGTGTATATATTAATGATCTACAGGTAATTTTGGTTGTGAAAAGTTCTTATAATGCCTTCGTGAAGGATATATGAACTTGTTTATCAACAAAATGTTTTTAAACACAGCAATGTTGCATTCTAGGAAAAACATGTAACCTAAGGTAGTAGGTTGCGAATATGTGGAAGTAAAAAGGTCACTAGTTGCAAAATGCCATTTGCAGTTTATTAAGCTCTCTATGGCTAAATATATGACTCGCTGCCAGATGCCCTTGTTGAAATAGTTTAGATTATTTTGGCAGGCCCCAACATATTATAAAAGCTTTGATATAAACAAAACAAGCAGCCTGTGTGCAATGATATCAACATTTTCAGGACTTTTTTTTTATTAAAATCTCCAAGTGATTACCTTTAGTTTATAAAGGTCAGATAGGTGATAGGGCCCCTTTAGAGCAGTACAGTTGATACACCTGTTAACCATCTCTTTATATCTACACATGTTTCTAAAGCACTGTTTCTCTGGCTTGGTACCCTTGGTTGAACATTTAGAGGATTAGACATTAAATCCTAGACCAATCAAATTGCTCAAGAAACTGAAGCTGAATTTATAAACAACTAGATATTTCTTGGCACCGCAAGTGCCATATAGTATCCCCAGACAATTAAACCCCCCCCCCCCTTTAAGAATAGGCCCCCCATCTTCAGCAACAATTAATATCAGACCACACTCATAGAAAAGGTCACTCTCATAGAAAAGGTCATGACCACAATTTCAATATACATCATCCCACAACACATGTCTATGTATATGCATAATATGAAAGAAATCTGTCCATTAGTTTTTGACTTATAATGCTCACAGTACTGTTAAGTGGCAATGATGGCTCCCAATTACAGCCCAGAATAATGGAAAATTTGATAAAAACAAACTGCAACTCTCAATATCTACAACACTGATGATTTTTGGCATACATATTGATCAAGAGGTGTTCCTTCAGTTCCTGCAGACTGTATTTTTTTAAAATGTTTTTCTCTATTTTTGAGACCTTTAAGGATGTAGTTATCTGTCAACAGGGTACAAAACGTAACGACTGGACCTAGAATCTTCATTCTTGATACACAGGGAAACCCATGAAAAGTCTCCATGGAAACCTGAAATTAGGTCTCTGTTACCCATATCCTTCAAGCTATAGGACTACGAAGTATCCTTCAGAACAATGGACAATTTGATACAAAAACTGAAGTATCTGAACAACTAATACAGAGATCACCATGATTCTTTGCATGGATATTGATTATGGAGTGTTTCATCAGTTTCTGCAGACTGGTGGTGCCACCTATATTTTATTCAATTTTTCAAATTTGTTTCTCTATTTTTGAGACCGTTAAGGATGCTGTCATCTGTTAACGTTACACAAAGTGTAACAACAGGACGTAGAATCTTCATTCTTGTCATGCGAGGAGGCCCATGAAAAGTGTCGGTGGAAACCTGAAATTAGGTCTTTGTAACCCATATCCTTCAAGCTATAGAACTCGAAGTATCCCTCAGAATAATGGAAAATTTGATACATAAGCTGAAGTATCTGAACAACTAATGCAGTGATCACCATGATTCTTTGCATGGACATTGACCTTTAAGTGTTTTTATTAGTTTCTGAAGACTGGTGGAACCACTTGTATTTTTTTTTAAGTTTACACATTTTTTCTCTATTTTTGAGATATATAAATACAGTCACAATCTTGGCCTGTTGGTTAATCTGTTTGATGCTTCAGTTGAATGGGTATATACTACCATTTAGATGATAAAATTTCCTTTTGCGAATGTCTTCCCAGTCAGCTGAGCGTCATGACCCATGGGTCACTTGTTTCATACATTATCACGGTCCAGCATCACAGTCTATGTGTCTGCTTAGCATATAACAAGATTGTGTTACAAGAGGTAAACATAACAGCTCCCAGCCACTGATGGTGACACAACAGGTTTCCGTTGCATCACCAGCCCACCAAAGGGCTAACATTATGTTGTTTGTCGAAAGGCCCGTAATAAAAAATAACCATTCTGGAAAGCATGAAGCCCTTGTAACATCAATAACTGATTTATTTGGCTAGAGAGAAATGAAGCATTAACAGCCTGGTAGATGATGATGATCTTGCATTTGGTGGCAGTCCTGTATAATGCTTTACGCCTGTGTACTGTCATGTTCATATTTTCACTTCCTTGGTGCAAAATAGTGCTGAGAACAGAACAAAAACGTTTTTCAAATACACAATACACAAAGATGTACCGAACATTAATCAATGGATGTGTGTTAAATCTCACAGTTGTGTATGGAGCATTATAATCACAGTTAACTGCAGGTGCAATCTATGGACTCCACATTACATCAGTCACTGAAAAAAAATTGAGGAGTCCATTCTTATGCCTTGACAGCTCCAAGAAAAAGAGAAAAAACATGAAAGTAATAGAGTAGAAACACCAGCTGGAAGTTTGAAAACTATTGATTTGTGAAGTTGAGCAGTATGGTAGTGCCATTTAGGCCCTCTGACAATGGAAAGTCTCCGACCAGTGTCAGAGTGCCTTTACATCTTGTATGCATGCTGCATTATAAGGCTCAATGAGAATGCAAATATTTTCATCATTTTTATTCGCGCCTCATGGCCTACAGATACCCTGTCACTTAATATAAACCAGACCAATAATTTGCTATGTTTGCATACATTCTAATAAGATTAACTATGAGCAAGAAAAATATGTTTCGACTAACCATATTGATAAATCCCCCTGCATTTTGTGTTGGATATCTGACTGCATGAACAAAAACATGTCTTTACTGAATGATTGCCAACTTGTAGGTACCACCACAATTGATACGTCACCATGGAGATTGATTTACACTTTGGTTTGAGAGCTATCATGAATTCATTTGTGCGTATGCATCACTTGCAGCCTAATGTTGAGATGACCGGCTGTTTACCACAGTATTGAGGCAATAAGATGGATGGCCTTTTAAGCATATTTCACCTGTATGGCTTGTGTCAAGAACAGAGTTAGCAGCTAGCCTAGGAAGTCATGTGTTCATGGCTAGGAGTATTTGGCCACCATCAGGCCCTGTGCACACTATGTTTTTGTTTTGTGCCATACAACAATTGCTTCTGTTGCAAATTTATTTACCTAGAGTAAATTAATGGTTTAAAATGAAAAATACTGACAAATAAAATCATATTTCTAGGAGAAGAGGCTACACTTCATACATATTAAACATGCCTGATATATGAACAAGTTCCTTTAAGTTATTGCACTTCAGCATTTACTGGCCATCAATGACAATGGAAAAACCTAATCTTTGTCAAATGTGTTGGATATCTGTTCCCTTGATATCAGAATTTCATTTTAATAACATTCTTTGGACATACATACCTGAGAAAAGAACAGTTGCAAAGTTGATCCAAAAGGCACAGGCCATAGGCCAGTGCAGGTTTAGTTCAATCAGTTAGTACATGCCTCATTACATTTGTTTCTAAGCAAGACACTGATGACATCTGGTAGAAAAACACTGGTTTAATTTGGGATAACATGAAATAAAACTAGAATATCAGCAAAAGCTGACAAAAGGCCTCAGCCAAAAAGAGCAGTATTTATGGGTGGTAACAGTAACAATTACTCATGTAATATTTGTTCTCACATGGATGTATATCTCTACATATGTCTCTTGTTCAATCGGAACTAGAGAGGTATGTTGTAACTTTGAAAGTCTGGCTCCAGTCTGACTTTTATTATACATCAGCACCAAAGAAATAAAAATCCTACGGTAATTCCTTTTCGAGATATCCTGCTACAAGGTAAATGTTAACACACACCGGACGGACGGATGGCTTGGGTGACGACAATAGCCCTTCAGCCTCTAAGGCTTGGGGCAAATAAAACTGCTGTGCTGAGTGCTATTTCATAATGAAGAACAAATGAAGGTGTGGGAATAGCCCTTATAAACACCCTAAAAATTTGGCTATGATTCTCTATTTGAACCCTGGCTGCTCTCTTCGTGAGCACCTGCCTTCTACACTGGCTCAGCCTCTGGGTATGGCACCCCTTCATTCATGTTCTGTCATTCAAAAGTGAATAATACTGGAAGTAGAAGGAAAACACTACCAATCCTGGATCCAGAAGAATACATCTGTTGAGTTCTTTATGATACCAGGTAGGGCTATTACCAAACATCCCAGTAAATGCTCAAGAGTCTGCCATTTTTTTAAATTCATGCACAATTATTTCCATACAGCAATATCGCCGCTTCACAATTGTTAATGGAAGTCTTATTTAAGCTAGCTAACATAGAGCCTTTTTAATTTAAAAGCAATGAATGAATGAAATAATCTCTTATTAGACTGAACGTTAGCTAATAACGAGTCATGCAGTAATTTGCTGGGTCCTCAATGAGACTGCGTAAAAGCCAGAGGTCCCAAAGTAAATGGTTTATAGCAAATGATACATTAGCACTGTAACAAATTTAAAACAAAATATTATGTATACACATTAATCAACATGCAAACTGATTAAGATTTGCTTAATACTGCCATGCCATAAAGTGAATGGATTAATTTGTCTCGTAAGCTGCCTGGTGATACACAGCCCTAATATATCTAGAAAAATCATCTTACCATGTTCTGATAAGGTAAATCAGTAACCTTTCATTTTAATTGAAAAAAAGTAGGAAACTAGAAATGTGCACTCAGAGAGCACAGACCTCCACCAAGGCACCTCATTACCCCCATATGGCAATGTCAGAAATACAGCGTTTTTCCTTTTAAAAAAATTCCTAGATCCAGATGCTGATCCAGATCACCCCCAAAATTTAACCAATTTATTCTTGTATCATTATCAAGCTTTCCTGAAAATTTCATTAAGATCACTTTATAACTTTTTGAGTAATTTTGCTAACACACAAACAGACATGCAAAAACCATCGCCGGCAAAAACATAACCCCCACCACTTTGCAGAGGTAAAAATTCAGAATGAAGGTGAAAACAACACTGCAATTAAAGAATGGTGTTCTTTTATTGATGCTTTTTAAGGATTATTACTCTCATTTTCTTCACATCCTTTCAGTTTTAACTTGCTGTAAGAAAACTTGTCATAACAGTCTCACAAACTTACAACTGTTATTTTAACAAAATGGTTCACACAATATTGTTTTTACTGTAAGGACATTACTGATGGCCTTTTTCTGGGTGGACGCTTGCTGAGTCGATGGTTTATGGACTGTTTACCTGCCATAGAATCCAGATAAACGTCTCTCTGGATTCCAAGGTGACAGATTGAATCAGATTACTGTAATGACTGACAGCTGCAAGTGAATTTGTCACACCTGGGTATCATGAAACCTGATTAGAGAGAGTCAATATTATTTCCTAAACGTTAATTATCTCACACCCACAACTGGACAAGTGAAAGCCATGATTCTAACCACAGATTCTGCCTACATAACAATATCCCTATTTAATTCTGCAAGTGCAATGAAGTCTTCCTTCTTCAGCTTGGCTGTACATAGACCACAAAAATAATTTGCATGACTATTGCCATGAGCACTAGAGTGATAATGAGGGCTTTAATTGTATATCCTGCAGACTATGGTTTTCATTCTCACGTATTCAGTCAGACAGGGCTAGGTTATATTTGATCAGATCAATGTAGGTGGCGCCACTAATACCTCAATTTCAGATATGACTTGTATGAAAAACATTAGCATTAAATTTGGTGATGATAGCTCCAGCCGTTTCTGAAATATTAATTTTAGTATGCTTTTTTGAACAGATTACTAAGTTCAACCTCGGTCGAACATCACTGAACTGGAACCATTTGAACAAACTTGAGAGAGATTGTTCCAGGGAACATTTCTGTGAAAAAATGGACAATTTGGCTGGACAGTTTCAGAGAGGAAGATTTTTAAAGGTTTTTAAGCTTTTTCTCTATAAAATCCAAATTAATGCAGATACCCAATAATAAGCTCTAGGGTCCCAAGTTTCACATGTGACTAATTCTTACATGTTATTTGGAGCTGCTAGCTCTGACAGTTTCTGACTTAGCCATGTAGAGCAGACAGCCAGCCCTAGATGGCGGACGGCAGACTGGATGGCGGACGGATGACGCCATTGCATAAGCTCACAGGTTCGCTAAAAATATAAAAAGAAATGAAAATAATACATTTTGTAAGACTGATCCTTCTATCACTTGTTTCAAGTAACTGGGTCATTTTATTTAGTGTAACCAGACTGTATCTAAGAATGTGTAAGTAAAAATGCCTAAAATCAGCGTTCAGTGGGTCATCCATCTGAGAGACTTTTCCTGAAGAATGTGCTGTAGATAACAATATCTAATCTTCTGGGTCAGAACCTACAGGTTTCAATACATATATTGATGTGCAGCATGAGTTCACAATAAAATGCCCATACAAATCATACTTTGAGCTGCTGTGGGTTATAACACTGTAAAAGTGCTCTCAATATCTAGGCCTTTCTAGGCTCTGTGGGGTCTGCCAGGCTGGAAATGAAGGACCATGCTGACCTCAACAATATAAACAAAGCCAGGGACTGATTGAATCAAATATGTTCACACTCAAGAGCTTTGAGGTCCCAGCCTGTAGAAAACAAGCCCCGTCCCCTAGCATATTAACTTGCAGCCAGGGGCTTATGATTTAAACGGTTGACAGGAGACTTATTTGTCACATGCAGAAGTTATCCACTGCTGCATGGACCACATTGCTGTCAATAAGGCCCCCTACTGTGTTGAAATAAACAGTGCCTGAGGTGAACACATGAAGATGATTAAGCTGATATATACTCTGCAACAAACTCCCCTATTCCCCCCCCCCCATGAAGTAAAATAAACTTCATAAATCTGTTATCGAAGATTTTGTGTTGTGTGTTAGTATTTCATTTCACTTGTTGAATAAACCTGTACCTTTCTCCATTTAGGGTCAAGGTATAATCTCTGAATACATTCTTAGTTGTTTGTTTATGCAGCTTAATTAAGTTCCCTTTGTTCATTTTTGTACCTGCTACAAGTTAATATGAATGTGTACATTCTTACTTACTGTAAGCTGGTTGATCATTAAGCTTATAATTTTTAAAATCTAAAAAAATAATCTCATTCTGCCATGAATATATGTTGTCTTAATTCATATAAGCCTTTTTGGTTGTTTTCTCATTTGTTGTATTTTGTTTGTGCCATTTATATATGTGCCATATTGCATAGTCAATTTTTGTTTGTGCCATTTATGTATGTACCTCTTTTGCATGTGCCTTTATTGTTTGTGCCATTTATGTATGTGCCATTTTTGCAGTTCCATTTTTATATGTTCCATTTTTTTGTGCTATTTATGTATGAATCATTTTGAAGTGCAATTATAGCTTGTGGCATTTAGGTATGTGCATTTTTAGCTCAGCTGACTGTAAGTCAACTGAGGTATAGGAATGGTGCTTTGTCCGTCGTCCGTCCGGCTGTCTGTTAGCAGGGCACAAATCGTAACTGCTGGTCCTAGAAACTTCTTAATGAACCTCCAAGGAGGTCAATAAAAAATCTCCTTGGAAACCTGAAATTAGGTCACTGTGACCTATATCCGCCGAGCTATGGGGCTTCAAAGTACCCCCCAGAATAATCAAAAATATAATACAAAACCTCCAATATCTTGATAATCAATGCATGGATTGTCATGAATCTTGCCTTGAATATTCACCATGACTAGTTATGTTAGTTCCAAAAAAGTGGTGGTGCCACCTGTACTTTTTGTTATTTTAACAAATATTTTTCTATTTTTCCCCCTATAAAATGACAACAATCATGTCAGTTTCTCAGCTGTAATTACATCTAGTGTCCCAAAACTTGGTGTGTTTACTGATCACAAGTGGATGCCATATAGTAATCACCCTTTCTGACTGTCTGTTTGTCAGTCTGTTTGTCCATCGATCCATCCACACAAATTTGTTTCCAGATGATAACTCCAGGTTGTATTGACACATGGAATTCAAACTTGACTTACGTATGGCCCACCACTAAAGCAAGAACCTATATAATTTTGGGGTCAGGAGGTCAAAGGTCAAGGTCGCAGGACTCACTTATTTAAAAAGATTTTGGCTGCATTTAAAGCCAAGCTTTTCATCCAAAACTTTCCATTTTGTGCATTTAGCTGACTTGCTAGTATGGGGAGACCATAAATGAATTTTAGGTCACATGGTCAAAGGTCAAGGTCACAGGGGCAATCTGTTCACAAATTAGTTTCCAGATGATAACTCCAGTTTAGTTTGACATATTCGTTTCAAATTTAACTTATAGATGACTCGCCACTAAAGTAAGAACTATGTCGATTTTTGGGGTCCAACTATCAAAGGTCAAGGTCACAGGACTCATTTCTTAAAAAATAATGCATATGCATTTGAAGCCAAATTTTTCATCGCAAACCTTCCATCCTCAAGATATTGCTAACCTGCCAATAGGGGAAGATTCTGTTCAGTTTTTGGGTCATGAGGTCAAAGGTCAAGGACACAGTACCTACTTATTTAGAAGGATTGTGGATGCATTTTAAGCGAAACTTTTCATCCCAAACCTTCCATCTTGCACATATAGCTGACTTGCCAATAGGGAAAGAACCTGATCGATTAGGGGGTCACAAGGTCAAAGGTCATGGTCACAGGGGCCCATCTGTCCACATATTTGTTTCTGGAAGATAACTCCAGTTTGAATGGACATATTGGTTTCTATTTTGACTTATGTATGCTCCACCAATAATGTAAGAACCCTTTTGATTTTGGGGTCATAAGGCCAAAGGTCAAGGTCACAGGACCCACTTCTTTGTTGATGTATTTTTAGCCAAATTTTCTGTCCCAAACCTTCCATCTTCCAGATTTTGCACACCTGCCAATAGTGGAAGTAACTTATGGATTTTGAAGGTCACAAGGTCAAATTTCAAGGTCATGGGGGCCATCTATCCATATATTAATTTCCAGATGATAACACCAGTTTGGTTTGAAATATTGGTTTCAAACATGACTTATATAATGGCCCACCACTAAAGTAAGAACTGTTGATGCTGGGGTCATGAGATCAAAGGTCAAGGTCACAGGACCCACTACTTTAGAAAGATTGTGGATGCATTTTAAGCCAAACTTTTCCTCTCAATCCTTCCATCATCGACATGTGGTGCACCTGCCAAAAGGGGATGTTTCCTTTTGATTTTGGTGTCATTATGTCAAAGGTTAAAGTCACAGGGCCCATCCATTCACAAATTTGTTTATGGATGATAACTCCAGTTTGGGTAGACATGTTGACTTCAAACTGATCACAGGACCAATATTTTGGAAAACCTCATAAACATCCATCCTTATAGACAAATGCAGCTGAGCGTCGAGACCCATGGGTCCCTAGTTACTTGTGACAGTTTTTTGTGCAATTTATGAATGTGCCATTTATGCATGTGCCATTTTGTTTGTGCCATTTATGCATGTGTCATTCTCTTCCACACCAATCCCCGACATTGGATGTGGAAAGACCATGATGTGACCATCACTGGCAGACAAGTTCTATTTGTCATTTCAGAAAGCAAAGACCATGCAAACTTGGGTTTTTAAGAACATCCACTCAGCCCCTGAAGCACCAGGAACCAGCTGTCAACAGCCAGTATCTCAAGGCAGGCTGATATATGCTGAATCCCACAGCCACATGGCTGGTCTATTCTGGGCATCTCAGCAGGCTGTATATAGAGCCTGGAGGTGGAAGATCTATTCCTGCCCAGGATGAGGACTTTAAGTCAAGCCACTGTCTGGTTCCGATCAGATTGGCAGCCCAGCCAGTCTGGGGGATCCCAGCAGTCTGGGTCCTCCTACTAAATGACTCAGCATTATACTTTCTAAAACATCCCCCTAATCCTCAATGAAGGTCTACACTCCTGTTGGGGTTACCGTCTTCAGCTGCCATGTTAATTACAAGATGTAGATCGGTGGGTATGGTGGGGAAATTGTGGCCTGAATGAGAACCTAGACAGCCACGAGGAAAGAACTGCCTATCATACAAAATCCTTATAATGTTAGACTACACTCAAAGAAACTACTGAGCACCCTGAGGTTTAAAGGAAGTGCTGCTCCAGCTGACTAAATCCCTTTCAGTAGGCCTGAAGACGTTTATTGTGTATGTCCAGAGATTTTACGATCACAGACCACCTGGAGGGTTCTTTACCATGCAAATGAAATAAATATAACACAGCCTTTTGGCTTCTTCTACCCTAACATTGTTTCTGCAAAGTACATTACAAAATTGATGACAAAATGTAATACATTTTACTACAAAAATGATACCACAGTCTAGCAAAATGCCAATTACATAATGAAGTTTGTCAGAACGTGTGTAAGAATGGAAAAATGGCCTATTTTGTGTAGAGTTATAATGAGTGAAAGAGAACTTATAAAATAGGTCACAAAGAGGAACATATCAAATGTCCAGCTTTCTAAAAATTTAAGCACAAACAAACTTCAGCATTTAATGTTCATGATTCATTCTTTAATGAAATGACTTTTTACACAAGATTAAGCAAAATATATAATTTATTTTTTTTACAAATACTTGACATTCTATAACTACTTGATCACTTCTAGCACATACAATTACACAGGGACTCTTGAATCCTTATTAGGTTTACGAAATCTCATTCCTCTTCAATAAAACATACCACTCACATGTCATTTACCAATTATTTGTAACAATTAAAGTACTAGTAATAAAAAAGTATTGTTATATATGAAGTACTTTTAACTATTATAATCTCCTTTGATTCAAGCTATGAATCAATATTCAGTTTTCTCTTAGGTAGACTGTAGAATTTTAAAAATAATTTTATTAATCCGCTCATGTCTCTGGCCTATTTTCTTTGCAGTCTTTTTAAGTCTGGTTTTCCTTCAATTGAATCTTCCTGCACCAACTGTGGCTGATGGCCTGTATTCCCTCTTGGCACAAGTCCTGCATAAATCAGTTTTTAAGCTCAGTTTCCATCAGTCCTTTAATACTTTTTCTTCACTTCTTCTCATCTTTTACACAGTTTCCTAAATAAGGTTTCAATTAGTTCTTCTGTAGTTTTTCACCAATTCATGTCTTCTATTTCACCAGATCTATGCATTTCAGCAGTTCTTTCTCATTCCAATTTTTTCAGCATTTCATTTTACTGTAACCTCCTGTCCTTTTAGTTTAAGCTTGGATTGATGTTGACCACAGACTTACTTTAGAACTTTTAATCAGCATGGCAGCAGATTAAATTAATTAAAACACATACCTAAACATTAAGCAACAAGTGACCCATGGGTCATGATGCTCAGCCGACTGACATGTTGACAATATGTCCTTGCACAGGGAACTAATTAAGATAATGTAGGTGGCATCACTGTGCATGCATATTAGCTGAAGTTCATCAAGATAAGCACAACAACTTTCCTGAGGAATCTGGCAATTTGTGTGTATTTTGCATTATTTCTGGGGTGCTCAAACATACCCCAAAACTCTGAGACTATATGTCACAGTGACCCAATTTCAGGTTTCTGGGGAGAACTTTTGAGGAACTCTCAGGATGTCAAGTTAGATGATTCTGGGTCCAATGGTTATGATTTGTTCCCTACTTTGTATAAAATTTTCAATTATTTGGGGGGTTGCTTATAAGCCCTATAGCTCAAAGAGTATGGGTAACAGAGACCTAATTTCATGTGTCCAAGGAGACTTTTCATGGACCTCCATGGATTTTTAGTGAGAAGATTCTAAGTCCAATGGTTATAATTTGTGTCCTGTTTGGTATCAAATTTTCATAAATGCTGGGGGATGCTTATAAGCCCCATAGCTCAGGGAATATGGGTAACAGAGACCTAATTTCAGGTTTCCAAGGACTTTTTTCATGGACCTCCCTGGCTGTCAAGTAGAAGATTCTAGGACCAATGGTTACGATTTGTGCCCTGTTAACAGATGACCGCATCTTTAAGGTGTCAAAAATAGAGAAAAAAATTGAGTTAAAAATTTGAAAAAAAATCCAGGTGGTGCCACCAGTCTGCAGAAACTCATGAAACACTCGATGATCAATATCCATGCAAAGAATCATGGGAATCAATGCATTAGTTGTTCAGATTCTTGAGCTTTTGTATCAAATTTTCCTTAATTCTGGGGGTACTTTGGAGCCCCATAGCTTAAAGAATATGGGTAACAGAGACCTCATTTCAGGTTTCCAAGATTTTTATGGACCTCTCTGGGTGTCAAATAAATAGATTCCAGGTCCTCAGGTTACGATTTGTACCTGGTTAACAGATGGACAACGGACAAAGAGTGACTGCTAAAGCTCAGATGACTGACACTCAGCTGAGCTTAAAATTGGATCCCAGTTTATCTGTTAAATGAAGGTGGATAATATTTATGTATAGAACAAATAAAACAAAAATTTTTAAGTGCTAGTACGTATCATCTGAGACATGGAGCATATTGTGGATGTAAGTAAAGAACAAACATACTATTATCTATTCAGAAAACAACCTTCAGATTTTATTTAAGGTAAAATTTTCTCTATTTAATTACTTCATTATATCAAACATGTATTCAAAAATTGAAATATAGATGGTATTACAGACACTGCAGAGCATGGAAACTTGTTGTACAATCCTGTGAGTCATTGCCTGAACAATTAGGTTTCTGCACACTGTATAACAGGGCAGAAACACAATCATCCTCCCATCAACCAGACTCATAAAAAGGCACCTTATATATAGTCCTAGGTGTACACCAGATTGATTAATTATTTAAGAAAATAAGTCACAGAAAATAAAGTCACAAATTCGTAGGAAATAAAAGTCACAGAAAAAAGTCACAAACTTGGGAAAGAAATAAAGTTCCAGGTTCATGGAGGAAATAAGTCAAAGGAAATGAATTATTCAATTAAAAATACCCCTTAAATTCAAACTTTACAAGAAGTTTTAAAATTCTAACTTTTTCATAAATATAAATAGCCCTTTTTATATTTTTGCTGTAATTTTCCTAGTTTTGAAAATTTAAACAAATCAAACTATATCAAAAATTAATAATTACCTAGAGACTTGTGACAGCTCTGACATGCATACATAAACTTTAATTTGTAAACTTAAAACAAACAAAACATATTTATCATTAAATAATAATAAGTGGCTTTGTAATGTTTTGAAAACATCATATCTCAGGCAGAAAATAATATATTCAAGATATTTCAAGTACAAGTGTTTATTCTGGATTTCATCAGCTTTAATAAAGCATTTAAAATATTAACAAGTGACCCATAGGTCATGACGCTCAGCTGCCAAGCATGACCTGCGATATCATGGGCTGAGATTCACAACTTCCAGTTAAATTTTGAAGACCCAATTTGCCAATATGTTGAAATTTTCTACGACAACAGAAATATGTATCATCTGTGTCTGGTTAAAACACAGTGAATTTATGGTCAGAGGAAAAATATTGATTGTTAAGCTATCAGCAACTATTCCCAGAGCTTGCTTGATACCTGTCAGTCTCAAAAGGAACACCACAAAGGGCAAATATAAGATCAACATATATAGCAAAAATCAAGGAAATCCATGCAAGAATTATTGAGAAATGGGTGCTTCTGTTTAAATTTTATTTAATACAATTAAGCCAACTGTACTGCACCTGTATAAATGATGGTAATATTCATTAAGAAATATTTGACCCAATCCTTTGCAAGATAAGATTAATATACTTCCAACTGCATTCACTTTAACAGTTCTTGAGATAATATGATCAAAAGGAATATGGTTGCCTGGTGGCCATATTCAACTTCTGACAGGTCTGAAATCAGACAACAAACATTCTCTAAATTGGCTCAAACACTGAAGAAAAATCACTGAAACTGCACTGAAAAAAAGGATTTCTAAGGTGGCTAACTGGCAGACAAAATGGATTTCTGACAAGTCAGACATTTGATATCACACATCCTCCAATAAGAGACCAAACTTGGGGCAAATTCTCCAAAGGATGGTACAGTAATGAATGTCCAAAACAAATCAAAAGGCATGTTAAGGCCCTCATATCAGATTTATAGATATGCAAATATAAAGAGTGTAAGTCTAATAATTTTTATTATTACTCTGCTTTTCAATGGGGTCAGCAGGGTAGGTAAACTGCAAAACCTGAAAGAAAGGAAATGCAGAAAGCATGACTAAGAGTCTTGTAATGAAAAAAAAGCCATCCAGGTACATATCCACATATGCTTTTATATGTGGTGATTTATATATAAATATTCCGATATCTAGGAAACTAAGTTTATTGCTATGATTCCATAAAATAAACTGCAAAATGTTCCCATCTTCCCATCCCATCTTAAAAATCAGTAGCTAAACCTTAATAATGTACTCTCATAGTCTAAATGCCTGGCTGAAGCATTCCGACAACTGTGTTTTTGTTATGCAGTAACAAGGTACTTATCACTCAGCCTTATCACTTAATAGGCTGATACAAAAGGGAGTCATATGTCACCAGTGTCACTCACAATTACAGTGACACAGTGATATGTACCAGCTGGATTGCAATGGTTATATATAAAAGAAAAATAGAGATGGTCTACAAAATAAGTTATTGCAAACATCCCTGACCAATGACCTTGGCCTTTTGCCCACATATCAACTGGATTCTTTCTAAATGATGGGTAACTACTAACCACTTAAATCTGGTGTAATTACTTGGCAACCAATGAGTGAATAACTTTGACCTGCAACCTTTAACCTCCTGACCAGCTGACCCCAAAATCAATCAGTTATTTCTTCAAGCAAAAAGACCCATAAATATGAAGTTTAGATCAAATTGAGTGATGCATAGATGTGGCATATGTGAAAGACTGAAGGTTTGGGTTGAACAGTTTCACCAGAAATATGTTCACAAGCATTTAGAACAATTAAGTATTGTGGCCTTGACCTTTTGAACTCGACATCAATAGGCTTCTTCCCCTATTGGTAGGTAAGCCATATATGTCAGATGGAAGGTATAGATTGAAATGTTTGCCTGAAAATGTCTCCACATTAGAAGAGGGTGCGGTGAACTTGACCTTTGACCTGAAAATCAACAGGTCTTTTCCACTGTTGGCAGAGAATCAATATCAGTGCTGGAAGGTTTGGAATGAAAGGTCTAGCTTGAAATGTGTCCACAACCTTTTCAAAGAAGTGGATCCTGTGACCCTGACCTTTGACCTTGTGACCTCAACATCTATAGGATTCTTCTCCCACTTAGTAGGTGAGCTATATGTGATAGATCTAAGAATTGGGATGAAAGGTTTGGCTTAAAATGCATCCACAGGCTTTTCAAAGAAGTTGGTTCTGTGACCTTGACCTTTGACCTTGTGACCTCAAAATAATTATGGTTCTTCCCCTGTTGGTAGGTGAGCTGTATGTGAATGATGGAAGGTTTGGGATGAAAATTTTGGCTAAAAGAATTATTTCTGGGGGGTGCAAACACACCCCATAACTTCGAGAATATAGGTCGCAGTGACCTAATTTCAGGTTTGCAAGGAGATCTTTTTAGAACCTCTAAGACTGCAAAGGGTTCATGGCCCTAGCCCCTTCGGTTACGATTTGTGCCCTGCTAACGGACGGACGGCCGGCCAGACGGCCGGCCAGACAGATGGAAGGACGCCGGACAGTGACCTTGTTTAAGACTTCTACACAGTGAAATGTTAAAAAGAATCTGTTTTTTCATCACTGTATAATCTTCCCCACTGCTGGGTAATAATGCCGAAGAACCTAGCTCCAACAGGTGTACCTATACGAGAGTGAAACATGACTTCAGATCATTATAGTCTTTCCATCAAGCCCCAGGAGAACTCACCCTGGGTGGAGACAGGTTGCGAAAATCTCACAGCTCCTATGCTGAGATTCAAACTCCTGACCCATGGGCGTGTTTAGAAGGGGGCGCAACAGGCACGCGCCCCCCCCCCTAAAATCTGTTCAACAATTATTTAAGGAGGCACTCAATTTCGTAAATGGTCAGGGCGTACCGAAACCTTTTGCAAAATAAGCTCACAAAGTCCTATTTGTAAGGCCCAGGCCCAAGTTACTAGTTTTAACTTAACACCATAGGATGACACGCTTTGGCGGCTATAATGGACCAAAAAATCCTCATTGGACGCTGCTGCTCATGCATAGGACATATCGTGTTATGCATGGAGCACGACAGTCCTGGTGGTAATAGCCAATAGATACCAGTTCCAACTTCTGTGACTGGTTCAAGTAACGTCAATGTGTGGTGTTCTATCCCCACCATGGTTTATCTGCTTTAAAGCAGGCCCTTTGAAAGGTGGGGTCAGCAGGCACAAGGTACCGGAACCAGAACTGGAACAAGGGGGCCCCAGATCGACCAGGAATTTCCTATAGTGTAGAAAAATATGTTTTGAAATGTACAAGTCTCATATAGTTTTTATTTTAGTTCATATGAATTTTAGTTTGAAGACCCCGTGAGGGTGCGGGATGGTAAGGTGTGTCCTATAAAGGGCAAAAGGAATGCAGATCATGTCTGCCATTTGAGAAGCATGTGTACGGAGTTTTTAATCGACACTGAGGGGCCTATATTAAAGGACCTGTATTAAAGGACCAGGAATTTTCTATAGGACCCAATGAAATGTTTGAAAATATAGAAGTCTCACTAATTTTTATTTTAGCCTATAGGAATTCCCAATAAGGCACAAGATGCTTAAGTCACTTGTTTTACGAAACGTAAATATAGAGTTTCTAATATAGTGAGTGATCCGAAGGGGCCCGGGCCCGTCAGGCATTTCCTATGTGAAGAACACCAGTAAATACTTGAAAATGAGAAAATCTCTTTTAGCGTTTATGTTAACTTGCATTTATTAAGCTGTCACCAGGACGACTCAAACAGGCCAGACTCGGGCTTTGTCTCCTATAGAGCCCAGTTAAACTTAATTATCAATGAGGAACTTTGTGTTTTCTCATTGGTTTTAGCTTAAAGTTTGAATCGGAAGTGATGGGGTCTCTGAGACTGGTGGCCAATGAGTTCCCAAGGGCACAAGAACAGACATGATGATGAAGACTCAAATTTTAGTCTCTCATTTGTCTTAAATATCATTAGCAAATTTTAACCCATATCGTCCAATTGGCTTTGATGGGCCAGGAGTTAAGGCCCATTAGAATGCATGGAAATCGTAATCTTTCGTTCCGGAAGTACATGCCATTTTTTTTTAATTTATTCATTTACTCTGGTTTAAGTTTAGATCAGGATTAAATGAGGTTAGATGATTTTGTTGAGTGTGCATGAATATAATTATTCAAGAAACCAAATTTATTTATTGATTCACGCTAAATATAACACAATTTAGTGGGGGCCCCTTTCATATGATTTTTTAAATTTATCTTTGTGCTTTTCTTTGTGTGTGCGTCGGGGGGGGGGGGGGGGTCCTTTTTATTTTTTTCCCGTGCTCCTTTTATTGTCAATAGTTTCCGTGCTATATGTATTGTCAATTATCAATTTTATTGCGAACCCATATAGCCTTTCTATTATTGTGACAAACCAAGTAATGATGCGTTTGAGATGCAAATATTAATTATTCAAATTCATACCAGCAAATGTAGGTCTGGTAATCACAGAATCGGAGTAGTCTTTGATACAGCTTCCACTGCTGATCTGACCACTGTCAAAGTATCTAACAGTGTAAGGGTGCCTATCCATACATGCGGATTTTTACCCACGCGGGCGCGGGTCCCCGCATGCAGAGAGTCCCTTTCCATATGTGTGGGTCCCCGCATGTGGGTGACCCATTAGTTGGGATAAACGCATGCACTAATAATCATAATTTCTCAGAATTTAGTGCAATGTGTTAAGAATATTCTGTGTAATCATTTATACTGATGAGGCAGATTGAAGCGGATTAATATTGTATCTAACTACTATAGGCTTAAATGGTGGCCATTTCCTGTCACATTCGATAACTAGAGCTGGCCCCGGGAAGTATCTCAATGAAGACTGGTGGTTTATTTTTAATGCAGTCTAATAAGCTCTATTGGCTTCTCTTTCTTTTCAAAGACAAGGACACCTAGCTGCTACTGATACATACATGTAGCATCCACAAGCGGACCCCTGCAGAAATCCAGCACTGTTATATCTGCATGCGGGTCCCGCGCGAGGGCCGCATGTATGGGTAGGGGACAATGATAACACGCTTGTTGGATTTCAACCGTGCGGGACCCGCACGGGTCCGGCATGTCATCCGCGCGGGGACCCGTATGTATGGAAAAGCACCCTGACGCATCTACACTCGCTGTGGTGGCATTATTTTAACCCTTTATTATATATGTTCCTGTAAATATTTTTTTTCCTTCCAAGTTTCAATTGGTTTTTCATTTTTGTGTTCTTATTGTTGTTGATAGTACACATAGCATGAGAGACACAGATTGTTGTGTGGGTAACCATTTGTAGGTTGCTTGCCTTGAGGTTATATGGGTGCCTGCTAAGACCAGCATATGCTTATGACGAAAAAAACTTGCTAACGTTGTCTAACTAGCTGAAACTGCAAGATAAAATTGTATTCGTCTCGAAGTTTTGTCGTATAATTCATTGAACGGGTTCAGCTCTCGATTGGCATGACTGGGTCTTCGCTGCTAGGATCGGTGGAGGAAATTGATGCTGCTTCTGCCTTTTGTGGCTGTGGGTACTATGGCTTTCCTCAGGTCACCTGTACGGGTAAAATGGTGGCGGTCTCTCACGGCCTCCTGTTTGGTCAACCAGAATCCGAGGGGGGGTGGGTGATACAGATAATAGTGCAACTGTCGACTGTCTCGGCCAAAGAGGTTGGCGGGGGGGGGAACAATGTCAGAAAATATTCGGTCGTGAGCCCCCCCTTTGCTAAAATCCTGCACCCTCCTTGAGACCCTAACTAAAAAAGTCAATAAACGGATAATGTCTTATTATGTCTCTCCCACCCTCCAGGAGAGACATGTTGTTTTCAGTGCCATCTTTGTTTTCATCCACATTTTCTGTAGGATATCTTGTGAACACAATAACTTTTGAAGGGCTGCATATTTTTTCCCAAAAATTGAAACACAATTGTTTCTACCAGAATCTCAGACTTTATTTTCTAGGTCAAATCTACCGAAATATTAAATGTTTGTGCAAATACCCTATAACTATTGAAGTATTTCACATTTTGTACTCACATTTGGGAGATCACTAATGTTACAACAAAGTTCTTGGACTAGTTAAAAACAAACAACCTTGACCAGGATCTTCAGGGTCAAATAAGCCAAATTATAGTTATTGTCTTGTGAAAACAAAAACTTATGACATATAAGGTATTTTTCCCTAAGATTTGACACAAATTCTTTCTTCCAAAATCTCTGAGGAGTTCAAAAACTGGTGACCATGACCTAGATCTTCAAGGTCAAATCTGCTGAAATCTTGAATGATTGTTTAGAGAAAGTGCTAATTTTTACCCCTAATGTTTTGGGATGGCCCATAGGGGCTGAGGAAACATTTATTTTTGCACTGCAAAAAACAAATATATTTTTTTATTTTGTTTTTTCAACCATTCCTTTTAGACAAGCCTTACTCAAGATAATAACAGTGGTTGGCTTTATGTTTGTGAAGGTTTCATAATTGCTAAATTCAGAAAGGGAAATAATCATTAAACATTCAGAAAAGAGATGCTCCATTTACATAGGTGAACATTCAGTCATCATGTAATATGTATGGTAAGATTGCAAAAATGGAACCCTTGTGAAACAATGACAAGATGGGAAAATCGGGGGAAAATTAAACATCACAAATACTAAGCCAACCACAGCATTTGCTGAACAAATCTTCCAAAACCTCAGGGTCATAATTCCTTGGCAGCTGTAGCAGAGTATCTGAGGACCATATTAAAGCCATGATATACAGGACCTATATAATGGCAGGTCATTTTTTCTGAGAGCCTTGGTATACTGTCTGTATCAGCAGTCAATCCTGGTGATGTCATTACAAACTAAATTGTTACCCCTTAGGTCTGTCCTGGGACTGTCTTCTGCTGCCCTATTCATCATGGCTGTCATACACTTCACCTCCTGATCAACAAAGAATACTGTTCTACAGAAGCAACCATCCACTAGCAGATCATTTGTCAAACTTAGACCACCAAGGGTATTTGATGACAGTTTACTTGAGACCATTCAATACCATAAAAAATATAATACCAACCTTTACTGTTTATGCATGTGTATTCCCTGTTACTGTGTATTCCCTTTATGTGTTCTTTTGACTTCTGACCAAGTGCTCTTTGCAACTATTGGTAAGGGAACAGTGGCATCTCTAACATATATGTCTGATTTTAACTAATAAATACCTGTAAGGCTTGAAGGAACAGATTCAGTTGGAAATAAAAAAATCAAGGTCTTGACAACTTGGAGTTCACTTGAAAACTACAGATTTTGAGGAGGCGTAATATTTTATAAGTGAATCTGTGAAAACACCTGAACCCCATTAATTGACTGCATATCCTGACTCAGGCTGTAGTGGCTTCCTCTAAGCTTCCTTCACTGACGGGATCCACTTTTGATGACAGCTTATTGTATTTTTATCTATATGTCATGTACGACCTGTTCACCTGTGTTTGTTGGTTAATTTGTTAGAATAACCATTTACCACTACAAAATTTAAATGGATTTATTTTTACATCTGTTTACAAGGAACAACACAAAATTTGGACCATGACCAGGTCTTGACACAGATCCAAGCATAAATACATACCTCCCTTCCAGACTGCCTCTACCAATCCCAAGTTACTGCTTCACATGAATTTTACTTTGATTCAAGACTCAATCATTGACTCTCCTGTACTTTCAGTAAGTGTAAACGCCTCACTTAAAGCATAGTGGCTGACATTCAAATCACCCTGAAACAGATCTCATCCAGATATTTACATTATTTCATACACATGGGACTGAATACTGAAACTTAAGGAAATCATTTGTGCTGTAAAGAGTGCACCCCTGATATATCAGCAAAAGTCAAGACCTTTCGTTTTCAAATTGTGATTCAAAACATTCAATCAGTGCATACTAATTGTCTCATTAGATACAAACCCAGACTGTAATTATCTGAACATCATGCAGTTTTTCTTTCAGACCTGCTATAAGCTTGGCACTGACACCAAAAGGGGACCAATTCACATACCACATACTAAGTATGTTAAATATACAGTGTTTTCTTCTTAAAATATTATTTTCAATATTTCCATCTAAAACTATATTCTTACTGTTGTAAACCAGTAGGAATAAGCTTGTCCTGGGCACGACCTGTGGTGAAAAACAAATAAACAGATACACGTGGACATGTTCACTCACAGAACCAGTGAAATCTGATCAAAAGAGCAAGAAAGGCAAATTCGGAGCTGGATGCACAATGCAAGACCTTGATCTCGATGGTCCTGATTACACTTCTTTGCTCTGTGCCAGCATTGGTGATGGAACCCACAGAATCTTGCTAAGCTTCTTTACAAAGCAGCAGTTAAAACAAAGGAGATCTGGGAGGACTGTGATTTATAAGGAGTGTACAGTGAAACTCCCCTAAGCCGGACACTCAAGGGACTGGAGGATTTTGTCCGTATTAGTGAGTTGTCCTGTTTAGAGGATTGGCATATTGCGTCAATTCGTCATTGAATATTTCTGATATCCTGTGTTTTGATTAAATGAACGCCTAATTTGAAATAGGCTACATAAATCTGATTTAAATCATTTTTAAAATAGCTGAAATATGTAATTTATAATTTATATTTGATTAAAAAAAGAAAGACAACTGTCAGCTAGGCCTCGCACACTACCGTAATCTTGGCAGGTTCGATCACTTTGACGTACTATGCTTCATCTTCTAAACAAACGACAGATTCTGGATGGTTGCACTATAGGCATACTGAAGATAGATTATTGGTAGCATCCAGACAGAATGATTACTTGTTAAACTTAAAGGATAGTCTTCACCACGCATTCACCATAACAAAGTTTAAACTGTTGCAAACGAATTACGGCTCCCAGGGCCGGAGGCCAATCACAAAGCATGAAGGGAAGTGTTTGATGGCGGTCTTGTAGAATGAAATGCTGTTCCAATTTAAAAGATCATCTTTAACTAATTGACCTGCCAATCTTAATATAATAATTACTGAGCTATATACATATAGAAATAAAGAACAATTTCGAGTGTATATTTACATATAACATTTCAATGGTTCACCAAATTACGCTTGTCCCCACATCATACGAGGTCATGACCTCGGAGCGCCGTCTCCCGAAAATATATGAACAAAAATAGATCTAGCGATGTCTGTCCACTTTAGAGGGGTCGTAATATGTACTGAATACCCAGCCGGGACGGGAAAGTTTGTTCGTTGTCTGGGATAGTGAGTTGTCTGCTTAACTGAGTTTACGTTAAACATAATATAGAGGCAAAATTGAAGGGACTGAGATTGAGTGGCCGCATTAGTGAGTTGTCCGCATTACTGAGTTGTCCGCAAGTAGGAGTTTCACTGTACATGTTTACTGTTATCTGTGCTATTCACACATTCAATGGAATATACAAACCCTTCAAACTAAGGGGTATGAATCATCATGTCCATGTTTTAATTTCTTAATGTCACCATAGACTATTCAAACTGTCAATATTTATTTACCAGTATTTACTAACCGGATTATTTTTTTTTTATTTCAACACAGAAACTATATTAAAAACTAGAAATCATAGTATAAACATGTTTATTTTAATTGAATCATACAGATAGTAGTTCTCACTAAAGCATATTTTCCATCACCTGTATGCAATAGTGAATAATAAGCTGAATAAGATGCTTAAATTCAAAGACTTTATAAAACAAAGATTAAGACACTGGATTAAGACATGTACTGTGTTGTGTGGATTGTCCTGCAATAATTTTTTTCAATTCATCTTTCATCTATACATAAAAAATAATATCTCATGATAAAACTTTGATGAATTAAAGATGCCCCATCAACACAGGTATCTGGAGAGTGGTTTGTACTTTTAATGGCCTCATTGGTGTGTTATGTACATTATCTATGCATGCAGCATATTATCTGCCAATAATGGACCAGAATTTCCACTCGTCCTTTGGCATCTTTATTATTCAGATTTTGAGCACTTAAATATAACATAATGGATACACACTATGTAGTTTACTTATGGTGTGACCACAAAAATTGAATCCTTGTGAAACACTAAAAAAAATTGCAAAAATATAAACTCACAAATATGAAACCAACCAAAGTGTATATGTCACGGTATGTATGTGTATATATATATATATATAGGTGACTCTGGAGAAAAACAACACCTTCTACTCTTCTTCTACCTTCTACCTTCTATTCTATATAAATATGTCATGGTATGTATGTATATATATATATATATATACTGGTATATGTTCTATAAACCACAGGTGTATACAGGTAAGTTTCTGGATATTGTTACTGGGTGGCTGGCATTCAGGCCTGCCAGGTAATCACCAGTACCAGGCACATCTAAGAAGATGATGAAGATTTAATTAACTGTTGCTGTAATGGTTTCGTGGCAGTAAAGATCTCTAGCTTGCTGGACCAAGGTACATACATAAACTAATCATTAAGTCAGGCTCACTGTTATATACTAGTAACAACCATCACTACATGATATACAACAGCAGCATAAAATAAGACACACCCTGCAGTGTTACATCTTGAGCTGCTGGTACCCACCAGTCACTTCTTCCAGGTGCCCTTATCATGTGGATCATGCAGTCTATTTGCCCCAGGTACTGACCGAAATGCCATCAATTATCCTCCCCATTGACAGCAGGTTTTCCTCATATTTTATAGCCACATTGTCAGAATTCCAACACTTTTTTCTTCATTGGCGAGATATGCAGACAATGCTATGTAACTCATCCACTCTCTGAAGTGAGCTCACCATGCTTTACTCCCTTATGACAAGGCATATTATCTTTGGCAAAATTTCAGACAGTAATCTCACTCTGAGAACAAATCAGGGAAAAAGTATCAGAAGTAGGAATTAAATTAATGCAACAGAATTAATTAAGATCTTATTAAAAATTATAAAATATATGTCCCATTTTTTTTTTGCAAGATGAGGATGCATGATTTATTTAAAGTCATTATATAAATTCTGTCAGTGATAATGAAATAAAGATGTTGAAAATCCGATCTTTTTTAACAGCAGTCCAGGAAACCAATCTAATGTGTTGTCCAAAGCCTAATTTTACTTGAGAACACTGTTAAAGGGTAGTCTCACTATTCTTTAGAACACTGACACTGGGATTATAATGAATACACAAGGAAAGCAATGTGTGTCATCATTCACTAAAAAGGTTAGCTCTGCCTGGCAGGACAAAGGTGACTTCAATTCTGTGCACATTCATTAGGCCAAAAAAAATAACAGGTGTGGTTCTCAGGCAATGCTTGTGTCAATCCCCCCCCCCCCCCCCCCCCCCGCATCAAAACTTTTTATTTTGAATTTTATTTTCCAAGAAGATAAATAATACAATTTTATATGTAAAAGTGCTTTTACATGTTTAGCAAAAAAAATTCATGCTTTCCCTGATCATATGACATTTTTAATGAAACCTACAAAAAAAGGTCAAAAATAAAATACTGTCCGCCTGCACTGATTTCTGAAAAAAAAGTGCCTGACAACCATACCTTTTATTTTTTTCTGGCCTCATGTTCAGAAATTTACAACACTTAATTAAGTACTACTAATACTTATCAATGACATATGTCTCAATTGCCCTACTTGCAATGGTAAAGTACTATTTCAACAAAAACATATTTTTGTTATCCAGATTACCTCCAAGATTTAGCAATTTGTGACTCCGACAAAATATAATCAAAATCTGTTCATATGTATATGTATAAGTTAAATTGCTAATTGACAAAAACAACCAATCAAGGAAAATGTCATTTCTACTGGTGGAGGTAAATAAAATTCAAGGCCATGCTAAACAAACATATGGACAAGTGGTAAAATGTAGACACCTCTGTGTTCATTCTTGACACACCTGTACACAGCCTCCTGTGATGAGGTTTTAGTGGACTGGATTATATCTTGAGCTACAGGTAATCATATCTCAAAGGTCATGCTGAGCTCAAACAAGACAGACATGGACAAACATCCCAGGGGTTGAGCAAATGTATTAGCTCCAAAACAACAAACTCTCCCCTGGAAGTTTATGCCAGCAAGGATTGGGATTAATCTGGGATCATCCCAGCTCAGGTTTCACTACTTGACCAGAATGTTAAATACCTTCCATACAGAATCCAAGACACTACTTCATGCCTCAATCAAGGAGTGTAAAGTTTATACCTGTGTTTGCTGTGAGGTTGGCATGACTTCTAATCTGTAATGATATGCAGGTGCACTGATACATTATCATTTTATTATTGTATCTATATCATCAGTTGCCCCTGTATCGACACCTTATTTCTGATGAAAAGCAACATCCAACTTTTAATAATAATATCAGAGCCCCATATAAGCTATGTGAGCTCAAATGTCAGTGATACGGTAAGAACAAAGGAAAAAGGCACCTGATCAGATAATTGTTTGCAGGAAAGTTATATTGAGCTTACAGATCTTAAGGCATTGCCCAAATTAAATAATGTTTGTTTCTTCATCAAACTTTACCGTTTATATATTTGACATGACAAGTCATTCCATGGTGACATTTCAGTAGACGTTCTTATAATAAAGATGAAAATTTTGGGCAAACATGTTCAGTGGGCATTTCACTATCCACATTGTCCTCTGGTTCCTTTAGTTCAAACTAGACTATGGGGACCAGGTCCCATTGCAGAGGAAGGGTATATTGCTGTGTAGTGTGTCCCCAGACCAACAAGGTAGCAAACTCCCCAGACCCGTAAGGTAGAGACATCTGGTGCTCAATATGGAACCAATTATTTATGTCTTTATGGTAATTGGCTAAGGTGAAGGATAGCAATTGCAAGGTGGACAGCCATGTGATTTTGTGTGAAAGACCTGTGATGTGAAGCTTCCCGGAATTCAATTGTGTGCAAGTGGAAGTGCCACATTGGTATGCGTTCTGTACGTTAGGGCATCTGACTGACGCTGATAACAAAACTGGCCCACTCTCATGGCCTGTTTCTGTGGGTTTTCTGGAACAGACGGACAGACAGGGCAATTTTAGTAGTATATAGATAGAGAGGTTATAATTTAAATAATATGATATAATAATAATCAAAACTAGAAAAGTAGTAGTAAACTGTAGCTCCACCAGGACCCCACTTAAACTCTGCCTGCAAGACACAGAAAAATGTGTGGCACAGTTCATACACTCCATGGAGGGATCACAGGTCAGCTCTAGAACAAAGGTGGCCACTAATATGAGTGACTGTCTCTGCCCCCCCCCCCCCCCCCCCCCCCCGACGATAAAGAAACAACCCTTACTCACAATGGTATTGAATCCTTTAAACTAAATCATATTGTGATAATCCAGAATACCTCTAAAATTTAATGGATGGTTTCTCAGCTGTGATGAACCTGAACCCTCAACAAAATTTCATTAAAATTAGTTCATAAATTTTGAGTAAATTTGCTGATACACAAACTAACAAAGTTACAGAACCATAAAACCTCATCCCCAGCAAGGGTTTAATTAAAAGCACACATTTGAAAGTATTTTTTAATGCAGAATCATTGACACAGAACCTTGCTTAAAATTACTATTATTACACTTATTCTTGTTCTCAATTGCTTCAGGCCCATAATTACAGTTTTACACTACTGAAATAGGTATACTCATGATTAACCTGTAAAGCTATACCGTTTATTAAACTTAAAAGCTGTAGCAAAGACATGCATCATTTCTGTCCAGGGATATATATAGTCAAATGAGATTTGAGCTCTGGCAAAAATGAAACAGATGAAGACAAGCCAGGGGACACCAATAAAAGTTCTGGAAGGGGTACCAATTGTTACGGATGTTGGTATCACAAACACTACAATGTAGTACTAGACAAAGACCCATGTTATAAGACACCAGAACATAAATCTCTGTCACAGAGGTATGGTAATTTGTGTTTACCAGAATCTGTGATTCCCACCTGGAAATATCTATGTTCAAGTTACCAAGTACTCCCAATCAGCTCAGCTAGCTGTTACATCACCAAATCACAATACCTAATAATATGAGTATACAGTCATCACTTAGACGGTACCCTTTAATTCTGAATCTGGAGGCAGAAATAACATGCAGCATACAGTGATATATAATTGTCAGTGTTCAGAGGTTCAGATGTTAATGGCAGAGCCTCATTTTAGTTTCCACTCGGTATTATTGAAGATTCCAATGCTTTCCCTTGAATTTTAATGGCCACAAGCCAGCCTTCACATTTGGTAAATTATTATAAGTCAAACTTCAGATTTACACAATAAAACTATAAAACAAGGCCTACAGGCCTAATGCGAACCTGTGCAAAGTTTTGGAGTATGAATGGAGGTTTATTTTTAAAATTTAATATTAATCCTTTAAAGTCCTGCATATCTACCTTAGTCATTATGATTTCAGCAAAATGGACATTTTGGACCTGCAAGTTTCAGACTAGGACATTTTGAAACTAGAATATGGGTAGTCGACAAGCGACTATGTGTATCCGCAGAAATCAGAGTGGGACGGGTGAAGTGAGGCATGGATTAAGTGGAAAAGGGGAATAGAAAGAGGTGTGTTGCATATTAGCATGGATGTCTGCAGCTTAAATGTGAATGTAGGTGGTGCCACCTGTCATAAAATCGAAAAAAATTGTCCAGGATGTATAAACCTGCAAAATTTCTGGTGGATAAGTCAACCCACTGCTGAGATATGAGTGATTTTATCCCAAGGCAGATGAACAGATGAGGGGTGTTCATAAGTGGCTGCAGGTGGCGCCACCAGTTTATCTTATGATGAAGAGCTATGTGAGACCTATACACAAGCAAAATTTTGGCCCAATCGGTCAAACGGTTCTCGAGATATGAGCTTGGATGTCTGCAGAGTAAACATGAATGTAGGTGGCCCTACCTGTCATAAAATCGAGAAAGCTATCCAGGATGTATAAACCTGCAAAATTTCAGCTGGAAAAGTCAAACCACTGCTGAGATACAAGTGATATTATCTAAATGCAGATGAACAGATGGACACTCTGCAAAAATTGGTTGCAGGTGGCGCCACCAGTTCTGCCTATGATGAAGAGCTATGTGAGATCTATACACATGCAAAATTTTGGCCCAATCGGTCAAATGGTTCCCGAGATATGAGCTTGGATGTCTGCAGAGCAGAGTAAAAATACATTTTCGCTTGTAAAAAACACATCAATGTTGGTGGCACCACCAATACCTCAAAATCAGTTATGACATATGTGACAAACATTGGTATAAAATTTGGTGATTATAGCTCTAGCCGTTTCTGAAATTTTAATTTTAGTGTGCTTTTTTGGACAGATGACTAAGTTCAACCTCCTGTAACTCAGCCAAAAAACTCTGAACTGGTATCATTCAAACAAACTTGAAAAAGATTGTTCCAGGGATCATTTCAGGGAAATATTGGACAATTTGGCTTGATAGTTTTAGAGAAGAAGATTTTTAAAGGTTTTTAAGCTTTTTCTCTTTAAAATATAAATTAATGCAGATACCCAATAATAAGCTCCAGGGCACCAAGTTTCACATGTGACTAATTTTTACATGTTATTTGGAGCTGCTAGCTCCAACGGTTTCTGACTTACAGCCATGGACGGCGGAAAGCCAGCCCTGGACCGCAGTCGGCTTACGACGGACGGAGGACGCCACGCCATCGCATAAGCTCACAGGTTCGCTAAAAATCTCTGCTTAAATGACTGATGTTAAAATACACAGTCCTATCTAGGAAATTTAATTGTGACACATACATTTTCACATGCCACAGCAGAACTGAAAATAGTGGTTGTCATGGTAAGGTAGACAAATTATATATATGGCACTAGTAATGTAGCAGTTTCATGAGTCAGCTTAATAAAGGTGCAGTTAATTAATAATACACAAGGCTGAACATGTATTACACATTATGCTTGTCTCCAAGCCCACACTAATTACTTACTACTTAGATTACAATTTTTTATTCAGAACTATGTACATGAATAATACATCAAAATAAATACACTTTTTGACCTGTATACACCTTCCATACTGTCCATGACCTTTTGAGTCACCTTCAGCAAAACCCTTATCAAATGTACCTGGTGACCTCTGTACTGTTCTGTATAACCTCTTGCTCATTTTTGTGTGAATGGTGCAGAGCATCTGTCGATCTATTATCAAGTAGGCGATGGCATATTTGTTTATTTAAGAAATAATTCAAGGAATATTTCACATTTCATATTTCACAAACACAAGCTCAGTTTCAGGCATGTCAGACTGAACAAATAATGACTTCAGATAATTGATGACACAGACAACCTGTCATCCAGTCACACACATACAGGCTTCCCTCCAAATTTAATCAGAGAACAGTACACCAAACCATTAAGGCCTTTTTTATATTTGTGTAAACATAAAATTTTGTGCCACAGAATGAAACATAGGTTTTGCCTTGATGAAGGAACGGTAGAACACAATTAAAACATGTTATTTTATTAGACTCCACACGTGTATGTAAGCACTGTCCTCCAGATAGGACTGAAGTTAGATTGATTCTCGTTTTGCAATAACCATACCTTCTGGGTTAATATATTCTGACATCATATAGACAGTTATATCAGTGTCTGAATTAAGAGGTACACTTATTTCTGTCACTCCACATATTTTAAGTTTAAGTTAAATTACCAATAATAAAAGTTACCACTTCAGAACTGATGTAAGTTTACCTTCAGAGTTCACTCTACTGCCTCTGCTGGGTATAAACATTACAGTCACGCTCTGAGCCTAAATCAACCTATATTCTGATAATATCTTATTTGATGGAACGGCTGATTCTCTGACACAGGGGTAATTGCATGCAGCAAGCAATGTTTATGTACTTATAACATGAATGGTTGGCAAAAAAAATTGGGAGACATAGTACCGAGAGTAAGAGGGGAAGATCTTATACTTAGTGACTTTGCTTTGTTGGTGCCATAAAACATACAACATATTTGTCAAATCAAAGAACAGAACCACAGTTTTAATTTATAATAAATGAACCAAGCAAGTACACCTTATGACACAGACACTATTATAAGTATCTTTCAATTGTTCAGAGTTACCTATCACGCAAGATCACTACTCAACAACAACTCCCTAGACTGCTTCTCCCACACAGGATATAAAATTAGCTTACCTAGGTCATACAAATACATACACTAAATAACACTATTATTTTTCCTTTTCACCTCTCCATTACCAGTTCCAGTGTCAAAGCTAAATTAAAACGGATTGTATGTTTTCAATTTTGTCTGCTGTTGGTTTCTATGTTTGTTGGCAGATTATACAAAAACTCACAAGCAAAATTGTTGAAAAGCATGACAGGGGCAAGGGGAGACTCTGCCCATTTAACCCTTTTCTGTTTACATTTATTTTAGATTTTGGACAAATTAGGACACACTTAACATTTATATAACACCAAATATTTTACTCATCTGGTGTTGTATCTTTTCCAAATTTTCAACATTTCCTATGGAGAAGGTTTGATTAATATAAAGATCTGGAAAAAGGAGCAAACCTATTTAGATTGTTTTGCCATGGTTTAGCCACTCTTGTTAAGAAATTAATAGTACTGAGGTCTGGACAGCTGAGTGGTTAAGCAGCCTTCTCCACTGGCAACCCGGGTTCAATTCCCAGCCTGGCTATGAGAGTGGGTTGTAATGGCCTGTCCAAGGTTGGTGGTTTTCTCTGGATCCTCCGGTTTCCCCCACCCTTACCGACTACCCAGGGCCAACATCCAGGCCATGGAATGTGCCTCGTATTAATTATTATAACTTGTTGTATTATCCATGAAAAATAAATAAAGTTTATAATAGACACAAGAGGACTTGGAACATGCACTGGTGAAAGAAGCTAGCAGTGAGGAAAACATCACACAAAATGTACTCGGGCTTCAGTGTACCTGGAGTCGGTAACAGGTACAACCCCTGTTATATATACATCCACTTTCATGCGGTCACTCAGACTCTAGAAACTATTGATGTACTGATTGACCTCAACGTTTCAACAGTTTCTTTTTCATCTCCCCTCCGTCTTCAGCTAACAACAGTATGTGATGACTTGGTTATGTTTCTTGTACTGGTCACCAGGTGTATTCAACTTAACCTCTTATCACCAGGTAGTTAAGGTGACTCATCTTTTGCCTGGCCCCTCTCACATCAAATTTATTACCATGTGAACATCCTGCTTACAGGCTGACAAGGGTACAGGTACTTCAGTAGACCCCCTGGAGGGTAATTCTGACCCAGAGGCATCTGAGTGTAATACAACTCTTTTAAGCGCATGGTCACTAACTTTTTTACAAAGACTTCTTGATTTGAGGTTTCCTGATTTTATTTTTTTATGAGTGTCATCCATCACAGAAACTATGCTGAACATATAACTGAAGGGCTTCCTCATGCATCACAGAAATGTTGTAATTTCAGTAATTCTCAACATTAATTATCAATGACAGAAATTTTGTGATGTGAGTGATTCTGAACTTATCTCTTGCAACATCAAGCAAGGAATAGAAAAAGATAGTATTAGAATAATATGATTATGGAAAAACAGGCAGACATAAAACATGAGAAATTAATGATGACCTTTAATACTGCAGTCATTTTATGAAAAACTTCACCAGTGCCAGAATTTATCCAGATCATCTATAACTTTGATTAAGCAGTTAAAAATGACAAATTCTTTAACCAAGAGGTCAAATCATATAATAAAAGTTCCTTGCCTGGAGACAGATGTAAACTTACAAATTATATATACTGCATTAATACCTGCATCCCAATCAACTTTAATAATTATGAACTTCATGTTTTTGTTTCGTTTTTATAATATCTGTGAACTGGTCCAGTACCTGGTGTATGATTTTCTTTACAATAAGGTTGACCTAATGATCCAAGTAAATAATTTTCTTTATAATAAGGTTGACCTGATGATCCAAGTAAATGATTTTCTTTACAATTAGGTTGACCTGATGATCAAAGTAAATGGTTTTCTTTACAATAAGGTTGACCTGATGATCAAAGTAAATGGTTTTCTTTACAATAAGGTTGACCTGATGATCAAAGTAAATGATTTTATTTCAAAATTAGGCTGACCTGATGATCCAAGTAAATAATTTTCTTTACAATAAGGTTGACCTGATGATCAAAGTAAATGATTTTCTTTAGAATAAGATTGACCTAATGATCAAAGTAAATGATTTTCTTTAAAATTAGGTTGACCTGATGATCAAAGTATATGATTTTATTTTAAAATTAGGTTGACCTGATGATCAAAGTAAATGATTTTCTTTACAAAAAAGTTGACCTGATGATAAAAGTAAATGATTTTCTTTACAATTAGGCTGACCTGATGATCCAAGTAAATAATTTTCTTTACAATAAGGTTGACCTGATGATCAAAGTAAATGATTTTCTTTACAAAAAAGTTGACCTGATGATAAAAGTAAATGATTTTCTTTACAATTAGGCTGACCTGATGTTCAAAGTAAATTATTTTCTTTACAATAAGGTTGACCTGATGATCCAAGTAAATGATTTTCTTTACAATAAGGTTGACCTGATGATCAAAGTAAATGATTTTATTTTAAAATTAGGCTGACCTGATGATCCAAGTAAATAATTTTCTTTACAATAAGGTTGACCTGATGATCAAAGTAAATGATTTTCTTTAGAATAAGATTGACCTAATGATCAAAGTAAATGATTTTCTTCAAAATTAGGTTGACCTGATGATCCAAGTAAATGATTTTCTTTAAAATACAGTTGACCTTATGATCCAAGTAAATAGTTTTCTTTACAATAAGGTTGACCTGATGATCAAAGTAAATGATTTTATTTTGAAATTAGGCTGACCTGATGATCAAAGTAAATGATTTTTTTTACAATAAGGTTGACCTGATGATCCAAGTAAATGATTTTCTTTACAATTAGGTTGACCTGATGATCAAAGTAAATGATTTTCTTTACAATAAGGTTGACCTGATGATCCAAGTAAATGATTTTCTTTACAATAAGGTTGACCTGATGATCAAAGTAAATGATTTTATTTTAAAATTAGGCTGACCTGATGATCAAAGTAAATGATAAATTCTTTACAATAAGGTTGACCTGATGATCAAAGTAAATGCTTTTCTTTATGATAAGGTTGACCTGATGATCCAAGTAAATGATTTTCTTTACAATTAGGTTGACCTGATGATCAAAGTAAATGATTTTCTTTAAAATTAGGTTGGCCTGATGATCCAAGTAAATGATTTTCTTTACAATTAGGTTGACCTGATGATCAAAGTATATGATTTTATTTTAAAATTAGGTTGACCTGATGATCCAAGTAAATAATTTTCTTTACAATAAGGTTGACCTGATGATCCATGTAAATGATTTTCTTTAAAATTAGGTTGGCCTGATGATCCAAGTAAATGATTTTCTTTACAATTAGGTTGACCTGATGATCCAAGTAAATGATTTTCTTTATGATAAGGTTGACCTGATGATCCAAGTAAATGATTTTCTTAACAATAAGGTTGACCTGATGATCAAAGTAAATGATTTTCTTTACAATAAGGTTAACCTCATGACCCAAGTAAATGATTTTATTTTAAAATTAGGCTGACCTGATGATCCATGTGCATTCTTGGAACAAATAAGGCTTATATGTTCATCCATTCTTCCAAACTAGTAAGCAGCTGAAGTCCAGAACGTTTGCTGTTTCTCTATAAGGCCATTATTATTTATTATTCCTTATTTTAATTTATAATTAATTAATGCAACTCAATTTTAACCTTGTCAATGGCTGCACCTACCATGTACACAAATGTAAAATAACAAGCACGAAGCATATGTATAAATGAAATATAAACTGGGGGGGGGTAACATTTAAGTTATATCCAGCATGCAGGGAAAGGTACAAAAATATAAGGAATTTACCTTAACATGTCAAAAGGTTAATCAGGCATCTACCTTAATATATCAACAGGTTAATCAGGCATCTACCTTAATATATCAACAGGTTAATCAGGCATTACCTTAACATAGCAACAGGTTAATCAGGCATATACATTAACATAGCAACAGGTTAATCAGGCATCTACCTTAATATATCAACAGGTTAATCAGGCATCTATCTTAACATATCAACAGGTTAATCAGGTATCTACCTAAACATATCTACAGGTTGTCTTCTAGAAACAAAATCTAGAGAGAGAAAAAAATATATATAAAGAAAGGAACCTGTAAATATATATATACAAATAAATATATGAAAACAAAAAAGAAAGAAAGATAGCCTTCTAAAACAAATGGTGAGAGTAAACATGATATTTATTTATTTATATCAAGGAGAATAGTCTGTCCTGCCATTGGAACTCTCACACATATTTATCAGATATACTCTGTACCCAATCACACCTATGAAATACCTGCATGACCCTCATCCCCAATACACACCCTCACCTCAGTGCACTCAGTACCCTGTAATAGCCTAGTGCCCCGTACCTGAAAGCCTTCCAATTTTCTATAGCCATACTGGTGTGATATTGAGCAATTATATATGTATCAATTACCTCAACACTTTCTGTAACACTGGCGTCTTTATTGGGTTTCCTCTCTTCTTTCTGTTTCTGCTGTTTTTACTTTCATATGTATATATATATATATATATATATATATATATATATATATATATATATATATATATATATATATAATATATATATATATATATATATATATATATATATATATATGTGTGTGTGTGTGTGTGTGTAATATTCCATTATATTTACTGGACTTGCATTATCTTACTTCATCTTATATCATATATGAGGCAAAGGTACTAAAGAATGACTTATTTTTTTAATATTTAAACCTTTGCATTAAGACTGACCAACATTGAAAAATATTGTTCAAGCCAACAGGACAAACACCTATAAAATCAGGCATCTACCTTAACATATGAGCACTTGGGTCTGGTGACTGGTTATAAATAAAGTCAGTCCCTGGCTTGTCCTTGATTGTGTGTCCAATGTATGGCCACACAGACAGGTCAAGGTGACTGGACAAACTGAGTATAAGTTTCAATCATTAGTGACTTCAAGGTGCAAATTATTACTGGTCGTAGAAATATCAACAGTATATCCATACCACAGGGGGGAGCTATACAAACAACAGGTGGGGCACAGTCTGAGTGATTAGAACCTGCTAAATACCAGGCTACAATAACCAAGAAGATTTATTGCTTCCCCAGCAGTCTAAATATCACAGCAACTTGTAAACATTCCTGGCCACTTCACTGACAAACACCAAAATATAGTTACAAACACAATATTGTCATCTTATAAATATCCTTGAGAATATCTGTTGAAAACATGGCTACTTGGTAATACACAAATAAATCATTATTTTGTAAACATTCTTGTCCATTTCACTGGTAACCATGGCTATCTGATAGGAAAAGTAAAAAAAATTTAATAATCTTTCTTACCAACTTCAAATACTAAACAATGAATGTATGTATGCCAAGTCTTCACAAACAAAGGCTCAATGCTCACTGGAAGTTAATTATAATGATATGAAGAACCCAGCTGTATGTGATCACAAGGCAACAGGTCATAAATTAAATTCAATAAGAGTAACAAAACTATCCCTATGCTTTCTGACTTGACAGTCCAAGGAAAGGAAACCGTCATATATTATATATTTTGTCACTTTCTTCCCCTTTCAGTAGAAAGTCCCAGGCCACAACAATTGCTTTCTTAAGCTTTGACAAATTTCAACTGATGGACAACCAGATATTAAAAATTAAAATTGACATTCATGTAATGACTTTTGCTGCCACACAGCTGAAACTCAATCAATATGACTTTTAAATGGAGACTACATAAACTTTGTAATCCAAGGATCCTGTTTAGAGTTCTCAAGCACCTCGGACATAAAAGTAGCAACAAAGGTTAATACAACACTAATGGAACTGTCTGTCTAACACTGGAATCAAGATGATGAGCTGATCTTGTGCCAGACATGAACAACTTCATTATTATTGATTATCATTCAACTGACACTTTCACACTGTCATCACTGTATGAAGGATTCAAGTCACAATCAAACAACAAATCACATTTCTCATATTACATCTGGAAATGTTTAGCATCAATGATGCTGATTCCTAACTATAGACATGGTAAATTTAACAAGTGGCCCATGGGTTATGATGCTCAGCTGTATTTGACATATATTACTCTGATGCATTTATTATTATTTATGTTAATGGTCTTGTAAAAAGTATTTAATGAACAATTGATAGTTGGTAGATTATGAATACCAGAGTGCTCAAAATATGTTTTTTTTTTTCCTATAGTCCTTAGAAAATAGGTAACAGCAAGAAGATTTTACTAGGAAATCCCCAGATGCTTAGTTACAAGTTTCTATGTCAAACTGTTATGACTTGTGTCCATCTGGCTTATTGAGAACTCAAATCATGTTGTTTCACACCTAGGAAAAGCCTCTACAGATATATATCATTGAAAACAAAGGCTTATATACTTTAAAAAGAGTAGGACCTTTGGTTTTTATCTTAATCAGGAATGTTTAGGGCTGTACTGATAACTTAAATGGCCAGAGAAAATTTCCTCTTCAGATGACTGTTTTATCCTGACCTTACCTGTATCATTTAATTGAACAAATCAGATCTTAAAGCATACAAATGATGATAAAGATATGTGATATACCATAATTTGTCAAATAATATGAGGAAATATAATGCTAGCCTTCATGAATTATTGTAATTAATGAACAATTATTAACAAAAGTATCCCTCCTATAAACTACATCAAAACAGATGGTGCCACAGCATGATCTCAAAACTTGCCCCCATGGTTTTGATTACACATTATATCACCATGACATACCCATCAATGTACTCAGTCACCTCATGCACTGCACACTCACATGCAAACACAACAACATACCGAACTGATAGCAAAAACATGCACCCAGTGACCTCTGTGTAAGAATGACGGGTGCTACAAGTGGGAACAAAATCACTTTGGCATCAATAAGAAATTCTTGTAAGTGTGTGGATTATGCAGCTTCCTGGTAGGAAACAGCATGTTTGGTACATGGAATCTACTGACGTGACACAGCAACGCTCAGCAGTGAACCTCTGCATCTGGACCTCCATGCATATCATAGGCTGTTACCTGACATGGCAGGTGGCGCCCAGACCCATGTGGCAGAATGGCATTCTGTTAGGAGAAGATGAGCCCAGACATTAGGATGGTGGAGGCTTCATGAATTTATCCATTATCCCCTGACAGCCATCACAGGACCATTACTCAGCAGTTAATGAGATTAGGGGTTAGGCCCAGACACTCCATAGAAATTCAAGAACAGCCAGGCTTTTTTTTATATTCCGGTAGTATTAGAGATCTACCCTGTTTACCATACAGAATACAGATTGTACATTTACCATTCATCTAGGTATGAAATGTTCAGGCTTCTGTAATTTTATTCAGCTAGGAATGACAAAATCTTATTGATCATTTATTTTTGTAAAATAGTATTCATCCTTAATATTTTTATCATGTAGTTTAAAACAGAATTCATATTTAAAGGTTTTATCAAACAGTACAAAACAGTCTCATATGGTGTAAAAAAAGTATTCATCTTTTATATTTATATAATATAGTTTAAAATAATATTCATCTCCAATGCTGGTATATCATATAGTGTACAACAATATTCATCTTTCATATTTTTATCAAACAGTTTAAAAAAGTATTCATCTTTAATGCTGGTATATCATATAGTGTTCACTGATACTCATCTTTCATATTTTTATCATATAGTTAACTCAGAAGCACTTGGTGACCACCACTCACAACATACTGGATTGCCAGTATTCTGGCAACAGAGACATATTAACTTCTGGCATATGTAAAAAAAACAATATATATATATATATATATATATATATATATATATATATATATATATATATATATAGTGTTCATGATGAAGAAGTAATTTTCCATATTTAAAAAATGGTCTTATTCGAATTACCACCAAAGTGTTTTAATGAAAATTGTTATTAAACAGTCAGTGCTAGCACTGAGAAATGTATAAAAATACTAGTCATTTTGAACATTTTGGCTGAATGAATAATATCTTCTTTATGAAATTTTTCTTTTTATTTAATCACTATACTTTGAGTACTGGTGCCTGGATGTACAGACATGTTTAGAAATAAGGACTGTGTGTTATACTGGTAACATACAACATGAATATTTTATTAAAAATTTTGTGATTTATGATGACAAAAGATCTTATATCTATAGCTCATAACACCAATGATATATATATAATAAAAATTAGTGTACTAATTATATCATTTTCAGGATAAAAAATAAATGTATGTTGCAATCAAACACAAATACTATAATCATATAAATACACTATGTAATAAAACATGTAATGTACACACACTGTCACTGACAAGTACTACATGATCCACATACCAGATAGGCTACAGCACAAACCAACATATGCATGTTAAAAGTAGCTGACAATTTTGTGAAGTCAGCAGGGTGGAAAACTGTCTTACATGTGTTCTAATAGTGAACAGACATGCTCACCCACCTTGAATAGGAAAATCTAAAAATAGAACTGCTAGCGCATCCAGATAGAACCATTATTGTGAATGACAGGGAAGGACATATCAGGGGTAATAGATGACAAACAAACAGTTACTGGTGTCAGACTACACCATGTGTGCAGTTGTAAAGTTTTATAATTAATGACTGACACAGGTAGCTCAACGAAATAATGTATTAGTTTGGATAATAAAATTAATTGTTATTAGACCTTTACCCATAATAAATATTGTAATTAATTAAAATTTAAATTATATATTAAGAGTGAGCTTGCAATATTCTCACGATTTTGCAATATCCTATCTTTTCCTCTTTTGTAATACTTAGGTGTAACAATCAATATATATGTTTTTATAAATATATATGAGTTTACAGAAACTAATAGTCAACGACACATACATATTTGACACATTAATAATATCTTATTATCACAACCAAAACTCACAAACCTCTGGGATATGTTTGGACAATTTATATGCCGAGTGACTTGACAAAGGACATACATTGTTGGAAGCCATTAGCAACAGTAATTTGATCGTTTTCCTTTAAATGTGTACCTGTCCAGGTGGGTAGTAAACACTGGCCAGGTGGAACTGAAACACAATTTTATATCACAGACAGGTCAACTGCATAAATAAGCAAACAAATCTGAATACAGCACACACGGTGGTCTCACTGACACTGTGACCCTGGAAGGCTTAGTCAACAGAGTCAGTTTTGTGGATAATGTTTGCGGAATAATCAGCTGACGTTGCATGCCGCATACATATGGTTGGTGCCCTCTTTGTTATGGCATTGAGCTAAGGGCATGAATTATAATCTGTAGGCAACA
Source organism: Sipunculus nudus (assembly GCA_026874595.1). Classification (NCBI taxonomy): domain Eukaryota; kingdom Metazoa; phylum Annelida; class Sipuncula; order Golfingiida; family Sipunculidae; genus Sipunculus; species Sipunculus nudus. The sequence goes on along the minus strand of CM049311.1, from coordinate 57,191,236 downwards.
GAGCAAAATATTGGCACAAACATCAGCAGGGCCAGTGAATGGTCTGGCTATAAGTGGACCATGAAAGGACAATAAATGAAATCGCCAGGCACTGGTGCTCACTAGGTGACCTGAATCATAGGAAAATATAAATAAACATTTGTACACATATACTGTTTAGCTTATATAATGTGTCTGCAGGAGAGTTGCAGTATGTGTGTTTGTGTATGTATCCATCAATACACGAATGGATATATAACCATACATCAGGTCCACTACGGTGAGTGGCATGGTGCCAGACAGCCAGTGCATTCTCTTCACCCCATGTATTTATATTAATACATAGGTATGTAGGTATATATAAACACTCTCTGACGGATAGGTGCAGGTCCATTTGGAAATCACCACAGAGAGGGGCAGGGTGCCAGACCACTGCACTAGCCTCACCTTCTATCAGGCCCTTATCTGCCTGGGTCCCTCATCATTACCCAGAGGCACTCTGCCCGGGCACTTGAGTGGAAGCATGAGCCAGCGGAGGTGGCTCACTGACTTACCACATAAAGATCAGAGCTCTATTCATTAGGAATTATTCAAGGCGGATATCCTAAACCTAACGCTCCTAGGCGTTAGCTCCTGACTATTCCACATAGATATATCAAGTTAGACTTAGTGTCACGACGTGGACTGTGATTGGTGCTATCACTGTATACCCACAGGCTCAGCTGGATCTTTGTATAATCCATATCATACACTCATACACCTTCAGGAGTATGGTAAACATACTGCAGACTCTGGTTACAGGGAGCATAAAATGGATACCTATTATAAACCAATCTAGTCACAGAGTTGTCTACACACCTGTAGTAAATGAACCTGACTATCTCACCTGAGCGATAACTAGGTACAGTAAGTACTGGCTTATAGATAATATTTATATGATTTGTGTTGTTCTGTATGTACACCAAACTGATCAGCTGATCAACCCTATGTCTGTCAAGATGATCAAGTGACCAGCTTTGTTTGTACCACACACAGCTCAGCCGTTCAGTACTCAACATTGGGTTGAACAGAATACAACACCTATAGTGAACTACAGTGTATATTGTGCAGCATTTGTTGAGTACAACCAGGATTTCTGACATATTACTTCCTCTTGGGGGATTTAAATACTTTAAAGTTTTTAACAATGGAGTTTGGATGCTACGCTGAAGAGATCATTTTTAACATACTGTAAAAATCAGTATTGATATGCGCAATGGCTGAGGTGGCTCGCATCAGCAGCAGCACTTTGTGTGATGATGCTCCCCCGACTGAAGACTGGCGATCATGCTTGATCTGCTGTGGATCTTTAACAGAATCTGTGATACTGCACTGTGGTCATGCTTTCTGTGCAGACTGCCTTCATATGTACTACACTTGTTATAGGCGTGTTCAGCCTGACGGTGAAGGTATCACAGTTTCCTGTCCTACATGCCTTGAGAACACAAAGATTCCTGCTGAAGGGATGCAAGCATTGCAAGACCCTCAAAGTAGTGAGACTTTAGCATTGATTAAGAAAATGTCAATGGTCGGGGATGAGACCATCAAATGTGAAGTATGTATTTTTAATGAGAAAGTGAACGAATGTGAATATTACTGCAGTAAATGCCAGCTACATCTGTGCAAAAGTTGTAAAACACTTCACAACCAACAAAATATATTCAGGGATCACCAAATAATCCATATATCAACTAAAGAAGTCCTGAGTGTGTACTGTGTCAGACATAACAACAGCCATGCTACCTACTTCTGTATCCTCTGTAACTTGCCTATATGCACAATTTGCATTTTTCATGAACATAACACGCACCAACTGACCAAGCTGAGAGAGGCATTGCTTAATCATCGTGACACATTGCGCACACTACTAAATAGCCTGCAGCAACGCATTCACCAGACTGAAATACTGATGGAAAAGATAGACAACTGGCTAAGAAAACATCTGTCTAAAATTATCCCAAACTTTGCAGACCACTTGGGAAATGTTCCGTCAGGCTCACAGGCATCACCTGTGATTACGAGGAAAAAAATTGCTGAATCGTCAAGCGATGAGAATGCTCCACTGCTGCGTCGGAGGTCATATCAACAAGGGATTTTGACAAGCTTAAAAGTCCCACAAAGGAAGAGATCTATTATTCCCTTCAAACTGCTAAGAGCATCACCACCTCAAGATGGCCGTAGAAGGAGTAGTGTTGATTATGATGCAATAGGGTTTAATCGTAAAGAGTCAGTAAGTCGCTATAACCACTCACGCTCTCACAGTCTGTGTGAAACTGAGAGGCTGCTTGGTCCAAGCAATGAGGAAGAAGAGACTAAAGGACAAAACGGTCGCAAAAATAGTGACGACAGTGGTTATCGTAAATCTAGTAATGAGAGCAATGGTTCTGATAATCAGTCAACACTGTCAACAATTGACAGTGTTATGCCCCATATAGAACAAGAAATGGGCATTGATATCATGGCTATGAATTTCCACCTTGACACAATCAAGAAATTGTTTGAGTTTTCTATGAAAGCAACAGAAATTTCTCAGACACGAGCCCTGCTGGTGATGTTTGATGAAATCACATCTAGAATTGATGTAATCCTCAACACAGATATACCGCAAGTGTACACAGAACTCCACGGTATTATACGGCGTGAGGCTGGCTCAGTCATGACCCTCGCTGCTCAGCGAGAGAACAGCTCTAGCACTGACACCGGGATTTACGACAAGAATGAATCACCGAGTCAGTCCATCAATGACACTGGTTCTATGGTGGATTTCCCTGACATGGATGACGTGGACGAACAATTCTGCATGCTTGTTAAACCTGAACTTTTGTGGAAATTTGAGAAGCACAAAAATGACCAAGGCGACCTCTGGAATCCTTCTTCTATAGAATTCCTTCAAACCGGAGAGGTTATTGTCGCAGAATACGATTCTACAAACAATAAGAATAATCGTTTAAGAATATTCAACCATGAAGGGTTGCAGATAAATGCTATAGCAGAGGGGAAAATGAAACCGCTGGGCATGGCTGTCACCAGAGATGGTAACATTGCAGTTACAGACTGTATGGGGAAAAGGGTGAAAGTTTATTCCCCAGAAGGGCAACAAGTTGCTGAGTGGGGTAAAGGTATGTTTGGATGGCCATATGGGATAGCAACAAATTCTCATGGCCAGTTCATTGTGACTGATGCCTTCAATGATGTCATATCCATTCACCAACCAGATGGACGCAAAATCAAGCACTTTGGAGGATCTGGTCGTCATCGGCGACAGTTCAAAAATCCATATCATCTAACTACTGACAAAAATGACAATATAATTGTTTCAGACTGTGGCAATCACTGTATAAAGATTTTTGATGTTTCTGGAGAATTTATATGTAAAAGCTCAAGAAGTAACCGTCAGGTGGAAAGTGTATTTGACACCATATCAAAATCTGCAGCTGGCCGCAGATTTGCCAACAATAAGTCCTCACTAAAAAGCCCTCGTGGATTGTGTGTGGATCTTAAAGGAAACATCCTAGTGGCAGATGACAGGGGGAGGGTATCCATGTTTAACTCACAGGCACATTTTGAACGCAATATTCTTACTGGGGAAGACTCAGTGAATTACGCTGATGACTTAGCAGTTGATGACAGAGGTAAGCTTGCTGTGACTGAGTGGAATCCTAACAACATGTTTGCAATCAAAGTGTTTGGATTATATGAATGAGGGTTTCCTGCAAAATCTCTCAGGATAAAATACATTAGGTCTTTCAAAACCAATCTGTTCCAAAGATCACGCCTAAGATTAACATGGCCTACAAGCAGCTGTGGGTTAAGGAATGCCAATAAATCAGATCAGTTGAGGCTGTGACCTCAGGCGTTTTATCAGTCTCAACTCTCCTGACAGTGAAAGGTCTGTAGAGCCCAGGCATGCATGTATTACATGTTGTGATCCATGATAATCTCATAGATTAGGCAAGGTTAATCTCCAAATGTAGGGCACGTTCTATGCCTGTGGAGGTCTAGTAGCAAGAGCATGCACTGACCTCTTGGGCCGGTCAATTTGTGGAGTATTATATTGATCAGTATACACCTGTTAGCTTAAACTGGCCGGCCAGTTTCAGCGACATGAACAATCTATTTATGTGCTTTCCTCCAATGGCACCAGTCAGGCATGAAGGGTGTCCTTCACTCTCCGGGGCAGATTTTTCTCACTCTCCAAACAGAACTTCAGTTACTCAATAATGATCCCTATATCAGGCATACATGGTCCTTGAATGCCTATTGTATACTGCTGACCCACATAGCTTCAGGATAAACTGATTCTGTATTGAAATGGGTTGGGTCCTTTTTAACCTGGTCACAATTCCGTCCACCCGATAAATGAGCTTTTATGTTACCAAAGCAGTCAGAAAATCATGACCTTTAATGCATTCTATTAACGTTTATTAATGTGACAATCTTCATTAAATCTATTGTAAGGTATAGACAAATATTTTTATTACGCCTGCTGAGATTGTGATTCAGAATAAACATAGAGGGCATTAGGTCCACGTAGCATGCCTATACATGCTGATACGTACCTCATCAAGTTAGAGCAGAAATTATCAAAGTATCTTTGTCTCGAGGCATAATATTCTTATTTATTCAGCCTTAATGTCTGGATAAAGCTGTAACCTAGAATACAGTCATTTTAAAAATTTAATGTGACAATAATATATGTGGTTTCAATTTATAAGGGCATACTATAGCTATAAAGTTTTACTTATGGTGCAACTACCTGTGTTAAAAGCTAATTTATATATCATATTTGACTATTTTTAAAAACTAGTAACATCTTTTTTTATATATTCACTTGATAAGATATAAAACATACTGTATCCATATAAAGCTCAAATAATCAGATATTTAATATCAAACATGTTTGCTTTAGTGGATATATTCATATATGAATATGCATGTTTTAAAGTAAGCATGTATAACACTCTGTACCGCTTACTACATACACACACACCTACAAACAAATTAAAAATATGAAACCACACTTTATCTATTAAATCCCCAGGTATCCCTACTGTGGTATGAGCTCAAATTATATGGTGTCCACATATCAAGCTAAAAGTAATAATATTGACAGCAAGCAAGTGTTTTCACTTGAGGTTGTATTGGCCACTTTTTATTGTTGATATCAGGAAAAGAGACTCCTAGACTGGCAGGTCCAAACTTCAACAAGAGACCAACTTGTCAACAGAGACCACTTATCATGTACATATAGCTACTCAGTTGAAAAAGTAATGTAATAATGTATAACCTGGCAGGGTGGAGCAGTAAACTATGATCAATAATATCACAAGTATACTGGTTAACTATGATCTATAATATTACAAGTATATTAGTTAACTATATGATCTACAATATCAAAAGTATATTAGTAAACTATGATCCATAAAATCACAAGTATACTAGTTAACTATGATATATAAAATCATAAGTATATTAGTAAACTATGATCTGTAACATTTCAAGTATATTAGTAATATATGATCTATAACACTACAAGTATATTAGTAAACTATGATATGTATATCACATATATACTAGTCAAACTGGCTCAGCATAATACAGTCATTATGGAAGCTACAGCCATGTCTATACTGACAGAAAAATTTATTGGTATTTTCATTTTGTAAGCTAAATTAACACAACTGACTCTGTCTCTCTAGCATAACAACTCTTATTTCATATAACCAAGCCGCACTCCATATTGCTGGGTGAGGAAGTATTAGCTCATTGATTAAATCTATAATTAGCCCAGGTTTAATTAAGTTTATCATCCCCCCCCATAGATAATGTAGTCTAGATTTCCATGAAAAAAGAAAAGTGGTCCATGGAAAGACTGCTATAATTTACTGGCACTGAATGGTAGATGTACACTGTGATGCATTGTGGGAGGTCTCCAGATCAGCCACACATGTCAGGTCCAACAAGAGAGATGTTAATCTCTGTGATACTCTTTGGTTTTCAGATGATTGCGTTTTATGGGCAAACAGGTGTATATACATATATACATACATGTATGACAGAAGCTTCAATATAACTTTCAGGTAAAGCATTTGGTGAGAAAGCTACTTTATCGTAAACTGATACTCTTTCCATGTATGGAGAGCAAATATTAATTGATACTTTATTAATATGCTTAACTTTAAATCTGAGTGACTTTATTAAAGATTCATATTTTTGTCTTCCTTCTAATACATGTATGACATAATGCATATATACTAGTTAGAAATAGGAAACAAAGTGATGAGGAATTACTCACAGATCTTATATTAGAGTGTCATATCATATGATATAATCTTATATTATATTTAAAATTTCTGCAGAAATTCAGAGAATAAGATAACTTATTAATGAATACTACTCTCTTACTGGAATATCCATTATATCAACATGTGATACAACATGACATATATTATACAGGCATGTTACATAGAAAGACACAAAGCAAACTATTTATATACTAGTACCTTCTGGAATGCAAGCAATCTTATTATGTTTGATACAGAGATAGATACTATAATCGTCAAAGCTAATGGTTTGTAAAGGTTATTTGTATTAACAAGACAAGCAGGACCTGAGTGGTAATTTTAAAATAACTTATACACTTAAGTGAATGTTATACAGAAATCATACCAGTCTGAATATGTAAATGTGTTTTAATTAGTTAAACAATGTTTATAAATGGTTTCACATGATGGGTCATTGAAACTTTTTGTTGTTGTAAATATATTACTCACATGTGGATGAGTGACTTGATATATATGACAAATAGCAGAGTAGCTGAAAAACTGACACTAGGTTTATGAAGGCAATGCAAATATTTTTGTATATGAGTATTTGTTTGGATGTATGTGTGCATAGGTATGATTGTCACTATATATATGACTAAAGTTTAACTTATACAAGGACCACAAGTGCCAAATAATGTGGTGAAGAGGATGAAGACACAGATGTCATGGTCAAATATACTTAGGTTGTTTATTATTATGCTCATATGTTTATAATATAATCAATTGATGAAAGAGTATAGAAACATATGCATATTCATATATATAGATAATTATAAATAAATGACATTTTTAATTATAGTAACACAACAAGATTAATCAGGGTTAAACAATACTGTCAAATCAAAATCATCACTGTTTGGTCTGATTTTACATGTATATATAAATATATATATATATATATATATATATATATATATATATATATATATATATATATATATATATATATGAGAAATCAATAGGTGGTATATCAAAACTAATGCCTACTAATAACTATTATTATTGTGAGTGATAAGTATTGATATGAATAATTGAAAGCCATCTGTTGTGAAATAGAATAAAAAATATTTAACAAATACCATTTACTGTGTTTGATTATGTCTATGAAATTATGATGGTGCATACATAAGCTTTAATTTGACTCAGTCTGTCCCCTGTTATTTACACAGCACAACCTTGGATATGTTCATTTGCTTAAAGGGGCCTAAATTCTGATTTCTGACATCTGTTAATGAAACATATTAAGATTATCCCTGAACTCTAAAAAAGGCCAGAAAACACTGATCCTACTGCACACAAGCTGCCTGTTTTGGTAATATCCATGTGTTTATAACATGTGGGATCCTTTCAAAATAACACGAACACACTCAAAAAGTAAATATTGCAGAAAAGAGGACAAACCAATTTTTTTTTTCACAGAACACTTTGCAACTACTGCTAATGACCTATCAACTTCTGCACATACGCAACCATCTACATTTGGTTGATGGTTTTTCCGTTTGTAAACACAGGTGCATGTACCGTGTTTACCGACAGCATGCAGATAAATAAGCTATAAGATCCACATAGGCTTTATAAACATTTTTCTTAAAAGGAATTACTTATACTTCATAAATGTGAACTCATACTAAGCCAGAAATCACATATATTCTACAGAAAATACAGGTGAATAACCGAATTCAACAGAATATGTTGGTGAATAACCACATTCTACAGAATATGCAGGTGAATAACCAAATTCTACAAAAAATGCAGATGAATAACCAAATTCTACAGAATATGTAGGTGAATAACCAAATTCTACAGAAAATGTAGGTGAACAGCCAGCTTTCATGATTTTTTTTCTAAAATTTGGAAAAGTATGCAAAGGACCTATATGATCTTGTCTATACATATGAAGTTTATTTTAAACACTTCATTATTCAAATGTCTTTTATGTCTTGCATCAGTTGTCATCTTTACAAAAGCAGCATAAGTGTAACATTAATTAGATAACTGTTGTTACCTTAATGTTTATGAGAATAAATTTTCACGATTTTCAATTTTTCAGTTTACAAGGGTTCCATTTTCATGATATAATCATGTATAAACTTGAACAGAGTATATCCATTTTTTAAATTATTATACAATATGTAGATGACAACATCTTAACAATTAAAAGAGTTCACAAGGGAATATCTAACAAGTAGAATACTTGTACTAAATAAAGAATACAATATTATGTAAAATATAACTCTTTTGTCTTCCCATATTTGACTTTAAATGCACCATTTGTTTACAAGAAATGTATAAATGGCTGTGACGTAAATCACTCATTACCTATGTTAATTTTGTAAAACTATTTATTTCTCAAATATCATGAAATTTACAACCTTGTGAATAAGAGCTGGTAACACTGTTAAGGACAAACATCCTGTCACTGTTAGCACCATTTATTCAGCAAATGATCTGTCCTTGTCTCCTTGACAACTTCAGAAACATTCATCAAATGCTGACCAGGAACAAGATATCAACTAATTATTCAAACATCTTCTTTTTTTTTATTCAGTACCTCACATTACAATACTTAAGGACAATGCCAGATAGAGTACATGAGAAACTATGTATACACATAACACACAAACAAAACACTACACAAAACAGATACAATGGCAATCTACAGTAAGAATGTCTAGTTTAACTGTAGGGAAATAGATGAACAGTATGAAGAAAATCTAATGTACAGAACTAAATATATGATAGTTTAAGTTATTTATCTTATATTCTTCATGGAATATAAATCAAAATCTTGAAATATATGGACAAGTGGGAACTTGTGTAAATGAAAACTATTCAAACTTAACACAATATGTTACACAAGTTTGACCATGGTACCAGAGGTTTTTAATTGATCACCTTAAGTAAAATATACTGCTGAAAGCTGTTGACCTTTGGAATAACCCATTTGCAACCTGTTCTTTCAATAACTATGGAATATACAGGTGTAATGCCAATAATTCACAGACACACTTATATGACCAATATGCTATACTATTTCATGAAAATAGAGAGAAACTTTCACTGCAAACATGCAATCAGAGAAGCAAAAGTATAATGTTCTCCTGCATATCTCTATACCTCATTAAAAAAAACTTTAATCTTCTTTTTTCGACCTTTAATTAAAACACTACCATTTTATTTGATATATTCTTTCATCTCCCCCCTTTTAAGTACAATTTATATTTTGTCCCCATTTCTCATTTTATTATAAAGTCACACTTTTCCCCCCTTTTTTCCTATATTTTATTTCCTCTTGTGTTATTCTTTCTCATCTTTTGTACAATTGTTTTCACCTTCCTACAATTATTTTCTCTATTATAGCTAAATGGTTCATTTTTTTAAAGTTCTTCTTTATATCTCTCTCTTTGATTTCTGTATCACTTAATATTTCCTATGTCTTCTTGCAATAATACAATTTAAATAACTTGAGTCCTTTGCCAACAAAACATTTCAGCCCTCACCAGTTTAGCACACCTGACAGCCTTTAAGTATGGGGTGTTATGTGCACTCGATCACTTTGGGAACAAAGTACAGGACAACCCAAGTATTTTGTCTTACAAATCAGTCTTATCAAGAACACATATGCAAAGTCATTACCATACTGGCGCCATTGAGAATGTTAAGCCCTGGTTTGCACTAGCACAAGTCCCTCTGGTGACCATAAGGACTCCAAAAAAACACAAATGTTTAACCATTTGTGTATAAATACTCAGCCTGTCAAGGCGCCATGTGTCTACTTTTGATCGTCAGTGCTTCATTCAATGATAATTTACTATGAGCAGGTCATTAATAACTGCTGCCAACAAATTAACAAAAATAACTCTTGACTGAATAACAGTCTTGAAATTAATACCAATGACTGGAATTGAATAAACAAATACTCCTCTCACTAACCAGAAAACAAGCTAATGTTTATATTAGAATAATATAACTCTGTTATGCTCAGTCAATTTATTTCTGTCTCTGTTCCAGAAAGGTGCCACTAAGAAAACTATAAATGGATTACTATATTCTATGGTGTAAATATCCACATTTTGATGAGTGGAAAATAAATAAATAGATATTTATAAAAAATGGCTAATATGCATAGAAGTAAATAAATGGTATTAAAAAATTTGCTTAAATTGGTTGGTTTTATGGAATAAAAGAATATATGGCATATATTGGAATCCGAAGTACACTTTTTTTATTATTATCCAAGCTTAATTAACTGATGTAGCCCCTAAAGATCTTGTCTCTTAAAAAGAAATCTCTTGCTTTAATATATTTAATATATTCCCTATAATTGTCTGATGATTAATAATTCTTATATATTCTTCAATACAACTTTCACAGATACAACAAAATATCAAAGAAGTGAAAGATTTCATTTAGTAATTAAGCTGCCCTATTGGTAAACAGAAAACAAAAATAGATATTTCTTGCACCTGCAGGTGCCATAGTATCCCCAGACAATTAACCCCCCCCCCCCCCCCCAGCTTCGAAGAATAGGATCCCACCTTGAATTCAGATGCAGAGACTGACACTTGGCAAGCCACCATGGTTTCTTATAAGTATGGGCATATTTAAGGTAAAGGTCACTCTCATAGGAGAGGTCATGATCAAAATTGAAATATATCTCATTCCGTAACCCATATCTATATACATGATATGAAAGAAATCTGTTTTCAATTTATCATGCTAACAGTGCTGTGGCAATGAAGTGGCAATGGAGGGGTATTAACAGGTGCAAAAGCAAGAAAACGACAAAAGTTGGCGCCACCTGTATTCTGCAGAAGAGAAAACAAAAATCCAGGATTTAATAAAAAAAATTTTTTTAATTAAAATTAAAAAAAAAAATTTTTAAATAAAAAAAAAAAATATATATATGCATGATATGAAAAAAATCTGTCCTTTAGTTTTCGATTTATCATGCTAACAGTGCTGCCAAGTGGCAATGGTGGGGTTTTAACAGGCACAAAAGCAAGAAAATGACACAAGGTGGCACCACCTGTATTAGCATAATCGCTACTGTGACCTTGAAACAAGGCCTACAAGCCTAATGCTAACCTGTGCATTGGGAAATACATTAGGTATAATGCTTCAATACTGGCCCATTACTTTTCATGTGTATGAACAATGCAAGTACTAAACATTTTGAATAAGAAACAATTACACAAACATCACTGCTGAAATTCTGGCATGGGTGCACACAACACAAAAATGATTGTAGTTGGCACCACCAGTCTTGTATAGAACAAAGCTATCAGATATATATATACATATGCCCAATTTCAGACTGATATATCAAACCCCTCCTTAGAAATAAGCAGGGACACACATTGTGCAAAAATTATTGTTGGTGGCACCACCAGTCTTGTATATGACAAAGCTATTCGATATGGTATAACTATGCCCAATTTCAGGCTGATTATATCAAATTCCTCTGTAGAAATAAGGAGGCACATACACTGTGCAAAAGTCATTGTAGGTGGCTACACCTGTCTTGTGAACGAGAAGGCCATCAAAGACACATAGACAGGCCAAAATATCAGGCCACTACATCAAACTTACCTTGAGTCTGATGCATGGGGCTGACCAGGCTTAGGTGTGAAAGGCAGTTGCCCCAAGTAAACTGTGACAAATTGCTAGCTCAGGCTACTGCACTGAGTGAACTCATAACCTGCACCTGGCTAGACTGAGTGAACTTTTGACCTGTACCTGGCTGCACTGAGTGAACTCTTGACCTATTGCATAATCTGACACAGTGGGCAGTCTTCAAATGCTATAAATAGAGTGCAGCTACTGCATTGAGTGAACTCCTGACCTATACCTGGCTGCACTGAGTGAACTCTTGACCGGTCACCTAATCTGATACAGTTGGCAGTCTGCCAAAGCTATAAACAGATCCAGACTGACCTTTGGCCTGTTGCCAAATCTGAAATAGTAGCCACATCATTGCATAAGCTCACAGATTGGCTCCACATGCAGCCCTGAGGGGCATGACACCCATGAGGAGATCACATGATACTCATGAGATGATCACATGCTACCCATGAGGTGATCACATGCTGCCCATGAGGTGTTCACATGACATCCATGCAGTGATCACATGCCTTGTGCTTGGCTGCACTGATTGAACTCTTGACCTATATCTGGCTGCACTGAATGAACTCTTGATCTGTTGCCAAATCTGAAACAGTTGGCAGTTTCTCATCCTATTTAAAGATACAGATTCAATCTTGGCCTGTTAGTATATCTGTTTACACATACTGTAAGACTTTGGTTAAAATTTCTTTTTTCAAGCCAACATATTCATAAACTTTTTATCAAAATATCTAGAATAATAAAAGATGCAGTACTTTCATTGTTAAAGGTCCAATAGTTCTGCAAAAATCATTCTAGTAAACTTGAACAAAGGCCACCTAAGAATAATTTTTGTGCAATGTTACAGAAGATATAATTGAAATAATAATTTTGTAGAAGAACACTATTGCAGTCCTCAGTTTGAAAAAGACATTATAATGGCCATAAGACCAACTTAAGCTTTTCACAACTCAACCAAAAATCAACAAACTCAGTATATTCTGATATGATTGAAAGAACCATGTCCTAGGATAATTCTTTTGAAAAATTGAACAATTCAACTTGACAGTTTCATCATTAAGCTTAAAGAGGCTAAAATTATGAGGTTTTTTGCCCATAAAAAACAGGTCAATGTAGGTGGCACCACTAAATCTACAACTTCAAATATGAGTCATGTGACCAACATTTGCACAATACCTGGTAATGCTAGCTTCTGTCATTTCTGAGAGTACTATGTCAGTATGCTTACTTGGCTGAATGACTGTTAAAATTTGTGTAACTCCACTAAAATTCATCAAATGCAAACCATTTGAACAAACTTGAGAGGGCTTGCCTCTGGGATCATTTATGTAAAATATTTAACAATTTGGCTGGACTGTCTACAAGAAGACGACTTTTAAAATATTGTCAGCTTTTTCCTTATAAAATCTAAGTAAATGCAGATAGCAAAAAAATAAGCTGAATCCCACAAAATTTGATATGTGACAGATTATTGCATAAAATCTGGGAAGGGTAGCTCCTGCTATTCCTGAGAAATTATTGATTAATGTACAGATGACCAATGACCCCCGTACAAAAATAGGTCAATTCAGGTGGTGCCACCAATACCTGAATTTCATATATGACTCATATGACCAACACTGGCAAAAAATTAGGTGATGATAGCTCTGGCTGTTTCTGAGACTGTCATTTTAGTATGCTTTTTTGGACAGATGACTAAGTTCAACTTCCTGAACAAAATTGAGGGAGATGGTATAAAAGATTATTTCTGTGAAATATTGAACAGTTTGGCTTGAGTGTTTCGTAGGAGAAGATTTTTAAAGGTTTTTTTTAGCTTTTTCTCTATAAAATTTAAGAAAATTTTCAGATGGCTAATTTTTTGCATTAAATTTCATGATGCTAGCTCCAATCATTTTCAAAATAGTATGGGTAAACGTACAGAAGACAAACACCGCCACACCATCGCATTAGTTCACAGGTTCACTAAAAATTAATACAGATGCATATTGAATGCAAAATTGTAATACAGATACATCCCACTGATGGCAAAATCTTGAATTAACTTGACTATGGATACCAATTATTTATAATCCATGTACAGCCGTCTTTATATACCCACAGAGAGCTGTATAGCTGTGATTGTAAACATTGCCTGGCATGAGGAATATCTAAAAATCATAAATCTACATTTTTTAAAAGCTTTTGAAAAACATTCTTGTCAATATTAACCATAGATAACCTGAAATCTAAATGTCTAGAGGCATGATGTAATAAATGCTGATAAACTGGTGCCAGTCTAGATGTATCTAGATGTATCTGCTTCACACAGCTAATAACCATTTGAACAAACTTGAATTATCAACATCTACGGATAATTAATGTGTGAGATTTAAAAATTTAGCCCAGTGGTTTTTGAGGAGAAGATCTTTGTAGCCACTGAGCTAAAATGGGCTGTTACAGCATATGACTAAATTCAGCTTCCCATAACTCAGCCAAAAGTCACTGAACTTAGACCATTTGAACAAATTTCAGAAAGCACTACCCTAGGATCATTTCTGTGCATTATTTAACAATTTGGCCAAATGGTTTCAGAGAAGAAGTTTTTTGTAGCCCTCAGTATGATACGGGCACTGATGACCCCCATACAAAAAAGGCTGATGCAGGTGGCACCACCAATACCTCGATTTCAGATATGACTCATGTGACAAACATTCACATATAATTTGGTGATGATAGCTCCAGCCGTTTCTGAGATTGTAATTTAAGTATGCTTTTTTGGACAGATGACTAAGTTTAACGTCTTGTAACTCGGCCAAAAATTACCGAACTTAGACCATTCGAACAAACTTGAGAGAGATTGTTCCAGGGATCATTTCTGTAAAATATTGGACAATTTGGCTGAACAGTTTCAGAGAAGAAGATTTTTAAATGTTTTTAAGCTTTTTCCCTGTAAAATCTAAGAAAATGCAGTTAGCCAAAAAATAAACAAAATCCGATAGAGTTTTTTAGATGACTAATTTTTTGCATAAAATTTTGTAATGCAAACTCATGCCATTTTCAAGATAGTATGGGTTAACATACAGACGACGGCCGACGGACGCCGGACGACCCCACACCATGGCATAAGCTCACAGGTTCGCTAAAAATGCATCAAGGTCATCCATGTTCGAACTGGAGCTAGCCATTGATAAGATGCATCAAACTTGTGGGTTTGGTGACTGTACCTCAAATTCTTACAAAGTTATTGTGTTAACATCATTTTAACAAGAAAATGACACAAGGTGGCTCCACCTGTCTTCTGCAAAAGACAAAGCTATCTGTGATCTTCGGTCAATTTGATTTTTGGATCATTCCATGTATCCCTTACTGAGATATTAAAGATTTTGTGTGAATTTCACCAAATATGGGAATATTCAAGGTCAAGGCCACTCTCATAGGAAAGGTCATGACCCCAATTTAAATAAACATAATCCCATAACCAATATCTATGTATATGCATAATATAAAAGAAATCTGTCCATTAGTTTTTGACTTAAAATGCTCACAGTACTGTCAAGTGGCAATTTTGGGGGTATTAAAAAGCAGAAAAACAAGTAAAGAATAATAGGTGGTGCCACAAGTTTCTGGAACATGACAACCCTATCCATGATCTTCGATCAACTTGATTTTTGGATCAATCCATGCAAGATTTCTTGAGATATTTAAGAATTTGTGCGATTTTCCCCAATTTTGGACCTATTCAAGGTTAAGGACACTCTCCTAGTAAAGGTCATGACCTCATTTTCAATCGTCATCGTCCTCTCCCCTATATCTATACATATACCAAGTTTGGTAAAGATCCCTGAAACATTTTTTGAGTTATTGCGCCAACAAGATTTATATGCGGCCGCCACGGCAGAACCGGTATGTTAACATAGTATCCCCGACTTTGTCTGGGGATACGATCACTCAAAGTTTCATTTGAATGATACAACAATTAAATCTTAAAGAAAATGTATTATACTTTATGATTGTTGAGCCATGTGTATCAGTTTGTTAATAGCACTAAGCAATATAATGGAAACAAACAGTGATTGGGCTGCTTAGGTGACAGTGGTAGAATGAATCTGAGACAAGGCAACTCATGGTAGAAAGATCTGACACAAGGTGCCAGTGGTCAAAAGAAAAAGACCTGATGGCAAGGTGCTGGTGGTAGAAAGAATAAAACCTAATGGTAAGGTGAAGGTGGTAAAGGGAAAAGACCTGATGGCAAGGTGCTGGTTGTAAAAGGAAAAGACCTGATGGCAAGGTGATGGTGGTAGAAAGAAAAGACCTGATGGCAAGGGTCTGGTGGTAGAAAGAAAAGACATGATGGTAAGGTGCTGGTGTTAAAGGGAAAGACCTGATGGCAAGGTACTGGTGGTAGAAGGAAAAGACCTGATGGCAAGGTGCTGATGGTAAAAGGAAAGTACCTGATGGCAAGGTGCTGGTGGTAAAAGGAAAAGACCTGATGGCAAGGTTCTGGTGGTAAAAGGAAAAGACCTGATGGCAAGGTGCTGGTTGTATACAGATAAGACCTGATGGCAAGGTGACAGCAGTAGAAAGGTACTGATAACGGCCTGCTCTCATCAGACAGGATGTAAAGTACTATTTTTATTTAGCATAATAGACATTCCTGAAAAATTATCCATGTGACAGGCCTTTTAAATCAATTTTAGTGAGTTTTTTTTCCATTTAAAAACATCCTTTTATGTTTGTATGTTTGTTAACATCCTAGAATGGTAAAAGATACCTCTTTCATTTAAGTCAGACTTTAACTGGTATATTCTCAATCACCAAACAAAAATAGTCACTGGGATTTTTACATTTTAACAAGATGAGACTCATGTCCAGAAAAAAAAATATCTGCTGAATCATTAGAGTTATGTTGATAAGAAAGGTCAAGAGATTGCCCAGCTTCAGTATAATGGACATTCCCTGCAAAGAAAGCAGGTGATTACAGCTAAGCTTATGTCTGTCACAATTTCAAACCAACTTCTTCTGGAAAAACTTTTTCTTTAATCAATACCTGTGATGCTCAAAGGCTAAAATCTAGAGCAGGCTCCGTCTGCCTCAAGGTTGATAAAAACAATACCAGCACAAGCACATCACTAGATGGAGCTGTCCATTAAAAAATGAGCTCACAGACCCACTCCAGGTAATGGCTCCAGATGCAGAATACTTTGTTCCCTCCATCACTATGGCTCTGGGATACAGACTCCTTCATCTTTATCTGAGCACTAAAAAAACCTGTTTATCTGAGAGGAACTGCCTGCTGTGGCCGGTAGCCCAGAGAGATCTGAAAAAGTAAGGTTTAGCCTGCATTTGCCAAGCACTTCGGTGCTGAAGTAGATTTGGCGCCCCCACAGTATTGCCAGACTTGGCAGATTTTCCCTTATGGCTACAGAGCAGCTAAGTGTCTGCCTCCAATCATCTATGCCCCTCAGGGACGGTTGTTAATATCTGAAGGTCTTAAATCATAGTTCTGGCCATTATTTTTATCTTCCTTAAATTGCTGGTGATTATTTTTCCTGATGATTGAAATTCAAACTGCAGGTGCATGGCTATAAAATTATACCCAAATTTGTTGTGCCATGAATTTTCCTGCATATTAACCACTGTGGGTCAACTGGCTCAGTTTTTCCTGCTGAATGTATGAGACAATTTATTTCTGACATCATTAAACTCTAGTCATTGAATGTTTTTTTTTTTTTCATTCAAGAAATGTCTAAATACCAGCATAAGGATCATAGGTTCTGCATTACAATATTGTGCCTTTTAATTTGAATTTTAAAATAAAATTTCTGGGTTTTAAATTTTAAATAATGTAAAATAAAAATATGATTTATATGTATTTATAGCCAAATCAGATGACAATTAATGATATTTAATGTTAAAATGATATAGTAGAATTTGGTTAAAAAATAAATTTTCTCATGTGATTCTTCCAGAAATCCTGTGATTTGCATATTCTTACTTAAGGTGACAATCTCTTACATCGTTTATACTGAAATTGTCATAGACCTAAAAATCTGTGTTTAATTGTTGTGAAATTTTAAATACTGTATTATTGTAGCTAATTATTAATAAGGATAGTGTTAGAAGTATATTCACTGTGATGTATTTCACAAATCATAAGAATATCATACAACACTGAGAAAGTAAGTATTCATATGAAAAAAGCATAAGTGTGGGTAAATACTTGGAAGTAATGATTAAGAAATCTCTCTGTAGATATATCTAGATATTAATATCATATGTACAGAACTAATTATAAAAGGAATTTTTAATTCACACAGTTTAAATTTTTTATTACTTTCAAGTTCTGATTGATTTGTTTAAAAAACGCAATAGGATATAACAATATAAGTCAAAGGTGACAGATTTGCAGCTGATATTTATTTTTGAACTTGAACTAAATTAGAATTTCTGTTGACTAAAATAAAGCTCTGATTGCTTTGTTTAAAATGACAGTAAGATAATGGGTAACAATATTAGTCTTAGGTGACATTTTTGCACCTGATATTAATTTTTTACCTTGACCGAACTTGAAAGGTTGTTAATTATTTGCTGATCACCCATTATTTATGCTCATTTCTGTCTCTGTTTGCAGTAGCAGTAGTTTTCCAAAACTGACCTTTGGCATGATTAAAAGTCACAGGTAATATATTTGCACCGCACATTTCCTTTGAACCTTTAGGCTTATTTTCACCTGGGAAGGAGGGAGGAAGAGGGTGGGGGGATTGGAAAGGAAATTGGAGCTTGGGGTGGAGTCTTCCTTTGGTGTTTGTAGACTGTTATTATGTGATTTGATTGAAATTCAACCAAAAACTAGTGTATTCAAAGTTGAACTGTTAAAATCCTTTATAGTAGATACCCTGAAGTTCATGACTGATCATAAATATTAACCTCAAGACATCAAGTCCAATTTCTGCAAATTATTTCATTACCGCCTAATTAGTCAGTGAGCTGTTTTATCAAATTTGAATGTGCATTTACGGGCTATATGAAAACAGTAGGAGGCAAATTATAATCATTCAATTACAAAAACATTTAGATAAATCTGTTAATCTACTCACTTGTAATTAAGTGATGCTATGGCAATAATAACACAAAATTTGCTGGTTTGGGGACCCTAAAGGAATATATAAAATCATGACCTCCTCCCAAAGTAAAACCCAAATGGTGTTGTTCACAATAACTGCAGACTGAACTGATGTGTAATATTATTAAACTGAGCATGACAATTGTGCCCTGAGGGCTCAGACACCAGGAGGATTGATTAAAGGGACATAATCAGGAGTAATATTATGCCTATTCTTTCACACTTTCAGTTCAGTTTTACTTTGTTCAAATGTTTCCAAGCAAAACCAACCCAGCACACATTCTTGGTACCTCACATATGGCAGTTTAACACCTTGTTATGGCTCTGCATGTTTGTATACACAGTGCATGTGTGTTTGTTTACCATAACAAGGCCGAATATGAGCCGCAACAGGTAATATTTTAGCCAGTGCATAGGAACATGTATTACATTTTTGGGGTCAAGTCAGTCAGGTCATCCCGTGATTAGCAGTTGATGTGGCTCAGTAATGCACAGTCCCATGTGCTTTGTTAATGTTGGCACCTGCGATTGTGCCCTTTCGGCTATTTTGGATACTGATTAACTGGAGTAAGCAAATTGTTTCAGGGCAATAAATTGGCAGGTACCAATTTATTTTAGAGAGAAGTGATATTTTTTGTGTTAATTCAACATGCTCTATAGGTGATTTGGCCCTTTTAAAATGGGATCTGGACTCCTGCCACATATTCCCTCAGGAGCTCAAGGAACCCGATTTTACACATAACAAAACAAGGCATATGATGTGATTCTGAAGAGAAACAATGACAGTTTTGAAACCTCAGTGCCAGAGAAAATATTTGTCCCCTGGTCACATGTATGTGTACCTGTAATGTACATTACAGGTATGTACATACCTGGGGGGAGGCTGAGGCCACTGTTTGCTGTTATTAATGCTATTTGATGCCATCTGTTTATTGAGTAGGCCCTTCATGTTAAGAGGTTAGTTGTTCAAGGGTAGTTGAAGCACTTTGACCACTGGTATGAATGGGTTGTCAGACTGAGCTCTGCTTGCACAGCCTGGAGGAATAATGTTCAAAGCACTGCAGACAACCTGAAGGACTGTGGACTAGCTAGCAGCAGTGTCACAACTTTATGATCATATTACTGGGTCATGTGACTGCACATGATAATCAAAATCAACAAATGGGATATACTTAAGAAGGCAAACATGGCAGACTGGTTGAAATTTAAACAAATTCTATGTATGCCGTTTTGTTAACTTAAATAAACATACAACGTACAGGGCTTTCAGGAAGGATGGAAGGACGGAGCTGATCACTATACCCCCCCCCCCTCAACGTAGGCGGGGGATGATTATACTTCAGTGACAATTATCTATTCAACTTTGTGATTAATGGATTGAATGGGCTTATTCAAATACCAGGTTTTTTTAACATACATAAAATATAGTGTTTCTTCCTTAAAATGTTATGGTATCTGTCAATATTTTGTTTTAAACTTATAATATATATCCTTAGTCCTGTGCATAAGCTGATCGGCGCCTGCAGCTGGTGTGACCAGTGGCGCAAAACATAAACACAGCACACATGCCACCTGGCTTATAAAGCAACCACAATCTTTTTTCAATATGGGGTCCTGTGACCTTGACCTAATACCTCATTACCCAAAAATCTAAAGAGTTTTGTCTTATTGGTGGGCCATTAAAAAAACAAGTTTGAAATCCCTATATCAATTTAACTGGAGTTATCATCTTGAAACAAATTTTTGGACAGATAGCTCCTGTGACCTTAACCTTTGATCTTATGGCCTCAGAATTGACAGGAATCATTCTATGTTGGCAAGTGAGCTATATGTACAAGATGAAAGGTCTTGAATGAAAAGTGTAGCTAGCTTAAAATGCATTCACAAACTTTTTAAAGTTGTGGGTCCTGTGATCTTGACCTTTGACCTGTTGATCCCAAAATACACAGGATGCTTGCTTTAGTAAAGGGCCATATATAAATCAAGTTTGAAATCCATATGTAAATCGAGAAAATAATTTTTGGATAGATGGCTCCTGTGACCTTGATCTTTGACTTAGTGACCCCAAGACCAATAGAGATCTTCCCCTATTGGCAGGTGTCCTATATGTGCAAGATGGAAGGTCTGCATCTGGGATGTATAGTTTGGCAAAATCTTTAAAAAAAATGGATCCTGTGATGTTGACCTTTGACCACATGACCCAAAAATGGATAGGATTCTTGCTTTACTTCACAGTGGGCCATATAAATCTTGAGTCTGAAATCCAAAAGTCAAACCAAATTGGAGTTATCATCTGGAAACAACATTTGTGGATAGACAGATGGTCAGAGGCAGGGACAGGGTGATTACTACAGGGCACTAGCTTATTCAAACAGGGCCCTATATATTTCCGCAAAAGTTTATTTACCTTTATGAAAACAAAACAAATATTTTTTTAGCTCAGCTGACTTTCAGTCATGCTGTGCTAAAGTGATGGGTTTGTCCGTCTTCTTCCGTCTGTCTGTACTGCCAGCCAATACCAGGGCACAAACCTGCATGTTCCTAAGGGCTAGGATCATAAACCCTATACAGTCTTAGGGGTTCTAAAAAAATCTCATAGTTTTAGCTAGGAGTCCTATTTATTTTTATCGGAACTAACCCCTGAACACATTAATTTGTACTACACATACTGGTTATATAAAGTATACACCAGGTTTGATAAGAATATATGGGACACAGGACTTCCTGGTGCGGGACTTGCATGATGTGAGAGTCTAAGGTCACAAGGCCCTTTAAGTAACATTTCCCACATAATCAGGTTCCTGTTCATCAGCACTGTGGGGAAAATTAATACCCGGAGAGTACTCAAAGGTCTTTCAGCTGGATACTATTCAGGACTGAAAAAAAATAATGAGACTTGCCTTGGACCTTGGCCATTAGAGCCTTCTCCACATGTGTAATATTCAAAGTTACATGAATCCCTGCTGTCTACTGAAACTAGACAAAATGCAAGAACATCCTTAATAATTTCAGACAGCTTGTGGTTAAAATTGGACAGAAAAAAATGAAGTGATTTCCTATTTTTTTTTAATCTTAGGCCTACAAAAAAATAAAAGGTATGGTTTTCAGGCACTCTGCACATCAATGTTAACCCCCCCCCCCTAAAAAATTTTTAGAATAATTTTATTAGAAACTTATCAATTTTGAGCTCCAGCCGTTCGGACATTTCTTACAAGAAGATAAAATCATACAATTTTGATCAGATTTCCTTTGTCATGTAAGACATTACCCTGGTTAGAAAAGAATTCTGTTTTTATCATGCTCTTTCCTGATAATATGACAATTTTATCAAAACATACAAAAACAGGTAAAAAATTGCCTACCTGCACTGATTTCTGTAAAAAAAAGTGACTGAGGACCAAACCTTTTTCGGGGGGCCTAAAAGCTTCTCAAGAGTACACTTGGACCATCCCTGAAAATCATTGTGAAGTTATTTAAAGGTCAAGAGGCGCATGATTCATCCTTTTAAATCACAACCTTTTGTTATTTGATTAAAGATATTTTTGTTGGAGGTAACTGCCTCCATTTTTCATGAGCCCTTAACTAAGTATATACAACTGTGAGTTCCACTTTGGATTAGGACTATGTGACAGGGCGGTAGCACTCGCTTTCTATCCTATTATTTTTGTAACCTGTTGTCAACCCAGCCCAGGCAGTGTCTACTCCCCCAGCGGGTCCTTGGTGTGTAATCATCCCCATTGCTTGGTCATAACACTAAGGAACCCCCAAAGATGCACTCGTTTGTAAATAATACACTGCTGTGGGGCACAGCCTTGCCATCAAGCCTGTAGAACACTCACCCTGGATTTGGGCCAATGGTGAAAATCTCATTGCCTCGGATGAGATTTGAACTCACAACCTTCAAGCTTTTAGTCCATTGCTCTTAACTCCTGAGCCACAGAAGCTGTTTACAAACAATAGACCTGTTCTCTGCTCGTATTTACTTGCCAATGAAAAGATGTGAAATACTGGTAAACAACATCACCACAAGTTCATAAGTGTCTCTGGATCTGAGGACTTGATTCTGTTTTTTTATGACTGGTTTATCATATGAGCAGGATAATCCATAATATTTACAAAGTATTATGTAAAGCTACAACTTTAAAGGAGAATGAGCATAAATCCTTGTTATTTGTTTATGTGACTGTCAATTGATGGTTCGAGTAGACAAACCAGCTGTGTTGAAATGCATCACAGCTTCACCCATAGTCATGCTAAGGACAATCACTATGAAACACCTTTTGTTCAGCTTGGCTGGGAAAGGTTGTGCTCTTTTCATGGACTCACTGCCTCATACACAATAAATTTGTTAGGTCTTTAGGAAGGCATGCATGTAGTTTTTCTGTTTTTGTCATCTATTATTGATCTACATTCCTAACCCAATGAGATGAAGCACTTTGTGATGGCAAAACAACAAGTAAGATTCCTCAAGAGCAAAGACAATTAAGGGTTATTTAGAACATAAGGTGAGGAAGAGTGAGGAAAACTGATGATATTTATATCAGATATTACCAGAGAAAGAGAAAAGAGAGAGAAAGAGAGAGAGAGAGAGAGAGAGAGAGAGAGAGTGAAAAAAGAAAGAAAGGAGGGGGGAAGACAGAACAAAAGCAAAAGAGAGAGAGAGACAGAGACTGGTTGAGAAAGAAAGACACAAAGAAAGAAACTTGCTGAGAGAGAAACTGATCAAGGGAGAAATTGACTGAGAAAGACACAGAAAGACAAAGAGATCTACATTCTATCTTTGCCCATGTTTACCTTAGCTGTTTTTACCTCAGCCATTTTTACCCTAGAACCTAGAGAACTACCAACCTTAAGCTACTGAAAAAAACACTCTCATAGCCTCACCATGAAATTTATTACAACACGAATGTCCAAGCCTCAAACATATTTTAAATAAGCTTTATGTTAATACTGGCTCTGGTATGAACAAGTAACGGCTAGACAACAGCTAAGAACAACCTGAGATCTATATATATAAACCAGTGATATTGGACTTGATATTAGATTTGCTCTGCCTAGGACCATGCGTGTGCAAGTCAGATAAGGTATGTAGCTTACTCAAAATTAATCAAGATAACAAAGGCATGGTCTGACAATCGAGTCAGATTCAGATACAGGTGATTTCACAGTAAGACAACAAACATGAATCCCCCAGGGTATTCAATTTCCTTGTAAAAGCATGTGATAATCAAACCAGAAAATGAACCAGTTACACTGACCTTCAATTAAATAAGTCAAAGAAAGGATTACGTGCAAACCAAGGCAAGGTATATGGCTTTCTCTGAATTAGTCAAGATGACCTGGGCATTCAGCAATCAAGTCAGCAACATGTGTCAGTCACATAAAAATTAGATTAGATGCTGATCAGTAGAATATACAAATAAATCCCTGTAGGCATTTAATTCTATGTCAAAGCAGAAATAGTAGTTATGGGAACATAATTGTCATTTGGGGCAATGTCCATCTTCCGGGGGGGATTGTAAGCTTAAGATATGATTTTTATTTACATATATATACATATAAATATATATATCTTTATATAACACTGAATACACTCTTTACACAGTGCTTTAACTATAGGCCTACTAACTATGTGGTAAGCCCTGTTTGTTATGAACTTGTATCCTTTATTGCTATACCATAGGGGAGCACAGTATTTTTGTCCAATCAGATGAGACCTTGTCACAGCCAAGCGAGGAATACACGGAGCCAATCATGTTCATTTCATTTTGAGTGACAGCTCATCGCCCCGGTTACCGTCTGAACAGGCCACAGGCTAAGAGAGAATTGCCGCAGACGTGGTTTGCTTAGGGCCTTGGGCACATAGGATGCCCAGTCAGTGAGCTGTAATTCAAACGTAAGAACAAAGGCTGCGTGCACACCTTGCTGGCTGGTTTCAGTTCTGAAGACTAAAGATACATGGCTACGCTAACACAGTCACACTGTCAGAATCGAATTGGTCGATGATGGGAGAATGCAGGGGGAGCAATTAAAATTCGACCGTAAACTGTCTTCAAACGGCACTTGAAGTGCAGCTATGGGTGGAGCCAGGATGCCTGTCGAGTGTTTGTTTATTGGCATCTGGTTGGCTGCTTGTCACATCATGTGCACGTTTTTTCAGCAGACAACTAACCGCCATCTGGTGTCTAAATGTATCATGAATGGTCAAAGCAGGCAGCGTGAAAATCAGTTGCTCCTTTAGAAGCGCAAGATTTCCGCTGCCTTTAGAGCATAAGGCAAGGATATAGTGAGCAAGAGAAAGTCTTGGATATACAAAATGCAAATACATTAGAGCATCTGAAAAACTTCAATAATTTGAATAATTTTTAAGCTTTTACTTTCAAATTTCAGAATTCAACAGATTAAATTATACACATGTATCCGGGCTGTAAAAATATTAAATATACCTACGAGAAAAAATATGCAATGGTCATATTTGGGCAAAAGTTAAAGTACCAATTTTATATTTTTGCTAATATTTTTAAAAAATTTAAGATTTTGATCTTATTTTGGTATACAATTAAATTTTGATTAATTAAAGTTATATTACTGAAAACAAGGCCTACAGGCTAATGCGAACCTGTGCAATGAGATTACACCAGGTGTAATGCTTCAATGCTGGACCATTATTTTTCAAGAACATGTGTAATATGTATATGAACAATGCAAATACTAAACACTTAGAACAAGAAACAATTAAACAAACATCACTGCTGCAATTCTGGCATAGGTGCACACAACACAAAAACTAGAATATGGGTAGTCAACAAGCGACTACTTGTATCAGAGTGGGAAAGGTGAAGTGAGGCATGGATTGAGTGGCAAGGGGAAATATGGTGAGGTGTGTTGCATAATAGCCTGAATGTCTGCAGCCAAATTGTTTATGTAGTTTGGGCCACCTACCATAAAATCCAGAAAGCTTCTCAGATGTAAAAACATGCAAAATTTTAGGCAGATAAGTCAAACCACTACTGAGATATGAGTGATTTTAGCCCACGGCAGACAAACAGAGGGATGCTGTGCAAAAATGGTGGCAGGTGGCGCCACCAATTTTGCCTATGATGAAGAGCTATGTGAGATCTATACACATGCAAAATTTTGGCCAAATCGGTAAAACAATTCCAGAGATATGAGCTTGGATGTCTGCAGAATAACATGAATGAAGGTGGCGCCACCTGTCATGAAATCAAGAGAGCTGTCCAGGATGTATAAACCTGCAAAATTTCAGGTAGAAAAGTCAAACCACTGCTGCCATATGAGTGATTTTATATTTTATTTTAAGGCAGATGAACAGATGGACCCTGTGCATAAATGTTTGCAGGTGGCTTCACCACTTTTGCCTATGATGAAGAACTATGTGAGATCTATACACATGCAAAATTTTAGCCAAATCGGTCAAACGGTTCCCGAGATATGAGCTTGGATGTCTGCAGAGTAAATGTGAATGTAGGTGGAGCGACATGTCATAAAATTGAGAAAGCTGTCCAGGATGTATAAACCTGCAAAATTTCAGGTGGATAAGTCAAACCACTGCTGAGATATGAGTGATTTTATCCCAAGGCAGATCAACAGATTGATGCTGTGCATAAGCGGTTGCAGGTGGCACCACCACTTTTGCCTATGATGAAGAGCTATGTGAGATCTATACACATGCAAAATTTTGGCCAAATCGGTAAAACAATTCCAGAGATATGAGCTTGGATGTCTGCAGAATAACATGAATGAAGGTGGCGCCACCTGTCATGAAATCAAGAGAGCTGTCCAGGATGTATAAACCTGCAAAATTTCAGGTGGAAAAGTCAAACCACTGCTGCCATATGAGTGATTTTATATTTTATTTTAAGGCAGATGATCAGATGGACCCTGTGCATAAATGTTTGCAGGTGGCTTCACCACTTTTGCCTATGATGAAGAACTATGTGAGATCTATACACATGCAAAATTTTAGCCAAACCTGTCAAACGGTTCCCGAGATATGAGCTTGGATGTCTGCAGAGTAAATGTGAATGTAGGTGGAGCGACCTGTCATAAAATTGAGAAAGCTGTCCAGGATGTATAAACCTGCAAAATTTCAGGGGGATAAGTCAAACCACTGCTGAGATATGAGTGATTTTATCCCAAGGCAGATCAACAGATTGATGCTGTGCATAAGCGGTTGCAGGTGGCGCCACCAGTTTTGTCTATGATGAAGAGCTACGTGAGATCTATACACAAGCAAAATTTTGGCCTAATTGGTAAAAGAATTCCAGAGTTATGAGCTTGGATGTCTGCAGAGTAAACGTGAATGTAGGTGGCGCCACCCATCATGAAATCAAGAGACCTCTCCAGGATGTATCAACCTGCAAAATTTCAGGTGGAAAAGTCAAACCACTGCTGCCATATGAGTGATTTTATCCAAAGGCAGATGAACAGATGGACCCTGTGCATAAATGGTTGCAGGTGGCGCCACCACTTTTGCCTATGATGAAGAACTATGTGAGATCTATACACATGCAAAATTTTAGCCCAATCAGTCAAATGGTTCCCGAGATATGAGCTCGGATGTCTGCAGAGTAAACGTGAATGTAGGTGGTGCCACCTTTCATAAAATTGAGAAAGCTGTCCAGGATGTATAAACCTGCAAAATTTCAGGTGGAAAAGTCAAACCACTGCTGAGATATGAGTGATTTTATCCCAAGGCAGATGAACAGGTGGAAGCTGTGCAAAAATGGTTGCAGGTGGAGCCACCATTTTTAGTGCAGGTTATAAAGCTATCAAAGGGCTACATTTGTGCAAACTTTTTAGCCTGATCGGTCTAACGGTTCCCAAGATATGTGGGTTTATATGTGGAAGCAGACGCACAAATGGACGCTTGGCAGAGAGGAAAGGTCAGAGGTCAACAAAAAATGAGGGTGCAGCAGTTCACATGTGACCGATCATAATTCCGAATTTTAAAAAAATCTGCCCAGTGGTTATAAAGGAGTTCGCCGGAAACCTATGCAGCAATGGCTGCTGCGTCGGCATCCGACTGAAAACATAGTATCCGCAAAACTCTTTTTGGCGGATACAATGATTGTAGCTGGCACCACCAGTCTTATATACATTGAAATGATATATAAATATGCCCAATATCAGACTGATATGTCAAACCCCTCCTGTGAAAGAAGCAGGGACATACACTGTGCAAAAATTATTGTAGGTGGCGCCACCAGTCCGCTATAAAGCTACCCGATATGTATAAACATGCCCAATTTAAGGCTGATGTATCAAATTCCTCTGTAGAAATAAGCAGGCGCATACACTGCAAAAGTCAATGTAGGTGGCACCACCTGTCTTGTAAATGAGAATACCACCATAGACGCACAGACAGGTAAACCTTCCCCAGAGTTTGATGCACTGGGCTGACAAGGCTTAGGTGAGTAGGCAGTTGCCTCTGAGTGACCTGTGACAAATTGCTGCCTCAAGCTACTGCACTGAGTGAACTCTTGACCTGCACCTGGCTAGAATAAGTGAACTTTTGACCTGTACCTGGCTGCACTGAGTGAACTCTTGACCTGTTGCATAATCTGACACAGTTGGCAGTCTGCCAAAGCTATAAATGGATTCAGGCTGAACTTTGGTGCCAAATATGATGCAGTGAGCAGTCGGCCAAAGCTATAAATAGAATGCAGCTACTGCACTGAGTAAACTCTTGACCTATACCTGGCTGCACTTCTTCCAATCCTGGCACTGTGCCAAAACTATTTATAGAGCTGACATCATCTTGGCTAATGGCCAACATCAAGGCACTGGCAATCTGCCAATGGTAAACCAAGTGCTGCCATCTGTACACAAAAGTGGTCCCTACTTGAAATAACTTTGAAATTTATTTTCCCAATACAAAATGCTTTTTAGCTGACTTTTTATAAAAAAGAAATCAGGAATATATGTAAAATTATTATGGATGCATACTGAATGCAAAATTAAAATACAGATATATCTCACTGATGGCAAATTCTTGAATTAAGTTGAGTAGGGATACCAATATTTTATAATCCACATACAGTTGTCTTTATATAGCCACAGAGAGCTGAACATTCATGATTGTAACATTGCCTGGTATGATGAATAATTTAAATCATACATCTAAATTTTTTAAAAGCTTTTAAAAAAACTTTCTTGTCAATATTAACCAAAGATAACCTGAAATCTAAATGTCTAGTGGCATGATGTAATAGATGCTGATAAACTGGTGCCAGGCCAGATGTAACAGCATAACACAGCTAACATATATGGTAAAATTACTCAATTCAATCTCCATTATTCAGCCAAAAGTCATTCAACTGGAACCACTAATGACAATTATTATAAGAGGGATTATTCTCGTAAAATGTTTAACAAACTGGCTTCAGTGGCATCAGTCAAAAAACGTTTCGCAGGTTAATAACTCATATAGGAAGATACAGAAAACTGGTTAAGTACAGCTTCCTGTAACTCAGCCAAAAAGCACTGAACAAAAACCATTTGAACAAACTTGAATAATCAACATCTGAGGATAATTAATGTGTGAGATTTAAGAATTTGGCCCAGTGGTTTTTAAGAAGAAGATCTTTGTAGCATCTGAGCTAAAATGGGCTGTTGTGGCATATGACTAAATTCAGCTTCCCATAACTTAGCCAAAAGTCACTGAAAAGAGACCATTTGAACAAACTTTAGAAAGCACTACCCTAGGATTATTTCTGTGTGATATTAAACATTTTTGCCATATGGTTTCAGAGAAGAAGTTTTTTGTAGCCCTCAGTGTGATACAGGCACTGATGACCTCATACAACAAAGGCCGATGCAGGTGGCGCCACCGATACCTCAATTTCAGATATGACCTATGTGACCAACATTGGCATAAAATTTGGTGATGATAGCTACAGCCGTTTCTGATATTTAAATTTTAATATTCTTTTTTGCACAGTTAACAAAGTTCAACCTCCTGTAACTCAGCCAAAAATCCCCGAACTGGAACCATTCGAACAAACTTGAGAAAGATTGTTCTAGGGATCATTTCTGTGAAATATTGGACAATTTGGCTGGACAGTTTCGAAGAAGAAGATTTTTTAAAGCTTTGTTAGCTTTTACCCTATAAAATCTAAGAAAATGCAGTTAGAAAAAAAATAAACAAAATCCAATATAGTTTTTTGGATGACTGATTATTTGCAACAAATTTTGTGATGCTAGCTCCTGCCCTTTTTGAGATAGCTATCGTTAACGTACAGATGACACACGACGCACGACTCACGACAGCAGCGCACGATGGACAACGCCACACCATCGCATAAGCTCACAGGTTCGCTAAAAAGTCCCTAGCTTTAACATTTTTTGTGTTAAGTGACCAAATAATTTTCCTGAATTTTTACAAAGTGCAATATATTTGGGCCCATAACTTTTTAAAATTATATACCGGTTATACAGACCTAATTTCTGGTATTATATAAGAACTATATAGAGGAATATTTTTGGTTAATATGAGGAAAAACAGATGAGTGGTTTTGATAGTAGGCAGTCCTGAAGTGTGAAAATAGGTTTTTAATAAAAAATTGAGGTTTTTTCCATAAATTCTCAAAGGAACAAAGTCGAAATGGCCCAGTTTTCGGTTTGGTAGGAGATCTTGGGGACATCTAATATTATGCTGAATTTTGGATTCCTAGGTCTTATGGTTTCAAAACGTGCCACATGTATGGACAGACGGATGGATAATGGACAGATGACGGACAATGGACCACGACTATAGCTCAGATGACTTATGGGCTAAAAATGACCTCAGTTTCAGCCCAGGTCAATGTAAAAATTTTATAGATTTCTCTCATATTTTTCAAATTTTTTATTTTGGTACCTTTGAATTTTGGAAGATATTAAGATCACATACCAAACACAAATTGCACTGAAAGTCACATAAATAATTAAAAGAAGAAATAATCTTGTCTAAAAACATAAATTATACTGTATACAGCTGAAAACAGAGAGAAGATCCTGAACAATCACACTGGTCTGGTTGAACCTATCATCTATTAATATCAACAATTACAAAAATTACTATTTCCATACACACTGAGCTTGTGAGACAAATGAAATTTTAACTGTATTATCCATGTAAAAAAATATTATCTAATATTAAACCATCGATGAATAAACAAACGCTGCTTCTGCATCTTGTTAATAACTGATGTCTGTCTTCTTCATAATGGCACCAACAAATGAAGATCCAATGTCTGGTGTATTCCAGTACTATATGAAATCACTACCATACTATTTAATCAAAAGCATGATCTGCCATGCATTGTAGTTAATTTAAAATCATCACATAACACAATTATTTAATACAGCTTTAGAAAACTCTTCAAGTAAAGCAGTTTATCAGTGATGAACTGGGACAGACACTGATAGATTACAGTGCAGCAGCCAGCCACAATATCAGCCTCACCAGCTTTCACATCTCAGCTCTCCTTCTGTATATTGTGCACATCTCAACAGCACACAAAGGATAAGCCGCATTATAGGTAATACCTCAAACTAAATCCTATCTGCTGCCTAAAATATCACACAGCTTGACGTGTTCTGACCCAAGATGAATCACACAGGGTGTTTTGCTTTTACACAACCCGTCTAAAATAGGAATCAATCAATCAAATTACATTGAACTGAAGGGCATTTGTTTACATCGAGCAAACAGGCAGAAATTGCCTGCAGACACCATGAACATGAGCTGCTCCTGACGGACATGACGTAACAAAATGTGACCAACCAGTTTAGTGCCATTAGAAACCAACACATTTAGCTGTAAGAGATCCAACAGATTTCATCACAAGATAATCATGGAAATGTTAAATTTTCTGTCCATGAGAGGGAAAAATAGAAGAAGTTCAAGCAAGTGTTAACATTATATGATGACTATTAAGGTTTTGCCACTGGAATTTGAAAATAATATGTCATGATAAAATGTAACATTTTATCAAGGTAAGATACAGATACCAGTGCTGCCACTCTTGATTTAATGGAAAAAAGTATAAAATTATCTGAAACGAGCCCTACAGGCCTGATGCTAACCTGTGCAATGGTTTATTCCAGGTATTATTCGTCAATGCTGGACCATTAATTTTCAATTACATGTGTAACATGTATATGAACAATGCAAGCAATACACATTTTATAAATGAACCAATTACAAAACATCACTCCTGAAATACTGGCATGGGTGCACACAACACAAAAATGATTGTAGGTGGCGCCATCAGTCTTGTATACAACGAAGCTATCCAAGATGTATACATATGCTCTGTTTCAGGTTCATATTCCCTTAAAAAATAAGCAGGGACATACAGTGCAAAAATTATTGTAGGTGGTGCCACCAGCCCTGTATATAACAAAGCTATCCAATACATATGAATAGGCAATCTCAGGCTGATATATCAAATCCCTCCTGAGAAATAAGCCTGCATATACATTGTGCAAAAGTCATTGTAGGTGGCACTACCAGTCTGTTGAACAATAAAAGCCATCAAAGATGCATGGACAGGTCAAAATATTAGGCCAATATATCAAACTTCTCTTGAGTTAGGTGCACTGACCAGGCTTAGGTGAGAAAGGCAGTTGCCCCAGTGAATTGGAACAAATTGCTGGCTCCAGCTACTGCACTGAGTGAACTCATGACCTGCACCTGGCTGCACTGAGTGAACTTTTGATCTGTGCCTGGCTGCACTGAAAAAACTCTAGACCTGTTGCATAATCTGACACATTTGGCAGTCTGCTAAAGCTATAAATAGATTCAGACTGAACTTTGACCTGTTGCCCAATCCATAATAGCTGGCAGTCTGCCAAGCTATTTATAGATACAGACGCAATCTTGGCCTGTAGTAAATCTTTTTACACATACTGAAAGACTTTGGCTACAATGCTTTTTTTCAAGCTGACATATCCATGAAATTGTTTTATATAAATGTTTAGAATAATAAAAGTCCTTTTATTGTTAAAGGTCAAATAATTCTGCCAACAATCATTTCATAAAACTTGAACAAAGGCCTCCTAAGAATCATTGTTGTGCAATGTTACAGGAGCTGAAACAAGAAGACTTGTTGCAGAAGAAAACTATTGCAGTACTCAGTTTGAAAAAGGCTTACTAATGGCCACAAGATCAATTTCATGCAGCTCTCTATGACTACCAAAAATAATTAACGAAATCTATTCTTATACAAGGTTTTTTAGCTTTTTCTCTTTTAAATGTAAGTTAATGCAGATGGCGCCAAAAATCACTCAATCCCACAAAATTTTTTATATGTGACAGATTTTTGCATAAATTTTGAGGATGCCTGCTCCTGCTATTCCTGAGAAATTATGGGTTAATGTACTAATGCCCAATGACCCTCATACAGAAAAGGTTGATGCAGGTGGCACCACCAATACCTTGAATTCATATATGAGACATGTGACCAATATTTGCATAAAATTTGGCGAAGATAGCTCCAGCTGTTTCTGATTTTGAAATTTTAGTATCCTTTTTTGACCAAATGACTAAGTTCTGCTTTCTGTAACTTCGCCAAAATTAACCAAACTAGAACCAATCAAACAATCTTGAGATTGTTTCAGGAATTATTTCTATGAAATATTAAACAATTTGGATGGAAAGTTTTATAGAAGAAGATTTTTAAAGGCTTTTTTAGCTTTTCTCTATAAAATCTAATAAAATGCAGATAGCAAAAAAATAAGTATTTAAAAAAAGAGTTTTAAGAGTTTTTAGAGGACTAATTTTTAGCATAATATTTATGATAGCTCCTGCCAATTTTGAGATGGTATAGGTAATTGTACAGATGACGGACAGTGTCACACCATCAGGTAAGCTCATGGGTTCGCTAAAAACAGTAGTTACATTTCAGTAGTTGTGATATTAAAGGCATGAATACAACTAGAATACGGGTAGTCGACAAGCGACTACGTGTATCCGCCAAAATCAGAGGACGGGTAAAGTGAGGCATGGATTGAGTGGCAAGGGGAAATAGAGTTACATGTGTTACATATTAGAATGGATCTCTGCCACATAAACATGATTGTAGGTGGCGCCACCTGTTATTTGAACAAGAAACTATCCAAGATGTATACACATGCAAAATCTCATGTGGAAAAGTCAAACCACTGCAGAGATATGAGTGATTTTATCCCACAGCAGACAAACAGATGGACGCTGTACAAAAATGGCTGCAGGTGGCGCCACTATTTCTGTGTATGTTATAAAGCGATCCAAGGGCTACATTTGTGTAAAAAAATTTTCCTGATTGGTCAAATGGTTCCAGAGATATAAGCATTAATGTCTGCAGCGTGAATGTGAATGTAGGTGGCACCACCTGTCATAAAATCAAAAAAGGTATCCAGGATGTATACGCATGCCAAATTACAAGTAATTTGGTCAAACCACTGCAGAGATATGAGTGATTTTAACCTAAGGCAGACAAACAGATGGACCCTGTGCAAAAATGGCTGCAGGTGGCTCCACCATTTTTGTGTATGTTATAAAGCTATCCCAGGGCTACATTTGTGTAAAAAATTTTTCCTGATTGGTTGAACGAGTTTGGAGATATAAGCATGGATGTCTACAGCGAGAACGTGAATGTAGGTGGCACCACCTGTCATAAAATCAAGAAAGCTATCCAGGATGTATACACATGCCGAATTTCAGGTAATTTGGTCAATCCACTGCAGAGACATGAGTGATTTTAACCTATGGCAGACAAACAGATGGACGCTGTGCAAAAATGGCTGCAGGTGGCGCCACCATTTTGTGTATGTTATAAAGCAATCCCAGGGCTACATTTGTGTAAAATTTTTTTCCTGATTGGTCAAACGGTTCCCAAGATATAAGCATGGATGTCTACAGTGTTAACGTGAATGTAGGTGGCGCCACCTGTCATAAAATAACTAGAATATCAGCAAAAGCTGACAAAAGCCCTCAGCCAAAAGAACAGTGTTTAGGGGGTGGTAACAGTAACAAGTACTAAATATCTGTTCTCACATGGATGTATATCTGTACATGTCTCAGTTATAAATTTAAAATGGAGAGGTATGTACCATGATTCATAACAATCCACCAAATGCTTCCTGAAAAATAAGCTTCTAAGTTTTATTCTATTATAAGCTCTGTGACCTTGAAAAGTAGGTCAAGGTCACCCATCTTCGAACATGAACGAGATTTTTGTCGATATACATCTTCACCAAAGAAATAAAATTCCTATTGTGAATCCTTTTCGAGATATCCCGCTCACAAGGCCAAAGTTGAAAAATCCAAGAAAAATTCAATAAAAAATCAGAAATTGCAGGTGGCGCCCCCAAACTTGTGCAGCAGTTACAGACCATCAGTCCCTATGATCATAGTAAGTATTGTGAAAATCCATCCAATAGTTCCTGAGAAATAAGCTTCTAAATGTTTTTTCTATAATCAGCTCTAAAACGTAGAAAAATAGGTCAAGGCCACCCATCTTCGAAATTGACCGAGATTTTGTCAATATACATCTTCCCCGAAAAAATAAAATTCTTACGGTGAATCCTTTTCGAGATATCCCGCTCACAAGCCCAAAGTTGAAAAATCCAAGAAAAATTCATTTAAAATCAGAAATTGTAGGTGGCGCCACCAAACTTGTATAGCAGGTACAGACTATCAGTCCCAATAATCATAGTAAGTTTTGTGAAAATCCACCAAATGGTTCCTGAGTAATGAGCATCTAAGTGTTTTTCTATAATCAGCTCTAAAATGTAGAAAAATAGGTCAAGGTCACCCATCTTCGAACTTGACCGAGATTTTGTCGATATACATCTTTACCGAGGAAATAAAATTCTGACGGTGAATCCTTTTCAAGATATCCCGCTCACAAGGTAAAAGTTAATGGACGCCGGACGGACAGACGGACGGACGGACAGCTTGGGTGACGACAATAGCCCATCAGCCTAAGGGCTGAGGGCTAAAAAAAGCTATCTAGGATGTATACGCATGCCAAATTTTAGGTGAATTAGTCAAACCACAGCAGAGATATGAGTGATTTTAACCCAAGGCAGATGAACAGATGGACACTGTGCAAACATGGTTGCAGGTGGCGCCACCTTTTTTTGTGTATGTTATAAAGCTATCCAAGGGCTACATTTGTGTAAAAAATTTTTTCCTGATCGGTCAAACGTTTCCCGAGATATATATGTGTGGAAACAGACGCACAAACGGACGCTGGGCAGAGGGGAAAGGTCAGAGGTCAAGGTCACTTGGTTAGGCACCAGTTCACATGGGACCTGAAAATTTGTGTAAGTTTCGGAAAAATCCGTCCAGTAGTCTCAGAGGAGTTCTCCGGAAATGGGGCGGCAGATACAATTATGTAAACACCATTCTTTTATGATATTCTTTTTTGTTTCTGTATTTATACATATCAAAGCATAATAGATTTATTGTATTAATTTTTCCTTTTCCCAGTATTTTGCAGGTAACTAAGCAAT
This sequence comes from Sipunculus nudus, assembly GCA_026874595.1. NCBI lineage: Eukaryota > Metazoa > Annelida > Sipuncula > Golfingiida > Sipunculidae > Sipunculus > Sipunculus nudus. The sequence goes on along the minus strand of CM049311.1, from coordinate 57,154,657 downwards.
GATTAGATTCCATCTGTAATTTGTTGATCACTTTAGGAATATTACCAACAGACAAATCCAACAGATATCTTTGGCTGTTGTGCAAGGTACTGAGGACACCAAACTTCAAGTTCTTGTGAGAGCTGGAAAATGCTTTTAGAAAATGTTACGGTGTAATTTATATAACTACAGACATCAAAATTCATTTAATCTTGATGTTGGAAGATCAGCAGACTTCTCTTGAAATCATGGGTGCTGACAGGATGTGCATTAACACTAACCGACTTTTACTACGGAAGACTAAATGCCATAAAAGAGATTTTCCCGAGTGAATGTCAAAGGTACCATCTCCAACACAGCGGGAAGCTGACGCAGTGTCTCATTTACCACATTATAAGTGAGTCAGTTTCATCAAAGTGACCCACTTAATGGGGGTTGACAATACAGGTTACAGAACTAGTCCCATGACAGCTTAGGCAGTAGGCACAATTAAAGGCACCAGTAAAGTAAAATTTACAGAATTTTGTACTGGATGCTGAATAAAACTCTTTACTGAACAAGAGTTAATGTTAGTGAAAAGTGTTTTGTTTTTTCCTTTGAACCTCTTTGCCAGTAAATTAATGACAACTGAAACGGAGGAAATGCCAAAAGTCTTCTCAGTCAACTTGGTTGTGAAATCAAGGGCTTTTTAAAAAAAAACCCCAGAATTTCAATTCAATAAACTGATGATTCATCTTTTTCAGCCTCACAGAGGCCTCCATGATCTGGTTATTTTGTGAAAAATATTTCTTTGAAGGCTGCTCAGTTAGTTTTATCATGCATAAATAAAATCTCTATTTGTTGCTGAAAACAGTTTCAGTAACTGAAAGCATTTATATTATAAGTTAAATTTCTACCAAACCTTGTGTAAAATAGTTTAATATTTAATGAAGAATCTTTAGGAATGAAATAAACAGAGCACACAGATACTTTACTGGCCATCCAACATTGCATTTAGGCAACCTGGTATTGAAACTAAAAATTGGACAAAACCTATAACAACTAGTATATCAGCAGAAGCTGACAATTTAAAAGCCCTCAGCCAAAAAACAGTGTTTATAGGTGGTAACAGTAACAAGTATAAAACATTTGTTCTCACATGGATGTATGTCTGTACATGTCTCAGTTATAAATTTAAACTGGAGAGGTATGTAGTACCTTTGCAAGTATTAATTGCAACACAGATCTCATGCGGGACTTAGAGATCATCAAGGCATGTCGTGATACCATGTTTCATAACAATCCACCAAATGCTTCCTGAGAAATAAGCTCCAATGTTTTTTTTCTATTCTAAGCTCTGTAACCTTGAAAAGTAGGTCAAGGTCACCCATCTATGAATATGACCAAGATTTTGTTAATATGCAGCACTGAAGAAAAGAAGTTCCTGTTTTGAATACCTTTGGAAATATCCCACTCACAAGGCCAAAATTGAAAAATCGGATAAAAATTAAATAAAAATCAGAAATAGTACATGACGCCCCAAAACTTGTGCAGCAGGTACAAATCATCAGTCCCACTGATCATAGTAAGTTTGTGAAAATCCACCCAATGGTTCTTGAGAAATAAGCTTCTAAGTGTTTTTCTATAATCAGCTCTTAAACGTAGAAAAATAGGTCAAGGTCACCCATCTTTAAATTGACCAAGATTCTGTTGAATTACATCTTCACCAAAGAAATAAAATTCCTTTAGTGAATCCTTCTAGAGATATCCCGCTCACAAGGTAAAAGTTAACAGATACCGGAAGGACAGATGTACGGACGGACAGAAGGCACAACAGCTTGGGTTGATGACAATAGCCCATCAGCCTAAGGGCTGAGGGCTAAATAGGGTAATTGTGTGTTTTTTACATAAGCTTTTTTTCAGTCATCCATTTTGTACACATTATAATTACCCTACATTACAGAGGAGGCTTTTACATGTAGAAAAATAATAATAACCACTAAAAAATTAATGATAGCCCACCGCTGTATAATCATGACATTATGATAACAGCATGATTGGTATGTTCCAGTGTGTAAACACTGTCCTGTGATCACTAAATGATATCCGTGCTTTTGGCAATGCATGATGATCTGATGATAACTGTCATCAGATAAAATAAATGACGTGTCTAGAAAATATGAATGCATGTTTGTGGAAAAAGCCTTGAAAAAAGTGCTGAACTACACTATTACCACAACTAGTATGATGTACCTGACCAGTCATAGCAGCACAGTGAGCACACTATTAATTTTTTTTCTATACCAGAGATATTATACAATTTGTTTCCTGTCTTGGCCATAGCTATGATATCAGTTTTTATGAAACATCAATAGAAACTAACAGGATTAGACCTGGGGAAATCTAGTATCTACGCCCAATCACAAGAGATCTTCCCTGATAACTACTTTTAGCAGACTACCCACTCTGAATGGATCACCATTTTTGGCCTAAAGAGAGATAAGACATTTCCCAGTGGAAAAACCTGAAAATATATGTGACTTTACTGAAACATACATTTACAGCATACCTGTAAGTATAGTAAAATTATTTTACTTTAGATTCCAACTTTTCCCTTTTCAGGTACACATGCTTCTTTAATACAGATATGAATAAAGTTAGCTATTGATAAAAATGATTAGATTTAATAATTGTAATAATTTGCTGGGACTTGTCACTGATCATTAAGGAAATATGAAGTCAGAAAATTTATCTTATTGGGCACAAACTTTAAGAGCTTTTTAGGTATTAGTTATCATTTTATCAATGTAGAGTTATAGTAAAAGCTCATTTTTGTGACCACCTCAAAATAACAACCACTTTTCATGGTCCCAACTGGTTAATGCTCTTTATATCAGAACTCGCTTAGACGACCACCTTGCAAATGTGACCACTGCATCGAGGTCTCTTTGAAGGTCACAATTTCCAGGTTTCACTGCATGAACAAAGTATATCTTGGTTAAGGTTGGCTGTCATGTTTTAGGCATGGGAGCTGGTATTTGGTAACTCTACAACAACACAGTTATTACAACAACATATTTTTATTTTGTGGTTTTATGAAACATTATGACTGTTACTGTGACTATACTGACTCAAAATTACCTTTAACTTGCCTAAAAGTCAAGGAATGATGGATTCCATCCTCATTCACAGGCAAGTAACAATAATCACCAATATCAAAATGCATTTCAAATTTCATGTCAATCCTAAATAAGATCTTTTGAATTTATTTTTTTTCTAAAAATGGACCAATATTAATTATATATCATATGTTTCATAACTGCACATTAGTCATATTACTGAAGAACTGAATGGCCCAAATCAGTTCAAACTTTGCAGGATGACAGAAATATATAGCTGCACAATATTCAATTTTTTGTGAAACAGCATAGCTGACTTTTCAGTGTCGTTTTCATGATTCTTGTGATAAAGATCTAACTAACTTGAATGGTTACCCTGGCAACAAAATATAACATCAAAGGTGGTATGTCTGTTGTGTTTTAACTCATTCAAGGCAACACAGTGGCCACATGCTTTTAAAGGAGAGACTGTAAATATTTGACTTGTCAGACAAATATTTAAATTTTAATAATTATCAACCACTGTACCCAAGCCAAAAATATTCAATAGTCAGCACTGACAGTAATTATAACCATTTTGTTTATAAGATTGACCTTTTATCTTTACAGGTCTTGTTCCTAAAAATGTCTCAGATATCCAGTGTTCTAAATTCAGTTGATCAATATTCCATGGTTGCAGATCACATGTATCACCATGACAACAAACACAGACCAGACATTTCAGCATGTGGTCGTACACAAGTCTGCAGTCATTCTAGGTTTGATATGTCAGGTTACGAGCCAATTTTCAACCACTTCTAGCAGGAAATACCTCCCTTAAGATGCATGATCAATAACACTGCACATCCAAGGAATACATATTTTCTCCAAGTACTCCCTGAAGCTTCATACTGCCTGGACAATTGCACACTTCTCCAGTCTAGCTCTCTCTGTAATGTTTGTCACTGGGCTCTTCATATTCTGTAACTGATGTGTAAACTTGCAGAATAAGCTGAGAATGATTCAATGCATCAAGCATGCCCTCTTCATTCAGGAACAGAGTGCTTATGTATTCTTCCTCTCTGCTTACCTCTGCTGTGTGTCATTTTTAAGAGTAATGTGCTATCATCTGAAATATATCCATTCATTAAGCTGCTGAAAGAAACATGTTTAATTATTTCAAGACTGAATGTATTTCCTTATTTTAGAATAGTACTTCTCTTGTGGAGGCATTATCAAATCTGAAGCATCTTTTTGTCAAAATAAATTTCATGTTCAGGCACTCTCTAATTCTATTACTGCATTGTGTATGATTATAATTATCAATAAATACAATGTATATATTTTAACTGCAGTATCTGGCTCAACATATTTATTGGTTTGAAAGTGACATTTAAAGATAAAGAAAGAGCAATATTCCAGAAAAAAAATCAATGCATCTGGAGAAGTGGAACCTTTTTTATATTTTAATCAGACATGATCGTAAATGAGATATTGATTTTTGGAGATATTTGTTATAAAATATTTTGTTCCGTTGGTGCATTATTTCACCCTCTCTGAAGTATGTATCCCTAGTTTATTATTATATTTTATAAATCATTGTTTGACAAACCTCTGGTTCTTAATATGCTCCAGATAAATGCATAAAAAAACCTGTTAAATGTTCTCTGGACAAATATTGATGAAATTAGTATGCTTCAAAGAGATTTTCTCACACTAGTAATCCTAAACAAATATTTGTCAGAATTATTATAAAGCAGAAAAAAATTGATCAAAAGTAGCAGCACATGCCCATACAGATGTTTTAAAACTCAAATGTGACAAAGATCTTTCTGAAGATAATATTCCCCTCATGTTATGTTCATAAACATTTTAATGTGTCTGAACAATATTCACCAGACACAATGTTCCCAAAAAATATTCCCTTACACATGCCCTCATACAATATTCCTATTAGAAATGTCCCTGCTGTATACATAACATTACTGAACTAGAGTTGATATTGTTCTATAACTTTTACAATATGTTGTCATGCACTAAAAAGGTATAAGAAAGATTTTTTTTATAAAAGATTAGGTCTATGGCCTGCTGGCAACATTGTCGAATAAGAGAGGATGGTTTCCTTACAGAAAGAGCATGAACGTATGTGGACATACAATAAGAATGATATGTTTTTATTAAGCCTTCTTGATTTCAGGTTTTACATGCACAGGGTTAGGAATAATCCAGAATGAACCTGTCATCATGACATTATAGAGTGTATCTCTGAGGTTCTAGCACCAGTTTACCAGGGTTCAAAATGGGGACCTGCAGTTTTAACTGTAGGTAGGCATTAGAAATTCATAAGAGCTTGGTCATATACCATTCAGTAAAACTGGGTTATAAATCCATTACTAAGAACAGAACCATCTCTATATACTTTATATTTCAGCTGGTATAACCTTGAAGTGGAGTGACACAAAAAGGTTACTGTAAGTGAAACAATTAAATTTAATCAGACAAAGCTAGCATCCAACTGGTAGCCTCTGCATGGGTTACATTTAATGCTCAGCTTCAGCCTCAATCATTGTTGCTTCTGTTTCTCCAGTATCCTACTAAAATTTTAGGATTTGGGTGTGGTCTAAAAAAGCATTATTCCACTCTTAAAATTTAATGACACGTATCCCCTTGCCACCAAACTCTCTAACATTCCTTCCTGGACCTGTCCTTGTGGTACTTTTGTGCCCCCCCCCCCCCCCCCCTGGATCCTTATTACACCCTTATAAGCCTATTTTTCCCAGATTCTCAAATCCACTCATGGGGCCTGCATGCATATATTAGAACCTAGATTTAACGGGTCACATACCCAAATTATGGTTGTACCACTGGTATAATAAATGAACAAAGTTGCCTCTCACTTGACACATTATATTTAACAACAATGACTCGTATATGCAGTGTGGTACCAAAATGTCATCACCCTGCATGATTAATGAAGTGACAAACAAACCTGAACATGTAGATTAAATCTTCTTAAAGTTGGAGTTGGTAGAATATATGTGGGATATATGACTTTTTCTGTGAACAAGGCCTACAGGCCTAATGTGAACCTGTGCATTGGGAAATACACCAGGTATAATGCTTCAATGCTGGACCATTACTTCTCATGTATATGAACAACGCAAGTACTAAACATTTTGAATAAGAAACAATTACATAAACATCACTGCTGAAATTCCAGCATGGATGCACACAACACAAAAATGATAGTAGCTGGCACCACCAGTCTTGTATACAACAAAGCTATCAGAGATGTATACATGCCAGAAAATAAGCAGGGACACACACTGTTCAAAAATTATTGTAGGTGGCACCACCAGTCTTGTATACAACAAAGCTATTTGATTAGTATAAATATGCACAATTTCAGGCTGATATATCAAATTCCTCTGTAGAAATAAGCAGGCACAGACACAGTGCAAATGTCATTGTAGGTGGCGACACCTGTCTTGTGAACGAGAAAGCCATCAAAGACACATAGACAGGTCAAAATATCAGGCCTATACATCAAACTTTCCTGATGCATGGGGCTGACCAGGCTTAGGTGAGAAAGGCAGTTGCCCCGAGTGAACTGTGACAAATTTGCTGGCTCAGGCTACTGCACTGAGTGAACTCATGACCTGCACCTCGCAAGACTGAGTGAACTTTTGACCTGTACCTGGCTTGCACTGAGTGAACTCTTGACCTGTTGCATAATGTGACACAGTTGGCACTCTGCCAAAGCTATAAATAGATCCTGGCTGATTTTTGGTGCCAAATCTGATGCAGTATGCAGTCTGCCAATGCTATAAATAGAATGCAGCTACTGAACTGAGTGAACTCCTGACCCATACCTGGCTGCACTGAGTGAACTCTTGACCTGTTGCCTAATCTGATACAGTTGGCAGTCTGCCAGAGCTATAAATAAATCCAGACTGACCTCTACCCTGTTGCCACATCTGAAATAGTAGCCAAACCATTGCATAAGATCATGCTGGGCCCCTGCCCTGAGGGGCATGACACCTATGAAGTGATCACATGGTGCCCATGAGGTGTTCACATGTCACCCATGAGGTGATCACATGCCTTGTGCTTGGTTGCACTGATTGAACTCTTGACCTATATCTGGCTGCACTGAATGAACTCTTGATCTGTTGCCAAATCTGAAATAGTTGGCAGTTTCTCAACCTATTTATAGATACAGACACAATCTTCACCTGTTGGTAAAACTGTTTACACATACTGAAAGACTTTGGCTAAAATGCTTTTTTTTTTCTTCAAGCTGGCATATTCATAAATGACTTGGCCAAATGACTGTTCAAATTCATGTAACTCCACTTAAATTCATCAAATGCAAACCATTTGAACAAACTTGAGAGGGCTTGCCTCTGGGATAATTTCTTTGAGATATTGAACAATTTGGCTGGACCATTTACAAGAAGAAGACTTTTAAAAGTTTGTCAGCTTTTTCCCTATAAAATCTAAGTAAATGCAGATAGCAAAAAAATAAGCTGAATCCCACAAAATTTGATATGTGACAGATTATGGCATGAAATCTTGGGATGGTAGCTCCTGCTGTTCCTGAGAAATTATGGGTTAATGTACAAATGACCAATGACCCCCGAACAAAAAAAGGTCAATGCAGGTGGCACCACCAATACCTGAATTTCATATATGACTCATGTGACCAACACTGGCCTAAAATCTGGTGATGATAGCTCTGGCCGTTTCTGAGATTGTAATTTTAGTATGCTTTTTTGGACAGATGACTGAGTTCAACTTCCTGTAACTCAGCCAAAAATTACCAAACTTAAACCATTCGAACAATTTGAGAAAGATTGTTCCAGGAATCAATTCTGTGAAATATTGGACAATTTGACTGAATTGTTTTGGAGAAGAAGATTTTTAAAGCTTTTTTTGCTTTTCCCCTATTAAATCTATGAAAATGCAGTTAGCCTAATAATAAGCAAATACACTAGAGTTTTTTAGATGACTAATTTTTTGCATAAAATTTTGTGATGCTAACTCTTGCCGTTTTCAAGATAGTATGGGTTAATGTACAGATGAGGGACGATGGACGACAGACGCCGGACGACGCCACACCATCGCATAAGCTCACAGGTTCGCTAAAAATCATGATTTCATGTATAATATTAGCTTTCTTGATGTCAAGATACAAATTTGTAAATCTAACAGATGTCATTAATATGGGTAAATAAAGGCAGAGAGATAAGCAATCCTCCAACAGGAGACATTTACTTAGCTGAGATTAGAAAAGTAAAAGGAGAAAAATGTCCATAAATTTCAAAGATCATAAAACCTATACTTCTTTAAAAAAAGGAATTTCTTTATTTAAAGAAATTATAAATAATAACTTGTTTATTTTTCTTTATTTAATTTTCTTTCAAACTGCAATTGTATAATTTTTATGAGTTAAAACTAAAACTAGTAATATGACTCAAATTCCCATAATCTTGCAGGTTCCATTATCTTGCAATATAAGTATGGTTCATGACAAGATCTATTTCTATACATCAAAAGCATGCCCTATATCTCAACCTAACAAGGTTAAAAATAACCATCAGTGAACAAACAGCTCAGAGAGTCTTGTTTGTAACAACTATGGCCTCCATCATGCTGAGTCAACATGCCAGATTCTATCAATGTCACTTTATCAGAAAACACACAGCCACTGAGTGGCCTAATAATAAAACAAGGTAACAGACACTTTGTTTTTCTTCTCTGGAATGCATGGAAATAGCTGGCCAATCAAGTGTTTGGGTACCAGGAGCTATTTTTAGTTGGACTTGTCAAAGCAATTTCTTGGTCACAAATTAAACTTATTGAGGTATCCACTGAAGCACCCAATATCATTACCTGGGGTAAAATAAGCAGCATCCAGAACTGATTTGGTTCAGATACTGCCTTGACCTGACACTGCCCTGACCTGAAATTTACATGACCATGATTTGTGATGTGCCCTGAAGTTTGACCATTAACATAATATGACTAAAAATTAACATGAAATTGACTTAGAATTTAAAATACCAGAAACTAGATATTTCTTGGCACCGTAGGTGCCATAGTATCCCCAGACAATTAATCCGCCCCCCTTTAAGAATAGGCCCCCATCTTCAGCAACAATTAATATCAGACCACACTCATAGAAAAGGTCACTCTCATAGAAAAGGACATGACCTCAATTTAAATAAACATCATCCCATAACCCATATCTATGTATATGCATAATATAAAAGAAATCTGTCCATTAGTTTTTTACTTATAATGCTCACAGTACTGTTAAGTGGCACTGATAGGGGTATTAAACGGAACAAAAACAAGTAAAAGAATAACAGGTGGGCCAACAGTTTTCGGTACATGACAATACCGGTACTATCCAAGATCTTAGACCAAGTTGATTTTTGGACCAATCCATGCATCCCTTATTGAGATATTTATGATTTTGTGTGATTTTCACCATATATGGCAATATTCAAGGTCAAGGCCACTCTCATAGGAAAGGTCATGACCCCTATTTAAATAAACATCATCCCATAACCCATATCTATGTATATGCATAATATAAAAGAAAACTGTCCATTAGTTTTTGACTTATAATGCTTACAGTACTGTCAAGTGGCAATTTTCGAGGTATTAAAAGGCATGAAAACAAGTAAAGAATAATAGCTGGCGCTACCAGTTTCTGGAATATGACAACCCTATCCATGATCTTCCATCAACTTGATTTTGGGATAAATCCATGCAAGATTTCTTGAGATATTTAAGAATTTGTGAGATTTTACCCAAAATTGGACCTATTCAAGGTCAAAGACACTCTCCTAATAAAGGTCATGACCTCATTTTAAATAGGCGTCGTCCTCTCACCCATATCTATACATATACCAAGTTGTATATATCAGTGAAATATTCAGAGTTATCAGGCCAACAAGATTTATATGCGGCGGTGGCGGGACGGTATGAAAACATAGTATCCCTTGACTTTGTCTGGGGATACAATTAACATGACCCTAACTGTAAATTACATGACCTGAAATTAATATGACCTTGACCTAGAATTAATGAAACCTGAAATTAATATGACTTGAAATTAACATGACCTTGACCTGGGACTAATATGACCTGAAATTAACATGACCTTGACAAAGAACTGACGTAACTTGAAATCAACATGAAACTAACATGGCCAGCATGCTCTATATGAGCCACCTGTGTTTGGGTTGGCACAGCAGTGTTGAGTGTTGTTTGGGCTGGACCAGCACTGTGATTACAGATCTGGTGGACTGTTGGTTGGGAGGGAGCCAGGGTATCATGCTGACCAGGTCAGCTGTGCTGGAACAGTAAGATTGACTATGCTGCCCTACAGCTGTCTGCAGCTGACAGGTGATGACTACCAATTAGTGATAACATGAGCATTATCTGAGAGCACCTGCTGAAAGACCTCCAGCATGGTCAAAAGTGAGTCAATTAACTGGAACTTCAGATTATTTCTGCCTAGAAAATTTAAACATCAAGAAGAGTCAATTTGTTCAAATCATTTTACTAAATAGCCCATACAAAACGTGTCACTATGACTTAATTAGTGTTTTTAAGATTTAAAAATTACCAGTATGGATTTCAAGACAGGAGATCCTAAATTTAACAGTTTTGAGTTTCCTGTGTATGACCAGATAGCTACAGCTGAGAGTAAGCTAGCTTATAGTGAACAGTTATGGTAAAACAGATAAAAATATTAGTTTTAACAACTGACCACTTAATCAGCTACAAGAAAAATAACCCTGAATCCCTTAAAATGGGCAATCATTTATCATAAATATTCATCATATAAACAGTTTTCAAAAGTTACTTCTTGGTTTGTTATATTATTAAATATGTTTATTTTCTATATACATCAATAGGTTTTCAAATAGCCTTATCCAAAATCATGCCTCTATAAAAAGTGCTAAGTACTATTAAATTTAATAATTAAACACCTGGCTGGCATCCTTTACATCTTTAACAATTCTGTACATTTTTTCATTAACATCCTTCATGATCCTAACCATTTTAGTATTATGCATGATTAATTACCAAAAATCAAAAACACCTTTGTTCAGTCTAATATTTTCTGGTTAATGAATGATAGTTTACTTTATTTTGTTTATATCCTTGTTTTTTGTAAAATTATCCTCATTTCTTACAAAAACATCCTCCATACAAAAATTTCCCTTTGATCACAATAATTCAAGATTTCCTTTGAAATAACTGCCCAGGTCTCAGGTGTTCTTGCTGCAAAGCCCAAAGAAATTTCAGAAGAACACCAGGCCTCTGAAAACATCTTCCACTGTGGGAGAGGAAGAAACATCCCTGATAACACCTGGCAGCAAAGAAAATCCAACAATACGGCAAAGAAAATGCACACCAAAATATTTTTAATAGCTCTCACAAAACTTTTAGTCATAAAATGTGTCCTTGGGAGCTTCAGTAATTTTTTTATAATAATTCTGTGTGAATACTTTGAATACAAATGAAAAAAGAACCAAACATTAGTGATACTAAAATCTGACACATGATCATGTGACATTTTGTTAAACAGTAGATTCAGCTGAAAAACCAGTAGACAAAAAGATGGGTCATACAGGTACATAATGTGGGCAATGTTTTTTCGGGAATAAAATTTGGATAGACGGTACCAGTTTGTTAGGTTATAACTGATATTGTTTAGAAAGCAGAACTGAAGTTATCCCATTGTTCTCCATAGAAAGCACTCATGTCTGACCACATATAAACATCCTGTGTTTTATAAGTATGAGCAGCATCAAGCAGATATGTATACATCAAAATGTAATCAAGGATAAAAAATATTGTAAAATCTCTTCACCATCATCAAACAGCAGACACTGGTGGTGTCAGAAATATGTTTTCAAATTTTTTAGTTTTCATTAACTATAAACAGACAGATTTTAGCGTTAATTAAGGTACAATATAATGCAAAAATGATGGAGCATGCAGGACTTTGGGGGGTTTTTCAGTGTTATGACCCAGCAATTGGGATGATTTCACATCCAGGACCCGCAGGTGCAGTGGACACCAGGCCTGGGAGACACCAGATTGCAAAAAATAATATGTTAGGAAGTGAGTGCTACCATCCTGTCACATAGCCCCAAACTGAAATGGAACACTGCAGATGTACATACATAGATAAGGAATTAGATAAGAGAGCATTAAAAAAATTGAGGCAGTTACCTCCACCATAAAAAAAATCACACTAAGATGCTTCTCTTAGGAAGCAAGGAAATATCAATAAAAAGGCTTAAAAGTGTGAATCTGGTGTTTTGTTTCACATACATATGCAGTGCATTGCATGTACCAAACTAATAACTGTATCTGCCAAAACAGAGTTTGGCGGATACCATGTTTTCAGCTGGACGCCGCTGCCGCCGCATAGGTGTCCAGAGAACTCCTCCGTAACCGCTGGGCAGAACTTTACGAAACCCGGGATTATGTTTGGGTCACATGTAAACTGCTGCACTCCGATTTTGTTTTGACCTCTGACCTTTCCTCTGCGCTCTGCGTCCATCTGTGCATCTGTTTTGACACATTAACCCACATATCTCATGAACCGTTTGACTGATCCGGAAAAATATTTTGAACAAATGTAGCCCTTGGATAGCTTTATAACATACATATAAAATGGTGGTGCCACCTGCAACCATTTTTGCACAGCGTCCGTCTGTTTGTCTGCCGTGGGATAAAATCACTCATATCTCGGCAGTGGATTAATTGACTTATCTGCCTAAAATTTTGCAGGTTTATACATCTTGGATAGCTTTCTTGATTTTATGACAGGTGGCGCCACCTACATTCACATTTACACTGCAGACATCCAAGCTTATATCTCGGGAACCTTTGGCTGATTGGGCCAAAATTTTGCATGTGTATAGATCTCACATAGCTCTTTATCATACGCAAAACTGGTGGTGCTACCTGCAACCATTTTCGCCTAGCGTCCGTCTGTTTGTCTGCCATAGGATAAAATCACTCATATCTCGGCAGTGGTTTGACTTTTTGCATTTGTATACAACTTTGATAGCTTTCTGGATTTTGTGGTAGGTGGCACAATCTACATACACATTTCGGCTGCAGACATCCATGCTAATATGCAACACACCTCACTTTATTTCCCCTTGTTACTCAATTCATGCCTTACTTCACCCGTCCCACTCTGATTTCGGCGGATATACGTAGTCGCTTGTCGACTACCCGTATTCTAGTTAATTCATATTTTTAATCACCTGAATCAATGAGATTTAAGGAAAGTTCTATGTGTTTTCCCATGGTACCATGATGCAGTTTTGAACCCTCTACCTCTGAACCTTAAAACAGCAGGTGATTTCCAGCTTTGTGTTAAATGGACAGTCTGCTGTGTATCACTTTCACTGAGAAACTTAACTACATACAGTAATAATCACATCCAGAGGCACATCCTGAGGCAGCACACAAGTCAGTCCTATTGTAGCAGGGGTCAGTTCAAACGGACCCTACCCCCTTTAATTTTGTAGCATTTGGCTGATGTGATGCCAAGACGGCAAAAGATACCGAATGAAGGAAGACCATGAATGACCAATGAGTGACAGAAGATGGAAATCATAAAACATAAAGACAGCCATATTCACTTTAGAGGTGTTTATTTGGTTTAAATAATTGCATTTCTTGGTGAGATTATTTTTTTCTTTTCTCCCTGCAACACTGTATATGCATGGTAAGCAAATGCACAACAAAGTGCATTTCATTTTTCATGCATAGGAAATGAATACTTATAGTACATTTTTATGTATGGCAAATCTTAAATTAAGTCTACTTAATTTTTATAAGTCCAACATTTCTTCTCATAAATTCACAAATGAATTACTCTGTTTTGGCAGATACAATCATGGTTTCTTGTACTCTATATATCTGACCAAGACCACTGACTTCATCACAGCAGCTGGACCTGATATATTTCTGGGGCTGCCCATGGAGGGCAGGGAGGGTTCTCTTTACCTATTTCATTTGTACACCTCTGATTTCACTTATCCTTAATTAAGCAGATTTTGGTGAATACCTAAAACAGATCCCATGACACTTCTGTAGCTGCAGTTACATTATTTTCACAGCATGGACAAAAACATCAGCATACCCTGGCTTCCTGTTTTTTTTAATGAATTTTTAAACATTTAAGATGAACAGAATCAAGGAATTTGATTTTTAATTGAATATATGGGGTTCTGTTAAAATTTCCATGAACTGGTAATTTTGCCTTTGAGGTTCTAATAAAATTTTAACCTAGGGTGAAAAGACTGAACCCATAGGATCAGATAACTACATCTTAATTGCACCTACCAACAGGCAATCACAGCTATGAAAGAGACAAACTTATGGAAAAATACCCCAAGATAATAAGTATTAATTGTTTCAATAGATTTCTGGTGTACTAACATTACCAGTATAAATCAGACGGAAGACATATAGACAAGGTTATGGCTTTATCTAATATATTATTCCATAATATACTCCTGTTTCTTTGACACTTTAAACTTTCATTGTGTTCGATATATGCTGCTAAAAGTCCAATATAAGAAAACAAACAGCCTTATATTTAGCTCACATAATGGGTTCCTTTTCTTACAAGTGTACCATCGGCATGACAGTTCATTTGGCTTTACCAAAAATTGGTCAGTTTCCATGGAAATCTTGACTTTCTGACATTCCAAAATTACCTGCTGACAGAAGCAAGGAAATCAATTGTACAGAAAGACTACAGCAAAGAGCCTAAAGGTTATTTTATGTCTAGGCATGCCTTGTATGAGAACCACCTGCCAGACAGCACAAAATTAATCTAATAAAAGTCTTTTCCATCTGGGTTATTCTGGGTTTTGCAATGAATGGCATCTTCTCTTCTTATTTATCATGAAGACAGGAAATAATTAGTTACCTTCTATTTGGTAGAGTAATTTTTTATATTAAGATGTAAAACCTGCTTCATACACCTTAAAATAATTAGATTTTCCTTGATATTTGGCTATATTTATACAGGATCGATTATTTGTTACTCAGAACAGTTGAGATGTATATGTTGCAAAGCCATTTTGTATTTATTTGGTTTTGAAAAAGAGAATTATTGCATCCTATAAACCATAATAATTATGGCTTTCTAATATAATGCAAGGACTTAATTGTACTGGAACTGAAGAAAGTAATGGTTGAAGGCTGCCTACTAACTGAAGCTGTTAGGCTGATGAATCAATGAGAAATCCTTCATATAATAAGGGCCCACAGTTTAATATAATACATTACATGGTGGTGACAGCAATGCCATGATATGGTCCATGACACTAGAACAAAGCATAACCGTGCTCTTCTATTAGGTTTGGCATAACTGTGTATAATAGGTCTTGAGTGCCACAATTAGTGTTTCTTTGATTAAACAGCTCATTCTTCCAATTAGCCCTAATCATGTCTTTTTGCCAAAGATAATGAACAGAGAACTCATTCAAACAGGAATCTTAATTAATATTCCTTTCTGCAGAGTCAGCAGTTTTATAGTATAAGACTCTATAAATAAATCCATATCTTTCATGTTTTGTACTCTGTGTTTAGCAACAACTGTTATTATTACAAGGGGACTCAAACTAATCTTACAGACTTAGTCATTACATTCATGTTGATTTAGTTCTCATATTTTTTTATATTTATATTTTATTTCATTTGACTGTGAATTTTTATAATCTTACTGTTATCTGTAATATTTAATAATTGCCATATAGTGTCACACAAATTTACTGCAAGTCCCCAACACATGCCTCTCACAAAATCTTATCTTATCTGACCTAGGTGAATTAGATAATCATGCATTGCATATCTACTTGATTCACAATTGTAGAAACATAGCATTAGTTATTTACTAGGTACCCATTGGTCTTGATGCTCAGCTGAATTTGTCTATATGGACAGGTTTAGGAGCTTTTTCAAAATATTGGTCCTGTGATGTTTGAAGCGAACCTGTCTACACACTGGAGTTATCATGCATAAACTAATTTGTGAAATGATGGGTCCTGTGACCTGGACCTTTGACCTAGTGACACAAAAATCAAAAGGAACCTTCCCCTACTTGCAGTGCACCACTAAAAGACAGAAGATTTGGGATGAAATGTTTGGTTTTAAATACATCCACACTCTTTTAAAGAAGTGGGTCCTGTGACCTTGACCTTTGACCTCATGATCCAAAAACTGATAGATTTATTACTTTAGTGTACAGGCCATATATAATTCAAGTTTGAAACTGGTATTTCAATCCAAACTGGGGTTATCATCTGGAAACTAAAATGTGGACAGAAGGTCCCTGTGACCTTTGACCTCATGACCCCAAAATCCATAAGTTTCTTCAACTTTAGGCAGGTGAGCAATATCTGGAATTTGAAAGGTTTGGGATAAAAAGATTGGCTTAAAATAGATCTAAATTCATTTAAAAGAAGTGAGTCCTGTGACCCTGACCTTGACCTCATGACCCTCAAATCAAAGGGGTTCTTACATTATGTATTGGCCATATACAAGTCAAATTTGAAACCAAATTGTCAAAGCAAACTGGAAAAATATTTGCAAACAGATGGCCCTTGTGGCCTTGACATTTGACCTTGTAACCCCAAAATAAATCAGGTTCTTCCCATATTGGCAGGTCAGATAAATATGCAAGGTGGAAGGTTTGTGAGGAAAAGTTTGGCTTAATACATCAACAATCTTTCTTAATAAAAGGGCCATATATATGTCAAGTTTGAAAACGATATTTCAATCCAAACTAGGGTTATCATCTGGAAACTAAAATGTGGACAGAAAGCCCCTGTGACCTTTGACCTCATGACCCCAAAATCAACAGAATTCTTGCGTTAGATAGGACCATAAATAAGTTAAGTTTCAAATCTATATGTCCATCCAAACTGTAGTTATCATCAGGAAACAAGTTCACTGACATACAGGAAGACGAACAGACGGACACACAAGTTGATTAATATAGGGCATCCACTTATACAAGCAAGGCCCTAATAAACAACACAAGGTTTCAGGACACAGATGAAACCACATTTGCTAATCTGATAGTATCAACTTAATTTTGCAGTCTATTTTAAATATAAAGGAAAAAAATAGAAAAATACTGGTGGCACCTCCATTCTTCAGAAACTGAAGAAACCTATCATAATCAATAAGCACACCAGGTTTCAGGACACTGGATTAAACCCCAGCTGAGAAACTGACATAATTTCTGTCATTTTACCATCACAAAAACAGAAAAAAAAAATTATAAAAATTAGAAAAGATACAGTTTGTGCCACCAGTTTTTGGGAACTAACAAAACTAGTCATGGTCAATATTCAAGGCAAAATCCATGGCAATCCATGCATTAATTATTAAGATACTGGAGGTTTTGTAACAATTTTTTTATTATCCTTACAAGCCCCATAGCTGGAAGGATATAGGTCACATTTTTTTCATGTCTCCAAGGAGAATTTTATTGACCTCCCTGAATATACATTTAGAAGTTTCTAGGTCCAGTGGTTACCATTTGTGCTCTGCTCACAGATGGCCAGAAGCCAAGATGGACGACAGACAAAGTGCTATACCTATACCTCAGTTGACTTAAGTCAGCTTAGCTAAAATACACATGTCAGTATGTGGTCATGATACAGAGACAAAAAGGAAAAATTTCCATTTAAGTCGAGTAAATATAATCAACTTGTGGATCTTCAGTATTGTATAAAAAGAAACAGTATTACCATACACTGAGTGACCCTGGGTCATGGAGCTTGGGACTGCCCATGATCTGCAACACCACTAAACTTGTATCAAAATATAGATAAAAAGATCTATAAGCATGTTTTAGGGCATTTATTCCAAACATAAGCACTTCAGGAACTTATTCCTTTTAATCTATTTTGCTCGAATTCCCCAGTATTTACTTAAATTTTGTTTATTAGCCATTTTGTAGAAATATTTGCCCAATCTAAGTTTAATTGTTTTATACTTTGCTTAAATGGAGACAAGTGAAGAAAAAGGCACATTATCTCATTTCTACTATCGACTGTAAATATCTGTAAACCTTGAACACTGAGATGGGCTCGACCGTGGAAAAGCTCAAAAACCAAGACTAGAACTAGAACTACACCACAATGATCACAGTAATGAATCTTACATTAAATTACCTGATTCTTACCATGATAAAAAAAATTTATGGCTTAATGGGAAGCTGAATGGGCAGATGCACAACAGGCACCCATCACCATAACTCAGCAGGAGTGAAAGCTGGCGGAGCAAAAAATGTTAGGGTTATTATTCATCCTGATGCTGCTGCCCTCTGTTGGCTGTTGAAGAAACCATTACAGAAACAATGTTTTCAGAATGGAGGAGTGATTAACCATGTGTGCCTTTCACATATGAATTATTTTTTAATAATTTTGGGGAATGTGGATAAATCAAACCCTTTACTGTTTGCTCATTCACTAAAGCACACTTTAAAACTAGATGTGGTCCGACAATGGTCCTAAGAGGGCCCCGCATTTCTGCAAGTGCTGGACTAGTTTACATATGGGTGAAAAATTAAGTTAAATTTGAACAAGGCCTACAGGCCTAATGCGAACCTGTGCATATGGATATACACCAGGTATAATGCTTCAATGCTGAACCACTAATTTTCATATATATGAACAATGCAAGTACTAAACATTTTGAACAAGAAACAATACACAAACATCACTGCTGAAATTCTGGCATGGGTTCACACAACGAAAAAATTATTGTAGGTGGCACCACCAGTCTTGTATACGACAAAGCTATTTGACATGTATAAATATGCCCAATTTCAGGCTGATATATCAAATTCCTCCGTAGAATTAAGCAGGCACATACACTTTGCAAAAGTCATTGTAGATGGCGACACCTGTCTTGTGAACGAGAAAGCCATTAAAGACACATAGACAGGTCAGAATATCAGGCCAATACATCAAACTTACCTTAAGTCTGATGCACGGGGCTGACCAGGCTTAGGTGGGAAAGGCTGTTGCCCCAAGTGTACTGTGACAAATTACTGGCTCAGGCTACTGCACTGAGTGAACTCTTGACCTGCACCTGGCTAGACTGAGTGAACTTTTGACCTGTACCTTGCTGCACTGAGTGAACTCTGGACCTGTTGCATAATTTGACACAGTTGGCAGTCTGCCAAAGCTATAAATAAACCCAGGCTGACCTTTTGCCTATTGCCAAATCTGAAATAGTAGGCACACAATTGCATAAGCTCACAGACTGGCTCCATATGCAGCCCTGAGTGGCATGACACCCATGAGGTGATCACATGATACTCATGAGGTGATCACATGCTACCCATGAGATGATCACATGCTGCCCATGAGGTGATCACATGCCTTGTGCTTGGCTGCACTGATTGAACTCTTGACCTATATTTGGCTGCAATGAATGAACTCTTGATCTGTTGCCAAATCTGAAACAGTTGGCAGTTTCTCAACCTATTCAAGAAACATACACAATCTTGGCCTGTTATGTAACTCTGCTAATATTTATCCAACACAAACCATTTGAACAAACTTTAGAGGGCTCGCCTCGGGGATCATTTCTGTTAAGTATTGAACAATTTGGCTGGACCGTTTACAAGAAGAAGACTTTTAAAGTTTTTTTTCAGCTTTTTCCCTGTAATATCTAAGTAAATGCAAATAGCAAAAATAAGCTGAATCCATCAACATTTGATATGTGACAGATAATTGCATAAATTTTGGGGAAAGTAGCTCCTGCTATTCCTGAGAAATTATGAGTTAGTGTACAGATGATATGTAATATCATAAATCTACATATTTTAAAAGCTTTTAAAAAACATTCTTGTCAATATTTTCCATAGATAACCTGAAATCTAAATGTCTAGAGGCATGATGTAATGGATGCTGATAAACTGGTGCTAGGCTAGATGTATCTGCTTCACACAGCTAATATATATGGTAAATTGACTCAATTCAATCTTTATAATTCAGCCAAAATTCATTCTTTGGAACCATAAAAGACAATTATGATAAGAATTATTCAGGGAATTGTTCTTGCAAAATATTAAACAAACTGGCCTCAGAATCATCAGTCGAAAAACATTTTGTAGGTTTATAACTAATATGGGAAAATAACAGCAAAATGGCAAAGTTCAGCTTCCCATAACTCAGCCAAAAACCATTGAACCAAAACCATTTGAACAAACTTGAATCATTGACATCTAAGGATAATTAATGTGTGAGATTAAAGAATTTAGCCCAGTGGTTTTTGAGAAGAAGATTTTTGTAGCCACTTAGCTAACATGGGCTGTTATGGCATATGACTAAATTCAGCTTCCCATAACTCAGCCAAAAGTCACTGAACTGAGACCATTTGAACAAACTTGAATTATCAACATCTAAGGATAATTAATGTGTGAGATTTAAGAATTTGGCCCAGTGGTTTTTGAGAAGAAGATTTTTGTAGCCACTTAGCTAACATGGGCTGTTATGGCATATGACTTAATTCAGCTTCCCATAACTCAGCCAAAAGTCACTGAACTGAGACCATTTGAACAAACTTGAATTATCAACATGTAAGGATAATTAATGTGTGAGATTTAAGAAATTGGCCCAGTGGTTTTTGAGAAGAAGTTTTTTGTAGCCACTTAGCTAAAATGGGCTGTTATGGCATATGACTAAATTCAGCTTCCCATAACTTAGCCAAATATCACTGAACTGAGACCATTTGAACAAACTTCAGAAAGCACTACCCTAGGATAATTTCTGTGTGATTTTAACCAATTTGGCCATATCGTTTCAGAGAAGAAGTTATTTGTAGCTGTCAGTATGATACTGGCACTGATGACCCCTGTACAAAAAAGGCCGATGCAGGTGGCGCCACCAATACCTCAATTTCAGATATGACTCATGTGACCAACATTGGCATAAAATTTGGTGATGATAGCTCAAGCCATTTCTGAGATTGTAATTTTAGTATGCTTTTTTGGACAGATGACTAAGTTCAACTTCCTGTAACTCGGCCAAAAATCACCGAACTTAAACCATTCAAACAAACTTGAGAGAGATTGTTCCAGGAATCATTTCTGTAAAATACTGGACAATTTGACTGAACAGATTCGGAGAAGAAGATTTTAAAAATTTTTTTAGCTTTTTCCCTATAAAATCTAAGAAAATGCAGTTAGCCAAAAAATAAGCAAAATCCGATATAGTTTTTTGGATGACTGATTATTGGCAAAAAATTGGTGATGCTAGCTCCTGCCATTTTTGAGATAGCTATGGTAAACGTACAGACGACGCACAACGCACGACACACGACGGAGGCCGCCGCACCATCGCATAAGCTCACAGGTTCGCTAAATGACAAACAGAAACAGGTTTTTATCCACATGCATGAGGGAAAAAATCCTACTGGATCAAATGATATTAAAGAAGATATGTCTGAATTAATGTGTGCAATAGAAAATCACTGAATGTAATCTGTTAGCCATATTTGATTTTGAGCCAGTCTGTAATTCAATGGGTCTGGAGCTCTCAAAGGACAAATGATCCCTTTGAAATTGGGACAGCTGCAGTAGGTTGTTGTTATGTTATTGTGTGCGAAAGAAGATCAGCCATCAAGCTGTGGCGGCCATATTAAAATTCCAACAGGTCTGTTATTCAATAGGTCTGCATCCTGTATAGGTACCAATCATCCCTGTGAATTTGGGAAAGCTAAATTAGGTTGTTGTTGAGTTATCGCACGCGAAAGCAAATCAGCGATATGGCTGTGTTGGCCATATTGGAATTCCGACAAGTCTGTTATTCAAAAGGTCTGGAGCCCTCATAGGTACCAATCATCCCTGTGAATTTGGGAAAGCTGCAGTATATTGTTGTTGAGTTATCAATAGTGCGAAAGAAAATCAGTGATTGGGCTGTGGGGGCCATATTGGAATTCTGACAAGTCTGTTATTCGATATGTCTGGAGCCCTCAGAGGCACCAATGATCCCTGAGAAAATGAGAAAGCTGCAGTAGATTGTTGTTAAGTTATTGTGTGCTAAAGAAAATCAGCAATTGAGCAGTGGTGGCCATATTGGAATTCCAACAAGTCTGTAATTGGATAGGTCTGAAGCCCTCATATGTACCAATCATCCCTGTGAATTTGGGAAAGCTACAGTATGTGTTTGCTGAGTTATGGCGCATGAAAGAAAATCAGCGATTGGGCTGTGGCGGCCATATTGGAATTCTGACAGGTCTGTATTTCCAAAGGTTTGGAGCTCTCATAGGTACCAATCAATCCTGTGAATTTTGGAAAGCTGTAGTATGTTGTTGTTGAGTTATCCCGCACGAAAGAAAGTGTCACTGATGGAAGGACGGAAGGACAGATGGATGGAAGGACGGACTGACACAGTGATCAATATAGGGCACCGCTTGTCAAGCGGGGCCCTAATAATGCTTTGAACCCCCTAATATGGCTAAATTCTTTGAGGCCCAACACAGTGCATATTTATTTTCAGTGCTAAAGATTCCCTTCATCTCAGTAGGAACTCTCAATAGTTTGGTAAAGATACAACAAAACATGCATGGGCAAGATATTGCCTGTAACCTAAACCCTGCGCTGATGGGGTGCCGACCTCTCTTTGGGAGCCTGTGGCCTGTGTACACTGTCATTCAAAATAAAATGCAAAACAACATTGGCTTTTGGCACTCCTGGCTGGGCTGGTAACTGTTTCATCTGCAGTGGATACTGGATACATGACTATGATAAAACAGACTTTATGTGATTATAGGTTGATGGAGCAGGAACTCAGTGGAAGTGTAACATGACCTGTTATTTTATAAGAGTAATCAGCATACAACACAATGGCAAATGTTGACTTTTGTGTACATATTGCCAAGGGTAGGACTATAATACCTTGTAGGATTTGTCTTATGAGACGCATTTTGATATCTTTTTCAGTCAACCTTATAAATGTTTAACTTCAGATGAAGCACCACCTGATTTGTACCAGCACATCAGCACACCATGGTTCTTGCTTTGTCAAATGACAGTGTTAATTTATTCAATCATTTCTTGTTAATCAAACTCCAAATGGGACAGATTTTAGTCAATCCAGATTGGCTCAAAATACTGATACTGCATGTTCTTATGAAGCATTCAAACTCGGCTACATTGGGCTTTATTTGAGGAAATTTATCATAAATTGCCAGTCTTCCCATTCTCCTATTATTTAATAAACTAAAGATTTCATATTAATCCACGGTTATGATCCCAGTTTTGTTATTATTTATTATTTCTCAAAAAGTTAGGTTTTAAAGAAAACCTTATGTTGATCTTGAAGATATAATGGAAGTTCCTTGTGACAACATAGTAATGCCACCTACTGACAAAAATGGAAAAAGGATTATTGATGTAGACATGAGTTCTTTTGATGTTCTTTATAATTTTGAAGTCATTTTACAGAGAAATTATACTCACCTGACAGAGACTCTAAGCAGCTTGGTTAGGGTCAAATGCAACTCACTGCATTCAAATGCAAATGATTTAAATAAATGTTAAACAAGGGACCTATGGGTCACGACGCTCAGCTGTTATATATGATAAAAAAATATTATTTAGAAATGAGGCACATGCTGGTTTTGTGTGGTAATAAATATAAGCTGTATTATGAGTTGTTGTTGTTTAGCTTATGTCTGATTTTGATAGTACCTTTGGAGACAGGGAAGAGGATTGATTTCATTTATTTTATTAACAATTGGAGTACTATTGTCACACAGATTTTGACTTGGCCATATAACTTATATATAAGCAGAACATATAATATAAGAGTTTAACTATTTATTAAAAAAATTACAAATATTGTCCCAAATATAATTTTTATTAAAAATAATAAGAGAATCATATGATTTTTTAAAATGAAATATAACTGATATGATTATTAAAATAATATTAAAGAATATATTCATGAATGCATTCATGAATACATTTTGAAAGTATTTGCACGAGTATTCATATACTTTCATTTTTACCTGAATTCCCATTCTTTATGCAAGAAATTTTATAATGGAGTACATAGTCATATTCGTATTTAAATACAATTACAAAGTATTTGCACCATGTCTGGTATTTATTCAATTTTCACCAAACAATGATGTTGAGAATCCAGAATATACAAAATTCACACATTTAAATAATGATCATAAGTACCTGGTTTTATGGCTTTTATTTATATTAAAAAATAACTGTAAAAAATTCATTTTGGACTAATTTCACATCAATGTACACACTAGACACAGTAGGAATCTAGATTAATATTATCAACTGCATCTTTGTCTATCATTAATTTCCTTCATATGATCACTAATGATTAGTAATGAATAATATGATTTACTTCTTTATCATTAAAATTGAACTGAAAAATGCCATAGGTGACTGCATGGTGTTATTTGGAATATGTGACATTCTACCCATCGATACAAGATTCTTATATCATCAGCAACTGCAAGTTAATTTCCTGTTATTATAAACTAACAAATTCCTTTTCTATTTTTCTTTAATTTGTTATTTAAAAACCAATAAAAATTTATTAATTTGTTGTTTATTGTTATGTTGTTGGTTAAAACTACTAGATGAGTTGGGTTGGACACCTGGATCAACTGTGGCTGGCCATAAGCTGCCTGGATTCCTGTATGCCTCGCCTCAAGCGTGCATAATTTGATGAAAGGTCAACAAGGTCAACATACAGGTGACTCAAGAGGGGCTGGAGAGAGCCAAAGTCTGACAGGGTCTCATAAAAAACATTAATAAAAGCTACAATTTTTGGCCAATTTCTTTCAGCTTTCTAAACTAAAAAGCTGAAATCCTTATGTGTGCATGATATGAAAATTATATCAACAGTGCTCACGGGAAACAAACGTGCCATGGTCACAGTTGGGCAAAATTTAAGGTACTAATTTTATATTTATACTAATAACTTATAAAATTTGAAAAATTCAGAACTAATTTTGGGTATTCAATTGAATCTTGATTGAATAATGTGACATCCCTGACAAAAAAATCTCTAGCAATGCCCTTGTTAAGGGAGTAAATATATTTCTTGATTTTTTACAAAGTGCATTATGTTTGGGCCCATAACTTAAAACAATTACGCAATACTGACATCATTCTGGGATGTGCATAGAGAATGAAAAATATGTATATTGTTTATGATTAAAGTCAGATCAGTGGTTTTGATATTAGGCAGTCCTGAAGTGTAACAATGGGTTTTTAATGGAAAAATGAAGTTTTTCATTAATATCTCGAAGGTATTAAGTCCTAGTGACCAAATTCTTGGCATGGTAGGGGATTTTGGAGACATCTAACTGTATGCTGAATTTAAGGAACTTAGAGCTGAAGCTGGGGACCTGAGCTTTTGCAAACTGCATAACACTAGCTTGAAGTAAACAATATGTAACAAGGTGCTTGAAAACTTGATTAAAATCTACAGTTTTTGATCAACTGGTTTCAAATTTTTGGTGTTAACAGTTGAAATGCTGACAAAAACATGCTGTGAAAATTAAATCCACAGTACTTACAGGAAAAAAACGTGCCATGGTCAAAGTTGGGCAAAATTTAAGGTACCAATTTTTTTATTTTTATTAATATTTTAAAAAATTTAAAAGATTTTCATCTAATTTTGGGTATACAATTTAATTTTGATTAATTAAAGTTATATTATTGGAAAAAAAGGTCCACAGCTTTAACATTTTTTGTGTTAAGTGATCAAATATCTTTCCTTATTTTTTTCAAAATGCATTATGTTTGGGCCCAGAACTTTTTTAAATTAAATAATACAAACATAATTTCTGGCATGTACATAGGAACTATATAGAGGAATATTTATGGTAAATATGAGGAAAAACAGACGAGTGGTTTTGATATTAGGCAGTCCTAAAGTGTGAAAATAGGTTTTTAATAAAAAATTGAGGTTTTTCCTTAATTTCTCAAAGGAACTAAGTTGCAAAGACCCAGTTTTTGGCTTGGTAGGAGATCTTAGGGACATCTAACATTATGCCGAATTTTGGATTCCTAGGTCTTACGGTTTCAAAACGTGCCACATCTACGGACGGACGGACGGCACGACGGACAGACGGACGGACGACGGACAATGGACCACGACTATAGCTCAGATGACTTATAGTCAGCTGAGCTAAAAATTACATTCAAAAGTGATTGATATTATCAATCACAAATGCACATTTGCATCTGGACTTTATTTTGCCACCTAGTGTTGAGGTATGTGTGTATTACTTTAATGATAACTCACAGATATGGCAAATATATCAAATAAAGCTGTATGTGATTATTATTATGAGAAAACACTTCAGAAGTACATTTGCATATGAAAATGTTTTCATACCCATATGAAAATGCAGAGTTACTGGAAGCTCACTAATTAATAGCAAATGCTAATGAAATATTTTCATATGCTGATGCTTAAGCAGTTGAACCCAAGTCTGCCAGGTTCACAGACAACACTAAAAGGTAGACACTGAAACCACACCAAAAAAATAATTGCTCTGAAGGACCAAAATATAGAGAGAAAATTAGCATATTTTTGGTGGGGAATTTTAATGGTCAAGAACAAATATATGCAATTTTACTAACTTGATCACAAACAACCCTCTTTTAAATATGCTTATATTATCAGTTAAAAGATACATATGTGTGCAAATGTAAAAAATAAGGCCAAACTTCACTTATTACAAGCCCTATGTTGACCAGATATATTATACCACAGACAGAAATATTGCTTTTAGGAAAGGAAATATAGCCATGCACTTTAAAAAATGGAACCCACTTTTTTAGAAAACACTGTTTCATGTATTTAAATTATCATTGATAATCATACAACAATCATCTTCTCTTGATATGACATTATTTTTGTTTATGTTACTTGGTCTTTATATGCAGTGATCACTGTCATGCTATGTTCAAAGATTTTCTATGTACTCAAGTTTGAACTTGTATGGTAACCATTCAAGATGTATCTAATACCTCCCCATAACACAGTTAGTTTGCTGAAATTATGTCTCTCTACATAAATATCACTACATGTATATGTATTTTGTAATTGTGCAGGGTTACTGTGTTGCAGTTTTTGGTGTTTTTGTTTCAGGTCTTTTGTATTCTTATTTAAGGTCAAATGTGCAGTATCGAATATTGTTTTTTATCTGTGTAAGTTTTTGTATTAAAAGAAAAAAGACGTGCAGGAATGGTGCAAAAAAGTGTTTCATTTCTTCAATGATGGTTAGGAACAAGACAAAGTTTATGTAAAAAGACACACAAAGCATTCCTCCTGGACTTGCTGGTGCAGCTTGCTTTACATTGTAAAATGTATTAATTGTGTGTCACATATTACTAGTTCAAATCCACATTTGGCCCTGTTTCTATTTTCACCCATTACAATGGTGTCCGAAGTAGGATGCAGGGAATTGGTGATATACACCTACACCCAGTCCATGTTCCTAACCCCCAGTTGATGTTCTAAATTCTAGAGAGAGATCATTCCTAGAGAGGGTGTGAATGTAACCTGACACACAAAAGCATTCCTACTGGCCTTGTCTGATTTCAAAGTAAACACAAGAAAATTTGAATCCAACAAACCTGACTGATGCTGGCATGTATAAACTGAACATACTGCTGTCCTCCTGAAGTTTCAATAACTCGAATCAGTGACTTGAGTGTCCGTCTCAAGTTGGCCCAAAGAGTGTATGGGGCAGGCTCTTTAGTTCCCTTCTCTGCCATCAGGGGGAGGATAAACTTCTCTCTGAATCCTCCAGTTGAACAATAAAGAAGACTCAACAGCTGAAAGGCAATGAAAACAAAATGAGCGACTTTTATCCTAAATGACTCTATATAGGGTCATTCCATGCCAAATCAACCAGGGCTCCCCGCATCACAATCTCAGATTTCCTTCATTTTTTTTATTTTAATACTGTGATACGTATGATGAACTTCTGTAAAGCCCCTTTCACACATTCATGGATAGCAACAGGGATCACCCCGGACCTTAATCCGTGGTGTTCCGGGGACAGCAGCGTGATTTTGTAAATCGGGCTTTCACATATTCACGGATAGCAACACATATAATCCCGGAGCATCGTTCCGGAATCATCCGTGTTATCTACGGCATCGCCGAGTAAACACCTGGCATCACCGAGTTAACACCGTGTTGCATCCGTAGTGATCCTTGGTGCACCAGCATGATCGGAGAAAAAACTTAAACTTGCACCCGTAAAGAGCCTGTCTCAATACGGAGCTCCCGGTGGCTACACGGTGACTCCCGGATGTATACGGTGGCTACACGGAGGTGCACGGTGCCTACAAGGAGTGATACAGATGATTTTTCATCCGTGTACTCCGGGACGAAAAATTGTGCAGGTTTAATTTTTCTCCGAACATGCCGGTGCGCCAAGGATCACTATGGATGCAACACGGTGTTAACACGGTGAAGCCCTGAGTTTACATAATGATGACGAAGTTAACACGGATGATCCCGAAATGATGATCCGGGATGATCCGTGATGCTATCTGTGAAAGGGGGTTAATGTTTGTTTTGTAACTTTGTGAATGAGCATTCACTTACCAAGGTACTTGATAAAATGTGAGAGAAACTGGATTGTCCTCAAAATGTCCTTGCAAAAATTTATATTTTTGTACCCTGATATTTGTTTAGATTTAATGACTGACTGAATAGGATTCATATATACTTTGATACATGTTTTTACTGTGTTCACAAGTACAAAAGAGAAATACTGGAATGTGTGAATACCTTGAATAACAGCCAAGAAGTTATTATTTGTCCGTCCGTGACAGTGAAAAATAGTGCTTTTTAAAAAAATGATAAATCTTAAAAGAGACATTTTGCATTGCTGAAATTTTGTACAATTGCAGTTTAGAGGAAGTTCTAAAATACATAAAATTTTCAAGTCTGTACAAGGTGTTTCACATTGGACTTCAAGGCTCCAAACATTGGTCCGTTTAAATTTTCTTCATCATCTTGGCCTTTCCTGTGAAAGAAGCATTCAGTGAATCTGTCAATTTATTTCACTTTTATCATGTATATATCCTATATACTGTATTGAGCAAGTTTGCAGATCATAGCATGAAAACATTTGGCTGCACAGGCCTTTGAATATTAGAAAACATGTTGCGTTTTGATTTTTTTTGCATTTTGACAGGGCCATAAAATCTGAATCCTCCATTTCTGCCAGGTTTTAACTTATTATATCTTATCTACAAATACTAGACTGTGTTTCTGTCAAATTACAGAGTTCTAGCATCATCATTAATGAAGTTTTTAGCTCCTCAAATCAGGGGAAAATAACATATGACGCTCGACCGTTATAACCCTCTTCTCATTTAGGGGCCAAAAACATGAGAGTTTTCACAAAATTACAAAACAAACATTACAGAAGTTCATCATACATATCACAGTATTAAAATAAAAAAAATGAAGAAAACCTGAGATGGTGATGCGGGGGACCCTAAAAAAAACATTGGTTGATTTGGCATGGAATGACCCTATTTCATATTAATTGAAACAGTTTTCTATGACAAATCAAAGCTGTGCTAATGCATACACCAATGAACTTCCAACTGGAGTCTGGGAAGAACAAAATTTAATGCAACTTTACATGGAAATTAAATTTTAACTGCTGAGAATAGATAGGAAATTAACTTATTGTACTTTTATTCTTGTTCTTAAGCATTAATGTTTACTAATCCTTAAAGAAACAAGGGACCCATGGGTCACGGCGCTCAGCTGATCATGATTGTACTATAAATGTTTCTCCACTGTGATACTATATCGAGTCGATAAAGCTTATGAATATCATGGACATGTTTGGCTATTATAAAGGAATGTAATGTAATATGTGAGTAAATGATCAATGAAATTACCTGACTGATGGATTAATAGAGTCAAATATAGTGGTTTATTTTTTATTTATTTAGGAGGGGTTGAAAACTGTGATATATTTGAGCAAATATGAATGCAATGACAGCAGTAATAAGCAGTAGTAGAATGATGATAAGGCTATTTGTTGAAGGATCTAAAGTGTATGGTAGCCTGCAAGCTTTCAATTTGACAGATATGATGTTATGATTAACTATGCTGATGAAGTGATTTATGAATTTGTGACTGTATGACACAATATCTCTTTAGTCTTGACAAGGTACATTTTGTGATGCCCACTATGTCTACATATTACACAACATTGACATAATTTCTGGCATGTACATAGGTACCTATGGACGAATAGTTATACAAAATATTAAAGTATGAATATATCTGATTCATCTTGTTCTTGCTTACTGAGGCTGACTTTGGGATGGGGTTTCAGAGAAGGGAAAAGTGAGGGAAGCACGAAGGTGGATGTAGAAATATTCTATTGTAATGTTTTTCATTTATATAAGAATATGAAAAGCTAAGAGGAAAGGGGCCCTCCTACTTGGTTATAGTAAAGTTCTAAATATATGATTGCAAACTAATACTCTGACAAGACTGTCATGAAGAAAAACAGTAAAATTTTGAGATACTGTGATGCATATGAAAATTTACAGATGGACAGGCAAGTGGACAGAATGGACTACCTTTATTTCACTTTCAAGGGAATAATGCATTTAAGTTTATATATAATCCTATTTTTTTTAAGCATATCCACTTTTTCCATTAAGAAGTTTTTATCTGAATCATTTTTTTATTTACAGGTTTTATAAATTTTTAATAAAAAAACCTGAAAATATAAGTTAAAATATTAGAATTGTTGCAAAAGTTGCAATCATCATATATCCAGAGTGTAGCTCATTTTGGGTCATATTATGCATACACATATATTTTATTATTTTAAATCATAAATGTTTAAACTGAATTATAAGAAAATAATGCCACAACATGGCATCTACAAGAATATTCCTTGAATCACTATTAAAAAGTTTTGCACATTGGAGTTTTCAGTACATGCTTAATTTTATTCACCAAAATAAAATAAAAGTAAATTTGATAAAACAAAACATCTTTTCAAATAAAGTATACACACTGTTGGTTGAATGAGGGACAAACAATATCATTGTGCTAATTACTATCCCAGTTTTAATTTATTACTGGAATCAATAGTCAATTTCACACCTGGTGAAGTTTTTACTCTTCTGAAGTAAGGAATTACTTATCTGATGAACATCCACACTTTCATAACAATACACCACTTTGTGGACACAATTAAATGTACACTTTAATCATTGTAACCCTGGTGGTACAATACAAAATCTAAAATGTAGCATAGCCTAGAATAAGAATGAATCAAATACAGAAAATAATAACATTCATCTAGTTTATGCACCATCTGGGGGGGGGGGGGGGGAGCCTGCTGGTAGTGGCCAGGCTGACCCAAGGCAAGCTGCCTGGGGTGGGTTACATAATGCAAGTGAAGGCTGTACTACTAGGTGGGCTAGATGTAAACAACACTTGACATGGTGTGTGAAAACATGAATAAAAGCTATTCTTTCCAATCAATTTCTTTGAAATTTCAGATTTTAAAAGATTAAATCCTTACGTATATATGCTGTGAAAATTAAATCAACATAGCCAAATTTGGACAAAATTTAAGGTATTGATTTTTTATTTATGCTAATAACTTGAAAAATTTGCAAAATTCAGATCTAATTTTGGGTAAACAATTGAATCTTGATTAAATAAAGTTATGTTCCTGAGAAAAAGTCTCTAGGTTCAGCAATTCTCATGTTAGGTGAGTAAATATATTTCCAGATTTTTAAAAAAAAAATGCATTATGTTTTGGCCCATAACTTCAAAATAATACCCAATACTGACCTAATTTTTGGTATGTTCATAGAAAATGTATGAACAAATGTGAATACTAAATACAATCAAAAACAGATCAGGTGTTTTGATATTAGGCAGCCTTGAAGTGTAACAATGGCTTTTTTTAAGGAAAACGGAGTTTTTTTCCTTAATATCTCAAAGGAACGAAGTCCTAATGACCCAATTTTCGGTATGGTAGGAGATTTTGGGGACATCTAAAATTATGCCAACAGCCTGGGGAGCATAGAGATGTGCACTGAATGACCTACAGTCATCAAAGAGGACTGCTTGACAATGTAAGGGAATACAACAAGAGCCTCCAAAAATATTCAATAACTAGCCTAATTTTGCAGCTTTTATTTTCAAATTTCAGATTTTAACAGATTAAATCCTTATGTAAACATGCTGTAAAAATTAAATCCACAGTACTTACAGGAAAAAAACGTGCCGTGGCCAAGGTTGGGCAAAATTTAAGGTACCAATTTTATATTTTTGCCAATATTTAAAAAAATTTAACAGATTTTGATCTAATTTTTGGTATACAATTAAGTTTGGATTAATTAAAGTTGTATTACTGGAAAAAAGTCCCTACCTTTAACACTTTTGGTCTTAAGTGACCAAATATCTTCCTGATTTTTTTACAAAGTCCATTATGTTTGGGCCCATAACTTTTTTTAATTAGATAATACTGACTTAATATTTGGCATGTACATAGGAACTATATAGAGAAATATTTATGGTAAATATGAAGAAAACCAGATGAGTGGTTTTGATATTAGGCAGTCCTGAAGTGTGAAAATATGTTTCTAATAAAAAATTGAGGTTTTTCCTTAATATCTCGAAGGAACAAAGTCCTATTGACCCAATTTTCGGCCTGGTAGGAGATTTTGGGGACACCTAACTGTATGCCGAATTTTAGATTCGTAGGTCCAACGGTGTCGAAACATGCCAGTCTTACGGACGGACATCCGGACAGACGGACGGACGGACGGCCAGACAGACGGATGGACGACGGACAATGGACCATGACTATAGCTCAGATGACTTAAAGTAAGCTGAGCTAAAAAGCATCTCTTTACCTGGGTAGAAGAATATTTGACACTGCCTTTACACTGACACATGGCTGCTAAACTTTCTTCATCACTTAATTCATACACCACTGTATTTCTAGCTTCTGACTATGTTTTTCTTTTCTTTTCTTACCTTGGTGACATGTCCAGAGGAATCTTCCATGGTCACTCTCTGCAAGATGTCCGCCAGCAAATCATCAATGTTGTCTGGAAGAGACCTGATTTTCCGTGTCAGCATGCGGAAGTCACCAAATATCCTCAGTTCCTCACACACAGTCACCAGCCATAACGGTACAGAGGATACTGGGAAGGATCTCAACAATGCCATCTGTTCATCATCCAGTTTCTTTAAAAGACAGAATACAAAAATCCTTTATTGGAAAGGATTACAATACTGGGGAAAGATTGTGTGCATTTTCCGTGATGTCTACATTCCAATCCACTACAGCTATCCAAGAATTATATTCACAATAATTTCTGTAACAATGCACTAAAACTTCCCTTTTTCAGTCCCAGAGCAAAATCAAACAAATGTTGGGATTATCTGATGGCAAAATAAAGATCTCCCTTGTATGAATTCAATACAATTAATTCAAAATGATATTAGACTAAAGAGATTCCTGAATGTGCAACATATCAGTTATCACCTAAGCTGAAAATCTGGAAATAGATGCATTTGAAGATACACAGAGATGATGTCACAATAATTTTTATAAATTTTACAATTGTTACAGGTAAGCATCTCCTGGATAACAGGATTAAACAGATATTCTTCACCTGAAATGTAGCCAAAGTTTTGCATCTATTTCTAGATATGTCAACATGGCCCTGGCATTGCAAAATAAATATATTTATTTCATACTTATTAAAAGTATCATAAATGGCCACATTATCTCCTGTGATAACAGCTCTATTATGGGATCCAACAAAATAAACTCAAAAGAAATATGGCTTTTAATCATGCTTGTCCATATTATAATCATTCTCACAACCTGGTCCTCTCAAAATGCATTGGTATTAAAAATGTTTTCATGAGACTATACAGTTTTAAGTGTAATAAGTGTTATTGACATTATAAATGTTGGAGTTGTCTATGGACAACCATATGACAAAAGAAAGCTGATGAATTGAGTGGACCAAGGTAGGAGTCTGTATTTACCTTCCCATATTTCCCCAGGTATTTTTCTGCCACCACTACCACAGAATCCTCTGACAAGCGGTCAAGATGCAGTTCATTCACTCTTTTATTCTGCAGTTTACACACGGTGTAATCACTCTCCAGACTTGTACTCACGATCACTGTGACAAGTTCTGGAGTCCTTGGTGGCAACCAGGTCAGATGATCTCTTGTATTATAGCAGGACAGCTGCAAATGCAAGTGAATGTCTGTTCCATGAGTGTGGCTCACTGAAGTTTGGTAGGTATATCCTAACATTTTTATATTTTTACATGGATACTAAACTATCAGCATTTCTGAAATATTTTTAAGATATCTTTCCCATTTTTCTTGATCTAGTTCATTAGGCCAAGGCTAATACTTTTATTGCAGTTTACTTGTTGGCATTGGACTACCAATTCAAATATACTGCCGGTTTTTAATAGGGTTATATATGAACTTACTGCAACCAAAATGTCCTGACATTAAGGTGTGTCATGAAGAGGCAATCAGGTATCAGTATCCAGTAAAGTACTGTATGGTCATGCAGCCTCAAATAAATCATTTACTTTTGAAGGTTGGCCCTGCTTCTATATCTTTTCTTTCATTATTTTACTATATAGTTAAAATTAATTATAAAGCATTTTCTGTTTGCTAAAAATCCTATAAATTTTTTATATTAAAAACACCAAATCTCATGTGCAAAAAATATAATTATGAGATTGTCAATCCCATTGAAATAATCATTTGAATATAAACAAGTGGCCCATGGGTCATGACGCTCATCTTAAACTGACACACTACTTACGACCATAAGACAGAAATGTTGTTCATAATGGACACAATTTGGGATTTGCCAGGATAGATTAGAGATACCTGTCTGTATATAAATAAGTTTTAACAACCTAGTTCTAATGGTTAGACCATTTGTGCCCTGCTAAGTATCACTCCAAATGAAATAATCAGATAACTATAAATAATACTTATTTATGGAATATATTTCTGGTTAATCACTTTCTTTGTTGCACCACCTACAATCACATTTATGCCATGTAAATGCACATATAAGCCAGGTGTTAGCAGTACGGAGATGGAAGTTGACAGAGCAATCTTTACTTTAAAATTATCCAATCTGAAATTTTTAACTTTCCTAAAAAGGATTTCTAATAAACAAACTGTTGAAAAAAATTATCTATTATAAATACAATGTGAAAAAGAGATTTTTTAACAACCTATTACTTCCTATGAATATAATAGTAAATAAACCACTTTCTTATGTTCATCTTTTTGGCTTTTCTAGTGATTAGAAGATAGTGAAAGTCTACAGATTAAAGAATCTTTACCTCATTCAGTGCATCAATAAAGATGACCACCTGTTGACCTCTTGACCCCTGCAGCTGTAGCAGCTGAGACAGCTTATTTTTCAGGTCTTCTTCACTCCTGTGTGCCTTGTCTTCAGATTTTTCTTAACAAAATATACAAGAAATTTAACTGTTCAGCTGCATGAGTATGTCAACCTCAAGACTTCATGTCTGTCATCCCAATTTTTATTACCACTAGCAATAATTAATCTGTGAAATACTTATATTTACAATTATTATGTGTGTACTTCCTTCAGCAGAACCAGTGAAGTTTGTTGGTTAAATCAATTAAAGTTCATGTCTCAGATTTGCCTTGTATCACACAATCTCCTTCAGAAATTTCCACAGAAAAAAACTGCCCCCCCCCCCCACCCCCAATTAAAAGGAGTTTTCAAGATAGTAGACCACAGTACAGATGTTATATCCAGGAAGAGTAAATCTACAGCACACCTGTAGTACTGCTATTATGGATTCATGTTATATGACTTTAAATGGTTAGCCATTCATAGCAGGCCTTTCAGCCACACAAATAAAAAGTTAACTAAATGTAAACAAGGTTCTGCCTGTAAGCGTGGTAGAGTCTTGGGTCCATGTCATGGATATCATTGCACAATGTTCAATATAACACATGGTGCAGATATATGTGGTATCTCCTTGACATTTGGATTTAATGTAAAAATTTCTGGTTGGGTGGGTGAATAATCTTCTTAGACACAGGTAGATATAGAAATAAACATTAGAAATAGCATCATTTTCTGATAATTCAAGTTTATATATGGATACACCGGATATCTGCTCAGCCTGTAAATCCCAGTGTCTGGGCTTTGTGTGATTCAGTCAGCTGGGGCTAAACGGGAGACATTCACTATCTCCATACATAAGAATATTGGTATTTGCAAAATCCACTATTCACTATCTAGTTCCTCCTACCATCAGTTACTGCTCTTCCTTTGCTGTTGAGGAAAATTTTAAACATCTTACCATCAGTCTTTTCAGCTTCATCCTCATTCAAGTTCAAGGCCGTGCAGAGTCTGTTTAACAACGCTAATGCAGAGTAACTGGAAGGCGTGCTGCCCACAAAATGACTGATCACATGATGTCCTTGCTGCCCAAAAAAGATACTGTAAATCATATTAATAGGAAACTTCACATATTTGACTTCATTTCCATACAGATTATATCAAGCAAATTTACAGAACCAAAACATTGAAATCTTTCATCTATTCTAAAGACATATAGATAAAGTCACAACTCAATCTTAATATATTTTAAAATATTTTTATGAAAAACAAATAAATTCATCACTTTGCATTTAAAGCTGACAGGCTCTTACATGTGATTTCTGGACTCACCTGTGTAGCTGTCATGGCTGCTTTTGCCATCAGAGATGATTTGCCATATCCAGGGGGCGCCATGACACAAAGTACAGGATGATCAGTCTCAGAAACCCCAAAATCTTCCAGCACTGACAGATATATTGAGCAACAATAAATATACACACTATTTACATTGTTCTTTGAAGGTTAATTGATATTACTTGTTTTGATTTCACACAAAAAATTGGATTATGTGGTGAATATAGATAATGTAGTTTCAAGGTAATATATGTATATTCAATTTAAAGTTTAATTATATCATGGTTGAATTTTGTGTACATTTACCTGGTTCTGAGTTAATCTGAATTTAAAACTCTTTAGGTTTTTAATATTATTATGCTTAAAGTGCCTGTACCTTTACTTAGCAAAAGTTACATCTAATATATAAATCTAGTCAAAGGGCCAAATCAAAAAGCAAAGATATTGTTATGATGTTACAATGAACTTATTATTACATACTGTTCCATTCAGTTATCATTTTATTCTTCAATTATAATTCCAACCGAAGCAGGATATTACATGTAACACTGCTAATGTTGTACATGAGTAAATTATTTAATTTCTGCTAGAAATGTAATGAAATGACCCAAATGTATTTTGCTTGATATAGTAAAACTGATCAGGCAATCATTATTTAGAATCAACCCAGACCTGAAGGTCCTGAATTTAGCACAGGTTCACATTTACATCCTAAGTCCACATCTGTAATAATTTTTATAGAATGGAGACCTTTCAAATTTTTCTGCCAAAAAATTTGCACCAGCTATTTCACTAATTAATCGTGTGAAAAATAATGTTTAAGCTTGCACTGAATTTGTAGTAGACAAATAAAGTCAGAGAAAACAATTCTAAATGATTGTGACATCATTATCATCTGAGAACAGAGATATAAAGAAGCCATGCCAGCTAAAAGCAATCTCATACACGACTAATATATGTGATGTCTCTGTGACTTCACTTTTGTCTTATAGACAGCTCTCATAACCAAAGACATAGAAAGTCTTCTAAAGAGAAAGGTACTGTCCAGTTTTGCCCGAGGGAAGCAATCCAATATCCACTGGTTTAATTAAACAATGCAAAAGCATTGATACTTTTTACTTTATATATTATTGCTTTAAACAAAACTGGGAGAACATCTGCATACATATTTTAGGCGAAAGTTATTTTTAAAGAATATTCCTCAAACAAAAATCAAAGGAAAGAACATGCACTGTGACAGATTATAAAATTATAACTTACCCTTCAGGAATTCTTCTATGTCCTCACCTGCAGTCATCAAATTATTATCAGAAACAAATACAAACCTGCAATGTCCCTGGTATCATATGTATATTAATGATGTATGTAAAATTACTTTTCTACATAGTCCCTAAATTTTGGCATTCCATAAACTTGAAATATTTACTTGCAAGAAAAACACACATCTAACAGACTATCATGAGCACTTGTGTTTTTTGTTTAACTTTTTACTGGAAAACTTCCTTAAACCTGACACCATGTCATCATACATGAAAATATTTTTTTCTTTGCAATTATAATGAGAATGAAGACATATAACATACATACATAACTAACAACTATGCAGATTCTTGAAAATATAAATCCTATTTGCTTCCATGCATACTGACTGTGCAAAGTAACACAACTGTTATATTATTTGGGCCTAACAATATTGAGTCTGATTAATCGGCCTAAGGATTCTTACCTATGCAAGATTAAGCAATCAAACTCTCTTTATTCACTATTATAAAATGATCTTTTAGTCTTGTTGCACCAATTTTGAGGAATTCTCTCCATGCCTATGTATGAGATGCACAAACTTTCCGCAAAATACTTAGGACACACTGTTTCAGGCGGGAATATAGGCAGTTAACCCTTGTTGTGTTTTAATAGGTTACAGCCTATTAACATCAAATGTGCAACTATCTGTTTTTAAATTCTGCAGACTCCAATAAATTAATGTCTTTTAACCTCATAGTCAGTTTTGCCTTATTATTCTAGTTCTTTAAATCAGTTTTCTGTCTAGTCAATGTATCTTTAATGTATCCTTAATCTAGTTCTTTTAACCAGTTGTCTGGTTAATATTTCAATGCTAAAGAGCACTAATATGTATTTAGCACTATACAAATAAATGTATGTATATGTATTAATGAACTTAAAGTGGGTACTTCCAAATGGGATGAATAGGCAAAGATGTGACCCAGTTGAAGTAGCCCCATTACAACCCTCTGACAACAGATTCTATGATCAGCATACTGGCTGTCAGAGTGCCTTTACATCCTTCAAAGAGGAACACACTTTAAGGCTCTGTGAGGATGCAAAAATTTTTGTCATTTTTGACAATGCCTAAGGCCTACAAGTACGCTGTCACTTGACATAAACCAGACCAATTGTTAGCTTTTTAGAATACTTTCTTCCACCTACCATGGGCGCAAAAATTCTGTTATTGGTAAATCCCTCTGGATGTTTGTTCAATTTATATTTGTTGAATACAAGCATGGCTTTCACAGGTTACTGGATGGCAGCCAACTTGTATGCGATACAGAAAATGACTCGTTACCATAGAAACAAAGTTTCAGTTTGGGTTGTGAGTTCACATGTATTCTTTTGTATTAATTCATCATTTGTGGCCTAATGTTAAGATTATGGGCTGTCTACCACAATATAAATGCCACATGATGAAAGACCACTGCAATTAATTCTTCTGTATGGTTTGTATCATGACTCAAGTTAGGCTTAATAGCCCAGTTTAAGTGCCTACTTAGTCATGTTCTCATGGCTATAGTTGAAACCACCTTTATTCTAGTGGGAACAGCTGACCTGTGATGCAACCATTGAGTCAGGGAACACTGACATACATGTAACTTTACCTTTGATTAATTATCACCAGACTTGAATGTACGAAACACGTCAATTTCAACAAAACAAAAATGACTGTATGTTGATGAATGGATCTAAAAACTCATGTATTGTCATTTTTCCATTTTTTCAATCATACATATTAATACACTGACCCAGACCCACAGCACTGTTTTAAACCAAATTCTTGTTGATGTTTAGCCATACTCCTGTCTCTTTCCTCACAGATGTTTAAGGAAAGTTGTCATCTACATTGATCAATTATTGTCTTACATTATTGCAGTTACCACTGTATCAAGTTTGTCATTATGTCTTGGATATGCTGAGATAAGTCCTGGAAATAACCTTGAAATGTCCTGGAATTCTGTAAGGCTGCATGTGTACAGGATGCTTTCACTCATTTCCAGGAAATCTGTTTAAAAAAAAAACCCGTTTTCCAGGATATTCAGACCTGGATTTTGAGATGGCCATTTTTTACCTTCAGACATAGTGATTGATGGTGACACCTTCCTGTTGATGTAATCCATTATCATCTCAACCTCTGCCTCACGGGCCATCACAGCTTGACCTTTCAAGGTCATATAAGCTTGATGAGATAAAGTTTCTGCAAAACATCAGAGAATAATTGTATTAAGTGAGAGTGTAATTTTTTTTATAAATTAAAGCTTTCCCTCAAACAATACCACAACGAGCACTGTAACAAAGATGCATGTTCCATTTAACAGAAGTTCAAAAATTTTTTTTAATTAGTGTTTCAAACACAAGAAAAAAACAGAATAAGAGACTATTAAGTAATTCAGTTTCACTTCAGAAGTAACCAATTCAGAAAAATTATTGCTGTAAAATGTAAGTTACTAACATCAGAACCATACATATTTGTTCAACTAAGAGTTTTTAGCAGATACCAGATCACTGTCCTCATATGTTATTGTGTCATTTTACTGATATTACTGACCTTGCGCATCATGTGAAAAAGCCTCCAACCCAGTCCTTCTGGGGTAACAGCGCTCTATTGCTTTCTTCATGTTCTCAAGAATGATCTCCCCAAACTGATCCAGCTTTCCCAAGGACACCTGGAGTTGTGTTGAAGATTTACCTTTATATCTATTCAAAAATTGTCTGTTACTTCACCCATGACATTATACAATTTCTACCCTGACACCTGATGCGTACCTAGAAAGATTATTACCCCATACTCAAGATGCCTAAGAACATGATTATCCCATACTCCAGATGCCTAAGAACATGATCACCCCATACTCCAGATGCCTAAGAACATGATTATCCCATACTCCAGATGCCTGAGAAGATGATTATCCCATACTCCAGATGCCTAAGAACATGATCACCCCATACTCCAGATGCCTAAGAACATGATTACCCCATACTCCAGATGCCTGAGAACATGATTATCCCATACTCCAGTTGCCTAAGAACATAATTATCCCATACTCCAGATGCCTAAGAAGATGATTCTCCCATACACCAGATGCCTAAGAAGATGATTCTCCCTTACTCCAGATGCCTAAGAACATGATAACCCCATACTCCAGATGCCTAAGAACATGATTACCCCATACTCCAGATGCCTGAGAACATAATTATCCCATACTCCAGATGCCTAAGAGCATGATTATTTCATACTCCAGATGCCTAAGAACATGATTATCCCATACTCAAGATGCCTAAGAACATGATTATCCCATACTCCAGATGCCTAAGAAGATGATTATCCCATACTCCAGATGACTAAGAAGATGATTACCCCATACTCCAGATGCCTAAGAAGATGATTATCCCATACTCAAGATGCCTGAGAAGTTGATTATCCCATACTCCAGATGCCTATGAACATGATTATCTTATACTCAAGATGCCTAGGAAGATGATTATCCCATACTCTAAATGCCTAAGAACATGATTATCCCCATACCCCAGATGCCTAAGAACATGATTATCTCATACTCCAGATGCCTAAGAACATGATTATCCCATACTCCAGATGCCTGAGAACATGATTATTCCATACTCCAGATGCCTAAGAAGATGATTATCCCATACTCCAGATGCCTAAGAACATGATTACCCCATACTCCAGATGCCTAAGAACATGATTATCCCATACTCCAGATGCCTAAGAAGATGATTATCCCATACTCAAGATGCTTAGGAAGATGATTATCCCATACTCAAGATGCCTAGAAAGATGATTATCCCATACACAAAATGCCTAAGATAACCCTTTTTATTCTTGCTTCAAACAGTTTCTTTACTTGTAAAAAAAAAACCTCATAATTTTATAGCTTAATTACTGACCACATTTTCTGCATGTGGTTTTCAGATCATTATAAATATCATGACCACTTGACACACTCATGTGTGTCAAATGAAATATTGCATTTTTGCAATTTATTCACTGGCTTTATCTTCTCAATGACTCAATAGACATGTAAGCAAACACATGCTAATTTCCTGTTTGTTGTGTTTGCAGGTAAGAAAAAAAAAGTTTTGAGGGTTA
The DNA here is from genome assembly GCA_026874595.1 of Sipunculus nudus. Lineage (NCBI taxonomy): Eukaryota > Metazoa > Annelida > Sipuncula > Golfingiida > Sipunculidae > Sipunculus > Sipunculus nudus. Next base: position 57,112,330 of record CM049311.1, on the reverse strand, counting down.
CAAAAATACTATTAATGTGCAGGTTTGACCTTAAAGATAAAGGTCAAGGTCAACAGTACCCATACTTTTCCGAGAACTCAGTAGAAAGATCTTGACTGTTGAATCTGAGGGGAAAATACTCAATACTTCATAAGTTACTGTGTTCACAAGACAATTATAACTATAATTTGGCTTATTTGTCCTTGAAGATCCTGTCACCGGTTTTTGAACTTGTCCAAGTACTTTGTTGAAACAAGTTGAGTACCAAATTTAAGGACAAAAGAGAAATACTTGAAAAGTTATGGCAAGCACAAAAATTTTACATTGAAGCAGATTTGACCTTGAAGATGAAGGTCCATTTGATCAGTTTTCAAAATCTTCTAAGATTTTGCTAGAAACAATTTGTGTTTAAAATTTCAGGGAAAAATATGCAGCCATTCAAAAGTTATCCATTTCACAAGATACAACAGCACTACAAACAACATGTCTTCCGGGGGGGGGGGGGGGGGAGGAGGGGGGGGGGGAGACATAAATAGGCACTGGTTAGGCAAATGCACCAAAGATTACACTGGCTCACCTTTGCTCTGCCTGTAGAGGTGTCCATTCCCTTTACTTTGCACTTATAATCAAATACCTGTTCAGGGAATTTTGTACGTAGTTTTTCTTTCAGCATCTGTCAATAAGAAATCATTCAATTATCTTTACTCGCACAGACATACATATAACAGGGAAGTGATCATTATAGCCTTGATTGAAATTAGCCACTTTTATTGCCAATTCTCCAGTATGATGCTTAAACACATATTACAGAAATATGTACAAGCATAAATCAAGAAGATTATAGCTTTAAATCTGTTTAAAAAAACAAATATATAAACAGTGAAATCTTGCTAACATGACCCCCGAAGGGATAATCCCAAATGGTCATGTTAGTGGGGTGGTCAAAGATTTTTATGATGATTATCATTATTCTGGGCCATAAAAAAGTGGTCATCTTAGCATGATAGCAGGGTGGTTGTCAGGAAAGATTTCACTGTACTGGTAAACATACAATAGTAACTTTACTGAATTAAATCTTCTTAAGGACAAATGAATGTGATCAAAGAACAAACACAATGCTCAAAACATCCACAAACACTGTTTGCATATTATAAAAAAAAGTCTAAGAATCTTAGTGTATACACTTAGGTTACACAAAGGTCACACAAAGATTCAGCTTTTTCAGCATCAGAATTCCAGTTTCATGGTTGACATCAGCACTACTGATTCAATCCGAAAAAAAAATCCCAACGTAAAATATAATTTGTTCCATTTATAAAGCCATTAATTAAGCCGAATATTATTTAATTACTCAGAGAGACAATGACTGTTATTTTCACCTGCATCTTTTTAACATCGGTTTCCTTGACATCTTTGAAACTGTTAAGGTGTTTGTCTGGAACATCCTTGAGAAATGCTGCCTCCCTCATCAGAAATATGGCATTTGGGTTGTGTCTCCTGAATGAATATAACAACACAGCAATGGAGGTAGAACCCACCTGAACACATTGTATCCGCAAAACTCTATTTTGGTGGATACAATAAGGGGTAATTTAACAATAATAAGGGAAACTAGCTGACGACTACACATAACAAATGCCAAATAATAAAGCTAGTGGTAAAAATTAAGCCTTTACCCTATATGAAGGGATATTGCACAATTAAAATGCTTTGATAAAATATTTTTTATGTAACATTAAGCTGATTCCATGGATATTATTTCATGATAACATCCTCAAAGAATGTGTCAATTCACCTTTAAATATTTGGCTCATCTCATTCTACATCACGTACAATACCACCAACAGCTGCCAGGCCCTAGTTGTCTTAATGGTACACAAGCATTTGGAATTATTTGTTTTATCTCATGCTAGTAGTTTATTCTGGCTGAATATAAATATTTCCTAGTAAAACAATCCCAGCAAAAGGACTTATTATCTCCTGTGTTTGATGTGAAGTTGCACAGAATTGCCATGCACACTATGCATATGATTTGCACCAGTGATCAAACCCTGTGCAAGCTTATTTCCACATGTGCACAGGCTGATGCATGCTTTTTTTTAGAACTAAATACTGGCAGATACCATAAAGGTTTAAGGAGAAAACACTACATTTCAAGTACATCTAACATACCTGGTAGGTGAATCAGTCCGATTAAAGATTTAAACATTGAATACAAATATAAGCAATAGACTAAGGATGGGTTCACCTACAAATCCAGGTATAGTTAATGACTGTGGCATATCAACATAAGATAGGCCCCCTCCTGTTTAGATATTTAAAAATGTTATACTTTATGGCTATATTACCAAAATACAATCTTCTTTTAACTGATTAGTTACAAACCTATATGCCCCATGTATGATCTCCATGGCTGTGATTGACATGTGGTCCACCCACTGGTACTGCTGTACTAGATCCTGTGGTAACTCATCCAGCCGAGGAGTCCAGCCATACCTGCCACAACAGAAAGCTCATTATATGTATAAAAGCATGTTCATTTTTATCTGTTAATCATACAACCCAAGGTAAAATTCTTCTATATTTGTAATTTTATGGGTCAATGTTAAGAATGCCGTGTCATTAGAGCACAATGTTGTTAGTAAATTAGGGAAACAACACAAAAATGACTGAAAGTGTTAAAAAGGTAAAATTAAAGGAAGATCATTACATAAGATGCAAGAGAAATGTAAAAGGGTACCACCTAAGCATTAATGTTATGGTCATTTTGTTACCCACAAATAACAGTCTGCTATCATAACTGGGTAACTGCCAGATAGAAAGCAAGTCATTAATTCATTGGAAAACTGAAAATATGGAACATGAAGACATTTTTAAAAATTTAATTCAATACACTGTACACAGATGCCAACAGCATATAGGTGCCGTCATTGGTTCTGTATGAATCTGCATTATATATCCACCTTTCTCCAAGCATACTGATGAAGAATGGCTGGCCATTGGTTTCTGCACAATGATCAATTTCCTCCAGACAAGTGAGTATTGTGGCTACTGTGGTGGAGTCTTTTGGTACACCCCAACGGAGGTCACATTCAACAAGATGGAGCTGCCTGTGCTGGCACCATTCTCGAAGTGCCGGGAAGACCTGAAAAATTCAAGAAATAAACCCATCCCACAACAAATTTGCCCACCTGGATGCTGGACCCACTGGAAAGGAAAGGTTAGAGGTCAACGCAAAATATATTGGCACCAGTTCACATGTGACCTGATAATCATTTAAAGATTCAGAAAAATCTGTCCAGTGGTCTCAGAATTCTATTCCGGGAACTAACACAGCAGCAGTGGTGTCTGCAAAACTTTGTTTTGGGAGATACAGTTAGAAAAACACAGGTGGTACCAATCGTCTTTAGCAGCTGATGAAATCGTCCATCATCAAAATAAGAAACATAGGTATTCATGCAATAATTATTGAGATTTTGTATCAAATTTTTAAGTTTTCTATTGGGCGCACAAACAGGCCCCATAACTCAGAGAATATAAGTTGCAGTAACCTAAATTTAAGTTTCCAAGGAAAATTTTTAAGGACCTTGATAGATGATAAGTTAGAAGTTTCTACATCCAACTCTTATTAATTGTTCCCTGTTAACGATAAATGGAATGCAAGACAGCCAGACGGATGACAGACAAACGTCAAAGCATCATCATTATAGATCATATGACTTAGTCCGCTAAAACTAAAAATCAATTCAATACAGAATTTTAATTTTGAATAACTTCATATAGTAAAGATTTCAAACAAATCAAAATGTTTTAAAAAATGTAGTGGTTTGGATTTTGGAAGACAGGAATTAAGCTTTATCACAGGTGTCAACACAAAAAAATATAATTTGCAAATTTTTCAGTGGTTAAATAACATTTTGAATGATCTTTATTTTGCCTTACCTGTTTCACTAAATGTTCCCTTTCACTATAGAAGTCAGCAAATGTGGAGGAGATAAAAACTCTCACAGTGTGCCAGCCAGTGGCAGGTTCACTTGGCATTTTCTGCGGAGCCTGCTGGGAACACTGCCAGTCTATTTTCTCCCAGCATTCCTCAACCAGTGTCTGGATGTTTGATTGGCTGTTCATATCAGCTGACCATTGAAATGTACAAGTAATGAAGTCATAGATAAAACAGAAACCTTGCTGGAACTTAAAAGCCATCACATTTCAAAATGAGATATTTTCTTATTTTCTTAATTATATGAGCAAGGGTATTTTTTCATAATGTCTGCAGATTTCTGTCCGAAATATCCTGCCCTGTTAATTGAAGCTATCTGAAATGTTCATGGTACCTTTTTTTCATGTACAAAACAAAGCTGGTTCTAATTATGAGCAACAAAATCTGACAACAACTCTTCGTGCCTACAAAAATATATCCTTGATACTAGTATATATCCTTGATGTAAACTAGATGCTATTTCTCCTACAATGTACTGTAAGAAAGGTATAAAATGTACTATGAAGCATTAAAAAACAGTTTTCTGATACTGTGGCAAATTACAACTTAAATAATAGAATGCTCTGATTATAATCTTGATTAACTGGTATTTCATCCTTACCATTTAAAACCCAAGAGTACACAGACATAAAGAGAACACTGCAATAAACCACCACAGAGCTTATGAAACAGGAAGTACTGGTTAATTCAGTGGTTTCAGTGACTGACTCACCTGGTTGTTGCCAGGCTATCCGCTTCCCTTGGTCCTACAATAACAAGGATATAAATATATAACAAGGCCTAATACAAACCTGTGCAACTTGATATCCATCAGGTAAATTGCTTCCATTGCTGGACCGTTACTTTTTAATCACGTGATATGTATATATACAATACAAGCACAGAATATTTTGAACCCGAGTGCATGCACCAATTACACAAATATGCTGCTGAAATATGTCATGGATATACACAACACGAAAATTATTTTACGTGGCACAACCAGTCTTGTGTACAAGAAAGACATCAAAGATATATGTACATGGACAATTTCAGGCAGATACTTCAAACCACTGTTAGGCTTTGTGCACAGATGCATGAAACAACTAGAAAACTGGTAGTCGACAAGGGCCTACATGTCTCTGCTGGAGTCAAGAGTGCTACTGGTGAAGTGACGGACGGATTGAGTGGTATGTCACACCACTGTTGAATATAGTCTTGAATATAATCAACTAAAACTCTGAGACAAGGGCATTAATTTCTTCAATGAAAACACCAGCCACCATCTGTCTGGTCTGCTAGGAAACCCTCCAAGATGGTTTAACATGCCAAATTTCAGACCAATACCTTGACCTACTCCTGAGAAATGAGCAATTTTCACCCAAAGCACACTTTTGGATGGACGCCACACAAAAAACAATTGCAGATTGTGCCACCAGTCTTGGGTACAAGATGGAGGAGTCCAAGATCTATGAATATGCACAATTTCATACCAATACTAGGAATCACTTCTGAGAAAAAGGGCATAAATTTATTCTACAAAAACCAGAAGATTGGTGGTGCCACCTGTCTGGTATACATGACAACTTTCCAAGATGGATAAACAAACCAAATTTCAGACCTATACCTTCACCTGCTCCTGAGATATGAGCAGTTTTCACCCAAAGCAAATGTACGGATGGATGCCATGGGAAAGCGATTGCAGATGGCACCACCAGTCTTAAGTAAATGACAGAGGAGTCTAAGATCTATGGATATGCAAAATATCAGGCTAATACTGCGAATCACTCCTGAGAAAACGGCATTAATTTATTCCATGAAAATGGAAAGGTAAGTGGTAAAACCTGTCTGGTTTACAAGAAAACTTTCCAAGATGGATTAACATGCCAAATTTCAGACCAATACCTGGACCTACTCTTGAGATATGAGCAATTTTCACCCAAAGCACATGTACAGATGGAAGCCACGGAAAATCCATTGCAGATACGCCATTAGTCTTGATGCAGGTTGCACCACAAAGAAGCTGCATCCCATAATATTTGATGTGTGACTGAATTTTGGTTAAAATTTGGGGATGCCAGCTCCTGCTGTTCCTGAGAAATTAAGGGTTAATGAACCGATAACTGATGATTCCCATACAAACTAGATGTGTCGGAACGACATGAATGCCCCCACCTGGAGCAAATTAGAAATATTTGTTAAATTTTGTAAATTTTTTTTAAGTTCAGGAGGTGTTGTATGGTCAGAAGTAGGTTAACAAGGGCTAAATGCAAACTCGATCTGTAACAGGTCATTATCAAGCAACACACCAAAATCAGGCCTGTATCTGCAGGCATTGCAAAGAAAAAGTCTGTACATGTGCATTTTCATGAAATTTTCTATGTTTAGGAGCCCTTAAAAGTAGGTCAACCGGGACAAAACTTGAACTCAATCTATAACTGGTCATTATCTGCCAACAAACCAAAAATGAGGCCTGTATCTGCAGGCATTGTGAAAAAAAGTCCGTACATGTGCATTTGTCATGAAATTTTAAAATTTTTTAATGAAATTTTCTATGTTAGGGCACCGTCAAACGGTCAAAAGTAGGTCAACTGAGAAAACTAGAATATCAGCAGAAGCTGACAAAAGCCCTCAGCCAAAAGAACAGTGTTTAGAGGTGGTAACAGTAACAAGTACTAAATATCTGTTCTCACATGGATGATTATCTGTACATGTCTCAGTTATAAATTTAAAATGGAGAGGTATGTACCATGATTCATAACAATCCACCAAATGCTTCCTGAAATATAAGCTTCTAAGCTTTATTCTATTATAAGCTCTGTGACCTTGAAAAGTAGGTCAAGGTCACCCATCTTCGATCTTGACCAAGATTTTGTCCATATACATCTTCACCAAAGAAATAAAATTCCTATTGTGAATCATTTAAGAGATATCCCGCTCACAAAGACAAAGTTGAAAAATCCAAGAAAAATTCATTAAAAATCAGAAATTGTAGGTGGTGCCCCCAAACTCGTGCAGCAGTTACAGACCATCAGTCCCTATGATCATAGTAAGTATTGTGAAAATCCACCAAATGGTTCCTGAGAAATAAGCTTCTAAATGTTTTTTCTATAATCAGCTCTAAAACGTAGAAAAATAGGTCAAGGTCACCCATCTTCGAACTTGACCGAGATTTTGTCAATATACATCTTCACCGAAAAAATAATATTCCTAGGGTGAATCCTTTTCAGACCTGCGGCAGAGAGGGGTTTCATGGGGTCAAACCCCAACCCAAGGTATAACAAAACACAACCTACTTTTTATTAGTAATGAACTCGTATACTTCCAGAAAAAATAGGTCGTGGTCTCAAGGTCGTGTTTTGTCCTACATTTACAGCCATGTTTCCATGGTAACCATTCTTATTTACATGGTCTGAATAATTTTAAAATAAATTGCCATAACTCTGTTGTTTTTACACATAGAAAAATGCAACCAGCACCAAAATGCGGGAAATAACATGGGGATTTTTATATTGAACATTATGTATTCCTTATTTGTTTAATTTATGGTAATATATGTAAACATATGCAAATTTTCAATTTAAAACGGCATTTGTTGTCATCTCAAATAAAAAATGTTATAAAAATGTTAATCCTTCTTTGCCTAAATTTTCTCTTTGGGACAGGGAACATAAATTCTTCATAATTTATAACTACAGTTCAGTTACATGGCCTGTATATACATGCAAATGTTTATGCAAATAGAGTTACCATAATATAAAATTTGTACATATAGTCATCACTGGAACTGTTCTTGCAGTTATTAAATAACCTGCAACTGTATCTGTTACGGTTGAGTGCTTTAATTATATTCATCAGGAAAGCTATTTTATGCGTAAATAATTTGTTATAAATTGGATAGATAATGTTAATTAAATTCTGAAGCTTATGGGGGCATAAAGATTTCATGAAGATGGCGATTACTGGGAGCAACGTGTGTAAAACCATGTCGTTCATCACTGTTGTAGGATTCCAGATCCATTTGCACACTCATGTCGAATTGTGTATAAGCTTGTGCCATTCTTTGTAATTCACATATAAATTTTTGCAATCATCATTTTTTTTAAAACTTTGGATCCTAATGTAACTATAAATAAAAATCGATGTTTGCATTTTTTCTTCCGCCATCATGAAAAAATGGCGGCCATAGTAAAACCAGGGTTTTATATCACTCAAAAACCGACATTCTAGACACAGAAAGGCAAGTGCAATTTCATAATCCTTCATAGATAATTTTTCTTGATTGATTCTAGGGTAATTTTTCCTGTAAAATTATATTCTGCAATCACAATTGTTGTACTTTACGTATTAAATTAGATAATTAGCATAAATTTGCATATTTGACTGAATTGGTGGAATTAATTATACAATAAATATAGATGTATTGATTATTTGGCTTTTTATGGAAGAAAATAAAGTATTTCAAGTACAAGCTATTCAAATATGATAAGATATAACGTATGTCTGTATAAAATCATATTTTTCGAATAATAAAATGCAGATAAATTATGCAAATTGGAAAAAATGAGATTAAAGGTAGTGGTCTTTTCATGAGAACATCATAAGGTAAATAGTTGCTTAATAATTCACTTATTACGGTCATATGTCCACTTATTGATTGTAAAAATGTAATAATTGTTTTTTAATTTTAAAGCTAACATACATATTTGTGTCACTTATTAACTTAGTTTCGTATATATGAACACGCATGTATTTTTCCGATGGGAATAGCGACACTGATTGTATGGTTTTTAAATTGAATGTAATTTAGAAACATATATTAAATGGATTAAATATTTGCTTACTTAGGTAATTTGTCTTTCCCTCAAGTTGACCAGTGAATAAAATATTAGCTAATTTGTGTTGTATTGAGGAAATAAGAACATCATAACTTAAACAGTTCCTACTTATTTCACTTTACGGCTATTTCAATAGTTGTTTATCATTCACTTGTCAGCCATAATGTGTTGTGGTTCATTTTTAAAACTAATTTACATATCTCTGTTATTTATTAACTAGTTTGCATATATAAATAAATGTACCGAATTTGGATAGCGATATTTATTGGAAAATTAAAAAGAAATGATGTTATTTGAGAGCATTTATTAAGTGTGATTAAATGGTTTGTCTGCTACCCAATTAAGTTGTCTAGTTAATAAATAATTTACTTATTTGCACATGCAGCCGCCGGTCGAATCGTGATCAGTTGTGGGGTGTTTGGCGCAAAATAATATATCGTTATTGATGCCAAGATGTGAGTGGCCAAGATTAAGCATGTATTTTATAAATAAATTTGATGGGTGGGATGGGTGAAGTGAGGCATGGATTGAGTGGCAAGAGGAAATAGATTGAGATGTGTTGCAAACTAGCATGGATGTCTGCCACTAAAACATAATTGTAGGTGGCGCCACCAACGCTATCCAAGATGTAAATGTATGCAAAATTTCATGTGGAAAAGTGATACCACCGCTGAGATATGAGTGATTTTTACCCTGGGCAAATGAATAGATTGACACCATGCAAAAATGGATGTCTGCAGCGTAATGGTGAATGTAGGTGGACAGATGGACGCACTGCAGAGAGGAAATATCAGAGGTCAACGCAAAATATTTTGGCACCAGTTCACATGTGACCCGATAATAGGGTCAAGTTTTCTGAAAAATCTGTCCAGTTGTCTGAGAGTTTAATTCCGGAATGGAACGCGGAACTTTGTTTTGGCGAATACAATTAAATATGGAACAGGGAATGCAAACTTTATGCGTGTGATGCTTGGCTGATAGTAAATTAATGTGATATTCTTGTTGTATTGATATTTGCATGATTTCGATTGGACATATTTACATGGCTCAATTTTGCAATAAAATTAGCAAATATAACGAAAATGCTTAGAGTCTATTAATGTTGACAGGCCAGAATATATGCTATGAAATTACACTTATTATACTCACGTGTAACAGAAATATAAACTTTCAGTTTACAGTTTGCTGTACACATTGTACCAATACATTTAATGTATACCCTACATGTCCTTCTTGGATTTCAACATACTGTATACGCGAGTGCATATGTTTTACGTCATATAAAAGTCCAAGGCCGCTTGCATTTATTATTAACTCTTCCTCCACTTTGAAGAGTTTTATAATGGGAGTCTAGCCCCTTGTGATGAAAGTAAAATATTACATATCATTTATATTGATCAATATAATAACAAATTTATAAAAAAGAATGTAATTTAAAGTACATTTTCATACTAGTAATGTAGACCTGATTGCAAATGTAATCATATTTTGTATCAGTCTGTGGCAAATAAAATATTCATTTGATGAAGATTATCGCGTTAATATTACTTATGGATAAATAAGTATACTTCATGATTAAAATTTTGACAAAATGGACATGTACTTAACCATTAATCCAGAACAGTTAATTTTCCACAGTTAAACTAGCTAAGGATGTGAAAAAATTCGTAAAGTACATTCAATATCAAGCATTAAGATAAGGATTTGAAATAGAGTAAAAAGGTCAGGGTAACGAAACAACATGTTTCTGAGGACAACAAAGCTAATTGATATGGGGCATTAAGAAAATCCTTAACCTTTAACCCCAAAATTACATGTGGGATTCCTAACCCCTATATACAATACATATATGAAATATGAAAGCTGTATGGTGAGTGGTTGTTGAGTTATAAAGAGTTGTCCCTAAACTTTAACCTGAGCTGGGTTGGGATCTGTACAAATCTGTACAAATGTGGTCTAATTACTGGCCGAGAAATTAAAATATGATAAAAAACTGTTAAAAGTTGTGCCAGGAATTGTCATTGTACATCAGTGTATTAAGTTTAACTTTCAAGCTATACGTCGACCATAGGGTAAGAAGTCACTGAAGCGCGTCGATGTCTCCGTCTTCAAAACTGACCTCAATAGGAAGCTAGCGGAGCTACACTTTGACAAGTTAGATATTGATAATGACTGGGCAGCGTTTAGAGATCTAGTCCAATCCACCTCACTGGATGTCTTTGGACCAACAACTGTGAGGCACAAGGACTGGTTTGATGAGAACGATAACAAGATACAAGGGCTCCTCACAGAAAAACACAGGCTTCACCTTGTGTACCAACAGGACCCCACCTCAGTCTCAAAGAAAGCGGCCTTTACAAACATCCTCCGCTTGATCCAGACTAAACTACACAGCAGCAAGATACCTGGCTAAGAGACAAAACACTAGAGATCCAGAGATACGCGGATATGCATGGTTCTAAAAATTCTATGATGATGCTCTCAAAGCTTCCGACTTCCCAGTAGGCAACGGAGTAAAACAATCCTGCGTTCTATAGCTCTAAAACTGTTCAGCATGATGTTTGCTGCATTTCTAATGGCCGCTTTTAACAAGGACGATCTTGGAGTCGGTGTTAGATACCGCACAGATGGGAAGCTCCTCAATCGCAAAAGACTCTATGCTGTCACGAAAGTCAGGACAACCATTATCTGTGACCTGCTCTTTACTGACGATTGCGCCTTGAATGCATCTTCAGAATCAGACATGCAGCACAAAATGTACCTGTTTTTTTCGTGCATGCAACAACTTTTTGCTTACCATGGGCATAAAGAAGACAGAAATGATGCACCAACCAGCACAAGGAAAGCAATATAACGTACCTTCCATCATGGTGCATGGATCAAATCTGAAGATGGTGGGGAAAAAAACACGTATCGGGGGAGCACATTGTCGAAACAACAAACATAGATGATGAGGTCAACATTACAGTAGCAAAAGCCAGCATTTTGGGAGCGCAGAACATCCATATTAAAACCAAGATCCAGGCCTAAAAGGCTGTAGTCATAACTACCCTGCTGTATGGCTGCGAGACATGGAATATCTATGCAAGACATGCCAAAAAAACCGAACCACTTTCACCTGACCTGCCTTCGGCGACTGATGAATAATAGAAAGCAAGACAAAGTTCCAGATACTGAGGTCCTAAGATGTGCCGACCTCCCATGGTCTATGCATCATCTTGCATCTATCCAAGGTCCAATGGGCAGGTCACGTTTGCCGCATGCCAGATACAAGACTCCCAAAACAATTTTTAAATGGAGAACTTTAGTGTCTGGTAAAAGGTCCATAGGAGGTCAGCGGAGGCGCTACAAGGAGAGTCTGAAAGCATCACTGAAAAAAACTATCCATCAATACAGATACATTGGAAAGTCTAGCGCAGGATCGAAAAGCATGGCATGCAGCTGCACACATAGGTGCAGTAGACGATGAGATAGCTCGACTGGCGGAGTCCAGAAGAAAACGTGAGGTCCGCAAGGCGAGGATGGCAACTACCTCAACGGCAACCACCGATCATATGTATCCAACATGTGGGAGGTTCTTCTGTGCCCGGATCGGCCTGACAAGTCATCTCCGGAGACACAAAGTTAGATCAACTACAAAACCTTGATAATCATAGTCATCTTCGCAAAGCGATGGACGAACATTCAGCTAATGATATATTCAGTGGTCTACTGGATGGTAAGACCAATTAAAACGCGACACCTTGATACCTTAGCATAGATAACCAAAGGGTGAGGTATTATATAATACGTATCATAACCTCCACGAAACTAATGATTCGATTCTTTGCTCATTACATATGCAAATGAGTTATATAATTATTACATGATAATTGTTTTTAGTCTTTGGAAGGGGAAGACCAATCAGTTATTATCAGGGGGACCAATTACCCAGGTAAGTAGACAAACCATTTAATCACATTAGTAATAGTATATGCTTCTAAATTACATTCAATTAAAAATTCAAATCAGCATTACTATTTCTATTGTAAATATCATGCAAATGTAATTGTAATTACTTAAAAAAGACACAAATATGTAAATTAGCTTTAAAATTGAAACAAAAACATTACCGCTAATAAATAACTTATTAAGCTACTGTTTTCGTCATGATGTCCTTATGACAAGACCCTACTCTAATCTCGATAATCTCATCTAATTTGCATAATTTATCTGCATTTTATTAATTAAAATATAAGATATAGACATAGGTTATATTATCAAATTTGAATATTTTAACCCAAAATACTTTATTCTTTCTAGAAAAAGCCAAATAATCAAGATTTTTTGTTGTCCAATCAATTCTACATATTCATTCAAATATGCAAATTTATGCAAATTATCTAAAAAGATATGAACAGTAAACATTTTTTATAACAGAAACTGATACTACAGAAAAAAAATTAACCAAGAACAGTTTTCGGTTGAGGATTATCAAATTGTTTACCTTAACCTTGTCTAAAATGACTGTTTTTGAATAATATATAACCCTGGTTTTAATATGGCCTCCATTTATCCAAGATGGCGGAAGAAAAATGCAAACATCGATTTTAAGTTATATTATGATCCAAAGTCATGATAAAGTATGTTTGCAAAAATCTACATGAAAATTCCACAGGAGCCAGCATTTAGACATAATTGTATACACTACAAAGCATGCACAGAAACCATGCAGTGTACTTAAAGTTTTGTTTGTATGCACTAACATTTCTATTCCCACAGACTTACCCTAATTTGCAAAAATTTGTGGCTGTTTTATAACAATATACTCCATTAACCCTGGCATATTTGATATTAATTTATTCCTCAGTAGCTGGTCTTTTCATCTGATCACATTTTGTGGCTCCTTTTCACACATTTGCAAATCTACAGAAAATATAGGTGCATATATAGCAAATTTTAAAATAAAATTAGCATCTAATTAACATAATAAATATGCAAATTTTTTATCTTTTATAATATTTTTTCTGGTTTCCAAATTTGTAAAGGAAATACTACATTTTTGTGAAGACTGCAAGTGCCTATCGTTAATATTAATTAAGATATTAACAAACAAGTGAAATTAAATATTTTATCTAAAATTTGAGAGGTTGCCATGGAAACGGGTCAATAAATATGCCAAAGAACAATTTTCTGAAGCCACGACCTATTTTTTAAGAATGAGGAGATGACTACCTCTTTTAAGATGTAGGTCGTGTCTTGTTATACCTCCGGTTGGGGTTACACCTATTTCTAAGCCTCTTTTGGGAGGTTGGCTGCTAGTCTATTAGAGATATCCCGCTCACAAGCCCAGAGTTGAAAAATCTGATAAAAATAAATTAAAAATCAGAAATTGTAGGTGGCGCCACCATACTTGTGCAGCAGGTACAGACTATCAGTCCCAATAATCATAGTAAGTTTTGTGAAAATCCACCAAATGGTTACGGAGTAATAAGCATCTAAGTGTTTTTCTATAATCAGCTCTAAAATGTAGAAAAATAGGTCAAGGTCACCCATCTTCGAACTTGACCGAGATTTTGTCGATATACATCTTTACCGAGGAAATAAAATTCTGACGGTGAATCCTTTTTAAGATATCCCGCTCACAAGGTAAAAGTTAAAGGACGCCGGACGGACGGACGGAGGGACAGCTTGGGTGACGACAATAGCCCATCAGCCTAAGGGCTGAGGGCTAAAAAGCGTAAAATCAATCTGTAACTGGTCATTATCTGCCCACAAACTAAAAATCAGGCCAATATCTGCAGGCACTGCGAAAAGAAGTCCGTACATGTGTCTTTGATATGAAAATTCCTATTTTTCATGAAATTTTCTATGTTCAGGAGCCGTAAAATGGTCAAAAGTAGGTCAACTTGGACAAAACGCGAACTCAATCTGTAACTAGTCATTATCTGCCCACACACCAAAAAATTAGGCCAATATCTGCAGGCACTGCGAAAAAAAGCCTGACATGTGTATTCATCATGAACATTTCTATTTCCAATGAAATTTTCTATGTTCAAGAGCCGTAAAACGGTCAAAGGTAGGTCAACTTGGAAGAAACGCAAACTCGATCTGTAATTGGTCATTATCTTCCCACACACCAAAAAATAAGGCCAATATCTGCAGGCACTGCGAAAAGAAGTCCATACATGTGTATTTGTCATGAAAATTTCTATTTTTCATGAAATTTTCTATGTTCAGGAGCTGTAAAACGGTCAAAAGTAGGTCAATCGGAATGAAATGTGCACTTGATCTGTAACTAGTCATTATCTGCCCACACACCAAAACTCAGGCCAATATCTGCAGGCATTGCGAAAAAAAGTCTGTACAACTGTTTGATTTCGGAAGGACGGAATGATGGACATGGGTAAAACTATATGCCCCGGCCACTTTGTGGCGGGGGCATAAAAAGGTCAATGCAGGTGGTACCACCAATACCTAAATTTTAGATATGACTCATGTAACCAACATAGGCAAAAAATTTGGTTGATGATTGCTCCAGCCATTTCTTTGATTGTAATTTAAGTATGCTTTTTTGGACAGATGACCAAGTTCAACTACCTGTACCTCAGCCAAAAAAAACTGAACTTGTACCATTCAAACAAATTTAAGAGAGATTGTTTCAGGAATCATTTCTGTGAAATATTGGACAATTTGGCTGAAAAGTTTCAGAGAAGATTTTTAAAGATTTTTGAGCTTTTTCCCTATAAAATCTAAGAAAATGCAGTCGGCCAAAAAATAAGCAAAATCCATAAGAGTTTATTAGATGACTAATTTTTTGCATACAATTTGGTGATGCTAGCTCCTGCTGTTTTAGGGTTAATGTACAAACGACGGGTGATGGCTGAAAATTCATCATCATCACCGTAAGTTATCACAGGACACTACAAAGTAGCAGAGTGACATCTGACCTAATTAAATATGTGGGGATTTTGTCCATAATCCCACTCGGACGAGATAATCTACTTGCAAGTAATTATGGTAAGTTTTTGCGAAAATCCATCTAAGCCCTCGTAAGTTACCATGGTTATACCAAAAGTTCCATAACAGACAGACAGATGGACAGACCTTGGGTTTACCATAATGAATCCCGTCATGGACAGGCATATAAAAGCCAGGTCACTATCATTGTTCCTCAATTCTGTCATTTTAGTTATACTTATAAGAAGTGACTATTGTTCATGATAATGGCTGACTAGCACAACATTCAGGCCTAACATGCACATCTGATATTCACACTTCCAAAACATAACTGCTTGTTTTGTAAAAACTTTGTATTCTAAGGACAGGAATATTTGCCTGTTTCTAGCACACTGCTTGATGTGCCAAGGTAAAATATAAAATTGCTGAGACAATACTGTGACATGACTGATATTCATTAGTCAAATGAAAAAGGGTTTAGATTGCACCACTGATGTTATATGATGGATATATCTGAAAATCAGCGAATGTAGCAAAATTCAAAGCAATCATATGATAATTACTGAGAAATTGGTTCTTTTGTAGGGAAATTTTACTCAATCCGGACCAATTTTACTGAAATTTAAACTGTCAATCATATTTTTGTAGAACTTTTAGGCCCAATGTTTTGCAAAATTATAGTAATATACGTTTGAATACATTATATAGTTTAAATAGGATGGCCAAATGCAAATTATCTTATTGTTCTGCCAGTACTCTTCGCATGACTACTGCCTATCAAACTCAAATCAACCATTAGAATTACATATACCTGTACATAACAAACAATGGACCCAAGGGTCACGGCGCTCAGCTGATCTTTGTAAAATCTTAGCAACTGCTGAATGTATCTATTTCTAATTTTTATATATTAGCATTGGAAAAGCTAAGAGAAAATGGCCTTTGAAAAAGTGTGATAATGAAATACTAAATATATCAAATCAAGACAAATACTACATGTGCACTTTTTGGACTACATCAAAGATGAAGGAGCCTCTCATGATTAATTTTTGTCAAAACTATCTGTATTTCAACTATGTTAAAGTAATATGTATTTAAAATACCCACTGGGAATTGTTACGGAACCTAATATAAACAGATCATGTATGCGTGATGAACACAAATTCTGTAATGGAGATAAAAAAAAATCAGATTCTGTAACACTAGGTAGCGGGAAATTTCTATGGGAATGAATAAAGAAGTCAGTGTTTTTTTGTTAACAAATAACTATAATTTATTCCTAAAACTATCCTGACAATACAATACACTAAATCAATACAATTATACAGTGAAACAGCGGTATAGCAACAAGTCAATACAATCACAGAAAGATAATGGTACAATACCTTGATACCAACAGTGTCACCAAAATAAGTCCCTTAGAATGTAAGCTCTCTGAGAATGACAGTCCAGTGGAAAGTTCTTGCAATAACACAGAAAGTAAACTGAAGTCCAAATGTATCAAATCCAGGAAAAATTTCTTGAAAAATCAATAATTGCCACATTCGTCGGATAAGAACTTAGAATCTGACACGCTTCTGCCTCCGCTGGTGTCTCTGCTGTCTGCCCCTGGTTCTAAAAAACAGCCCTTTATATACCTTCACACCCTAAGCCGGGAACCTTCTACATCCCAAACAATCGACCCTACTCCACAGTAAACACGCGTTTCAGGAATTCTCCAGAAAGAAATCGCTGTGTCTCTACACATACCAGGCTAATCACGTGACCCACAACCAAGCGTGAAAACTCAAGGCCCACATGACAACGAGAGTTTAACCAGTACGGAATGTAACAACAATACGAGTTACGCCCGTGTCACATAATAGAACACCTGTAACACTCCCAGTCCTGTAAGAAAAAAGAAAGTTTTCACGGAAAGCTCTTTTTGCGGTCACAATCACTAAAGTTTTACAACATCACAAAATCGTCTTATTTAAAGCATTTCATAAACATCCTGTTTACAACATTTCATAAACATCTCGATAAGCAATCAGCAAGTACATTATCTTTCCCCTTAATGTGTATGATATCAAGATTGTAATCCTGTAAGAACAACTCCATCTCAACAATCTTTGATTTTTACACTTCAACTTGTTCATGAACGTGAGGGGATTGTGATCACTGAATACAATGATAGGCCTGACTGATGAAGTAACATAAACTACAAAATGTTGCAACGCCAAAATCAAAGCCAAACATTCTTTTCAATAGTGGAGTAGTTTTTCTGGTTTTCATTAAACTTTCTTGAGAAATAACAAATTGGATAACCTATGCCATCATTGCCTTCTTGTAACAACACAGCACCAGCAGCAGTATCACTAGCATCTACAGCTAACTTAAAAGGTACTGAAAAGTCTGGAGCTGCTAAAACTGGTGAACTTTGCAGAATTGCTTTCAAATTCTGAAATGCATTTTCACACTGAACATTCCATACAAACTTTTGTTTCTTCTTTAACAAATTAGTCAAAGGTTCAGCTACAGCAGCAAAATTTGGACAAAACTTCTTGCAGGACCCAACCATACCAAGAAAACGCATTATTTGTTTTTTGTTTTCTGGTCTAGGAAATGCAGAAATAGCACTTATCTTAGCATCAACAGGTTTTACCTGACCCTGCCCTACAATATGACCCAAAAATGTTACTTGTGCATGACAAAACTCAGATTTCACTAAGTTGATGGTCAGACGTGCTTCACAGAGTCTTTCGAAGAGGTCGCGAAGAATTTGCTGATGTTTCTCCCAGTTGTCCCTGTACATGATAAGGTCATCAATATATGCGTCACAGCCCTGAATGTCCTGGACAACCATATGGATGAGGCGCTGGAACGTGGCTGGCGAGTTCTTCATGCCAAACGGCATAACTTTATACTGGTACAGTCCTTGCGGCCTCACGAATGCGGACACTTCTTTCGCTCATTCTGTCAGCTGAACTTGCCAGAATCCTCTTAGCAAGTCAAACTTGGAGACATATCTGGAGCTACTGACTCTATGAATACAATCATCAATCCTTGGAGTCAGGAACGTGTCAGTCTTGATGACAGAGTTCAGTTTTTAATAATCTGTGCACATACGGTAACTTCTATCAGGTTTTGGCACAAGAATACATGGTGAACTCCAGTTACTGTTACTAGGTTCAATAAAAAAAATTGTCCAGCAAATATTGAATCTCATCCTATAGATACTTTTGCTTTTCTGGATTCAGTCTATATGGATGTTGCTTGACTGCGCTTGCCTCGCCAACATCAACGTCATGGCACAACATGTTAGTTCGCGTTGGAATGTCACC
This sequence comes from Sipunculus nudus, assembly GCA_026874595.1. NCBI lineage: Eukaryota > Metazoa > Annelida > Sipuncula > Golfingiida > Sipunculidae > Sipunculus > Sipunculus nudus. Next base: position 57,093,272 of record CM049311.1, on the reverse strand, counting down.
AAACAAATGTTCATAATTCCCCAGCAGGTTCTTGAGGTTTTGTTGTTCTTGTGTGCTAAGGTGTGAAAGTTTGGTATTGATACAGGACCGGTCTCCACCATAATGATACAATGTGGGGTTGGGGATGTCCCCACCTGTATCACATACGGTTGCTGATGCGCGTGGCAGACAATGTTCCAAGACCAGTTTGATGATAGAAGTCTTTATTCAATAGCAAGCAATCTGGGACAGTCTCTCTCTCTGAGAGAGCCGCCCAGCCTCCCCCAAAGCGCGCACTACAGTTGTTACAGAGCTTTCACGTGACATATAAGACGTACATATCCATATTTCTGCATTTCGTCATAAAAGCTAAACCTAATTGGATGACCCAAAGTAGGTCACAATTACATCAGAGGTGTAAGTTGACTTTATAAGTTTTGCCAGATTTTATTGGATGAAAGTATTCTGAAAAATCCCAAGTCTGACCTGACATACATCCCGTTATAGACTGACCTACAAGTCCTATTTGGAGGACAGTGCTTATATACACATGTGGAGTCTCATAAAATAACATGTTTTAATTGTGTTCTACCATTCCCTCATAAAGACTAAACACATAAGTCATTCTGTGACACTATTTCTGTTTACACAGACTTAAAATAGGTCTTAATGGTTTGGTGTACTGTTCTCTGATTAAACTGGGAGAGAAGCCTATATGTGTGTGACCGATGACTGTTTGTCGGGTGTCATCAATTATGAGAAGTCATTAATTGTTCAGTCTGACATGCCTGAAACTGAGCTTTTATTTGTGAAGTATGAAATGTGAAATATTCCTTGAAATATGTTAAGTCATAAATATGCACTTTCCTACTCCATAACAGTATCCAGGATTTTAAGCACGTCTGAGTTTTTTATGGTACTGTACCACACTGAATGTCTACATCACACTTACAATCAGTATCTACTTTAACTGGGTCAGGGTCAGTGTTTACACAATTAACAGCAGTAACATTTTGTACAACATCTGATGTGCTATTTCTGTCATAATATGGTTTCAACATGTTAACATGGCACAGTTGTTTCTTCTTACGCCTGTCTGGTGTCAACAGTATGTAATTTAAATCACTGACTTTCTTGTCAACAATGTAAGGACCAAAATACCTAGCTTGCAGAGGTCTGCCAGGGATGGGAAGTAAGGCAAGGACCTTTTCACCAGGCTCAAACGTCCTACTTACAGTGTGCTTGTCATACTCTGTTTTCATTTTACTTTGTGCAGATTTTAGATTTGACTTTGCAATCTCACAAGCATTGTGTAGTTTAGGGTGAAAGTCTGAGACATACTGCAGTAAACTAAGAGAATCAGGATTTTCACACAAGAGTTTTTCTTTAAGCAGTTTCAATGGTCCGTGAACGGAGTGTCCAAAAACTAGTTCAAAGGGACTGAAACCCAAGGACTCTTGAAAGGATTCTCTGACAGCAAACAGCAATAGGTGGATTCCTTCATCCCAGTCTTTCTGTCTGTCATAGCAATAAGTTCTGATCATGTTTTTTAATGTCTGGTGAAAACGCTCGTGGGCGCCCTGACTTTCAGGATGGTATGGCGAAGAGATGTACTGTTTTATACCTAGCTCAAGCACAACTTGTTGGAATAAGCCAGACATAAAATGAGACCCTTGGTCAGACTGGACAGATTTTGGTAATCCAAAAGTTGTAAAAAACTTGGTCAGAGCTTTGACAACACTCTTGGCATTAATTTCGCGCAATGGTATTGCCTCAGGGAACCTGGTAGATGCGCACATAATTGTCAACAAGCACAACTTGTTGGAATAAGCCAGACATAAAATGAGACCCTTGGTCAGACTGGACAGATTTTGGTAATCCAAAAGTTGTAAAAAACTTGGTCAGAGCTTTGACAACACTCTTGGCATTAATTTCGCGCAATGGTATTGCCTCAGGGAACCTGGTAGATGCGCACATAATTGTCAGCAAGTATTCATGTCCAGATTTTGTTTTGGGCAGTGGTCCAACACAATCAACAATAATCTTACTGAATGGTTCCTCAAAAGCAGGAACAGGCCTAAGTGGGGCCTTAGGAGGATTCTGATTGGGCTTGCCCACTATCTGGCATGTATGGCACGATTTACAATATTGTACAACATCTTTCCTGAGGTTAGGCCAATAGAAGTGTGTACTAACTTTCTGATAAGTTTTATTTATACCTAAATGGCCAGACAAAGGAACTTCATGTGCCATGCTTAGAACTTCACTGCGAAAGCTTTTGGGCATTACTATTTGATGTTTGATGGCCCACTCATCATCAGCGCATACATCAGGTGGTCGCCATTTACGCATAAGCACTCCATTTTTGACATAGAAACAAACTGGGTTTGGTGACAGCTCATCTTTAGAAACTGCCCTGGGAAACAAACATGAAATATCAGGGTCCTTATGCTGTTCCGCAATAAGTTCTGACTTTGAGAATGCTGCATCCTGTACGGGCGAGTCATTAGACGAGTCACTAGTGACTCCCAGAGTGTTATTATCTGGACCCTTATCCTCATGTGTTTTTTGCTTGGCCAAAAGTCTAGTTACAGCACATGAAGGATACGAACCAGGAATTTCCCGACTTTCCGGATCAGTGTCCTGATCAAGTGACGGCTTTTCTGTCACTATTGGCACAGGCTGTACTTTATCACCTGCAACATCATTGCCTAGTAGCAACGGAATTCCCTTAAAGGGTAAAGTAGTTCTTATGCCCACAGTAATATTCCCAGAAATCAAATCTGACTTTAAATGGATACTGTGAAGTGGAACTGAAGTGTGCCTGTCTGAAAACACACCATTAACAAGTGCATGTGCACCAGTAAATTAAAGGACCTATTAGAAAATGGCAAAGTGTTTGCTAACATAAGAGTCTGGCCTGAACCAGTGTCCCTCAAAATTCTAATAGGGGTAGAATCTGAAAAATCACTTGAAAGTGATACAAAACCATCATGTATGAATGGCTCAAATAACTCCATTTCAGAGTCAAGAGAGGAATCTACTACCTCAAACTTGTCAAACAAAGAACTGAAATTGAAGGTGTCAGTCATAAACTCTGTTTCAGAGTCATTAAAGGAATCTATATCTTAATCTGCAGCTTAAACGTGAATGTAGGTGGCGCCACCTGTCATAAAATCAAGAAAGCTGTCCAGGATGTATACACATGCAAAATTTCAGGTGGATAAGTCAAACCAATGCAGAGATATGAGTGTTTTTATCCCAAGGCAGATGAACAGACGGACGCTGTGCAAAAATGGTGGCAGGTGGTGCCACCAATTTTGTGTATGATTAAGAGATATGTGAGATCTATACACATGCAAAATTTCAGGGAGATATGTCAAACCAGTCCTGAGATATAAGCCTGATTGTCTGCAGCATATACATAAATGAAGGTGGCACCACCTGCTAAAAAAAATCCAGAAAGCTATCCAAGATGTATAAACATGCAAAATTTTGGCAGATATATCAAACCACTGCTGAGATATAAGTGATTTTAACCCTTGGCAAACAAACAGACGGACGCTGTGCAAAAATGATTGCAGGTGGCGCCACTAGTTTTGCAAATGATAAAGAGCTATGTGACATCTATACACATGCAAAATTTCAGGGGGATATGTCAAACCAGTCCTGAGATATAAGCCTGATTGTCTGCAGCATATACATAAATGAAGGTGGCACCACCTGCTAAAAAAATCCAGAAAGCTATCCAAGATGTATAAACATGCAAAATTTTAGGCAGATAAGTCAAACCACTACTGAGATATGAGTGATTTTAGCCCACAGCAGACAAACAGACAGACTCTGTGCAAAAATGGTGGCAGGTGGCACCACCAATTTTGTGTATGATTATGAGCTATGTGAGATCTATACACATGCACAATTTCAGGAGGATATGTCAAACCAGTCCTTAGATATAAGCCTGAAGTCTGCAGCGTATACATAAATGTAGGTGGCGCCACCTGCCACAAAATTCAGAAAGCTATCCAAGATGTTTAAACATGCAAAATTTTAGGCAGATATATCAAACCACTGCCGAGATATGAGTGATTTTATCCCTTGGCAATCAAACAGACAGCCGCTGTGCAAAAATGATTGCAGGTGGCGCCACCAGTTTTGCGTATGATAAAGAGCTATGTGAGATCTATAAACATGCAAAATTTTTGCCCAATCTGTCAAATGATTCCTGAGATATGAGCTTAGATGTCTGCAGCGTAAATTTGAATGAAGATGGCACCATCTGTCATAAAATCAAGAAAGCTGTGAAGGATGTATAAACCTGCAAAATATCAAGTGAATAAGTCAAACCACTGTGGAGATATGAGTGATTTTATCCCAAGGCAGATGAACAGATGGACACTGTGCAAAAATGGGTGCAGGTGGCGCCACCATTTTTAGTTGTATGTTATAAAGCTTTCCAAGGGCTATATTTGTGCAAAATCTTTAGCCTTATCAGTCAAACGCATAGACAGGTCAAAATATCAGTCGAATACATCAAACTTCCCCAGAGTTTGATGCACTAGGCTGACAAGGCTTAGGTGAGTAGGCAGTTGCCTCCGAGTGACCTGTGACAAATTGCTGCCTCAAGCTACTGCACTGAGTGAACTCTTGACCTGCACCTGGCTAGAATGAGTGAACTTTTGACCTGTACCTGGCTGCACTGAGTGAACTCTTGACCTGTTGCATAATCTGACAGTTGGCAGTCTACCAAAGCTATAAATAGATTCAGGCTGAACTTTGGTGCCAAATATGATGCAGTGAGCATTCTGCCAAAGCTATAAATAGAATGCAGCTACTGCACTGAGTAAACTCTTGACCTATACCTGGTTGCACTTCTTCCAATCCTGGCACTGTGCCAAAACTATTTATAGAGCTGACATCATCTTGGCTAATGCCCAACATCAAGGCACTGGCAATCTGCCAATGGTAAACCAAGTGCTGCCATCTGTACACAAAAGTGGTCCCTACTTGATATAACTTTGAAATTTATTTTCCCAATAAAAAATGCTTTTCAGCTGACATTTTTTGATAAAAAAAAGAAGTCAGGAATATATGTAAAATTATTACGGATGCATACTGAATGCAAAATTAAAATACAGATATATCTCATTGATGGCAAATTCTTGAATTAAGTTGAGTAGGGATACAAATAATTTATAATCCACATACAGTTGTCTTTATATAGCCACAAAGAGCTGAATATCCATGATTGTAACATTGCCTGGTATGATGAATAACTAAAATCATAAATCTAAATTTTTTAAAAGCTTTTAAAAAACTTTCTTGTCAATATTAACCAAAGATAACCTGAAATCTAAATGTCTAGTTGCATGATGTAACAGATGCTGATAAACTGGTGCCAGGCTAGATGTAACAGCATCACACAGCTAACGTATATGGTAAAATGACTCAATTCAATCTCCATAATTCAGCCAAAAATCATTCAATTGGAACCATAAAAGATAATTATTATAAGAATTATTGTAGGGATTATTCTTGTAAAATATTTAACAAACTGGCTTCAGCAGCATCAGTCAAAAAATGTTTTTGCAGGTTTATAACTCATATAGGAAGATACAGCAAACTGGCTAAGTTCAGCTTCCCGTAACTCAGCCAAAAAGCACTTAACCAAAACCATTTGAACAAACTTGAATTATCAACATCTGAGGATAATAAATGTATGAGATTTAAGAATTTGGCCCAGTGGTTTTTGAGAAGAAGATCTTTGTAGCCACTGAGCTAAAATGGGCTGTTATGGCATTTGACTAAATTCAGCTTCCCATAACTTAGCCAAAAGTCACTGAAATTAGACCATTTGAACAAACTTCAGAAAGCACTACCCTAGGATCATTTCTGTGCGATATTAAACATTTTGCCCATATGGTTTCAGAGAAGAAGTTTTTTGTAGCCCTCAGTGTGATACAGGCACTGATGACCCCGTACAAAAAAGGCCGATGCATGTGGCGCCACCAATACCTCAATTTCAGATATGACCTATGTGACCAACATTGGCATAAAATTTGGTGATGATAGCTCCAGCCGTTTCTGAGATTTAAATTTTAAATGCTTTTTTGCACAGTTAACAAAGTTCAACCTCCTGTAACTTGACCAAAAATCTCTGAACTGGAACCATTTGAACAAACTTGAGAAAGATTGTTCCAGGGATCATTTCTGTGAAATATTGGACAATTTGGCTGGACAGTTTCGGAGAAGAAGATTTTTAAAGCTTTTTTAGCTTTTTCCCTATAAAATCTAAGAAAATGCAGTTAGAAAAAAAATAAACAAAATCTGATAGTTTTTTGGATGACTGATTATTTGCAAAAAATTTTGTGATGCTAGCCCCTGCCTTTTTTGAGTTGGCTATGGTTAACATACAGATGACACACGATGCACGACACATGACGAACGACGCCGCACCATCACATTAGCTCACAGGTTCGCTAATAACAGTTCATGCATCCTGGGTGGGGGGGGGGGGGGGGCTGCAGAGGGGAAGCCAAGCTAAGCTGGACCAAGTTGAAGGCAAGCTTAGCTGAGCTGCCTGGAGTGTGGAGTGATCACATAACACAGGGGAGCGCTCAATTACCCACTACACACTGCTGTTAAACTGGGCTGGCCTGATGTAAACAATTTAATACTTGACATGGTGTTTAAAAACTTGCAAGCTACATTGTTAAATTTTGTGTCATATCTTTTTACATGTTTTATGTTATTTAATGGTAATCCTCATGGTTGTAGTTATAAATTTATATCTATTCATAATATAACTGTAATGTATCAGGGATTATAAACTATGTACAGACTAAAGATATTTCAATATAAAAACATTTAAAATTCCAAACCAATGTCCATTACATTTTTCAATATTGTATCAATCTGTTTACCCCCTGTGTCCCTTGTGATTTAATATTAGGCTAAAACAAAAAAAAAGATCTTTGTTTTTAGTATCCTGACCGAGTCAATGATATCTTAGCAAGTCCCAAAATTGCACAGGGGGTCTGAGAGACAGGGGAGTCATCACTGATATAATGTGTCTCACATTTGAGCTCAGTGGTCAGAGGTGGATTCAGGATTTACGAAAAAGGGGGATCCAACCCAGGATCGACTATTATAAAACCTACAAAAAAGGTCCTCAGGTGTGGAAGGGGGGTTCCAGGCCACAAATTTGGTCTGAACCCTTAAACAAGTGACCAATGGGTCATGACGCTCAGCTGTCAAGCATGACCTGTGACATCATGGGCTACGACTCACAACTTCCAGTCCTATTGTTGAAGAACCTATATGCCAATTTTGTTGAAACTTTCAACAGTGATATAAACATATATCACATATGTCTTGTTAAAACACAGTGAATTGTTGGTCTGAAGCAAAATGTATGGTTGGTGAGCTATAGAAACTAATCCCAATGCTTCCTTGATACCTGTCAGTCTCAAAAGGAATAACACACAGGCCAAATAAAAGATCAAATAACATAGCAAAAAAATCAAGGAAATCCATGCAAGAATTATTGTGAAACGGGTGCTTCTGTATTAATTTTTATTCAATACAAGCCAACTGTACTGAGCTTTCATAAATGATGGTCATATTTATTAAGAAATCTTTGACCCCATACAAGATTACGTTAATTACATCCCACTGCATTCACTTTAATAGATCTTGAGATAATATGTTCTAAAGGAATTTATAGATGGCTTCCTGGTGGCCAAATAAAAGATCAAATTATATAGCAAAAAAATCAAGGAAATCCATGCAAGAATTATTGTGAAACGGGTGCTTCTGTATTAATTTTTATTTTAATACAAGCCAACTGTACTGAGCTTTCATAAATGATGGTCATATTTATTAAGAAATCTTTGACCCCATACAAGATTACATTAATATACATCCCACTGCATTCACTTTAATGGTTCTTGAGATAATATGCTCTAAAGGAATTTATAGATGGCTTCCTGTTGGCCATATTTGACAGGTTGGAAATTGAACAACAATCATCCTCTAAAAAGGACCAAACATAAAAAGAAAATCACAGAAACTGCACTGGCAAAAGAATTTCTAAGCTGGCTACCTGGCAGATATAATGGATTTCTGACAAGTCTGACATTTGATATCAATCATCCTCCAATAAGAGACCAAACTTGTGGCAATTGCTCCAAAGAATGTTACAGTTATGAATGTCCAAAACAATTCAAAAGGCATGATGAGGTTGGAGAGCTCTCATATCAGATTAACGGACATGCCTATGTAAAAAGTATAAGTCCAATATTTTTAAATATCACATTGCTTTTCAATGGGGTCAGCAGGGTAGGTAAACTGCAAAACCTGAAAGAAAAGAAATGCAGAAAGCATCACTAAGAGTCTTGTAATCAAATAAAGCCATCCTAAATCCAGGTACAGACCCACACATTATCAGAACAAACACTTGCTGATATATTTGATGATTTGTATAATAGTATTCAGATATCTAGAAAACTAAGTTTATTCCATGATTCCATGAAATAAACTGCAAAATGTTCCCATCATCTTATAAATCAGTAGCTAAACCTTAACACTTTACTCTCATAGTCTTAATGCCTGGCCAAAGCATTCTGGCAACAGTGTTTTTGTTATGCCCTAATGATATGTCCTGATCACACCATGAGCTGATACAAAGGGAGTCATATATCACAAGTGTCACTGACAATTATTGGCACACAGTGAGATGTATCAGTTGGAGTGCAATGGTTATATATACAAGAAAAAAAAGAGATGGTCTTCAAAGAAAGTTTTTATTGTGAACATCCCTGACCTATGACCTTGGCCTTTTGCCCACATATCATTTAGATTGTTTTTAAAGTGATGGGTAACTACTAACTACTTAAAACTGGAGTAATCACTTGGCAACCAATGAGTGAATAACTGTGACCTGCAACCTTTAACCTCCTGACCAGCTGACCCCAAAATCAATTCAAAGTTATTTCTTCAAGCAAAAAGACCCATAAATATTTTTGAATCAAACTGAGTGATGCATAGCTGAGGCATATGTGAAAGACTGAAGGTTTGGGATAAACAGTTTAGCCTGAAATATGTTCACAAGCATTTGGAACAATTTAGTATTGTGACCTTGACCTCTGACCTTTTGAACTCAACATCAATAGGGTTCTTCTCCTATTGGTAGGTTAGCCATACATGAGAGATGGAAGTTATAGGTTGAAAAGTTTTCCTTAAAATGACTCTACGCAAGAAGTGGGTGCTATGAACTTGACCTTTGACCTCAAAATCATCAGTTTTTTTCCCTGTTGGCAGAGAAGCGATACATCAGTGCTGGAAGGTTTAGAATGAAAATTCTAGCTTGAAATGTGTCCACAACCTTTTTAAAGAAGTGGATCCTGTGACCTTGACCTTTGACCTTGTGACCTCAAAATCTATAGGATTCTTCTCCAACTTGGTAGGTGAGCCTCTAAGTACCTCTAAGACTGCATAGGGTTCATGACCCTAGCCCTTAAGGTTACAATTTGTGCCCTGCTGATGGCCGGACAGCCGGCTGGACGGCCGGCCAAACGGACAGACATAAGGACAATGGACAAACCCCCATGACTGAAAGTCAGCTGAGATAAAACAGGTTTCAGCTGAAAAAGGGGTGAATAAACCTTCAAACCATACTGACAGCAACAAAAAGCCTGTTCTTATGTCACATGTTACATTAAAAAAAAATTAAAAATAAATTCAGAATTCCCTGCCTACCTACTCCAAATTTTGCAGCACTGTAACTGGAAACTAAGACCTTTTTTATGTTGGCCTTACTGGACATATTTAATGCATCAAGGCATAAAATTTAAAACAGATATCTTGCAATCAGCTCAGGCAGTGTCGCGAGTGAGTAATCAGATCACAGGGGTGGTCTCTTCTGACTAGGTGATTAAAGTAAACAATTTGAAAGTATCACAAAGCTGGGTTCAACTTCTCTCTCTCTCTCTCTGTATATATATATATATATATATATATATATATATATATATATATATATATATACAGTGGAACCCCACAATTACGACCATCCTGGGGACTGAGCAAAGTGGTTGTAATTTAGGGGTGGTCGTATTTATGAAACTCTTACCGTGGTCGCAAATAACAAGCTGATATTTAATGTGTATCAGAGTTTATCTATGGCATATCTTTAATTTGAATTATAACAAAATATTTTACTTAGTGGAGGACCCTTATTATGAATGTTTTTTGTGTGTAGCTGAACATATTTATTCATAATAAAAATTAATATATATGTACACATACGTAGTGACTGATGATTAACAATTAATAACACTAAGGCAATACGATTACAACCTACTGAATGCATATTGAACATAATACGTGGCTGTCATATATTTAGCCTTCCGCTTGAGTATATATTGCGTGCACAAGAATTTTCCTGACGCTAAACTGCTGAGCCATTTGGTGCTGACTGCGCGTGGTGTTGCTGCCTTGATTAACGCCACTTTATCCTTCAAGGAGATCTCTTTCAGAGGCCTAACAGCAAGCGATTTAAATGAAAACTTAAACAGTAGAGAAATAAAACTGACAATGATCTATCAGAAAAGGCAAGTTAATGCGAGTGATTTTCCCCCCATGCAAGCTTTATTTATACATATTACTGACTGCTCAATACTCAGTGTCAGTAAGGTATGAACACATTTAGGATTAACTAGGTTGTTAATTTTACCAATGAGGATCGAACAATATGTGATGAGTTGAAATATTAAGCCCGCAACCCCACACTTAGGGTAGCTGTAATACAGGTGATCACTGAGGGCAATTAGCATCTGACCCCAGGTCAGACCGGCTCATTAAGTAATCAGGCCGATGGTTACCCTCTTTGATCTATAACCTACACCTCAACGAGTCTCAGCGAAGACACTGAGTCAGGAAGATATGCGGGACCAGATTAACACTCGGGTTAAGAAACCTTGTTACCCGCTTTGATCTTTCGTTAAGGCGCCAGTGACAAGATGCAGCCATTGACTCATGAAAAATGTTGTTTCAGTACTTCTCGGAGGTGGTCGCATTAGCAGGGTCACATTAGCACTGGGGCAAGGAAATCTGGTTGTAATTCTATATTCGGGGATGGTCGTAATTTTGAGTCATTTTTAAACATAAATAAACTAAAAAATATATGGGACCAAGCAAAATGGTCTAATTGTGGGGTGGTCGCAATTGTGGGATGGTTGCAAGGCGGGGTTCCACTGTATATAATAAAAATGAATGCAATTCACAATCATTCTCTTTGAGTACATATTCTTGTGCTGTGTGTGCTATTTATAATTCCTATATATTTAATAAAACTGAAAAAATTACAATATACAGTTTATATATGATAAATAATTTACACATGTGCACACAAAGAATAACATTTACAAAACTAGATATTTCTTGGCACTGCAGGTGCCATAGTATTACCCCCCCCCCCCCTCCCCCCAGGCTCAAAGAATAGGATCCCATCTTGAATTCAGATGCAGAGACTGACACTTGGCAAGCCACCATGGTTTCTTATAAGTATGGGCATATTTAAGGTAAAGCTCAGTCTCATAGGAGAGGTCATGATCCAAATTGAAATATATCTCATTCGGTAACCCATGTCTATATCCATGATATGAAAGAAAAGAAAATTATTCAAAAATTAAAAATTAAAATTTTTTTTTTAAACTTAAAAATATATATATATGCATGATATGAAAGAAATCTGTCCTTTAGTTTTCAGTTTATCATGCTCACAGTGCTGTCAAATGGCAATGGTGGGGTTTAACAGGTGCAAAAGCAAGAAAACCACTCAAGGTGGCACCACCTGTGCAGTAATTTCATTTTAACATTATCGCTGCTGTGATCTTGAAAAAAGGTATCAAGGTCATCCATGTTCAAATTTGACCAAGCCATTGATAAGATGCATCAAACTTGTGGGTTTGGTGACTGTACCTCAAATTCTTATAAAGTTATACCATTTAAACATCATTATAACTTGATTCAGAATTAAAAATTCTAAATTGCACCATTATAGATCCATAATTTGTCTCATATTTTATCACATTATGCGTACTCATTGGATTAATTATATTCTAATTTGTTAAAATTATTTAAAAGGTAATTTTTAAACATGCTACATTACTTTGAATTACTCATTAATTTACTATCTCAAGCAAAGTTTTGTACATTGGAGTGGAAACAGTTTTACAGTTAGGTAAATATGTACATTTCAAACAAAAAAAATTATTACAGTATACTTGGTGATTATTCCTGTGTATGTGGGGGTGGGGTGGGGTAAAGGGTGGAAGGGGGGGTGATATGAGAATTACTGTACACCCATGACAGCAGTGGTGCTCAACCAATGTTGCATTTCTAACCAGGATATCCAGGCAGGGCTGAAGTGACCAGCAGTGGGCTGCCCAGAGCTTGACATTGCAAGTGAAATTTCTTATTTTAAAAGATTAAATCCTTATTTATTTAAACATAATGTGAAAAATAAAATCAATTTGGTAGTGCTTATAGAGAAAAAATGTGCCATGGTCAAAGTTGGGCAAATTTAAGGAATTGATTTTACAATAATGATAAAAACGTTAAAAAAAAAAAAAAAAATTCTGATCCAATTTCTTGCAAACAGTTAAAACTTGATTTAATAAAATTATATCCTTTGGGAAAAAGTCTCTAGCTTAAACAATTATCATGTTAAGTGAGTAAATTTATATATTTCCTGATTTTTTATAAGGTGCATTGTGTTAAGCTTATAACTTAAACAAGTGACCCATGGGTCATGACGCTCAGCTGACTGGGAAGAGATTCGCAAAAGAAAATCTTATCATCTGAATGGTAGTATATACCCATTCAACTGAAGCATCAAACAGATTAACCAACAGGCCAAGATTGTGTCTGTATTTATAACTATATCTCAAAAATAGAAGAAAAAATGCATAAAATTAAAAAAAATACATGTGGCTCCACCAGTCTGCAGAAACTAATAGTCAATATCCATGCAAAGAACCATGGTGATCTCTGCATTAGCTGTTCAGATACTTCAGCTTTTGTATCAAATTTTCCATTATTCTGAGGGATACTTTGGAGTCCTATAGCTTGAAGGATATGGGTAACAGAGACCTAATTTCAGGTTTCCACTGACACTTTTCATTGGCCTCCTTGCATGACAAGAATGAAGATTCTAGGTCTGTTTGTTACAATTTGTGCCACGTTAACAGATGACAGCATCCTTAAAGGTCTCAAAAATAGAGAAAAAAAATTAAAAAATTGAATAAAATATAGGTGGCACCACCAGTCTGCAGAAACTGATGAAACACTCCATCAGCAATAGCCATGCAAAGAATTATGGTGATCTCTGCATTAGCTGTTCAGATACTTTAGCTTTTGTATCAAATTTTCCATTATTCTTACCTGTACTTTGGAGCCCCACAGCTCAAAGGATATGGGTAACAGAGACCTAATTTCAGGTTTCCATGGAGACTTTTCATAGTCTCTCACTGTGTCAAGAATGAAGATTCTAGGTCCAATCTTTACAATTTGTACCCTGTAAACAGATGTTCACAAATTTAAAGGTCTCAAGAATAGAGAAAACAAATCGTAAAAAATCGAAAAATACAGGTGGCGCCACCAGTCTGCAGAAACTGATGGAACTTCTCATGATCAATATGTATGCCAAAAATCATGACCATCAGTGATGTAGTTAATGAGATATTGAAGTTTTTGTATGAAATTTTTTACTATTCTGGGGGGTTCTTTGGGGCCCCATAGCTCAAAGGATATTGGTAATAGAGATCTAATTTCTGGTTACCATGGACACTTTTATTAGGTCTCTCATTGTGTCAAGAATGAAGATTCTAGATCCAGTCTTTACAATTTGTGCCCTGTAAACAGATATTCACATTTTAAAAGATCTCAAGAATAGAGAAAATAATTCGTAAAAAATCGAAAAATACAGGTGGCCCCACCAGTCTGCAGAAACTGATGGAACATCTCATGATCAATATGTATGCCAAAAATCATGACCATCAGTGATGTAGTTAATGAGATATTGAAGTTTTTGTATTAAATTTTTTACTTTTCTCGGGGGATACTTTGGGGCCCCATAGCTCGAAGGATATGGGTAACAGAGACCTAATTCCTGGTCTCCATAGACCCTTTTCTTAGGTCTCCTAGTGTGTCAAGAATAAAGATTTTAGGTCCAGTCTTTACGATTTGTGCCCTGTTAACAGATGTTCAAATTTTTAAAGGTCTCAAAAATAGAGAAAAAAATTCGTAAAATATCGAAAAACACAGGTGGCACAACCAGTCTAAAGGAACTGATGGAACATCTAATGATCAATATGTATGCCAAAAATCATGACCATCAGTGATGTAGTTAATGAGATATTGAATTTTTTGGTATGAAATTTTTTACTATTCTGGGGGGTACTTTAGGGCCCCATAGCTCGAAGGATATGGGTAACAGAGACCTAATTCCTGGTCTCCATAGACCCTTTTCTTAGGTCTCCTAGTGTGTCAAGAATAAAGATTTTAGGTCCAGTCTTTACAATTTGTGCCCTGTTAACAGATGTTCACATTTTTAAAGGTCTCAAAAATAGAGGAAAAAAATCGAAAAACACAGGTGGCACAACCAGTCTAAAGGAACTGATGGAACATCTCATGATCAATATGTATGCCATAAATCATGACCATCAGTGATGTAGTTAATGAGATATTGAAGTTTTTGTATGAAATTTTTTACTATTCTGGGGGGGGGGGTACTTTGGGGCCCAATAGCTCGAAGGATATGGGTAACATAGACCTAATTTCTGGTTTCCAAAGAGATTTTTCATGGACCTCTCAGAATTTCAAGTTACAAGATTCTAGGTCAGACAGAAGGACAGACGGACAGACAGACAGACAGACGACGGACAAAGAGTGATCGCTATAGCTCAGCTGACTGTAAGTCATCTGAGCTAAAAATTTACGCAATATTGACATAATTTCTGGCATGTACCAAGAAAACATATCCAGGAATGGTTATATTAAATATGAATACATTAACATTAGTAGTTTTCAGAGTGTGCAGTTTTGAAGTGTAACAAAAGGTTTTACCTGAGGTTTTCCTTCATTTCTCTTTTTAAAAAAAAACTACTTAACGTCCGTTCAGCAGAGACATATCAGAGGACATGAAGGTCATTGTATATGTATAGACTACTCCTTTTTTGGAATCTGTCCCACATGCACAATATCAGACCTCGGGTCATGCTGCCTTTCTATGGTAAACAGACACACATGGACTATATCACACAGAACCATAACAAGGTGTAAAACAGCTGTATTGGAGGTAATGAGATTGTGTGCTGGTATGGTTTAGTTTGGAAACTTTTGTATAAAGCAAAACGAAACTGATAGTGTAAAGCATAAGCATAATATTGCTCCCGATCATGTCCCTTTAACCTGGTCCCCACAAACACCCAAAACACTGGTGTTTTGGATACCTGTGACAAAACACCATGAAACACCCACTTAACTTCAAATTTAAAGCAAAAAAACTTACACCAACCAATGAAAATTCAACGGATGAATTTATCTATGCAATATTGGGCCAGAATATAGAATCCGGTCTTCATTTCCTCGATGAGTCTAAACTGACTGGACAATCTCATATTAGTAGTATCAACATAAGCCATGACATGCCTGATGATATGAAATTGACGTGCTTCTTACTTCTCCATAACATGAAACCTAAACATCATTAAGTCCGTCCGTACACACCAATAAACTCGTCCATGTAGACTGGATTCTGTACTTGCTCCCAATATTGAAACATAAATTCATGACATAAAGATAAATGAGTGTTTCATGTCGCAGTAGGTTAACTGGCCCAAATGGCTGCCATTTATGTTGGCTATGATGCTGCCCCCTTAAGGCTAAAGACTCTATCAAGCTGAGCACTTGTCAGGTGTACAAAACACTCTTTGTTTTCCTTATTTTACAAAGTATTGGCACAATACTGCATGGACATAGTCAGCAGATGATGATTTATCATTTGATACCAGTTTTCTGCTTTAAATTCAAATTTAAAAGGGAGTTTCACCACTGTACCCACAACACCAGTGTTTTGGTTGTTTAGGGGGACCCCTTTAAGTTTAGGCAGAGACTATTTTGCTGGTACAGGCAAAATATACATACAAATGTCTATTATGCGGGCACAATAAAAACACCCACTATAACTTTAATTGTGTCATAAATATAAAAGCATACATGGGGCCACTCTTTAATTAAAAGATTGTATAAGCATTGTGAGTTTGTTTTATTATTGTCAAATCATAAAAGGGTGTACTCACGTAATTAGGTTGGTTGTTTGTGTCAGGAAAGATATCACTGTGAGCTATGTTGTATACTATGTATAACAAGGCCTTCAGGCCTAATGCGAACCTGTGCAATGAGATTACACCAGGTATAATTCTTCAATGCTGGACCATTACTTTTCAAGAACCTGTGTAACATGTATATGAACAATGCAAGTACTAAACACTTAAAACAAGAAACAATTAAACAATCATCAATGCTGCAATTCTGGCATCGGTGCACACAACACAAAACCTAGAATATGGGTAGTCAACAAGCGCCTACTTGTATCCACCAAAATCAGAGTGGGAAAGGTGAAGGGGAAATAGAGTGAGGTGTGTTGCATAATAGCCTGGATGTCTGCAGCCGAAATGTGTATGTAGGTTGCACCACCTACCACAAAATTCAGAAAGCTGTCCAAGATGTATAAACATGCAAAATTTTAGGCAGATAAGTCAAACCACTACTGAGATACGAGTGATTTTAGCCCACGGCAGACAAACAGACGGACCCTGTGCAAAAATGGTGGCAGGTGGCGCGACCAATTTTGTGTATGATTAAGAGATATGTGAGATCTATACACATGCACAATTTCAGGGGGATATGTCAAACCAGTCCTGAGATATAAGGCTGAATGTCTGCAGCATATACATAAATATAGGGGGCGCCACCTGCCACAAAATTCAGAAAGCTATCCAAGATGTATAAACATGCAAAATTTCAGGCAGATAAGTCACACCAGTACTGAGATATGAGTGATTTTAGCCCATGGCAGACAAACAGACGGCTGCTGTGCAAAAAAGGTGGCAGATGGCGCCACCAATTTTGTGTATGATTAAGAGTTATGTGAGATCTATACACATGCAAAATTTCAGGGGGATATGTCAAAACAGTCCTGAGATATAAGCCTGAATGTCTGCAGCATATACATAAATGTAGGTGGTGCCACCTGCCAAAAAATCCAGAAAGGTCTATGTAGTGGGTCTCTTGAAAAGGTACAAGTTGTTTTTCAAATTCCTTCCATGAAAGAAACAAGTCTCCTTGACTTATCCTGTTTGCTGTAATACATCAGTAACACTTCTGATTGCATGTGGAATTGTGCAACCTATATATAAGTGTAGATCAAAGGACAGTAAGGGAGACATATTTTCACTTACAACTCTTTATAATTCCTTTGAAGCTTTGAAGTTATGCCACAAACAAACTGACATGATTTTTACATCTCATTAAGTTCTGCAAGTGTGTATAAGTGTGCAGTTGTGACACAAACAAACTTGTAGCTGTTTTTTCCACAGCATTTCTTCTGCATCCCCACAGGGACCTCTTTGAAGGTGTGACCACTATGACACAAACAAACTCACCTAATTAAGTAAGTACTCCCTTTTATGATGTGACCATAATCACACTTGCTTAAACAACTCCTCTAATTAAATGAGTGTCCCCATGAAAGCTTTTAAATGTATGACTCAAAGTTATAGTGGGTATCTTTATTGTACCGTCATAAGAGACATTTGTATGTATTGGGCTATTTTGCCTGTAATAGCATAAACTCACACTTGCTAAAACAACTCCTCTAATTAAATGAGTGGCTCCATGTAAGCTTTAAATGTATGGCCCGAGTATAGAATCTAGTCTTCACTTCCAAGATGGGTTTTAACTGAGTGGACCGTCTCATACTGGTAGTAATCAACATAAGCCATGATATTCCTGATGACATGACATCGACATGCCTCCTTCTTCTCCATTACATGAATCATAAACATCATTACGTTCGTATACACTCATAACCTCGTCCATGCAGACCGGATTCTATACTCGCTCCAAATGTATGACACAAAGTTTCAGTGGGTGTCTTTATTGTACCAGCAAAATAGACATTTGTATGTATTAGGCCATTTTGCCTGTACCAGCAAAATAGCTGCTGTACCAGGCAAAATAGGCACTGTTAAGTTTAACCACCTGATTCTTACATTGTGAGAACAACTGCTTCCCTCCAGTTCTTCTTTTCCCCCATTTGACAACTCTTGTAAAAATTTCCGGTACATTGGTAAAGGTTCTTTCCAGACAATCCTATCATTTGTCACAGCCAGTTTTCAATAATTAGATCATATCTATGACATGAAGTTTCAGGCAGAATGACAACACAGCTGTCAATCCAATTATCGCTCATTTGTATCTCTGTGAACCATGTCTTAATCATCTGATCTGATAATCTTCCTGCGTGGTAATGCAGTTGACAGCCATATTACTGGATATTGTTACATTGCCTGTGATATTGATCGCACATTCTGCACCAGGGACACATGACAGCATCATCCGTCAATGCATCAATCATCAGTTTGTTATTTGATGTTTACAAACCGTTACCATACTGATTTTTTATTCCATATGTACGGTAACATGCCTGTTTGGGCGATATTAGGGGAATATAAACAGAGACCCCAGCATTCTCCACGAGAGGTCTCTCCGTTACGCCCCAATACACTATTGGAGCTTCCTCCGGCCGAGTCTCTCGGAGAATGAGACGCCAGATCCATTTACTAAATGCTTGGTTTGTTGCATATATATCATAAAAAGGTATAGAAAAAAAACTATCTAACTTGGGCTATATTTCTCCTGATTATATTTAATATTTACTATTGTATAATTTTCAATGAAATCAAAACATAAGGAGATCATAGTATTAATGATCAATAAAGGGACTGAATCAGGAGAGGATTATACTTATTCTTTCACACTATCAGTTCAGTTTTGCTTTATACAAAAGTTTCCCAGGAAAAACATCCCAGGATACAGTCTCAGTACCTAACATACAGTTGTTTAACACCTTTTGTTATGGCTGTGAGTGCTGGTAAACAGTCCACAGTCCACGTGTGTCTGTTAATTATCATAACAAGGCCGCATGACCGGAGGTCCGATTGTGAGCCGCAACACGGGTTGTTACAGCCAGCGGGAACATGTATTACATTTTTTTGCGCCAGGTCAGTCAGGGCATCATTATTTTAAGAAAAACGAAACTGGTTGTCAGAACGTGACTTTAATAATGATCATTTACAAGTGTCCTTTACACAGTTGTGCCAGTAACTGTGGTGTGTGCTCTCTCACGATCCCTGACTGTCTGAACACCTTATCATGAGACTGAACTGAAATTGAGGCACGCTACTCAAACAAAAGAAGGACGGTAAATAGCCTGTTTGGAAAACCACAACCTGTAAACGACTGAAAAATGAAAATACGCATTGTAAAAAGGTGACCAGAAAAGAAAAACTGAAACAGATGAATGTAATTACCCCTGGTAGCAAACCGAGACAATATTGTATTTTGTGACTATATTTAAAAAGGTTTGGCACTCTTTGCTTCGAGACAGCAGTCCGTCAGTCGGTCTATTTTCCATGTTCAATGACCTTCAAATTCAGGTTCTGGTTATTAGTCCTGCGGCGTAAGGAGGGAGGACTACTAAAATGGTCTGCGTCTATCCTTCATGCCTTCCGTCATGCCGTCTATCCGTTCGTTCCGATTATTTTACTACATATCTCTCTAAGACCCTTGCTGCTTTCTTAAAAAAAATTTACAGAATTACTCAGCACATGCATGACTGACGTAATTATAACCTGCAAGTGGCACCATCTGTGTTTAGCGACTTTCTGCTCTCCAAAATGGTCTTTTTCATTCATTAGTGATGCCACACATTCGAAGTTATATATATATGGCGGGGGATTATTTGTGTCTCTAGGCCTTTGTTGTTTTCGACTTCAGAGGACTTGAATGGTGACCCTAAGATATCACATATATACAGATGTTCCATGTCCTAGACGCATCAATGGTGCTCATGCCATACACAGAACAGATTCCAGTGGCAGCTGTACCTACAAATTATTTCCTAGAGTTAGTTCGATAACACCAAGAAAACTGCAAAATAGAAAAGGCGTGTTTATATTTAATATTTGTCTACCTTCTAGGTAGACACACCTTACCACTTTCCAGGATAGGTTTTGGTTACTTTATTTCTTTGAATAATCAATGATGTGGTAAGTGTGTTTAATAAAATTTAACTACTGTTATTTTGTATGTCGATGTATAGTTAATAAGAACAGGTGTTTTTATTATTCTCACAATCATATATATATATATATATATATATATATATATATATATATATATATATATATCAATAAGCTCTGTAGCTTTTCATGAGAGTTAGTCCGTGATAGTCGGTCTATATATAGGGATTATACTTTCATAAATACTAAACTGAAATGACTCCGTAATTCCATACACAAAATAAGTGATTTGCGGATGCACCGCTCCTGTTTAAGTGGTTGCTTTTCCAGCTGTTCCCTTATTGAAAATAAATATTATAATTGTTAATTTTATATAAACAAAATAAAACATATGGATAGATATAGTGATGTAATATTCAGAATGTGCAAAAAATGAGCATTGTGCTCCTGTAAACTGAAAGACCATTTTACGCTGTATAACATTATAGTAACTGCATGGAGAGATCGACCCAGCTGGCTCTCCTTGTTTAAAGTTTATGTACGTAAATATATATGTATAATGTCTGCTTTTTAATAAGGCCATTTTTCTAACTTGAACATTTACATGTACAGGTGTCTCAACTCAATACCTTTCTTTCTGTCATTCTGTCTTTTTTCTGTCATTCTTTCTTTGTTTATTTCTGTCTTTCTTTTTTTTTCTCTAACTCTTCCTTATGATTCTTCCTTTATTTCTTTCATATTTTCTTTCCATTCTTTCTTGTGCATTCCTTTTTTCCTTTTCTTATCTTTTCTTCCTTTCTTGCTTCCTCCCTTTCTTCCTGTCTTTGTGAACGTTCAATGTCTGGATGGGTTGAGAATCTTTCTTTCTTGCATGTTGAACCGGTGCATCACCATTATAGGTGGATATCTATTATCTATTATAGATAGTTTGATATAAAGACTATACTGTTATTCCCGGCACACTCCTCCGCCTGGGACAGGGTGTTGCTTCCTCCCAACCTGTCTAAAGTCTTCTGTCTCTCCCTGCTGACATGTAATTATAGGGAAATTTAAAACCTTTTTTTTTAATAAAACTACTCCCTCATAATGTGACGTTTCATTGAAGCATCAAAATACGTTCTAGTAAATTAAAATATGTTTAAATAGCTAATGTAATTACTAGTATTGTCTCCAACAACGAGGCTTGCATTTCATACATTTTAATGCTCGAAGCATTTTGCCAAAATATGGATGAAATCCACCTGCTTGCTTAGACAACCGACGCTGCGGCCATCGCTGTAACAGAGACCATGCTTGACAGTTCAGTCACTGATGGCGAGGCAAGTGTTCCAGGATATATTGCATTGAAAGACAGGACAGAAACCGTGAGGGTCGTGGAGTGTGTCTGTTTATCAAGAACAATCTTGCATACAACCGTAGAGATGATTTGTGTAAAGCAGTGGACATTCTTCTCCCAAAGACTAAACTTATACTATTTGGGATGGGTTATAGACCCCCGAAGGACACTGATTTTTATAATAAACTAGAGCACAATTTGATGAATTCCCCTGCTATGATACAGCAGGAATTTTACATATTAGGAGATTTCAATACTGATGTTCTAAATAAAAGGAGAAATAAACTGGTAAATGATTTAAATAATTTTCTTAGGATATTTGATATGAAACAGATCATAGAAGAACCTACTAGAATAACTGATACATCAGAAACATGTATTGATTAATCTTAGTGTCAGACTCAGAAAAAATAAAACAATATTCGGTTCAGTCTACTAAAATCAGTGACCATAATTTAACCTTTTACACACGAAAAATTGCTAGGGGTATTATAAAAAAAACACAATGTAACCAAAATAAGGTCTATGAGAAACTATAATATTACAAGTTTCTATGATGAATTGAAACAGGTAAATTGGTCAGATGTGTATAAATGTAAAAATATCAATTTAGCCTGGAGAAGATTTAGTGAATTGTTTCTTAAGGTGGTAGACAGTGTTGCTCCGGTTAAAACTGTTGGACTTAAAAATGGTACGGAACCATGGTTTTCTTGCTACATCTTAAACATGATTAGTGAGAGAGATAGAGCTTGGTTTAAATTCAGGAAAACTAAAAACAGCAGTATTTTTAGTGAGTACAAGAAACTTAGAAACAACACTCAAAGAGAAATATGTAAAGCCAAGAGAAAGTTTGTGAGGAATGAATTAAGTGAAAACCAAAATGAACCAAAAAGACTATGGAACATACTGAGAAACATGGGCATCCCCACTAAAATAAGGAAAGAAAATGTAAATATAGGGCTGAAAAATAATGATGAAGAGGTATGTTTTGAACCAAAATTTGTTGCAAACAAATTTAATGTATTTTTTGCAATATTGCAAGCAAACTTGTAGATAAACTTTCTTTTAGGCCATAAGATAAGAAAAAAGTTTTTGAGTTTTATAAAAAACAAAGTGCAATTGCAAGTGGATTCAGATTTTCTGTGGTCAGTGAAGAAACCATTGTAAAATTATTAAGAGGTTTAAATGTTGCAAATTCTACTGGAAGTGATTTAATTTCAGCAAAATTTCTTAAATTCAATAGCAACACATTACTTTTATAATAAATCTATCTCTACAAACGTCAACACTTCCCACTGATTTCAAAATAGCCAGAGTAGTCCCACTCTTTTAAAAAGATGACAGAAATTATGAAGGAAATTAAGGACCTGTTTGCAATCGTACCAGTCATACCCAAAATTTAAAAAAGGGGATTATATGACCAATTGTATTCTTATCTTGGAACCAAAAATTTGTTCTACCAGTATTAATCAGGATTTAGGCCTGGTTTTTCCACTAACACTGCTCTAACACATCTTACAGATAAAATAAGATTTAATATGGATAGTGGAATTTACACTGACATGGTACTTATAGATCTGCAGAAGGCCTATGATACTGTAGATCACAATATTTTAACTACCAAATTACATGCAATTTGATTGAATACTTCAGCTGTATCATGGTTCGAGTCTTATCTAAATGACAGAAGACATTTTGTGGAAATCAATAATGTACGGTCTAATTATGGAAATGTTACTTGTGGGGTACCACAAGGTTCAATTTTAGGACCTTTGTTTTTTACTATATATGTAAATGATATGAAATGTTCAGTAGGATGTGATTTAGTCTTATATGCAGATGATTCTGCTTTATTAGTGAGTGGGAAAGACTCCAAGGAGATAGAATGTAAACTTTCACTTGAATTAGGGTCATTAATAATATTGTGATTATGGTTGGAGGAAAATAGGCTTTCCATTGGGTAAAACTGAAAGTATTTTATTTGCATCTAGCCGAAGACTAATAAAAAGTAACATGTTGTCTAATTAATGTAACTCTGTGGACATTATCTCTAAAGAACATGTTAAATATATTGGGGTAGAACTTGATCAGACCCTCTCTGGAAACATCATTTTAAAAAGCTGATATGGTTGGATGTTTTACATAGGGTTGATTATTTATCCCTAGGTCTAATGTATAATACTCATGTTCATCATGCTCCGGCATACCTTAGTGATATAGAACCTGTTAGACATTCTTATAACACACGAAGAAGTAAGCAAGCTTATGTTGTGCCTCAAGTCAAAACTCAGGGTAAATAACGTTATAGTTTTAAATTTAATGGAATAAAATTCTGGAATGAATTGCCATATATTATTAAAACTTCAAACAGTAAGAGATTATTTATGAAGAACTACAAAGACTACTTATTTGGGAAAATGAAGGAACTGGAAAATGGAATTTTTATTACATAATTATTAAACATGGTCATTTTGTATCTTTGAATATCTTAGTCACTGTTTTTAAATAGATATAACTTACATGAACATGAATGTCTTTGTCACTCTTAAGTTTTTTTTATGAACACTCAGTCGTTTTAAACTATACATGTAACTATTATTATCACTGTAATTTTTATAATATCGTAGTCATAGATTTTAATATATGTAACTGATTGACATATATGTACATGTATAAGTGTGTCTATGTCGATAGTCTCAGTCAGCACTTTGAAATTAACTAATATGATAAATTATCAAAATTGTATGCATGGTCTGCCATCTTGTTAAATGTGTATTAAGGTCCACTATGGAAATAAGTATACCTCACAAATGTAAGGTTACTTTTTAGCGCTCTTTTTTCATGGCTTTTAACACTTGCAGATTTTATGAATATAATTTTGATAGATATATGTATTTTCATATTTATCCATTTTATTGTGATCTGTATGTGTTATTGTTGTGAATAAAAAATATATATCTATCTATTTAGTGAACGGACTAATACACGCAGAAGGAGCCATCTGCAGCAACCCGTCTATAAGAGCGCCATCTATTGGGAATCGTTGATATGACTTTTGATATCGCTACTAGATGGCGCCCCACCTGCATATCCGACGAGGATGGGCGAAGTTTGCCGATTTTCTGCCCCTACTGGAAGGTGAAGGTCTGAATCCGAGGTGAAAGGTCATTCAGTAGTCCGGAGTCCGCTGTCAACCCATGGCTGTGATGGTATGAGAAACATGCACATAAAATGTCATAATGAGTAATGATGCAGTTTAAATTTGAGAAGATGCATTCCTTACTTAATTCATGTTATTTTACAAGCATGACAGTTCACCCAATACTTATATAAAGTTATACTTTGTATTTGTGGGGCAAAGCACAAACTAGTAAAACAATCATATATAAAGTAGATCATGAATGTACGTTGATCAAAATCACAATGTGATAGTGTTACTGTTAATGACATTGATTCATTCAATCCGGAGTCAAAACTCTTCGGTTTTGTTGATACATCTGTAAACATCGGTATATTCCCTATCTTTTATACTCTTCCAGTGGATTTGTGGCTAGATTTCTTTGTATAATAGTTTAATTATCAATTAATTCTTTTTATGAAGCATAGAATATCAAATATTTACTATCTGTATTAATCATTAAACCTCAGTTTTTTATTGCACAAGGCAACTTCAGCTTTGGTATTAAATTTAAAATCAAGATCTATAAATTATAGGCGTTTAGTGGAAAAAAGGTTTGGTATCTGCAGAGAAAAAATATGTTGATTGCCACTGAGAGGACTGAGGAGGTTAAAAATTGTAAAATGTAATAAATTCAGATTAAGTTGATTGTCATTTCTTTTCTGAAATTTCAGTTGTTCTTGGCCAGAAGTGCACTGGCTGATGATGCACTGGCTGATGATGCAGTTTAGTATACTTTTTGTATAGTATACTGCAAATCATCTGAGAATCACAAATTTTTTTCTGTGATATTTCAGGTAAAACTTTGCTTCTTTGCCAAAAGCAGGGAGCTTGTAGGAACCAAGGAAACCTCCATCAGTGCACCATCTCCAGCCACACCATTAGAGCTGTTAAACTGCATCATCAGCCAGTACTCCAGGTAAACATATTCAGGCTTGTTAAGTTTTTCCCAGTGCAGTATTTACCAGCTGGTAAAAACCAATATTTACCGCCTTTGGAAAAACCTCTCAAAGTGGGAAAATGGGAAAAACCTCTAATAATCTTATAAAAGGAGAGACTAGCAGATATCAGACTGAATTAAAGGGAAATATCATGTCACATATAAATATATATATATATATATATATATATATATATATATATATATATATATATATATATATATATATATATATTTAAACAAACATACTCAAGTGACAAAACCAAGATATGAAAATTTATATTGTTTTCCTTAAAAACAGCTTGTTTGTATGTATATACCTAGTGATAGGTAAACAGATAATCAGATATATCAGTTACACTGAAAAATCATGCTGGACAGGGTTTCCCCGAAGTGATGCCACAATGGGTGGTTGGTTTCTTCTCACCCTAGCTAACTAGTTGTATGAGCCCTTCATGACTAGCATGGCTTCTTAACACTTCTGTACCCTCAAGATTAACTCAGCCTTGATTAGGTTAACATGCTTGATTACTTTTGTCAGCTCACATACTAAAGTTTATGTTGCAGTTAATTGGTAATTAAGTAATAGTAATGCACTAGTATGAGTTGTGGAAATATTGCATGCGCACACACACACACACACACACACACACACACACACACACATATATATATATATATATTCATCACATGTGGATATATATGTATATATGTATATACACACACACACATAATTTCAACATGCAACATTAAACAGAATTAATTAACTATACATCATTATATTCTCTCAAAAATTTTGATCAGACATTTTCCCCAGTAATTCCTGGTACTTACCAGTTTTTCCAAGTTATTCCCAATTAATCCTGGGTTTTTCCCCGGGAAAAATAACAACCCTGAACACATTACCTGCAAATAAAACACGGTGCCATAAATATACACCCAGGTGGGATTTATAAGCTTTACTAGTATACTGTATTACCAGGGCCAGTGCTGATATTTTAAAGCACACAGATCACAAAGCTCATCTGAGTGCTATTAATGAAATATACCAAATTGCATAGTTATTTATAGTAATTCTGTTCATGCAACCTCTACATAGATACAATCTGAGAGTGGTAGAACAACTTGCATAAAACAAAGTTGTGATAACAGCAATAATAATATATCCCCCCCCCCCCCAAAAAAAAAAAATTGTTCCCAGTACCAGTACGTCACTGAGCAGACCAGTCATTGAATATGCATTAGATACTCAAATAAATAAAATTAATTCATAAATAAAAAAATATCAATAAATATTATTTACGATGTGACAAGATCCACCACAATTAATGTTTAAAAGATTTTACTTTAATTAAATCAGGGTTCTGGTAGATTATCCAGCACGTTTGTTGCATTTCTGCTGCTGACATAACTATCTCCACAGGTCGTATGATTGACAGCTTTATTTTTGTAAGCTACAGTTGACCATAACATATTTGGGCTTTTTGTCCTTAAAGGGGCCCAAAAACCTATAAAGCATGTTGAATTAACATGAAAAATAGATTCTTCCCTTTAAAAATAAATTTGTACCTACCAAAATATTGCTCTGGAACCATTTGCTTACTCTTGGAAACTAGTGTTAAAAAGAGTGGACCGGGCGCAATCAAAGGTGTCAACATAAACACAGTGCATGCATGGCCCGGCCACATCACGTCAATCAGGAGATACCCTGACTTACATAACCAAAAAATGTAAAACATGATTCTGCTGGCTGAAACACCGCCTATTCAGGCTCACAATCAGACTTCTATTCACGTGGCCTTGTTATGGTAAACAGACACACGTGGACTGTGTTTACCAACACACAGACCCATAACAAGGTGTTAAATAGCTGTATAAAAGGTACTGAGACTGTGTGTTGGGGTGGTTTTGCTGGGAAACTTTTGTCTAAAGCAAAAATGTCCTGATACTGTAAAAGAATAGGTATAATATTGCTCCTGATTATGTCCCTTTAAATGTTCTCTGAGAATTATGTTCTTTGAGATTTCAGTTGTTTAATTATTCAACTCAAAGAAGTTTTCTTCTTTGCCTCCTTATAATTTTGTGCATTACTTCTTCTCACTGTTCTTGTGATCTGTAAAGTTTTGTGATAAATTTTATGTTCAGATTTCCCTCTGTGTCTGGACTCATTTATAAAGAGATGTGCCTTATTTTCTTTCCCAGCCTTGAAGTTTTGAGAGAGAATCTTGTGTTAGCTCTGAACCAGGAGTATCTAGACCTTGAGGACACACAGCCAGTTACCCTGCAGGCTAATGACGAGCTAGCTGTCATACCTCCAATCAGTGGTGGATGATTTACATATAAAGGTGGGTATTGCAGAGAAACGTGTTTTGCTAGATTAAATTATGTGAGCTTATAGATCCATGAATCTTGCTTTTCTTTCAGTGACGGAAGATATTTCAGAGATGTAGGAGGTGCTAGATTTTTAAATGAGCTCATAGATCCTAGAATCTCACATATCTGTGAGTGACAGATCAATATTGCAGCAATATAGGAATTGATGTTTTTATGATGTGAGCTTATAGATCCATGAATCTCTCTTTTCTGTGTTTAACAGATCAATATTGCAGCAATATAAGAGGTGCTGTTTTTTATGATGGGAGCTTATAGATCCAAGAATCTCTCTTTTCTGTGTATAACAGATCAATATTGCAGCAATATAGGAGGTGCTTTTTTTATGATTGTGAGCTTATAGATCCATTAATCTCTCTTTTCTATGAACAGATCAATATTGCAGCAGTATAGGAGGGGCTGTTGTATGATGTGTGCTTATAGATCCATGAATCTCTCTTTTCTGTGTTTAACAGATCAATATTGCAGCAGTATAGGAGGTGCTGTTTTATGATTGTGAGCTTATAGATCCAAGAATCTCTCTTTTCTGTGTATAACAGATCAATATTACAGCAGTATAGGAGGTGCTGTTTTTATGATTGTGAGCTTATAGATCCATGAATATATCTTTTCTAAGATATTATCAATATTGCAGCAATATAGGAGGTGCTGTTTTTAAGATGTGAGCTTATAGATCCATGAATCTCTCTTTTCTGTGTATAACAGATCAATATTACAGCAGTATAGGAGGTGCTGTTTTTATGATTGTGAGCTTATAGATCCATGAATATATCTTTTCTAAGAAATTATCAATATTGCAGCAATATAGGAGGTGCTTTTTTTATGATGTGAGCTTATAGAGCCATGAATCTCTCTTTTCTATGAACAGATCAATATTGTGGCAATATAGGAGCTGCTGTTTTTATGATGTGAGCTTATAGATCCATGAATCTCTCTTTTCTGTGTATAACAGATCAATATTACAGCAGTATAGGAGGTGCTGTTTTTATGATTGTGAGCTTATAGATCCATGAATATATCTTTTCTAAGAAATTATCAATATTGCAGCAATATAGGAGGTGCTGTTTTTATGATGTGAGCTTATAGAGCCATGAATCTCTCTTTTCTATGAACAGATCAATATTGTGGCAATATAGGAGCTGCTGTTTTTATGATGTGAGCTTATAGATCCATGAATCTCTCTTTTCTGTGTATAACAGATCAATATTACAGCAGTATAGGAGGTGCTGTTTTTATGATGTGAGCTTATAGATCCATGAATCTCTCTTTTCTATGAACAGATCAATATTGCAGCAATATAGGAGCTGCTGTTTTTATGATGTGAGCTTATAGATCCATGAATCTCTCTTTTCTATGAACAGATCAATATCGCAGCAATATAGGAGCTGCTGTTTTTATGATGTGAGCTTATAGATCCATGAATCTCTCTTTTCTATGAACAGATCAATATCGCAGCAATATAGGAGCTGCTGTTTTTATGATGTGAGCTTATAGATCCATGAATCTCTCTTTTCTATGAACAGATCAATATTGCAGCAATATAGGAGCTGCTGTTTTTATGATGTGAGCTTATAGATCCATGAATCTCTCTTTTCTATGAACAGATCAATATTGCAGCAATATAGGAGCTGCTGTTTTTATGATGTGAGCTTATAGAACCATGAATCTCTCTTTTCTATGAACAGATCAATATTGCAGCAATATAGGAGCTGCTGTTTTTATGATGTGAGCTTATAGATCCATGAATCTCTCTTTTCTATGAACAGATCAATATTGTGGCAATATAGGAGCTGCTGTTTTTATGATGTGAGCTTATAGATCCATGAATCTCTCTTTTCTATGAACAGATCAATATTGTGGCAATATAGGAGCTGCTGTTTTTATGATGTGAGCTTATAGATCCATGAATCTCTCTTTTCTATGAACAGATCAATATTGCAGCAATATAGGAGCTGCTGTTTTTATGATGTGAGCTTATAGATCCATGAATCTCTCTTTTCTATGAACAGATCAATATTGTGGCAATATAGGAGCTGCTGTTTTTATGATGTGAGCTTATAGATCCATGAATCTCTCTTTTCTATGAACAGATCAATATTGTGGCAATATAGGAGCTGCTGTTTTTATGATGTGAGCTTATAGATCCATGAATCTCTCTTTTCTATGAACAGATCAATATTGTGGCAATATAGGAACTGCTGTTTTTATGATGTGAGCTTATAGATCCATGAATCTCTCTTTTCTATGAACAGATCAATATTGTGGCAATATAGGAGCTGCTGTTTTTATGATGTGAGCTTATAGATCCATGAATCTCTCTTATCTATGAACAGATCAATATTGTGGCAATATAGGAGCTGCTGTTTTTATGATGTGAGCTTATAGATCCATGAATCTCTCTTTTCTATGAACAGATCAATATTGCAGCAATATAGGAGCTGCTGTTTTTATGATGTGAGCTTATAGAGCCATGAATCTCTCTTTTCTATGAACAGATCAATATTGCAGCAATATAGGAGCTGCTGTTTTTATGATGTGAGCTTATAGAGCCATGAATCTCTCTTTTCTATGAACAGATCAATATTGCAGCAATATAGGAGCTGCTGTTTTTATGATGTGAGCTTATAGATCCATGAATCTCTCTTTTCTATGAACAGATCAATATTGTGGCAATATAGGAGCTGCTGTTTTTATGATGTGAGCTTATAGTGCCATGAATCTCTCTTTTCTATGAACAGATCAATATTGTGGCAATATAGGAGCTGCTGTTTTTATGATGTGAGCTTATAGAGCCATGAATCTCTCTTTTCTATGAACAGATCAATATTGTGGCAATATAGGAGCTGCTGTTTTTATGATGTGAGCTTATAGAGCCATGAATCTCTCTTTTCTATGAACAGATCAATATTGCAGCAATATAGGAGCTGCTGTTTTTATGATGTGAGCTTATAGATCCATGAATCTCTCTTTTCTATGAACAGATCAATATTGCAGCAATATAGGAGCTGCTGTTTTTATGATGTGAGCTTATAGATCCATGAATCTCTCTTTTCTATGAACAGATCAATATCGCAGCAATATAGGAGCTGCTGTTTTTATGATGTGAGCTTATAGATCCATGAATCTCTCTTTTCTATGAACAGATCAATATTGCAGCAATATAGGAGCTGCTGTTTTTATGATGTGAGCTTATAGAGCCATGAATCTCTCTTTTCTTTGAACAGATCAATATTGTGGCAATATAGGAGCTGCTGTTTTTATGATGTGAGCTTATAGAGCCATGAATCTCTCTTTTCTTTCTTATGACAGATGGATATCGTGGAGATACAGGAGGAGGTGCTGGACGTAGGCATCATCACAGACAAAGTGACATCACCAACATCAGGAGCCGTGTCTGTCTTCATTGGTGGGTTAAGTCTGTTGTGCTCAGAGTTCTCAGCCAGTCAGGTCCACATTCACACTAGGTTTATCTATTAAAGATGATTCACATTTAATCATGTCGCTGCTCTCACACTAACAAAAAATTTTATCATTAATGTGTCATCTGAATTACAGGTACTAATATGCCATTTTGTGGTACCGTCTACTGCCATGACTGGAAACATCTCTGCATGTGCCTCAAAATAACAAGTCTACTTTAAAAAATGTATGATACCTAACAAAGGCTAACATGTAATCCTTGTTAGTAGTATGTCCATTAATGTAAGGTCTTGATCAGATGTATTTGACTATGTTATGTTGTAAATTCAGCTGTCACATGCTGCAGATCATCATATGACATAATAGGATCATGATGAAATTATAACTGACTTATATGTTTGTTTTTAAGTAGTAAAAGATCCTGATTTGTTAAATCCTTTTTTGACTCATTGTTGCATTGTTTTCTCACCCTTATTATACCCTTGCACTATATGCTTTTACTATAAGACGTGTATGTCCCCCTTTATAATGCCAGTATTATTCATGAGGGTTTTGTTTTTTTTTCACTGTAATGTATCTTTTAGGATTATCACAGATTTGAATCTCACAAACAAAATGCTAACCACAGTATGTATAAATTTGTGATTTGTATAAGTTCTTCTCAGACTGGATATTTAAAGTTGTGGGCAAACATTTGGCCCATGTAAATAAATTAGAGAAAGTGGTGCTAAACATGCAACCAGTACCAGGATCCTAACCTTAGTCACTTTTGTCATGAGCACACATGCTGTCCACTTGACAAACCAGTTAGTTAAAGTATGATGGAAACAATCAATGGATAATTATTTTAGTTTAGATGTTTGTATGAACAGCTTCACATGTCATCTGACCATTTGTATTATGAGGTTCAGGGCCAGAAACACTAGCTTTGTTAGGAAAGTAGCACAGCATTTATTTATTGTAAGATGTGATATATATTGATATAAATATATTTTTACTTTTAGGAACCACAAGGAACAACTTTGAGGGTAAGAAGGTAGTGCGTCTTGAGTATGAGGCTTACAATGAGATGGCAATGAGCGAGATGAGAAAGATATGTAGTCAGGTTCGCAAACAGTGGCATGTGGAACATATCGCCATGGTGCATCGGATAGGGTAAGCTCTCATAGGTTCATTCTACCTGCATCAGCTGCAGAAATATAGTTTTCTCCAGTGAATAAATGTAACAGGCACTGGCTTGCTATATACTAAAATGTGCTCTTTTGTTACTCTCTGCACTTGTTGATAGTAAATACAGCACACTGCTTGCTTCTAGTCTACCATTGAGTAATTGAGTACAATATTATTTTAATGTGCTTGTGAGCAGGTGCATCTGGTATGAGTGCAATATAAATAATAAATTATTATTATTATTATTATTAATCAATACTGATTGATGTACAGGGTTATCATATTTTCAGGTAACATTGTGGAACTTACAGCAAATTAGTCCTCTACAAATAACATGTAAACTGCAGTTTTTACCACAGTTAAATTGTTCTGCTATGGACATTCATACCTGATTACAAAGTGTATTATTGCTCAAAATTGGAAATACAGGACTTTGAATATCATTTCAGGCCAGTATGTTTACTTAATAACAAGGGTTTTATGCTCACTACTTCATTATAAAATTATATTATATAATTTCTGAAGAAAACCTTTCAAGACATCATCTTGGATGCTGAAACCTTGAAATGAGAGTTACCTTAAAGTTACCCTAAAACCCTTCCCACTGAGTTCACCTCAAAGACTTATCTGAATAGGAGGCTACACATACCAGAGTAACTCACCATCTCCCAGCTTTGAGTCCTGTGCCCTACCCCTGAGTCACAGAATGGCAGCTTTATGGTATTTAAATTTTGTGTAAAGGGGTACTTGTACTTGATCATTATTATTATATACTGCTATTTTTAGCTCAGCTGACCATAAGTCATCTGAGCTATAGTCGTGGTCCATTGTCCGTCGTCCGGACTTCCGGATGTCCGTCTGTAAGACTGGCACGTTTCAACACCATTGGGCTTACGAATCTGAAATTTGCCATACAGTTAGATGTCCCAAAAATCTCCTACCATGCTGAAAATTGGGTCAATAGGACTTCGTTCCTTCGAGATATTGAGGAAAGACCTCAATTTTTTACTAGAAATCTATTTTCACACTTCAGGACTGCCTAATATCAAAACCACTCATCTGGTTTTCTTTATATTTACCATAAATATTCCTCTATATAGTTCCTATGTACATGCCAGAAATTAAGTCAGTATTATTTAATTTTAAAAAGTTATGGGCCCAAACATAATGGACTTTGTAAAAAAAATCAGGAAAGATATTCGGTCACTTAAGACCAAAATTGTTAAAGGTAGGGACTTTTTTTCAGTAATACAACTTTAATTGATCAAAATTTAATTGTATACCAAAAATTAGATCAAAATCTGTTAAATTTTTTTAAATATTGGCAAAAATATAAAATTGGTACCTTAAATTTTGCCCAAGTTTGACCATGGCACGTTTTTTTCCTGTAAGTATTGTGGATTTAATTTTCACAGCATGTTTCTGTTAGCATTTTGTCTGTTAACACCAAATATTTGAAACCAGTTGATCAAAAACTGTAGATTTTATTCAAGTTTTCAAGCACCATGTCGCATCAAGTTTACATCAAGCTTGTGTTATGCAGTTTGCTAGAGCTCAGGTCCCCAGCTTCAGCTCTAAGTTCCCTAAATTTAGCATACAGTTAGATGTCTCCAAAATCCCCTACCATGCCAAGAATTTGATCACTAGGACTTAATTCCTTGGAAATATTAATGAAAAACTTCATTTTTCCATTAAAATCCCATTGTTACACTGTAAGACTGCCTAATATCAAAACCACTGATCTGACTTTGATCATATATAATATACATATTTTTCTATACATTCGCTATGCATATGCCAGAAATGATGTCAGTATTGCGTAATTGTTATAAGTTATGGGCCCAAACATAGTGCACTTTTTAAAAAATCAAGAAATATATTTACTCCCTTTACAAGAGGATTGCTGAAGCTAGAGATTTTTTGTCAGGGATGTAACATTATTTAATCAAGATTCAATTGAATACCAAAAATTAGTTCTGAATTTTCAAATTTTATAAGTTATTAGTATAAATATAAAATTAGTACCGTAAATTTTGCCCAACTTTGACCATGGCACGTTTGTTTCCTGAGAGCACTGTTGATATAATTTTCATATCATGCACACATAAGGATTTCATCTCTGTAGTTTAGAAAGCTGAAAGTAATTGGCCAAATATTGTAGCTTTTATTAATGTTTTTATGAGACCATGTCAGACCTTGGCTCTCTCGAGCCCCTCTTGAGCCACCTGTATGTTGACCTTGTTGAACTTTCAGCAAATTATGCATGCTTGAGGCGAGTCATACATTGGGGCAGCCAGGCAACTTATGGTCAGCCACAGTTGATCCAGGTGTCCAACCCAACTCATCTAGTAGTTTTAACCAACAACATAACAATAAACAATAAATTAAAAAATTTTTATTGGTTTTTAATAATAAATTAAAGAAAAATAGGAAAGGAATTTGTTAGTTTATAATAACAGGAAATTAACTTGCAGTTACTGATGATATAAGAATCTTGTACTGATGGATAGAATGTCACGTATTCCAAATAACACCATGCAGTCACCTATGGTATTTTTCAGTTCAATTTTAATGATAAAAAAGTAAATCATATTTTTCATTACTAATCATTAGGGATCATATGAAGGATATTAATGATAGACAAAGATGCAGTTGATAATATTAATCTAGATTCCTACTGTGTCTAGTGTGTACATTGATGTGAAATTAGTCCAAAATGAATATATTACATTTATTTTTTTTAATATAAATAAAAGCCATAAAACCAGGTACTTATAATTATAATTGTATTTAAATATGAATATGAATATGTACTCCATTATAAAATTTCTTGCATAAAGAATGGGAATTCAGGTAAAAATGAAAGTATATGAATACCAGTGCAAATAATTTCAAAATGTATTCATGAATGCATTCATGAATATATTCTTTAATATTATTTTAATTATCATTTCAGTTATATTTCATTTTAAAATAATCATACGATTCTCTTATTATTTTTAATAAAAATTATATTTGGGACAATATTTGTAATTTTTTTAATAAATAGTTAAACTCTTATATTATATGTTCTGCTTATAAGTTATATGGCCAAGTCAAAATCTGTGTGACAATAGTACTCCATTTGTTAATAAAATAAATGAAATCAATCCTCTTCCCTGTCTCCATAGGTACTATCAAAATCATACATAAGCTAAACAACAACAACTCATAAAACAGCTTATATTTATTACCACACAAAACCAGCATGTGCCTCATTTCTAAATCATATTTTTTATCATATATAACAGCTGAGCGCCGTGACCCATGGGTCCCTTGTTTTTATGTTGAATTTTATTTTTAAATTATTGAATGAAATGATATCTGTTTATCCATTGAAAATCGTTAATTTGGGAATATAAAAGTTATTATCATATCAGATATCATCATATCACATTATATTACACGTTTCTGATAATGTGTCAGTTGTGTTGGTATGTGTTCTGTAGTCTGGTGCCAATCAAAGAAGCCAGTATCATCATTGCCATCTCATCCCCACATCGTAAAGAGTCCCTGGAAGCGGTTCATTATGCCATTGATTCCCTCAAAGCTAATGTACCAATATGGAAAAAGGTGAGGGCAGTGACTTTCTCTATTACATCCATACCACAGTAAAGTGGATAAGACCCAGAAGGACACTTTTACATTAAAAGCTTATAAGGACAGGCAGATCTTTAAAAATAAAAATAAAAAATCTATGTTGAACATTTATAATGGTTAAACAAAAGAAAATGCCAGCTAATTATTTAGAATCAAGAACTAGGACTTCAGCAAGACAGTATAAGAAACAATAATATTTAGCTTCTGTTCATGTTGACTATACTAGATGTATGATAGTTCAGGGGATGTTAAGGTATATGCTGACACCTGCCAGGTATCTTTCATACTACTGGTACTGTATTTTCAGTGTTGTGTTTTAGGTTATAACAATAAAATTCAGTCTGTGGAATAGATGAAGTTTGTCCCCTGCCTCTCATAACAACAAAAGTCAATCTGTGGAACAGATGTAGTTTTTCCCTTGCCTCATGGTGACAGCTGTTAAAATAAAGATGTTTTCTGTGGGAAATTTGAGAGACATTTCTCCAAAGTACTGATGAGTGTAATGTCAGTAATAAACAGTAACACCAGGGAAAATTTGCATTGTTTATTCACAGTTTACAAACATATTCTACTTGACCTGGCTCTTCAGATGGTGCATCAATGATATGTGTATGGTGACTGTACTTCAAATCGTTTTCAAGTTATTCTACTGACATTATTTCAGCAAGATTGTCTGTGTGACCTTGTAGCAACAGTTTGGTTTAATGTCAACTGGGAGTAAGGTGATACAAGCTCTTTGTTATTCACCTATAATTGACACAACAGTCATTAAAACCTTATTAAAATAAATAAAGTGACTAATCTCTTTTAATTCCAGGAAATTTATGAAGAGGGCGATTCTACTTGGAAGGAAAATAAAGAATGCAAATGGAACTCAACCTGAGATTATATTATAACAGGATCAAGTGCTGATATACTCTATATAACCTAAACAAGCCATCAATCGTGTGTTAAACACACAGTATTATAATGTGAAATCAGTGCCATATTGTGTGTGTGTGTGTGTGGTTCATTCATCTGTCTAATAGGGAGACTGATAGCTATAAATTCCGCTTTCTAATAACTCAGGAATCACAAACACACTCACACACACATGTTCACTATTAACTTAAGAGTACAGGGGTGACTTAAAAAGAAATGCCTGTTGTTCAACAATTGAGTGTGTATTTATATAAATGACATTAATCATACATTCTTACATGTTGTAAAAGCAGGTGTGATATTCACTTGGTATAAAATGCCAAAGTGGACTAACAGTATCTGAATTCTTGCTTGAGCTGTGTTTATTATTCATTTAAGAAGGAATGAAAGTCATTAATTTATATTTCTGAGAGTTTTTGTCATCAATCACTGATCTGTGGACTGTTGACTGATATATGAAAATTTGATAATATGCAGGTTAAAGTACATATGTGATGTTTGACTTGTGATCAATAAAGATTTATAATGAATAAAGAATTGTAATCATACCTGTCTTATCTTATTCATCAAATCTATATCATTAAATGTTTTTTTGTTTCATTTTCTTTTTACATGAGATGGTATGATATTACAGTCATTTTTAAGAACCCCATTAGGAAGCTTATTGTTTTACCTTGTGGGCCTTCGTGTCGGCGTCCGTGTCCACTCTTTTAAATGCTGATATCTGCTACATGCTGGCATCTATCAATATTATATCATGATTCTGTATTTTTGAAGAAAAAAAAAATTTTATGCTCTGAAGGTCAAGTCACTTTGGACTTTGGGCATCATTTTATCGTTAACACGAAAGCAGCTAGGTTTTTTTTATTGGATTTTGTTCTCCTTTAGTGGAAAGCATCGACTTATGACTATGTATCAACAAAAAAGTAGTTTTAGGTGTATCTTAGGCATACTCTCAAATATTCTCGTATGTCAGTATTGCATCATAGTAATCCCTTGTAGTTTTCTGAAATTAGGTCACTGACGTAATTTAGCCATAAAACTAGGTCAGAAAGCATGCTTATATAAATGCTTTTGGCTCCTCTATTATTCATTAGAATTGGACCAAACCATGTATTATTCATCAGTTCACATAGTATTACCCATTTCGCTCATGACCTTGACGCATGGTCTCAAGCTCAAGTCACAGTAGACTCTAGGCATCATTTGTGTGTTAGCGTGACACCACCAAAGGTTTTGATTGGCTTTTGTTCTTATTTAGTGGAAGGATCGATTAATGACTCCTGAGAACGAATTAACTTTTGGTTGACCTTGACCCATATTTGCGCAATTAATTAGCACTTTGGCATTTTCATCAATGACAAAATATCATTAAAAAGTGGTTTTAGTTGTACCTTTGGCATACTTTCAATATTCTTGTATATCAGTATTGCAGCTTACTTA
Source organism: Sipunculus nudus (assembly GCA_026874595.1). Taxonomy (NCBI): domain Eukaryota; kingdom Metazoa; phylum Annelida; class Sipuncula; order Golfingiida; family Sipunculidae; genus Sipunculus; species Sipunculus nudus. The sequence continues at coordinate 57,054,486 of CM049311.1, read as the reverse complement.
TTCCACAGTTTTCTGAACTTAGGCCACTCTGACGTTATTTAACCATAAAACTAGGTCAGACAGCATGCTTATACAAATCCTATTGGCTCCTCTATTATTAATCAGAATTAGACCAAGCCACGCATTATTCATCAGTTCACGTAATAGTACCCATTTTGCTTACTTTGATACGCTCTCAAGGTAAAGTCACTGTAGCCTTTGGGCATCATTTGATTGTTTGCGTGAATGCATCAAGATATTTTATAGGATTGTGACTTATGACGTTCTCGGACTGATTAACTTTTGGTTTACCTTGCCCTATATTTGTTCAATTTATTTGCACATTTGTATTTCCACCAATGAATCTTTATCATGGAAAAGTGGCTTTAGGCGTGTCTTTTGCAAATACTCTTGTTTGTCAGTATTGTAGCATTCTAATTTCACTCAGTTTTCTAAAATTAGGTCATTCTGACCTAATTTAGCCATAAAACTTAGGATACCTTTATCAATGGTATTGGCTCCTCTATTATCCATCAGATTTGGACAAAACCATGCATCAGTTTGTGTTATAGTACCCATTTTGCTAATGACCTTATACTTTCATGGTCAGTTCATTGTAGACTTTGGACATAATTTGTTAGTTTCCACTAATTTAGTTGAAGGCATCTACTAACAAATCCTTCAGAATGCCCAATTTTTGGTTGACCTTGACCCATATTTGTGCAATTTTTAGCACTTTTTCATTTTTAACAATGACGTAATATCGTCAAAGTGGTTTTAGGCATATCTTGATATGATTTCCTGAAATTATGTGACTATCGGACGCTTCATGTATTTACATGCAAATACAGCTTTATTTCGTTCAGATTATTTTAAGGGGACGTCCCTATACAGCAATCGTTCAAGTTATTAATTATAACTGATTTGTGATTACAGTTTTGATAACATATCCAAATTTAAAGTTTATTATTTTAAATGCACCAGGAGGTGCTATCAGTGTATCTCAAAGTGATCTGCTCAGTGTCAAACATCTGCTCGCTCCGTAGCTGTTTGTACCATGCCACCATGCACAAGCTCCTTAGGGTTCGTTAATCTCGGGTGCCTTCAACATTAAAGCAAATCAAACCAAACAACCATCATCAAAGAAAGTTTATTTTAGGCTAAAGCTACATTCACCTATAAAAAAGAATGAACCCAGGTTCGTAGCCATTACAATCTTCGTATTAGCAACGTCGTCATTATCTTGGAGAATATCGCATTTGGACAACTGAAGCTGAACAAAGACAGTTTTAGGCAATGCCGCCAGGTGGCACCACACGTACTCCTGGGCGGGAACTTACGCTATCTGAAAAAGTCAAGCTTACTCGACTGAGTGAATCAGCGAAAAAGAGTGTACGCGAGCATATGAACATTGTTTTTACGGATGTCTTCATATAGACAAGTATATAGACTTCATATAGATAAGTAAAAAATAATCACAGTTTGCATATGAATATTGAATGCAGGATGTGTGCATGAATATGTATTACATATACATGAAATCTGATATAATTCAATAAACTCGTCCTTGCAACCGTTCGTTGTCTTTATTTGTAATCCCTCAGTTATCAACCAAGGTCAACCTGCCTAATAAGGACACCTCACTATCAAGGACAAAATGATTGAGTCCCTTGACTGTCCGCTTCAGACAGGTTTCACTGTATATATATAAATATGTAGAACTCTACTGACAGTATTAAGGGGACCATCCTTTATTTTATGTATTAAGGGGACAATTATGGGAATATATGGGAATTCATATGGGAAAAATGATGCCAAAGGTCCATTAATTGGTCTTGAACATGTGACAAAAATATAATTCTAATCTAGACATTTTGGTTGCTTCTAGGAAATTTAACAATTTTAATGTTTTATCACTAAAAAGTTTAGGCCATGGGTACTTTAGAGAGGGGTTATGTTTGATCAGCTAAATCAGTGACTGTATCTGGAACAGATGTAGGTTAAATGTCAAAACAAGTGGCCCATGGATTATGACGTTCAGTTGAATTACCTACAGTTGATCGACGCCTGCATTAAATATTGATGTTATGATAAATACCATGAACATATACGTAGAATGACTTCAAGAGTACTCAGAATCAAATTTTTTGTCCATCGTCCTCGGAAAATAGGTTACAATGACCTTATATGGTGTTTCCAAAAAGATTTTAATACGACCTCTCTAAATGTCAATTATAGCTGCAACGGTAAAGTTATATGCTCTGTTGCACTGACTGGATGCTTAAAATCTTTTTTAATTTTTTTACTAATAGCTCCCAGAATATAGGTCAACATAACCTAATTTTAGGTTTCTATGGAGATTTGCCCAAGACTTCCCTGGATGTTACGTTGGAAGATGCAAGGGCTTACTGATACAATTGGTACCGATCTGACTTTCATGGTGCTCAGAATAATTTTTTCAGCCCGTTATTTGAAAATACATAAGTCACCGTGACCTGATTTCAGTTTCCCAAGGAGATTTGCCTAGGACTTCCCTGGATGTATAGTAAGAAGTTTCTAGGTGTAACGGTTACGGATTACGGTTATTTACACACAGGTCGTTAATCAAGACAAGTCTCGAATGGAACCTCAGTTCCTTGAAATATAATCAGCATATTATGAATATTGGTATTTTGTCATATAATTCTTTCTAGTACCGGTATATAGCAGAAATTTGTATGGCACTGAAACCACTTCGTACTCTACCTGTGGAAAGTTAATCCTCCGATAATGCACATATAATTCATCTGTATTAAAGAGTAGAGAAATACATAGGTAGACCTACATGTAAGTATATGTAGGCCTAAATGTGCGTTACTTATATTTTTAATACGTTCCTTGATTTATTTTTGGGTGTAGACTGCTTATAATTTTTACAAGGTGCATATATAAATCATCAGTGGCGTTAATTTATCTCCAAGGGTCGTCGGTCGGGGGAGGGGGCAGTTTCTGGGGCAACCTTTTATTGTTTGTGTGACACATTGCCAATATATCAATATATCAATATATATATATATATATATATATATATATATATATATATATATATATATATATATACACTCTGACAGGCAGACTCTGCCAGCAGAAATTCTAACCTATGGCCATGGTACCCTGTGGTCACAGAGGCATACTCCGACAACAGAAACTGATCAGTGGTCTAGGTACTCGATGGTCACAGAGGCATACACTGACAGCAGAAATTCTAATCTATGGCCATGGTACCCGATGGTCACAAAACGGGTTTACTCTGACAGCAGAACCTGTTCTATGGTCATGGTACCCGGTGGTCTCAGAGGCATACTCTGACAGCAGAAACTGATCTATGGTCATGGTACCGGGTTGTCACAGAGGCATACTCTGACAACAGAAACTGATCTATGGTCATGGTACCGGGTTGTCACAGAGGCATACTCTGACAGCAGAAACTGATCTATGGTCATGGTACCGGGTTGTCACATAGGCATACTCTGACAGCAGAAACTGATCTATGGTCATGGTACCGGGTTGTCACAGAGGCATACTCTGACAGCAGAAACTGATCTATGGTCATGGTACCGGGTTGTCACAGAGACATACTCTGACAGCAGAAACTGATCTATGGTCATGGTACCGGGTTGTCACAGAGGCATACTCTGACAGCAGAAACTCCGATCTATGGTCATGGTATCCTGTAGCGGACAAAGATATGATACTTTCAAGGCCAATAGTAAAATAATATTCCACAGGAGATAAATATACCAGAGTTGTATGTACTGGATGCACACATAGGGAAAGGGCGCTGATGGCTGGCAGAATATATTCAAATGCCATTTTTTGTTTACTTTATGAAAGTCGAACTTTGTTATGTACACACAGTTGACCTTTACTTTTTGCACAAAATATTTATAAAGATAAGGTATACCTTCATTTATATTTGTTGATTTGTAATTTTATGAAACATACTACACTATAGTAGACTATTTTAAACTAAAACAACAGTTTAAACTAAATATTTAATTATTTCAGAGCAATATGAGCACATATGCTCATATTACCCAAACAGTGCACAATTACAAAATAAAAGATTGGTCCTTATTTTGTTGAAGACATAGAGAAGAGTCAGTATTTTTGTCAAATTGCCTTTATATGAGACCATCTCCTTCCAATCAAATCAAAAACATGCTGATAACGGCTATTAATTACTTCTGCGATGCAAAAGTTCTCAAGGTGCTCATATTCCCCCTATGTACCCTATGATATGTTAACATTAAAATTGTTTCCAATACATAAAAATAAAGTGCTGTGTGTCTTTCTTGTTAAAAAATGAAATTTTATTTATTTTTATCGAAACAAAATTCAAAATCAGTTTTAAGGTAGATAGAGACATGATCAATTGGAAAAACATTCTGAGTTATTGTCATGTAGTAATGGTCCACTTCTTATAACTATGAAAACAATTTAATTTAATAGTTACAATAGATGAAAATTAATGTAATTGAAAAAAAAAATTAGCCAGACAGAATAAAGTAACATATAAAACAAGGTAAACTTAAATGGTATATTATGGATTGGTTTTAGATATAGGGTTTTTGCAAGTCCTAGAGGGGTTAAAATGACCGTGTGAGAGAATTTTTTTTATAGAAGGATTGTATATGAAAGCAGTAATGGATCAAGAGGGGAGTCCTGAGGGTCTGCAGCCTTCTTATTTCAGCCAAAATTGCGTTTTTAGTGACAGAGTTATATAAACCCAACAAATACATGGATTGCCATGAATCTTGATGAATCTTGATCTTTTTTTATTTTTGAGGCCGTGAAATGACAGCAATCATGTCAGTTTCTCAGCTGTGGTTTCTAGTGTCCGGATTCAGAAACCTGGTGTTTTTTTTTATCGTGACTAGTTTCTTCAGTTCTAAAAGACGAGTGGCGCCACCTGTACTTTTCTCATCAAATGACAGCAATCATGCCATTTTCTCAGAAATGGTTTCATGTAGTGTCCCAAAACCTGGCGTGTTTATTGATCATGAATAGTTTGTCAGTTCCCGATGACTGGTGGCGCCATTAAGAAAAGCTAACAGCAGATTCCTTTTATAAAAATATCCTTATATACAATATAAATGAAACAATAAGGTATTCCAGTATTCGTATAGGTTAAAAAAAATTGCTCCAACCTACCCCTATATCAATCATCCCCCATCGCCCCCTCGGCCATCTATTCATAGCTTGAATTCTTTTGTGTATAAATTTGCTTTGCAGAATGGTCAGCTTACATATTTTTTAACATTATGTGCTTAATGTTGATTTCATATGCATGTGTTAATCTCGGGAAAATAAGTTGATTACATTTAGTTATTTATTTATCCACAGCAATTTAAAATTGGTAGTCTTGATAGTGTATATAAACCTGACCCACATCATATTAATATTTTTCATCAAATAAACGGATATACATCACCCTCCACATACGCCAAATTTGAACCACATTCGTTAAATGGGTTCTTTTGGAATCTTTGGGGCACATCTGGTGCACTTTCTCCATTTTCGAACCATTCAGTGTACACGTGCTTAGCGCCACCACGGTCAGTCCTGAGACCCCACCTGCACATGAATGGCTATTCTTGTTTTTATTCAATTCCCAGCACATTTAACCTTTCAGTTAGGTAAATGAAATTATCTCTGAAAATCTGCTGACTGTCCCGAAAATGAGGGGAAGAATGAATCTATTCCATACTTGATGAATGAGTACAGAGAATTTAATGAACTTGCAATGGATGATTTGACTGCTGTGTTAAGTTTTCACAAATGAGTCCATCACAGTTCGAATGAATTGCCATAATCCAAACTGCCTGAAAACAGAGATTTGAATAGACATGATAAAAATTTATTTTACTTCTTTGTTGTGAATGAGTTGTCTGTGTATCAGAGATTCCTCTAACACCTGACCAAAACCCTGCGGTAAAACGGTGTAGCCGGTAAGCCATATATTTATGCAGTCTTTGTAACCTCATAATACAATTTAATCCCTAATACTAGCCAAAAAAAACTGTGATTACATGTTTTATGTCAGTAATACCAACGATTATGCGACAACACTGCTTTTGTCGTTAAACACTTTTTAGCATAAGGGAAGGGCTGATGCTGTTTATAGGTAGGCAAAGCAAACCACAATGTGTTAATCGTGGTTGGCGTCTAAGCCACAGGGCCGTCACCAGATTACGCGGGAAACCGCATCCGTCTGATCAACATGACACGAGCATGCGCAGAGCAAGGTTGTGTCAAACAATATTCAAGTTGTAATAATCAATTTCATAAAGAAGATTGTTTTGTAGACAAACTGTTTAGGTATTAGCAGATCCGAGTATTATTTACTGCTAATAAGAAAGATTACATCGTAAATGTATGGAAAAGGTGTGCAAAAAGTGAAGAATTAGCGATAGCATGGACAGGTGTGCCAAAGGATGCAGATATGCGGATCATCAATTATATACCTCCGGTAAATTAGATTTCACTTACACGGTGTAAAGTGCATCGATATTACTACGGATATCGATACAGATGTACGTGTTGAACCGAATATCAACCAACAAAAAAATGAAAACGTTCTTGTACCGGTTCCTAGTTTTACTAACCCTTTATTTCACTTTTGGAAAAGCAAGCCACTGTCCACTTAATTTCCCTAAGGACGGCGTCATGTCCGAGGAAGTGAGAGACCAGGCGTGCGCGCGTATAAAACGATGGTTGCTCCGGGTGGACCAGACAGAAACTGTCAAGTTGACCCCTTCACAGATGGATTTTGCCGAGGGGCTGGCTGAGGATAAGAAACGCTGCAAAACTAAATCAATCCGGAAAGATTACCGCACGTTGACTGATGAAGAATGGAGGAGGTTTCACAGGGCAATGAACACGCTGAAACGAACCATGGTGGATGACCTGTCACAGTATGATATCCTGGCAACCCTTCATCTCCCTAGCAACGCCCCCGCCGCCCACGGTGGCCCCGCCTTTCTACCCTGGCACCGTGAATTTCTTCTGAGGTTGGTATCACATGTATATACTAGTTACGTTTATTATACTATAATTAATGATATACAGGTAATGTATTATGTAGTAAACTTAAAACGAGTATTTTCACAGAACCATGCGCTCTCTCTCTCTCTCCCTTCTCTCTCTCTCTCTCTCTCTCTCTCTCTCTCTCTCTCTCTCTCTGCGGGCGTTTTGAATTCAACAGAAAAAAATGTTTCTAGCTAGAATGGTTTACAATAGTGAAGTAACTTGAAAATCGGCATCATGCTGAAGTTGCGATGCATATATCGGCGATATCTAATACTTATAAAAGGAATTTGGCTCACGTTTGTTCACAATGTTCTCTAAAACCGCGTTGTGTACAATACTGTGCCATACATCATTTTAAAGGTTATTATCCCCGCAGTGACATAGGCGATATAAAATAAATAATTTAAATGTTCATATAATTTTCAGTGATTTTTCCGTTTTTACGGACTTACACGGAGGTTAGACCGAGGACAGCCGAACTGCCTTCAGCAATGACCGGGATGCGTGCATTGTGGTCAGTGGTCACTCAACCTCAAACACTATTAAGAACTATTGTTCATATGAATAAAGCTTTCTTTCAGTGTGGGATTTGAGCATGTCTTGCCTTACATTTGAACGAGGCTCTCACCCACGTGCCACGTGCCACATTTCTCGCTCAATGAAATGGAGATAATGGATTAATGACAAAACCTAATTCAAGGTCCAATTTCAGGAACAGGGGTGGGTTGGGGTTGGGTTGGATGGAGTGGTTGCGGGGGTTTCAGGCATCAAAATTTGTCTGATTCGATGAAAAAAAAATTGCGGTTGGTGAAAATGGGATTCGGACCCTTTGCATGGAGTTGTAGGATTTTTCCCACAGATAACAGAAACCAACACAGAAATTAAGTTTTAAATTACCAAAATTACCGACAGATCTGTCCATAACATTATACTGCCAGTCCGATAGTTACACGTACGTGATAAACAGGGAGCTAGAAATTACGCGGCAGGCTACTGAACTTCGCCTTATGTCGATTATCCTTTGGCCCCTTAACACGTCTAAATGACTAAACCTAGTGCTGACCAGAGTGGCCCACGTCTGCATCATTCATGTGCAAGCAGAAGAATGAGGAGACCTGAACATTCTTGGATAGCTGAAGTGGAATAATACTTTACAATAGGGGTGGCCTATTAATGGACCAGTTCAAATACTAATAGCTGACGGGTAGTAGGCCTAATGTCTTACAGTGTCCCGTTGGGTCCGCTTCTGCTACTTACGAGGTATGCATATTTCTGTTTATTTCTTCAGGAACAGTTTCCCAGCTTGCAACTTACATTTAATAAATCTTTCATTTGTTCCTCACATCAACCTAATCTTTATACGTCCAAGGACAGAATCCAGTCAAATATCATCGAAAACCTGAATGCTCTCGCGGCTCATTCCGGTTCACAATGTAAACATCATCACTGGCCAAGTCCTCAAGGTAAGCATACCGGGGAATGAATTTCTTGCCACAAGCACAGCGCCACAAAATAAATGTAAAAATATTTATACAAATCTTGTTGAGACAGTTTCCAACTGAAAACCTATATTTTCTGTTAACTTTTAGAATAAAAAATGAGCCAACATTCCACATCTCAGTTAATATTATCCCCCAACCCCGGTAATAAGCCCGGTATACCGAGTTTATCAGCTTGTTATGAGATAAGACACGTGTTACTCGTGTTTGTTCATTACACGTCATTCAGAGAGTACACGTATACGTGAAAAGGTTATTTATATTTGTTCCTGCTGTCACAATTCACTTTTTTTCAGGTTATATTGGATAAATAGGCCTAGCCGCCTAAGCCTATATATACAACAGCTGTTGAGCGTGACTTCTCTGATGTGATGTAATATTTTATGATGTCGCGTAGCAGAAATATAAAATGGCAGAGGTTTATAAATTATAAATCGTGATTTTCAGTGATTTTCAATAGAAAATCGTCACAGAAATGTTACTGTACGTATGTTCATTCTCTGACTCTTTTAGGACTAGACCATATTAAAATAATCGCATTTGACTGAAAGTTCTTTCAATTTCCAATAACGATAAACATATATAACTTTGTTTTAGGTTTGAGCGGGCCTTGCGCAACATTGATTGCCGAATATCTTTGCCCTACTGGGCTCACGTGCTGGATGCAGAGCTTCCCTCTCCGGAACACAGCGTCACGTGGTCCAATCATTTCTTTGGTGGGCGTCACGGAAACGTCACTTCCGGTCCTTTTGCGAACTGGAAAGTTCGCGTTGGACTTGAAGCTCTGGTAAATATCACCGGACAAAGCTTGCAAGGTAGTTATATTCCAGATACAATCATACGATATGGCTCCACAGACTATAATGTGCGCATGTGCAACTTTGAATGCGTGCAAATTTTGATGCGACAGAACTTTCTCCGGGATATTTCCCTCAATGCTGCAACGGAGATAGCGGTAGAAGCCAGTCTACACAACATTGTACACCAGTGGGTCGGAGGGATGATGTCAGAAATAGAAACAGCAGCAAACGACCCAGTATTCTTTTTACATCATGCTTTCATGGACTGCTTGTGGGAGTTCTTCCGCCAGAAGCAGAAATCCAATGGTATTGACGTCATTTCCGACTATCCAACAGACAGTGCTGCCATTGGAAACAACTCTAGGCATCGGCCTCTTTATACCATGCGGCCATTTTCGGGAAAATTAAATATTGATGGTTTAACGGACAAATACACGGACTCATATTACAGTTGTACTGCCATCCCAGGATGCGGTCCGGGTGAACTCACCTGTAACTCAAAATACATGTTTTGTGATACAATGAGCGGATTGTGCCTTCCGAAGATAACAGAGGGCGGTAACTGTACAGGTTTCATGGGACGCGATGTCTGTTTCCAATCCACATGCGTGTCGGAGGACGAGCCTTGGACAACACGATGTGTAAAAATATAGCTCAAAGGCCTACATACATGATACATTTACCAGAGGGCTGTCGTGAAGGGGATGAACATTTAAAAATAAGTACCATGCTAATTTGTCTTGAAATATTCATAGTTTATTGGAATATTTTAAACCAACCAGTGAAGGAAGTATGAAGAAAGTAATCTATTCAACCCGTTTTCCAGGTTTTATTTCTCTAAAATGCTCGTTCGTGTATTCAGTAACATTTTGTATTACGATTGTATGGCCCTATAACTAGACTTGTATAGTATATAGCTAGTTTCATCAGCAGGAGAACGGCAGCAAATATGCATAGTAGCTGTGTTTAAAGGTTCCATACCTACATGTAAATGAAATAACCATTTATGCTGTGTTAAAGTGTGCTCAATATATTTGAATGCATTTGAACAAGTACTTTACTTTCATGGGACTCCGTGGTTACGACTAATTATCAGTCAATTTGGAACCGATGTTGTTAACAGTTTCACAATTTGATTCTTTCCAGGTTCATTGTCAATATGCATAGATTTTACATCTGCGTGAACGATAACAGGTCCGGATCCCAGTTTTTTATTTCTTTTTTTTTGGGGGGGGGGGGGCAGAACATGTATTTTTGTATACATCATTTATTACCAGATAGTTTTAGCAATCTAGAAAGAACCAGACGCCATACCTGGCTTATCAGCATCAAACTGAAGACTTTAGTGATATAAAATTTAGAACAGTCTACATTTATGGATTGACAGGTGTAGGGAATCGAATGTGCATGGAATTTTTTTAATCATGCAAAATTAAATCCAATACTTTTTCATTTCTCTGTGATGATCAACCATTATTCCGTAGGATAATGGAATGATTAGTTAAAAATTTACATGCAGTAATTTTAAACTTGAGGAAGGGCTAGACATGCATTTGGCCTTTTGCTCCTTTCCATCCACTCTGAAAGAAACAGGCTGATTTGAGCTTTGCCATTTGGGAATTCCCCCTGCTTAAGACGCCTTTTCAGTTGGGGGTCCCCGCCCTCCAAGGTTCCTCAAGACAAGTTAACCAGATGAAAAACACGTTCTATTTTATTCTAATTTCACTGTTGGTATTCTGGAGTATAAGTATGATACCGATCGTTGTCAATCTCCAACTCTGCTGTTTGTGCACCATGGACCGGCACATTATACGCCACCTTCTCTGTCTTTTTGGTAAAGTGGAGAAGCATCTCAGAATCGTTTGTCGTGCAGACAGCATTCCCTTTATCCCATCCATGACCTTAAGAAGAACAATCAGCCGTTGTCCACGTGCATTGAAAATGACCACAAGATTTACACTGTTGCAATTATTAAAGACGTGCACGGAAACGCGGGCATTTCTACTTGCATGAAAAAGGAACCTAACTGTAGGAATCAAATCCTGGATTTCTAAGTGCCTAGAGTTTTAGTAAGATGTTTTAAACTGAGGCCTGGGCAGGGTGAAACGCAGTTGGATAGGTATTGACCTTGGCATTTGAACTTGTGACCTCAAATCTCAAGGAATCTTCCTATATCGGACTGTAATCCATATGACAGAGATAAATCGTTTATATGTCAAATATCGCTTAACATACGTAAACAACTTTTTTTCAAAGAAGTGGATCCTCTTATCTTGACCTTTGAACCTGTGTTTTATTTTCTTTTGGACTGAATGGGGTAATGAAAGATGTAAGATTTGGAATGGAAAGGTTGACTTAAAACGTTTCGACAAGCTTCTTAAAGACATGGGCCATGTGACCTTGAATTTGACCTTGTGACCTGAAAATCAATGGGCTTGTTCCTCTGTTGCAAAAATGTTTGACGCTGGTCTAGGCCTCGAGCCTTACGGACTTGGTGACTTTGGCCGAGGCCGGTTCGAGGTCGCGAAAGATTGACTAATTTTCTATACTCTGCTTTCATTTGTTCACAATTTTTTTGGAAATTATTTTTTTGACAGTTAACCATGAATGTTAATTGAACAGTGGACATTCATTTTAAGGGTAAATGGCGTCCTGGGTTGGTTGACGGATTGATTGATCAGTTAAAAATGATTAAATGGTTGATTAAATGGTTTCCTAAATGATTGATAAAAAAGAAGGAAGGTAGGTAGGAAGGAGGGGAGGAAGGAAGGAGGAAAGGATTGGAAGGAAGAAAGGACTGGAACGTAAGGTCACCAATGTGTCAAATAATACCATAATTTAAACGTTGGGTCCTAAGGTTACATTGACTCTGACTTGGATGTTTAAGACTGGGTCTTGGTCTTGGCCTGGGTAGGTATATTGTAATTACTTACTTTGACTACAGCCTTGTACCATTGTCTGGAGAGGCCTGATTATAGATCTCATCAGCGAACTGTTATCTAAAATCTTTTATAAGTCCATTCAGGGTCATTGGAGTTAAAGAGGCAGAATAGGACCCGATCAACGTAACAAGTTGGTGAGAAATTAATTAAATAAACACGGGTCAGGAGGCACAAATAGTCCCCCGCACCAGGTACAACTCAAATGTTTAGTATTTTCTGTGACTTGCTTTCCATTGTGATTGGCCTGAATAGGATAATTGACCTGACGGCGAGTGCGTGATCGACAGCTCTATTAGCCAATCAGCGAACGTTATTGCCGGACTGAAAACGAGGCCATGTAAACACACGTGGAGGTCGGACATCAGGTCGGACATTCCTGACACGTGTGTAAACTTTCAACTATAAATGCTCGATGGACCTCTCATAATAAATATGTTTTATTTTAATACGGTCGAGGCATATGTTGATAAATTTTATAAAATTTACCCCAGGTATCATTCAAAGTAACAGCAATCTGTTTTCTTCCTTCTCTTCGTAATAAAATCACAAGACGAGGAGAAACGCAGGGATGGGACAAGGCAGGCCCGATTTGGCCCTGTCATATATTGAGTCCATAATGACACATGAAATTTTCAGTTAGTCAAAAGACGCAGTCTATATGATCCTATATACCATCTATTGGTAAACACTGGCCTGTAACCAGTGCTAAAATGTGTTACATTTTCCAAACACAAGCGCTTCACTCTTTAAAGTTTACGGGTATAAACAAAATGTATCAATCTTGGCCCTGTCGAATCAGAGCGTCTCTCACTCCCATGTGTTCATGTGCATGCGATGATATGCAGTATTCATGTGTTCGTATGCATGCGACGATATGCTATCTCCTGTTACCAAAAATATATTTGATATATCTCTGGTAAAAGGTCAGTAACTTTTATTGACGAGGATACAAGTTTAATTGTATAGCCCTCTGCTTTATATTGTAACCATGTCGACAATTTACATAACAGTGTGCATTTATTGGCACTCAAGGATGCAAGACGGCTATTACTGCCTTACTGATTACTGGTGTTATTACTGCCTTACTGATTACTGGTGTTAGAACTTAACAACAGTGACTCACAGACCTGTTGGTGTGATAAAAGCGCGAACTCAGATTTTGGTGATCGACCTAGATCTTCTGATTGTTCAATTGACAAAAAAAATACAAAAAATACAAGAAACTACCGAAAGACAAAGGTACAATCTTGAATCATTGAGCTATTCTTTAATAAAATTAATAATATGTGTAACTGTCGGCTATATATCAAAGGTATAATGTTTATATTTTTCACAAAAATTTGGTCTGTTCATTTGTCTGTTATTTACAAAACTTAATATATTTAGTGATCACATAGCTTGTTGATTTTTTATTATATAAAACAATAATAATATTGCATTCTATGGCCTCATATGTATCCTGCTGGGGGGGCAGGGGGGTTTAAGAAAGAGAAGGGGAAAATGCTATTTTTTTAGCTAGTAGTAAAAAAAAAAAAGAGATAAAAAATTCATATCTGTTATTATAATCCATTTGGAATCAGACATTATGACAGCCATGAGTCATAATTAGAAAATAATCCTTAAGATGTTCCTGTTCAACAATAAACAAGATACAATTTTTCACTGACAATATGTGTTAACACCTATTATGTACATTTCATTGAAATTGAGTGAGAAATTGTTAAAAATTAATTCACAGTTCATTTACGCTATAATGATGCATTACACCAGAATATAAAACAAATACTTGTAAGTTATAATAACTAAGTGAAACGGTGTTTACTTTCAATGACTGAATTGTAAAGAAATGAAATAAATACACCATTAAACATTAATGGTTATTATCTTCATGAAGATAATATTTTGATGTGTCACAGTGTCTTTTATACTAAACAAATACCAGAGGTATGTCACAAATGGAGCATCACTTCTCCTTGACATATACACAATATATTTATATTATTACATGCATGAGTCACTGACTCTGAGTGTTTAAAGGAAGATTCTAAAAATTATTGCCACAGGTTGCCTTAACTGACAGAACAGCAGATTTTCTATAATAATGCACATGTATAAAATAAAACAGTTAAATTGCACACACACACCCTCACACATTAACACAAAAGTTTATATAAAGGCAGATCCAGAGGGCGTGGGGGAGGGGTTGAGCCCAACAACCTTTCTTCAGAATTTTAAACTATTTTTCTGGCCTGCATGGACCCGTCACATTCTGGAGCAGGGGACCTTTTTATAGGTTTCTTATTAGTCTTCCTGGGTTGGACCCTCCCCTTTACAAACCCTTGATTCGCCCCTGATATATATATATATATATATATATATATATATATATATATATATATATGTATGCACTTGTCCCACCACATCTTTTAAAACAATACAAAAGACTTAAGGACCTTCATAAATAATATCTTTATCATACATGCATTTAAATTTCTTCTTGTACACACATCTTTCTTCCTGTGTATAAACAGGAGGCTTCCTATTAAAAACATCAATATACATGCAATATTTTATAATAATTTCAATTTCAGTTTTATTTCATAATTTTCTCAGAATATTAAATTTTATATAAAAAACACGTTGTGATGTTCACACACCATCTGTGATTTGACTTGCCCTTCAATAATTTATTGTTTGAATACTGGTATTGACACTTGTTCGATTATTATTATTTATTTTAATTAGATGACCAATTATAACTAACTTTCAAATTGACTTGACGGCGTGGACGAGTTAGCTCCGCCCACCTTGGATACGGTTGCTAGGTAGGACATTAAACCAAAAAAGCGTGCTTCTTATACACGTGGAACCGGCACTTCAGCCGTATATCGCACCAGGCTTCAAACAGTATTAATTTTACCAAGAAAGCACCCTTAGGTTAAAAGTGTACATATGTAGGCTACAGAGATGTTTTAAATATAAAATTGAGAAGTTTGATGAATTTACGCCCGTTTCTGCTCGATACGGCTGGTGTCAGAGAACGAATCAGCTGACCCCTCTCATCAACCTTGACACCTCAGCGATTGGTTAAAATTTACAACTTGTTCAAGTCTAGCAGAACAAATTTGAAAAACAACAAAGTAACAGTTATTAAAATATTTGTCTATGACATAGGGTGCAGTTTCATCAAAAAATTAAAGATGACAACGTAAAAAGTGTTGCTTCCATACAAGTTAAAGCGACATATATGCTGTCATTGGATATGGGGGGGGGGGGGGGGGCAACTCATTTTTTATAAACATTAAATGAAGCCTCGCTTAAATATGTATTGCTCAAGCAGAGATTTTATAACCTTTGAAAGTTAGTTATAATTGGTCATCTAATTAAAATAAATAATAATAATCGAACAAGTGTCAATACCAGTATTCAAACAATAAATTATTGAAGGGCAAGTAAAATCACAGATGGTGTGTGAACATCACAACGTGTTTTTTTATATAAAATTTAATATTCTGAGAAAATTATGAAATAAAACTGAAATTGAAATTATTATAAAATATTGCATGTATATTGATGTTTTTAATAGGAAGCCTCCTGTTTATACACAGGAAGAAAGATGTGTGTACAAGAAGAAATTTAAATGCATGTATGATAAAGATATTATTTATGAAGGTCCTTAAGTCTTTTGTATTGTTTTAAAAGATGTGGTGGGACAAGTGCATATATATATATATATATATATATATATATATATATATATATATATATATATATCAGGGGCGAATCAAGGGTTTGAAAAGGGGAGGGTCCAACCCAGGAAGACTAATAAGAAACCTATAAAAAGGTCCCCTGCTCCAGAATGTGACGGGTCCATGCAGGCCAGAAAAATAGTTTAAAATTCTGAAGAAAGGTTGTTGGGCTCAACCCCTCCCCCACGCCCTCTGGATCTGCCTTATATAAACTTTTGTGTTAATGTGTGAGGGTGTGTGTGTGCAATTTAACTGTTTTATTTTATACATGTGCATTATTATAGAAAATCTGCTGTTCTGTCAGTTAAGGCAACCTGTGGCAATAATTTTTAGAATCTTCCTTTAAACACTCAGAGTCAGTGACTCATGCATGTAATAATATAAATATATTGTGTATATGTCAAGGAGAAGTGATGCTCCATTTGTGACATACCTCTGGTATTTGTTTAGTATAAAAGACACTGTGACACATCAAAATATTATCTTCATGAAGATAATAACCATTAATGTTTAATGGTGTATTTATTTCATTCTTTACAATTCAGTCATTGAAAGTAAACACCGTTTCACTTAGTTATTATAACTTACAAGTATTTGTTTTATATTCTGGTGTAATGCATCATTATAGCGTAAATGAACTGTGAATTAATTTTTAACAATTTCTCACTCAATTTCAATGAAATGTACATAATAGGTGTTAACACATATTGTCAGTGAAAAATTGTATCTTGTTTATTGTTGAACAGGAACATCTTAAGGATTATTTTCTAATTATGACTCATGGCTGTCATAATGTCTGATTCCAAATGGATTATAATAACAGATATGAATTTTTTATCTCTTTTTTTTTTTTACTTCTAGCTAAAAAAATAGCATTTTCCCCTTCTCTCTCTTAAACCCCCCTGCCCCCCCCCCCCCCCAGCAGGATACATATGAGGCCATAGAATGCAATATTATTATTGTTTTATATAATAAAAAAATCAACAAGCTATGTGATCACTAAATATATTAAGTTTTGTAAATAACAGACAAATGAACAGACCAAATTTTTGTGAAAAATATAAACATTATACCTTTGATATATAGCCGACAGTTACACATATTATTAATTTTATTAAAGAACAGCTCAATGATTCAAGATTGTACCTTTGTCTTTCGGTAGTTTCTTGTATTTTTTGTATTTTTTTTTGTCAATTGAACAATCAGAAGATCTAGGTCGATCACCAAAATCTGAGTTCGCGCTTTTATCACACCAACAGGTCTGTGAGTTGTTAAGTTCTAACACCAGTAATCAGTAAGGCAGTAATAGCCGTCTTGCATCTTTGAGTGCCAATAAATGCACACTGTTATGTAAATTGTCGACATGGTTACAATATAAAGCAGAGGGCTATACAATTAAACTTGTATCCTCGTCAATAAAAGTTACTGACCTTTTACCAGAGATATATCAAATATATTTTTGGTAACAGGAGATAGCATATCGTCGCATGCATACGAACACATGAATACTGCATATCATCGCATGCACATGAACACATGGGAGTGAGAGACGCTCTGATTCGACAGGGCCAAGATTGATACATTTTGTTTATACCCGTAAACTTTAAAGAGTGAAGCGCTTGTGTTTGGAAAATGTAACACTTTTTAGCACTGGTTACAGGCCAGTGTTTACCAATAGATGGTATATAGGATCATATAGACTGCGTCTTTTGACTAACTGAAAATTTCATGTGTCATTATGGACTCAATATATGACAGGGCCAAATCGGGCCTGCCTTGTCCCATCCCTGCGTTTCTCCTCGTCTTGTGATTTTATTACGAAGAGAAGGAAGAAAACAGATTGCTGTTACTTTGAATGATACCTGGGGTAAATTTTATAAAATTTATCAACATATGCCTCGACCGTATTAAAATAAAACATATTTATTATGAGAGGTCCATCGAGCATTTATAGTTGAAAGTTTACACACGTGTCAGGAATGTCCGACCTGATGTCCGACCTCCACGTGTGTTTACATGGCCTCGTTTTCAGTCCGGCAATAACGTTCGCTGATTGGCTAATAGAGCTGTCGATCACGCACTCGCCGTCAGGTCAAATTGACTTGACGGCGTGGACGAGTTAGCTCCGCCCACCTTGGATACGGTTGCTAGGTAGGACATTAAACCGAAAAAGCGTGCTTCTTATACACGTGGAACCGGCACTTCAGCCGTATATCGCACCAGGCTTCAAACAGTATTAATTTTACCAAGAAAACACCCTAAGGTTAAAAGTGTACATATGTAGGCTACAGAGATGTTTTAAATATAAAATTGAGAAGTTTGATGAATTTGCGCCCGTTTCTGCTCGATACGGCTGGTGTCAGAGAACGAATCAGCTGACCCATCTCATCAGCCTTGACACCTCAGCGGTTGGTTAAAATTTACAACTCGTTCAAGTCTAGCAGAAAAAATTTGAAAAACAACAAAGTAACAGTTATTAAAATATTTGTCTATGACATAGGGTGCAGTTTCATCAAAAAATTAAAGATGACAACGTAAAAAGTGTTGCTTCCATACAAGTTAAAGTGACATATATGCTGTCATTAGATATAAGGGGGGGGGGGGGGGGGGGGACAACTCATTTTTTATAAACATTAAAGGAAGCCTTGCTTAATATGTATTGCTCAAGCAGAGATTTTATAACCTTTGAAAGTTAGTTTATAGGTCATCTAATTAAAATTAATAATAAAAATCCAACAAGTGTCAATACCAGTATTTAAACAATAAATTATTGAAGGGCAAGTAAAATCACAGATCACAGATGGTGTGTGAACATCACGTGTTTTTTTTTGTATAAAATTTAATATTCTGAGAAAATTATGAAATAAAACTGAAGTTGAAATTATTATAAAATATTGCATGTATATTGATGTTTTTAATAGGAAGCCTCCTGTTTATACACAGGAAGAAAGATGTGTGTACAAGAAGAAATTTAAATGAATGTATGACTATGATATTAGATATTATTTATGAAGGTCCTTAAGTCTTTTGTATTGTTTTAAAAGATGTGGTGGGACAAGAGCATATATATATATAAATATATATATATATATATATATATATATATATATATATATATATATATATATATATATATATCAGGGGCGATCCCGGGCGAATCAAGGGTTTGTAAAGGGGTGGGGCCAACCCAGGAAGACTAATAAGAAACCTAACCTGGACCTTGTGTTTATGTGTGAGGGTGTGTGTGTGCAAAATAACTGTTTTATTTTATACAGGTGCATATTATAGAAAATCTGCTGTTCTGTCAGTAAAGGCAACCTGTGGCAATAATTTTTAGAATCTTCCTTTAAACACTCAGAGTCAGTGACTCATGCATGTAATAATATAAATATATTGTATATAAATATATTGTATATATATTGTCAAGGAGAACTGAAGTGATGCTCCATTTGTGACATACCTGTGGTATTTGTTTAGTATAAAAGACACTGTGACACATCAAAATATTATCTTAATAAAGATAATAACCATTAATGTTTAATGGTGTATTTATTTCATTTCTTTATAATTCAGTCATTGAAAGTAAACACCGTTTCACTTCGTTATTACAACTTGCAAGTATTTGTTATATATTCTGGTGTAATGCATCATTATAGCCTAAATGAACTGTGAATTAATTTTTAACGATTTCTCACTCAATTTCAATGAAATGTACATAATAGGTGTTAACACATATTGTCAGTGAAAAATTTTATCTTGTTTATTGTTGAACAGGAACATCTTAAGGATTATTTTCTAATTATGACTCATGGCTTTCATAATGTCTGATTCCAAGTGGATTATAATAACAAATATGAATTTTTTATCTCTTTTTGTTTACTACTAGCTAAAAAATAGCATTTTCCCTTCTCTTTCTTAAACCTCCCTGCCCCCCCCCCCCCCCCCCCCCCCAGGATACATATGCGACCATAGAATGCAATATTATTATTGTTTTATATAATAAAAAATCAACAAGCTATGAGATCACTTAATATATTAAGTTTTGTAAATAACGAACAAATTAACAGACCAAATTTGTGTGAAAAATATAAACATTTTACCTTTAATTGAGCCGACAGGTACACATATTAATTTTATTAAAGAACAGCTCAATGATTCAAGATTGTACCTTTGTCTTTCGGTAGTTTCCTTACGATTTTTTGTATTTTTTTTTTTTTTTTTTTTTTTGTCAATTGAACAATCAGAAGATCTAGGTCGATCACCAAAATCTGAGTTCGCGCTTTTATCACACCAACAGGTCTGTGAGTTGTTAAGTTCTAACACCAGTAATCAGTAAGGCAGGAATAGCCGTCTTGCATCTTTGAGTGCCAATAAATGCACACTGTTATGTAAATTGTCGACATGGTTACAATATAAAGCAGAGGGCTATACAATTAAACTTGTATCCTCGTCAATAAAAGTTACTGACCTTTTACCAGAGATATATGAAATATATTTTTGGTAACAGGAGATAGCATATCGTCGCATGCATATATGAACACATGAATACTGCATATCATCCCATGCACATGAACAAATGGGAGTGGGAGACGCTCTGATTCGACAGGGCCAAGATTGATACATTTTGTTTATACCCATCAACTTTAAAGAGTGAAGCGCTGGTGTGGGGAAAATGTAACACTTTTTAGCACTGGTTACAGGCCAGTGTTTACCAATAGATGGTATATAGGATCATATAGACTGCGTCTTTTGACTAACTGAAAATTTCATGTGTCATTGTGGACTCAATATATGACAGGGCCAAATCGGGCCTGCCTTGTCCCATCCCTGCGTTTCTCCTCGTCTTGTGATTTTATTACGAAGAGAAGGAAGAAAACAGATTGCTGTTACTTTGAATGATACCTGGGGTAACTTTTATAAAAATTATCAACATATGCCTCGACCGTATTAAAAATAAAACATATTTATTATGAGAGGTCCATCGAGCATTTTTAGTTGAAAGTTTACACACGTGTCAGGAATGTCCGACCTGATGTCCGACCTCCACGTGTGTTTACATGGCCTCGTTTTCAGTCCTGCAATAACGTTCGCTGATTGGCTAATAGAGCTGTCGATCACGCACTCGCCGTCAGGTCAATTCAGGATCCAAAGGTCTCTTGTGTAATGGATGCAACTAAACAAGAAGAGCAGGCACACAAAACGGTTATCAGTGGCGTCACCTGTATTATGTATGTAATAAATCTATCCATGATCAATGGTTGTGCAAAATTTCAGGCCAATAGCTTTAGCCATTCCTGCGATATGTGTGATATTTACCTATAATAGAAGCGTATTTGCATGGCCATTACGGAAAAACATTTACAGATGGCGCTACCAGAGTTCAATAAATGATAAAGCTGTCCAAGAGCTCTCCACAAAAATAAAAATGAAGCAAATCTGTTGAATGACTCCTGAGATATGGGTGATTTTTTGGTAGCAGCAAAACAATTACCAGTGGCACCACCTGTCTTATGTATGCAATAACTCTATCCATGATCTATGAGTGTGCAAAATTTCAGGTCATTAGTTTGCAGCATTCCTTAGATATGTGTGATAATTACATTAAATATACGCATAAAAGGCCATAATGGAAAAATGATTATAGGTGGCGCTACCAGAGTTCAGTACATTATCAAATTTCCAAAAGCTTCAACAGAAATAAACATGGAGCAAATATGTTGAACCAATCCTCAAATAAGGGTAATTATATACAAAAATGGACAAAAATGTAAACATAAACAAAAACATATTCAAGGTCAAGGTAACTCTCCAAGTAAAGATCCTGATCCGATTTTAAATATACTTGGTCCTCTGGCTCATATTTATGCACTTGAAAAATCAAAAAATAAAAATCAATGAAACTCTTTTTGTGCTATCTCGCTCACACGATTTGTCTGTGGCGACACGACCGTATCAAAACCATTAGTATCCCTGACTTCTCAGTCTGGGGATACAATAAGCCCTTCGCAAGCATGTTATTTCTGTTTCAATGCATATTTAAGTAACATGAATTTTATTTCTTTTGTTCCGGGATAGATGTGACCAAGGTATATGAATGATATAGTTGACATTTACAGACTACTTAAAGAATAACCGGATCACCAAAAAATCACATGATGATTGTGTCCGCCCAATATGGAAATAATCGTAGCAGCTCACAAAAAAAAAGATAGAAAATTTTGCACACAAAAAAAAAAAATGAATCATGAAAATAAAGAATTTTGCTGATCAGCAAAATTTTAAAGACATTAAACTATCATTTAAAAAGATCCCTGTTCCATTTATTATTCATTAAATCCCCCTTGCTCTAAGGAATCTGTGTATATGATTTGGAGGCTTTAGCTTTCTCATTTACTGAATTTTTCCAAATTTAAAAGGAAAAAAACACCTAGGGTCGGGGAAAAAAAGTAGGTCTAACATAGGTGGTACAATGACATGCTCGTCATGTGATTATTAAATATGTAAAATTGGGCCAAGAATACAACAAAGGTTTTAGAGCTATCATGTAATAAACGGGTTGGGACTTAACAGACGAAGACCATTTTAGTAGTCTTCCCTCCAACGGCGGGGAAGTAATAATTCTATTCAAGACAGTATTCATTGAGTGCAAAAAGTCGTTAAACAGAGGTGGCACTACCTGCAGGTTATACTAACATGCCAGTCATGTGCTAAGTAAGTCTATCAAATGTGTAGAGGAAAGCTGCAAGAGTCTGAGAGATATGTGGTAAAAGAATAGGGCGGATCGGACGGACGCCGACCATTTTAGTAAAGTCCTACGCTTTTTTTTAATTCTCTGCTAGATATGCTTTTTATCAATAATCACCGGAATACCTTATTCATTCAGTATATGATATTTTTTCAATATATGGAAATGCCTATACCCCCCCCCCCCAAAAAAAAGTTGTTGATACAGACAAAAACGAGAAATTTATCCAAACTCAGTGACCTTCTGCACCGGAATAAATTCGAACTTGAATAAATCGACTTTATGCGTGGGCGAGCGGGTTAAGGGATGGTAATGATACTGTAGATGGTGTTTCATCTTTCTTGAACATAATAACAGGTGTCTTTAAATTTCTGGGCCCTTTCTGGTAAAATTTACTCAAACAAAAAGCTTCTAAACGGTTATCATGGACCCCGAGAAGAAGCCTTAAGATACTTGTAAAGGAAAGCAAATGCTGAAAAAAGATTATCATATTAGTTTTGTAAAATTAGGTGGAATACTCATGGGTGAATAATGGTGATTGTAAGAAAAACTTTGCCGGCGCTACAGAAATATTGTGGCCCTAACCCACTGAATCACTAGCTTTTGATCCATTGAAGAGCTCTGATAGCCCGGATGCTTGTTAAATTGTAAAATGTTACCGTGATTCCAATACATGGAGTCTTGAAAAAGAAACCCTCGAGTTATCACTATAAAAGTGTCCTTATATATTATTGGCTTTAGCAAGACTCACTAAGATTCGAACTACCCCTATGGAATTCATGTTCATGCCATCTATATCTATATGAAATAATAATCATTTGAACCATGTTTGTTTTTTTTACGGTTCTCTTTATCATAAAACATATATGAATTGCCCCACGTACAAACATTTGCTTCGTTTCATATGCCTCTCTCGAAGAGTAACAAAATATGTTTCGCAATTACCACATTTTTTAAATTATTATTCCTATTTTTTTTTGCAAAATATGCAATATCTAAATAAATTCCCATCCCTTCAGTTTGAGTTTTCAATTCTTAATTTCTTAGGAATTAAAAGGTATTGTATTAATATTTGGTGCATTATCACTTGATCTTAATCTCTAACTATTACCATATTTAGGCAATATTCCAAGGTCTGATTGTCACAGTCAAATGTGAAATCATTTTCGGGTCATATATCCTATAACTGAGGGGGAAAGATTGACCAGGGGCAGGATGGGTTACCGGCATAATGTGTGTTAAGTACAGACCAGTAGTGACCTCTATCGGAAAACGCGTTGATTGGGCATATAATAAAACCCGGAAAATCTCGGAAATTCTCGGAAAACTCGGAAATTAATAAAACTCGGAAAAATGGCCGGAAAAGCATAAAAACACATGTAAAAGAGTAATTCAAATGATTAATATAACATAGAATAATTCAGTGTGCTTATACAGTTTATTTTTTTTATTTCTTAAAAGGAATAAAACTACTTTTAACCGACCCTTTTCGTGTTAATCACCCTGTAAAATTCCTGCGTCCGCCATCTTGGAGTCATGGTATGTCGGAAAAAAGTTGTCCCCTCGGAAATAAAGTAAATGTTTCTTTAACACTTTGTTAAACAATCACATTATGAAATAAAGCATAACTATTTCAAATAAATCGAAATTAATACTTTTTTGGCATCCAAATCTATTTAATTTTTACCAATCAAACTTTTAGAACTTGCTAGAGCTTCTTGCTCCAGGGATCATTCCCTGATATAATTTTCCTGCGTAAGTCACAGACAGAACATCGTCAGTTTCAGCTTCGTTAGAAAACATGGACAAATTAAAACGTGAATCATCGACAAATATACTGTTTATTTAGTAAACAATTCATTTTACCATGATAACCCACAGATTTACACCATATATGTATTTTCAACATTTACTGAAATCATTTACTGAAAAAATATAAATTTTGTTTTAAAGAGTAACAATTTATGACATGAAGCATATCTTATATATATATATATATATATATATATATATATATATATATATATATATATATATATATATATATATATATATTTATTTATTTATTTACATATATTCCTAAACAATGCTCACTGTGCATACAATTCTGAAAAATATATGTATTTGTAATGATTTTTTTTAATGTTATAAGAAATATTATGTTTTAAGGAATTCCATATTGTAACTACACTGTAGATGTGGAAATGTTTCAATTGAATCCTTGAGAACAATAATAACATTTATCATTGTATAGTTTAAACACTAATGTGCCAAGTGACTTTTGTGAATCTTTTCATGTGCATAATATCTCATATTGAAAATGATTCACAGATACCTATATCATGTATATATCAACAACTCCATTATAATATGTTGTACTTGTATATATCTTTTATTAACATGAATTGTTTACTAAATAAACAGTATATTTGTCGATGATTTACTTTTTTTATTTTTCCATGTTTTCTAATGAAGCTAAAACCTAACGGTGTTTTATCTGTGACTTGTACAGAAAATTATATCAGGGAATGATCCCCACAGCAAGGGGTCCTCGCCAGTTCTAAAAGTTAGATTGGTGTAAATTAAATAGGTTTGATTGCCAAAAGAAGTATAAATTGGGTTTATTTAAAAAATATGTACGATTTTTTCCATAATGTGGCAGTTTAACAAAGTGTTAACATAAATATACTTTATTTCCAAGGGGACAACTTTTTTTCCGACATACCATGACTCCAAGATGGCGGACGCAGGAAATTTACAGTGTGATCAACACTAAATAGGGTCGGTTAAAGTAGTTTTATTCATTTTAAGCAAATAAAAAACAGCTGTATGGTCGCACTGAATCTTTCTCTGTTAAATGAATCATTTGAATTATTCTTCCTCGTGTGTTTATCTTCTTTTCCGGCCATTTTTCCGAGTTTTATTAATTTCCGAGTTTTTCCGGGTTTTATTATATGCCCGTTGATTGGTCTCTTTTTGGCACACCACGGTAGTACCATTTGTCAGCATGGCGACCGAAGAAGGTTCAGCGAGTAATTCCGGGATTCCCGCAGCGTTCTTCGTGGTTAGTTTAGTTCAATTTACTATATATTTTCAGTAAATCGTGTTGTTTCCTCGCCAACGACATATAGTAAACGTTGTTTTGGGGTATATAAAAACAAGTATGGACCGATCCTGAATGGGCGATAATTAGGGTAGCATGGCCCCTGACAGTTCTAGCAGACATGCCTGGCCTTGTGACAGACTGGATAGTCGGCAGCAAAATGTGATTTAAGTCAGCCTAATCCCTTGTAGGTTTTTCTTCATAAATTACATTTTAGGCACCAAGCAAATACTGCATTGTCAAGAACATGAGATTGTCATTGTTGAGGTCCCGTTTTTAGTTTACATATATCACATATCGGTGCGACTATAGAATCCTTGCCTACACATAAAACGACTGGCAGCCAAGTCTGCAGCACCTTACCTTATTCCCACACGGATATATGTTCCTATATTTGCCATTCACACATTTTATTCAGTTCCATCTGCTCAATATAAACCGCTACATATCTTGCATTTCTCAGGCGACGCTACATCAGTATACAATGTCGCCATGATGCAAGATTATCACCAGTTCGCCAAACACTCACACACCCTATTGAATGCACTCTTTTCTGAGGGGCACTTCTGGGATTTTCAACAAATTCACTACTATACAGGGCAAGTGCCGGGGGGGGGGGGGTCTCCCCCCCCCATTTCTCTTTACTTTTTTTATTCATTTTACACGTACCACCACTATGCAAAGGAAGTAAAAGGTGGGGTTTGGGGGGTCTCCCCCCAATATAACTTTACTTACTTTATCTACCTTTTTACACGTACCACTACTATGCAAGGCAAGTTGGGGTGATGGCGGGTGGGGGGTTTGGGGGGGGTCTCCCCCCAATATTCGCACAATTATTTTCATTTAATTCCATTATCTCATGCTTACATCATTTACAATTAACAATATAATTGTGTCTACATGTAACCAGTCCTTACCTCAAGTCTTCCCTTGACATCTTATATCCATTCTCCTCTTACGTCTCAGTGCTCCTAGTGCCGGTACCAAAATGTAACATATATACATGCAATCTATTTACAAATGTTCCTCCTCCTTCCCTGTCCTTAATGACAGAATTTGCAGCTCTCTTTGCCACAATTTCCATCATATAATGTTGTCACACTTTTGACAAATTCACTAAATAGGTTTTTCCCTTGGTTTTTTAAACGCCAAATGTAAACACCTAGGTAACTTTGCAGATGACACGATTTTACACCAAACCTCGGCATGCCTACACCTCTCTTTACCTTCTGCTAGTCACCCTCTATTGAATTCGTGTGGCAACCACTGACTGGATCTTTAAAGTTCTGGCTATGATTAACACTTTCATGGACATAACCATGTGCACTCAGACAATCGTACGCTTTCCAGCAGTCCGATCTGATGATAGATCCAGCTTTTATGTACTTCTTGATTAAAGGCAAAAGTGTTTCCTGCGACCTGTCGGGTACTACAAACATGAACACCTTCCTCTTGTCTGTCTGTTCACGACCCCCAAAAACCCAGTCACCTTTTACCATGTGTCCTCTATGGAACTTTCGTTTGGAAAATTTCGATTCGTCAATTTCCACAATTATTCCCTCCCCACCGATCTGTACATCGTCTGTCTGTGAGAGGATGCTGTGTTCGCAAACCTCTCGACAAAAATTACACCAGTCTACACTGGTATTACTGCTTATTTTCAATTCATTTATCATTTGAGTTTGAGTCATACCGATTGACCACATATACGTGAGTTGTATGATTTCCTCTATGGTCAAGTTGGCGAAACTAAACCAACTCCCATGCCTAATCGATAATCTAACATCATGTTTCACCGGCTGCCTTTTCTGACACCGCCACTTATAGGCGTCACTTGATGTCAACTCATCTGCACTCACAAGGGACATATCCCCACCACATTTATAGCACTTTCTCTCATTTTTAATCATTCCCACACTCATTAACCAATTGATTGTACATTCTTTTGATATCAGGATTTTTTGCATCAGGGTCTGCCAAGTTATGTCCTGTAATTCAGGGATATCCTTACGTTGATAACTGCCTTTACAGGAGTTATACTGTGTCCCAATTGTTTTTACATATTTTTTTTCACCAATAATCATACATTGTGTTTCTGCGTCTGTCACTTTAATTCTCTGTTTCACTGCGGTGTGTGTGCTTTTTCTGCTACTGGTATTACCCGATACTGTTGTGCGCCGTTCTGTTCTTACACTGCGACACCTCACGGAACCCCCAGAACTGTCACATTCTATCACCTTCACTTTCTTTCGGTTTACTGTGCTCTCCTTAACTATCTGTCTTTTTTGCCCGCACGATTGTGTATGTTGTGCTTGTTCACCGCTTTTCTCCATGATCAACTCATCTAATTTACTCCTGAAATTCTTGATCTTCGGCGACTCAAACTCACTGTCCGACGACATGATGCCTACTGTTAACGTCAACAGATTAACTACCTTGACAATCTTGACCGTTATTGATTACATCACTCAATATTACATAACCCCGGTATTGTTATTATTTTCCACTAGTGAACCAATGCACTGAACGACCTGTAACTTAAATAAAACCCCCGATCCCCGGTCAGTATCAAGCCTTCATGGCTTAGGGGTTAAACACCTGTCTGCAGAGCGGAAGGTCGCTGGATCGATTCCCACTTGGGACTTTGTATGTTTATTTATTTGCATGTTTGTGATAATACATCATTTCTCTTCCAGATTCCTGATGATGTATACATCGCTGAGTGTCAAAGTGACTTAGTCAGATAGAACAGAGATGATAGAAAGTAGAGAGGAACATGAATAAATAACAACACAGATGGTACTGAAACATATTTATTTATAATTTTTTTTATAAAACTCCCAAAAAATCTACACCCCATTTTTTACTCTATCCCCATCAAATATATCGCCCTCTTTAGCTTGAGTACTATTCCTATAGCCAAATTCATCATTTTATGCGTAGGCAAGGATTCTATAGTCGCTCCCACATATCAATTTATCAATATCATATTAATAATAATAGCAATAAAAATGCGGGGCCCAAGTATAGAATCTGGCCTACATTTGCATCTGACAAGAATGGGTCTTAACTGGCTGGAACCATTTAATAATTGCCATAAGCCATCAAAGAATATTCAATAACTTAATCTTAAGTGTAATCAGTCCTGTCCTTAATATGTGAACTTCATATACTTGCTGTTTCTTGTCACCTCAACGTCAACTAACGTATCCATCCATCACTGTTTATGTCTCGCCATGTTGTGTTTCCTTGTGCACAAATTATGCTGACGTCATACACAACAATCCAAAGGGGGTGACTTCAGCGGGGGTGTGGGGGCGGCCAGCCCCCATTTAATTTATTTCTACTGTCTTTTACCACACATTCTGCTTTTTATTTTGCTTCACATTCTCAATTACCATTTCAGAATTTTAGCGGGGGTGTGGGGGCAGCCAGCCCCCAATTGAAACACGTTATTACATGTACTATTATTAACCTTTGAGAATCCGTCAAATACGTCACACGTACCCAAAACACCGATGTTTTGGGTGTTTAGGCGGACCCATAAAAAAGTGGTTGATATTGGGATGCAAACCTTGCACGGAAGATATTGATATGGAATTTTAATTAACAATGTGTTATTTTGGGAACTTTTTAACTGGTTATTTTAAAAATGCCCTGGACTTTGTGGTAATGCTGTACTTGGCTATAAACATAACGTACAAAAAGCATGTTCCGGGACCGTTAGGCACATGCATATCTGACAGCCAGATGATCAAACAAGACCAGACATATAAACACTAAAACATTACATCACACTAGATTATACATTTATATAGATTTAGTGGTCAGAGCTTTTCTTCAGATGGATATTATTCAAGGTTCCATTCTGACCAGGTTTACACCCATAGCTTTTTTTTACTGCTCTGAAATATGTGTATAAATTATAGTATATCTCATCTGTAATAAAAATAACTGTTACAGTGTTGCTCCTAGGCATGAAAAGCAAAGGGACACCGGGCCCCTTTATGTAATTTCTGGGGGACACACCAAAATTAGGTGGGGACAATGTCTTCGAAGCAAAATATTATCTTAAAATAATCTATGTAATATGAATGTAGTATGTTTTGGACATTTAGAATGAATTATAAATATTTGTAAAGGTTGGAATCGTTACATTTTTTACATGTCATCATTTTTAAGTCGTCATAAAACTGAAAGCAATAGAATTCATGTCTCAGGATCAATAATAACGGTACATTGATGTGCAGATTGCAAACTGGTGACATACAATCATGTTCATTGCTAATTGAGGAATCGCGCAACAACTGGTGCCATTCAAAGTGGCAAATCAATATCGAAACTTAATGTTGTGAACAACTCAATACGGATAAAGGACATACACATTTAGGCCAGGGTTTATTCACTGTAGATAAATTTGATAAGAATAGGTTATTCAGAAAGTCGGCCGTGCCAGTTGCCGTGGTACCATGGCATGAGAGCCTGTTGAATTTTGCTGCCGGCGTCACCATATTACATAATTGTTTGTATGAAAGTATGAAAGGAATAATCGTCGAAATTTCGGTTCCCACAATGTGTCATTTATGCGTTGGCGGTGCCGTGCAACGATGTTTGGCCTATATACATGTCAGCCAGGAAAGTTTGCGGCCGGCGCTGCATTATTAGGCCTATAATTCTAAGGCAAGTATCAAAAGACCGGACACCACAAGTTCTTTAAAAAAATAAAACATTTGAACGATTTAAAAAACTGAATCTTTCTGTCTGTATATACCCATGTTAGCCTATACGTGGAAACGATGTCAGCTTAACCGGGAAAATATGCTGCCGGGACGGCAGCAGCTTAAACTACTTGTTCACCAGTAAAAAAACGATTAAATTTCAATATTGGTCAGAGAAAATGTAAAACAACCAACAACGAAATAGTTGGGTTCTTCCAAGTTATGACATTTTCATATCAATTAAACCACAATAGTGAAGTAATTCAGTCCGGGGAAACATCGCACTTTTGTCGAAGTATATTCCCGGGCTCGGGCTTCTTTATACATAACGGGCAACAGAGAGATCACGTTCCCATGAGGCTTGAAAATTACGAGGAAGTTCCTATTCGAATCATAGTCATATGCCTATGATTCAAATTAAACGTTCAGTCGAGAATAGAAATATGCAAATATAGAAAAAAGAGCGGCCGTTGATTGGCTTCTCTGCCGTGAAACGGTGTCACGACAGGCATAGACCGGTAGTTTGAGATTGTGGGAGACCTGAACTGAGTTGTTTTCAGCGAAATACTTGCCTGAGCAATCGTAATCACGTCATCTGAGGCATAATAATGTAATTTATATGATCAACCTGGTGTAATTCTTAACTGTATACGCTGTTGAGAACTGCTTGACATCATGAAATAAGAACATTTCGAAAATGCCGGGAAGGGGCGTTTCCAACCGTGCTTCGCGGATTATCTTATAGGGGAAATGTCGTAAAGATTGATCACATCAGCCGTGGGCGCACTTTCTAAACTTCATTTAATAAATAAATATCTATTTTTTTTCATATTAATATATAAATGATTAAAATGCACCTTAATGTGAGATTATGTAGGCTAAACAACATCCGGTCGAGCACTTGACGCTCGCTTGCTACTTTATTCCGACCACAAGAACATCGATCTCTTCAGTATATGTGCAACCCCTTCATGTGTATGGACCAACCCTGAGGCGATGCACTCTTGACATCGATGGTGTTACCATTCAATCAGTCTCACAGTATGTATATCATGTAATCCCGCATATATTGTTTTATCAAAGATTCCTACCAGAGGATTCCCGCAAATCTTTCATATAACTACGTTCGTTTAAGGGTTGCATTATTTAAACTTTTAGGGGACGCATGTGAAAATAGTGCGTCCACATGGGTGC
Organism: Sipunculus nudus; assembly: GCA_026874595.1. NCBI lineage: Eukaryota > Metazoa > Annelida > Sipuncula > Golfingiida > Sipunculidae > Sipunculus > Sipunculus nudus. Next base: position 57,022,686 of record CM049311.1, on the reverse strand, counting down.
GCTTGCCCAGAAACAAAGGGACATGGCCAAAAATTTTGCGGCATTGCCGCAATGCCGCACTCTAGGAGCAACACTGTGTTATGTCATTGATGTATTTGTGCACCTTGAAATTACTTCTTGCACCTAGTTGTATTGGCTGTGGTCCACAGGTGCACCTTACCATGAAAAAATTTTCATACAATGCATACAGAATCAAGAAAAAACAATAATCCTCCCTTTGCACAGGGTTAATAATACTAATTAAAAGCGAGTGTGTTCAGATTTGGGCCTACATTGTTGGGAGCGAGTCAATAAACAAGTGACCCATGGGTCATGACGCTCAGCCAACTGACATGTTCACAATATGTCCTTGCACAGGAAACTAATAGGGACCTGGACAGCTGTGTGGTAAAATGCTTGGCCTTCTCCGCTGGCGACCCAGGTTCGATTCGTTGTGTGGCTATGAGAAAGGGTTATAGTGGCCCGTCCAAGGTCGGTGGTTTTTTCCACCCTTGCCAACTACCGAGCGCCAACAACCAAGCCGTGGAGAGTGCTTCGTATTAGTTGTTATAACTAGTTGTACAATCCATGTAAAATAAATAAAGTTTATAAGATTATATAGGTGGCATCATCATTCATGCATTTTAGCTAAGTTCATCAAGACCCATTAGCACACCAAATTTAATAACAATCCAACCAGCCTTTCCTGAGGAACCTGGCCATTTGTGTGTATTTTTCATTACTTCTGGGATGCTCAAACATACCCCCCCAAAACTCTGAGAATATAGGTCACAGTGACCCAATTTCAGGTTTTGAGGGGAGAACTTTTGAGGAATTCTCAGGATGCCAAGTGAGAAGATTCTTGGTCCAATGGTTATCATTTGTGCTCTACTTTGGTATCAAATTTTCAAATATTTTGGGGTGTGCTTATAAGTCCCATTGCTCAAAGATTGTGGGTAACAGAGACCTAATTTCATGTTTCCAAGGAGACTTTTCATTTACCTCCCTGGATTTTAAGTTAGAAGATTTTAGGTCCAATGGTTATAATTTGTGCCCTGCTTTGGTATCAAATTTTCAATTATGCTAGGGGTGCTTATAAGCCCCATAGCTCAGAGAATATGGGTAACAGAGACCAAATTTCAGGCTTCAAAGGATTTTTTCAGTGACCTCCCTGCCCTGATAACAGACGACCTCATCTTTGAAGGTCTAAAAATAGAGAGAAAATGCATAAAAATTGGAAAAAATCCAGGTGACGCCACCAGTCTGCAAGAACTGATAAAACACTCCATGATGAAAATGCATGCAAAGAATTATGGCAATCAATGCACAATTTGTTGAGATAAATTAAGTTATTCTTTGGAGCTGCTGAGCCCCATAGCTCAGAGGATATGGGTAACAGAGCCCTAATTTCAGGTTTCCACTGAGATATTTTTATTGAAATCCCTGCATGTCAAGATAGAAGATTCTAGGTCCAGTGGTTATGATTTGTGCCCTGTTAACAGATGACAACATCTTTTAAGGTCTAAAAAATAGAGAGAAAAAATCATAAAAAAATCGAAAAAATACAGGTGGCACCACCAGTCAGCAGGAATTGATGAAACACTCCAATGAAGAATATGCATGCAAAGCACACATTAATTGTATCCGCCAAAACAGAGTTTTGCGGATACTATGTTTTCAGCTGCATGCCGCCGCCGCCGCCGCTGCGTAGGTGTCCGGAGAACTCCTCCGTAACCGCTGGGCGGAATTTTACGAAACCCGGGATTATGTTCGGGTCACATGTGAACTGCTGCGCCCCGATTTTGTTTTGACCTCTGACCTTTCCTCTGCGCTCTGCGTCCGTTTGTGCGTCTGTTTCCACACATAAACCCACATATCTCGGGAACCGTTTGTCCGATCAGGAAAATTTTTTTGCACAAATGTAGCCCTTGGAGAGCTTAATAACATACACCAAAAATGGTGGCGCCACCTGCAACCATGTTTGCACAGTGTCCATCTGTTCGTCTGCCTTGGGTTAAAATCACTCATATCTCTGCAGTGACTAGACTAATTCACCTGAAATTCGGCATGCGTAAACATCCTGGATAGCTTTTCTGATTTTATGACAGGTGGCGCCACCTACATTCACGTTTACGCTGCAGACATCCAAGCTCATATCTCGGGAACCGTTTGACCGATCAGGAACATTTTTTTGCACAAATGTAGCCCTTGGAGAGCTTTATAACATACACAAAAATGGTGGCGCCACCTGCAACCATGTTTGCACAGTGTCCATCTGTTTGTCTGCCTTGGGTTAAAATCACTCATATCTCTGCAGTGACTTCACTAATTCACCTGAAATTCGGCATATGTATAGATCCTGGATAGCTTTTCTGATTTTATGACAGGTGGCGCCACCTACATTCACGTTTACGCTGCAGACATCCAAGCTCATATCTCGGGAACCGTTTGACCGATCAGGAACATTTTTTTGCACAAATGTAGCCCTTGGAGAGCTTTATAACATACACAAAAAATGGTGGCGCCACCTACAACCATGTTTGCACAGTTTCCATCTGTTCGTCTGCCTTGGGTTAAAATCACTCATATCTCTGCAGTGACTTGACTAATTCACCTGAAATTCGGCATGCTTATACATCCTGGATAGCTTTTCTAATTTTATGACAGGTGGCGCCACCTACATTCACGTTCACGCTGCAGACATCCAAGCTCATATCTCGGGAACTGTTTGACCGATTGGGCCAAAATTTTGCATGTGTATAGATCTCACATAGCTCTTAATCATACGCAAAACTGGTGGCGCCACCTGCAGCCATTTTTGCACAGTTCCTGTCTGTTTGTCTGACATGGGATAAAATCACTCAAATCTCGGCAGTGGTTTGACATATCTGCCTAAAATTTTGCAGGTTTATACATCCCCGACAGCTCTCTTGATTTTATGACAGGTGGCGCCACCTGCATTCTAGTTTATGCAGCAGACATCCAAGCTCATATCTTGGGAACCGTTTGTCCGATTGGGCCAAAGTTTTGCATGTGTATAGTTCTCACATAGCTCTTTATCATACGCAAAACTGGTGGTGTCACCTGCAACCATTTTTGCTCAGCGTCCATCTGTTTGTCTGCCACGGGCGAAAATCACTCATATATATACATGTAGTGGTTTGACTTATCTGCCTTAAATTTTGCATATGTATACAACTTGGACGGCTTTCTGGATTTTGTGGTGGGGGGGGGGGGGGGGGCACCCTACATACACAATTTGGCTGCAGACATCCGTGCTAATATGCAACACTCTATTCCCTTGCCACTCAATCCATGCCTCACTTCACCCGTTCCACTCTGATTTAGGCGGATACACGTAGTCGCTTGTCGACTATCCGTATTCTAGTTATCCTCAGATGTTGATAATTCAATTTGATCAAATGGTTTTGGTTCAGTGCTTTTTGGCTGAGTAATGGGAAGCTGAACTTAGCCAGTTTGCTGTATCTTCCTAAATGAGTTATAAACCTGCGAAACGTTTTTCGACTGATGCCACTGAAGCCAGTTTTTTAAATATTTTACAAGAATTATGCCTACAATAATTCGTATAATAATTGTCATTAATGGTTCCACATGAATGATTATTGGCTGAATTATGGAGATTGAATTGAGTCATTTTACCATATTTGTTAGCTGTGTTATGCTGTTACATCTAGCCTGGCACCAGTTTGTCAGCATCTATTACATCATGTCTCTAGACATTTAGATTTCAGGTTATCTTTGGTTAATATTGACAGGAAAATTTTTTTAAAAGCTTTTAAAAAATTTAGATTTATAATTCAGTTATTCATCATACCAGACAATGTTACAATCATTGATATTCGGCTCTCTGTGGCTATATAAAGACAACTGTACATGGATTATAAATTATTGGTATCCCCACTCAACTTAATTCAAGAATTTGCCATCAATGAGATATATCTGTATTTTAATTTTGCATTCAATATGCATCCATAATAATTTTACATATATTCCTGATTTCTTTTTTTTATAAAAAGTCAGCTGAAAAGCATTATTTATTTTATTGGGAAAATAAATTTCAAAGTTATTTCAAGTAGGGGCCACTTTTGTGTACAGATGGCAGCACTTGGTTTATAATTGGCAGATTGCCAGTGCCTTGATGTTGGCCATTAGCCAAGATGATGTCAGCTCTTAAATAGTTTTGGCACAGTGCCAGGATTGGAAGAAGCCAGGAAAAGGTCAAGAGTTCACTCAGTGCAGTAGCTGTATTCTATTTATAGGGCATGTTTCTAAAATTGGGCATGTTTATACATATCGGGTAGCTTTATAGTGTACAGGACTGGTGGCGCCACCTACAATAATTTTTGCACAGTGCATATCCCTCCTTATTTCACAGGAGGGGTTTGACATATCAGTCTGACATTGGGCATATTTATATATCTCTTCGTTATAAGACTGGTGGTGCCAGCTACAATCATTGTATCCGCATTGTATCCGTATTGAGTTTTGCCGATACTATGTTTTCAGTTGGACGCCGACGCTGCCGCCATCGCCGCATAGGTTTCCGTAGAACTCCTCCATAACCACTGGGCAGAATATTTTTAAAGTCGGAATTATGATCTGTCACATGTGAACTTCTGCACCCTCATTTTTGGTTGACCTCTGACCTTTCCTCTCTGCCCAGCGTCCATTTGTGCGTCTGTTTCCGCACATAAACCCACATATCTCAGGAACCATTTGACTGATAAGGCTAAAGATTTTGCACAAATGTAGCCCTTGGAAAGCTTTATAACATACCCAAAATTGGTGGCGCCACCTGCAACCATTTTTGCACAGCGTCCATCTGTTCATCTGCCTTGGGATAATATCACTCATATCTCAGCAGTGGTTTGACTTATCCACCTGAAATTTTGCAGATTTATACATCCTGGACAGCTTTCTTGATTTTATGACAGGTGGCACCAGCTTCATTCACGTCTAAGCTGCAGACATCCAAGCTCATATCTCGGGAACCGTTTGACCAGTTGGGCCAAATTTTTGCATGTGTATAGATCTCCCATAGCTCTTAATCATATGTAAAACTGGTGGCGCCACCTGCAACCATTTTTGCACAGCCTCCATCTGTTCATCTGCCTTGGGATAAAATCACTCATATCTCAGCTGGGTTTGACTTATCCACCTCAAATTTTGCAGGTTTATACATCCTTGACAGCTTTCTTGTTTTATGACAGGTGGTGCCACCAACATTCAGATTTATGCTGCAGACATCCAAGCCCATATCTCAGGAACCATTAGACCCATTGGGCAAAAATTTTGCATGGTATTAGATCTCACATAGCTCTTTACCATACACAAAACTGGTGGCGCCACCTGCAATCATTTTTGCACAGCATCTGTCTGTTTGTTTGCCGTGGGGTAAAATCACTCATATCTCAGTAGTGGTTTGACTTATCTGCCTAAAATTTTGCAAGTTTATACATCTTGGATAGCTTTCTGGATTTTTTGGCAGATGGCACCACCTACATTTATGTATACGCTGCAGACATTCAAGCTTATATCTCAGGACTGGTTTGACATATCCCCCTGAAATTTTGCATGTGTATAGATCTCACATAACTTTTAATCATACACAAAATTGGTGGCGCCACCTGCCACCATTTTTGCACAGTGTCCATCTGTTTGTCTGCCGTGGGCTAAAATCACTCATATCTCAGTAGTGGTTTGACTTATCTGCCTACAATTTTGCATGTTTATACATCTTGGACAGCTTTCTTGATTTTGTGGTAGGTGGGGCAACCTACATACACATTTCGGCTGCAGACATCCAGGCTATTATGCTACACACCTCACCCTATTTTCCCTTGCCACTCAATCCATGCCTCACTTCACCTTTCCCACTCTGACTTTGGAGGATACACGTAGTCGCTTGTTGACTACCCATATTCTAGTTTTTGTGTTGTGTGCACCCATGCCAGTATTGCAGCAGTGATGTTTGTTTAATTGTTTCTTGTTCGAGGTGTTTAGTACTTGCATTGTTCATATACATGTTACACATGTTCTTGAAAAGTAATGGTCCAGCATTGAAGCATTATACCTGGTGTCATTTCATTGCACAGGTTTGCATTAGGCCTATAGGCCTTGTTAAACTATTAACTGAACTTTTTACCCAAATGTAAACTACTCTAGCACTACCAGAAATGCAGGGCCCTCTGAGGACCATTGTCCGACCACATATAATTATAAATTTTTTACATCAAATACTTTTATAGCCCAGTATGCATTTAAACATCTACACCATTACAAACTTTGAGTGACTTTCATAGGATTGTGTTATGGAATAGAGGTAATACAGTTCTAGATGATTAATCACCTTCGTGAAGCAGGGCTTCCCCTGCTTCCAAAAAGTCTTTAGCCAAAATTTTAGCCAACAAGAATCTTCTTTAGCCATTTCAGAAACAATTTAGCCAGCACTTATTATTCTCTAAATAATGGAAAATATTGATATTAAGCACCGAGACAAATTCAAAATATCATGAATTGATCATGTCATAACACTATAAATAGAAATATAAAAAGATGTGTGGACAGTGCAATTCATGATTACCCTGTGAGACTTTGTGTTGAACTTATATTGTGTTGATTTTATATATAATGACTATAATTTAATCAACTGAAGACCAGTCTTTCTCGATAAACTTTTATTTCACATTATTATAGTCCCTTGTTTTGCTCATCCAGTAAGGCCTAAAAAATGTTATTTGTTTTCAGTATCCAGACCAACTCCAAGAAAACCTAGCTAGTCTAAAATAAAATTTTATTTGGGGTTTGAGCCTTGAGCCATAGGGCACAAAAAGGTCACTTCATAGATTTTGTACAAGTCACAAATAATTGAAATTACAGCTAATTATATCACAGTAATGATTCAGTTACTTGTTCTATGATCTTAGGGATTCAAGTGTATAAGAATAGATTGTGTTCATTGATATTTGTTAGACTCAATGATAGCTGAAGATGGTCTTGTGGCCATTAGTAATCCTATTTCAAACTGAGGGCTGCAAAAGTTGTCTTCTGCAAAACTGTTGTTTCAGCTTCTGTGACATTGCCCAAAATAATTCTTAGGAGGCCTTTGTTTAAATTTACTGAACTGATTTTTTGGCAGAATTATTGGACCTTTAACAATGAAAGGACTGCATCTTTTATAATTCTAAACATTTTGATGAAAAAATCATTATGAATATCTTAGGTTGAAAAAAAGTATTGTAGCCAAAGTCTTTCAGTATGTGTAAACAGATTTACCAGCAGGCCAAGACTCTGTCTGTATCTATAAGTAGATTGGCAGACTGCCAAATATATCAGATTTGGCAACAAGCCAAAGGTTTGTAATGGATCTATTTATAGCTTTGGCAGACTGCCAAATGTTTTAGATGCAACAGGTCAAGAGTTCACTAATTGCCCCTAGGTACAGGTCAAACGTTCACACAGTGCAGCCAAGTACAGGTCATGAGTTCACTTAGTGCAGTAGCTGGAGCCAGCAATTTGTTCCAATTAACTGGGGACAACTGCTTTTCTCATCTAAGCCTGGTTAGCCCAGTGCACCTGCCTAAAGAAAAGTTTGATGTGTTGGCCTTATATTTTGACCTGTCCATGCATCTTTGATTGCTTTCTCATTAACAAGACTGGTGTCTCCACCTACAATGACAGTGCATGTGCCTGCTTATTTCTCAGGAGGGATTTGATATATCAACCTGATATTGTGCATATTAACACTTATGGGATAGCTTTGTTGTTTACAAGACTGGTGGCGCCAACTGTATGTCCCTGCTAATTTCTCAGGAGGGGTTTTTTATATCAGCCTGAAATTGGGCATATGTATCTCGGATAGCTTTGTCATAAACAAGACTGGTGGCGCCACATACAGTCATTTTCATGGTGTGTGCACCCATGCCAGTTTTTCAGCAGTGATGTTGGTGTAATTGGTTTTTGTTCAGAATGTTTAGTATTTGAATTAATCATGTACATATTACACATCTTTGAAAAAAGTAATGGTCCAGCATTGAAGCATTATACCTGATGTATATGCCACTGCACTGGTTCATAATAGGCCTGTAGGCCTTGTTTTTGTTAATTCAACATGCTTTGTAAGTGAACAGGTTTCTTTGAAGTATCTGTGTTCTGATACTGATTTATTTGGTTCTTTCTATATATCTGCCATGGTAAATTAAAATACATTGTGTTGAAAACTGTCTTTGTTTAAAATATATATGGGCAATTTACTTAAAAGTAATTATATGGGGCAGAAAACTGAAAACCTAAATATGATGAAAAGACTAAATGGGGGAAAAGTTAATCATGATTATGTGTTGTGATGACAGTTTGTTGAGCCCTGGGGTGTAATGGCATAGGTGCTGGACTTGTTATCAAACAGACATAGGTTCAAATCCTGTAGCCTCTCAGTCTCAATTCTTTGCCAAGACCCTTAAGCAAGGTCTCAGTCACAAGTGTGCTTATTTCTAGTTTCTACCCTGGACTATCCAGCATTACAATTTTATGGGAGCTGGATTAAGTGCCGTCTGTGTATGGTGGGCAGGCCCTTGCGACCTGAAACCCATTTGTGGGCTCTGTAGCATCCCCATGGAGCTACCACCAGCAAGTTAATTGTAAAGTCTTCTGATCCAGATATTGGGGAAGAGAATTAAAACCTGCAAATTTAACTTTACATAAGGATTATACAAGTTCTTTTATTTCAGTAAGATGTGCCCTGTATCCAAGTTTTGTTCATGTTAACAGGAGGATGTGGATAACTACATGAAGAGGCCAGAGAACAATGAATCAACAGAACAAGTGTTACGGCGACTAGAAGAACAGCATAATAAATACAAGTTCATGGAGTACAACATCACAACCAAAAAGACCAGGTAGCATAATGCAGATTGCAGAAAGACCAACTTTTTACGGAAATTCATGGAGTCATAAAAATCAACCATTAGCCAAATTGATCCAATTAAGTAAAATTGAAAAAAGGCCCAACTGAAATATGTTAGATTTTTCATTATAAGACATTGGTCTTAAAATCAAGCTGTATACTTTGTGTCAATCTTATATTTTTCTGGCACAATGAATATTTTCAGTTACATATGATACATGGTATATTCACATTTCATAAGCTTTTAAATTGTGTTTTTAGGGCCCCGCTTGACAAGCCCTATAGTGATCACCGTGTCAGTCCATCCATCCGTCCTTCCGTCAGTGACACTTTTTTTCGTGCGTGATAACTCAACAGCAACATACTGCAGCTTTCCAAAATTCATAAGGATGATTGGTACCTATGACAGCTCCAGACCTATCAAATTACAGACTTGTCGGAATTCAAATATGGCCGCCACATTCCAATTGCTGATTTTCTTTTGCACGCAATTACTCAAAAACAACATACTGCAGCTTTCCCAAATTCACAGGGATGATTGGTACCTATGACGGCTCCGGACCTATTGAAATTCAGACTTGTCAGAATTCAAATATGGCTGCCACAGCCCAATCGCTGATTTTCTTTTGCACGCAATAACTCAACAACAACATACTGCATCTTTCCCAAATTCACAGGGATAATTGGTACCTATGACGGCTCAAGACCAATCGAATATCAGACTTGTCAGAATTTCAATATGGCCCCTACGGCCCAGTTGCTGATTTTCTTTCGTGCATGATAGTAAACAACAACATACTTCAGCTTTTCCAAATTTACAGGAATCATTGGTCCCTATGAGGGCTCCAGACCTATTGAATTACAGACTTGCTCCAAATCAAATGTGGCTAACACACTACATTCGGTGATTTTCTATAGCACACATTATTTCAGACATATCTTCTTTAATCCAGTATGATTTTTTCCCTCATGCATATTGATAAAAACCTGTTTCTGTTTGTGATAGTCCAGCACTAGCAGAAATGCGGGGCCCTCTGAGGACCATTGTCTGACCACATCTAGTTTTTCATATGAGAGATACCTTCAGTTGTGAATAAAAGCACACAAAGATATTTCATGTGATTCATTCGTATAAAGGATCTAACCAGCCTAACATTTAGGAATACCTACAGTCTATATATTCTTTATATATCTTTGTTTTATTTCAGATTAAAGTCACAAATACCAGACATCAAGACATCACTTGACATTGTTAAACACCTTAAAACAAAGAAGGTAGGTTGCTTTTTACCACTGTGAATTATAATATAGATAGCATTGTTTAATCTGAATTGCTCAATCAATTCTGTCATCCCTTATGTTTTCATTATGCTATGAAAATATTAAGTTTATTTATATTTAGATGTTTGTTGATAAAGTACTTACAGTACAAGTCTATATTGTAATTCTTTTCAAATATTTTCTCTTTTCAGGATTCTTCTGATGGTATAAAGACTCACTTTTTGCTGTCTGACCAGCTTTATGCTAAAGCAGACATCCCTCCCTCTGATAAAGTGTGTTTGTGGCTGGGGGTAAGATTCATACTTTGAACAATCACTCGTAATATAATGTTTGTTCCTGCATATTAGTTGTTTCTTTTCTTCATGTAATATACTCAAAAATATTAAATCTTTCTCCTGTACATTTGGATGTATTTTACACAATTTTTCATAGTTTTTGTTTTCTGGACACAAGACTTAATGATATATCTCATCCATGGTATTATTCAAATACTGACACATTGCTCAATGGTACATGATCCAACAGTGAGACGCTTCATCCTATGTGATGTATAGTATTCTATTAGCATGTGGAGACTTCGCTTTGAAAATTCTAGAATTATACATACAATTCATTTTCAGAATTTATTCCTCCAGTAGAACAGTCAAATTTTTAACAAAATTGTATATCTGCTCAGCTGAAATCATAATTGAATTCTTAGGTTATTTGATTCTTATGAATCCAGTCCTGAAATAGTTATATGGATTATTTCAGTGAGATAACCGAGTCAGAACCTCCCATTGCCTGTCTGTTATACGATATACATGTATAATTAATTCAAGGAGATTGACTCCAACATTGACCACAGGGTGAAAAAGGGATATTGATATAATAGTATTTTACTAGAACATTATCTCAAATATTTGCTTTTGAGTTGGTTAATAGAAAATTAAAATAGCTGGACAACTTCGATTGAATGTACCTTGATTTATAATCAGTGCTGGGGAATTTTCATACTGAAAATCTTCTTTGTGAATACATTGTAAAAGGATAAATGAATGACAGATATGAAGGGTCCTAGGCCTGTAATGACAGTTACTCATATGATGACCATTGGTGCAGTGTTATCAGTAGAATTGCTTCAAGCATGTCAGGCACTTGTTGGTATGTTACCCTGCTGAAGTACCCTTTACTGTATACTTTTGATTGTTTCATAGTAGCTAATTGTGACACTTTATCCACAGGCAAATGTAATGTTGGAGTACAACCTGGACGATGCAGACACTTTGCTGCAGAAGAACTTGGAGGCAGCTCACAAGAGTCTGGGCCAGGTGGACGAAGACCTCAGCTTTCTCCGTGACCAGACCACTACAGTGGAAGTTAGTATCCTTTATGCATAATAAGGGCTGCACAGAAATTGTCTGTCCCTAATCATTGACCATGCCACAGTCAATAAAGGTAAGATTAAGAGTCTTGATTCCTACAAGAATTTGGCAGGGTTGGTATGTTACCATCAAAGACCTATTTTTACACTGTAAACAACTGTAAAGCATGTTCTTAATGTAAATAACTTAAATATTAAATTAAAACCTACAGCTCATTCCTACTAATATATTTAAATTTTCTCTGAGGAATAAATCTTTTTTAATGTCTGTTGAAACCCCATGGATAAATAGAAGATTAATGGTAGACAAGTTAAGAAATAAACAAGTTTTTTTTAAGTGTTGATGAATCAATATTCTGATAAAAAATATCTGGCAGGTGAAAACGCATTTGGCCAGGTGAATTTTATCAACTAGCTGCCGGACTTAGCAGGTGTCTATCCCTGACTGTTAATGATATGATAATTCAATCCTTGACCAGTACTAGATATGGCACGAGTTTACAACTGGGATGTCAAAAGAAGACAAGCAACGAAAGCTTCAGCATCATAGGACACCCTAGGCTTTAATTCTATTCACTTTTTGTTTGATAATACCTTTACTTTTATAATGGAACCATGTATGTTTGTTAAATAGCAAGGCTCCCAGCAACCAGAATAGGTGTAGCAAAGTATGGCATGTGGATTCCTCCAGTATCAGAATATTTAGATAAAAAACTTTTTATACCTTCCTGGATCAGCTGATCTCTTCCCAAGATATTGGAGCCGCATGTCATTGTTGGTGGTGCTTGGGCTTCAGAAATGGGTCAACACACTGTATATAGCAAATTGGTACAAATGGCAAGATTTATTTGCATGCTGCCTTGAGGCCTTAGACTAGTATTCTTGGAGGTCTTTATTCTTGGAAGTCTTCAGTTTAACAGACTCAGTAACATGCAGAATTTCTTAAAAAAATAATCTGCAGGCTGAAATTTATAATAACTTTGCAGGAAAAAAATGACAGATTTGTAATTTGTTAATGAAGTTTCTATGATCAAACGAGTGAGAGCAGAAATCATCTGTTAAGCTTCTCTGTCACTGTTATTACAAGCTACTTGTAAAGGTGTGATTGTAGGGATATTGGCATATTCAGTATCATAGATTGCTACATAGTCATTTTACATATATTCATATATTACATCCTTGCTGAGCCGCTGACTATTGCAAGAGACAAAACATGAAATTGCAGGTGTGCTTAAGAATTTCCTCTGTACATTGAAGAAGTTCAGCTTTTACAAAACAGGCTTCAGCCCATGTAATGGATCTACATTAATATGTGATGGAGTTGATTATAACATAGCATGATATACCTTCCTCCCCCACCTGGTGTGTATCTCCTTTAATAGGTGTTTTGTGTAATAAAATCATGAAACCAGTTCAGTATTTTGTTGTCTGTATTAATATCTATAGACATATTATATGAGAACTTGCTTTTCAGTCAGATTTTGAAAAAAAAAAAAAACATGAAGAATAATAGAAGAAAAGAATGAGAAGTCATTGCGGAATGAGCCACCAGGAAGTTCCCTGGTGGGCTGATGGCACAAACAAAATATTTATGCCTGCAGGCTGGTGGTGTGGACAAACTACTGATGATATTAGGCCAATGGATGTTAAAATTAAGGTGGCTTTCATTCAAATTCCCACTGCCTTTTTTTCCCACCCCATTCTGTCTCTGATCATTGGAAGACATTGTGGAAACCCTGCAAGGTGCAATGGATTTGGGTAACAGATTAAAATCTTTTAAGTTTTTAAAATATTAGCAAAAATATAAAATTAGTACCTTGAATTTTGCCAAAATTTGACCATGGCACGTTTTTTTCTTATAAGTATATTTAATTTATTTTTCACAGCGGTGATACGTCGAATAAATCTGTTGAATTCTTAAATTTGAAAGTAAAAGCTTAAAAATTATTCTAATTATTGAAGTTTTTTCAGATGCTCTAATGTATTTGCATTTTGTAAATCCAAGACCCCACTCTTTCTCACTACAGCCTTGCCTAAGTAACCAGTGATGCAGCACTGGCAGAGCACCCCTGCTGTAATAAACATACACTTATTCTCATTAGCCCTACCCTAACACCCCCCCCCCCTTCCCCCACACCCACCACCATCACCAATTATATTGCAATACATGGTTTGTTATTGTCAACTGTATTTCTTTATATGTAAAGCAGTTTTTGATCCAATGTGCACAACGTTTGAAGAATTCAAGAAGTAATCCAAGAGATGCCATATTGTTATGATGTAGCATTTTAAAGAAATATCCTTTAATTAATTAAACAAAATATAATTTAATCCACCAGTAGGCATAATTTGATAATATATGAAACATAAACAAATATATGAATAAAGGTGCAATTTAAAATTGTGAATTTTGGAGTGTTATTTTCATATATTTATTGTTTTGCAAATTTAAAAAATATATTTTATAAAAAAAAAGAAATATATCTGTGTGCATAATGTAATGTTACCTGACTCAATCAAGTATAAATGTTGATGCAATTTAGATTTGTGAATCAACTTAAATATTCAGATATATATGATATACAGTCAATATATAGTAAAATTTATAAACTTGAAAAAAATGAGAAAAAATAGGATCTAATGTAAATACTTGTTCATTATTTTCCTGTCTCAGTAGAATGGTAATTAAAATTATTTGCTTTGTTTTCCATCTCTCTGGCTGTTTTTAAATATTTAAAAGTAATTTCATTTAAATTAAATTTTATCCTTTATGTATATGCAGAGGTGCTGTAACTCCCACCAGTCCCTGTAAGCACCATTGAATTTAATGCCGTATTCTGTATTTATAACCAAAGGTGTTGTAACTCTTCCCCCCTCCCCCAGTCATTGAGCCCTAGTTCCTGAGCACTGAGGATAGTATTTTTATTGCTACTTAAAAAATCTATGGTGATGCAGTTAAAACTGTCACAATCAGTGGAGCGTCGTGACCCATGGGACCCTAGTTTACCAGCAAAAATGTAAGTTTAGACTCTACTAGCTTATACACTTTTTTTAAGAAACTGTCAAGCTGATTGGTTTAAACTTTACAAGAATTGTTCTGTGGTATTGTTCTGTAAGTTTTATAAAAATAGATTGGGTAAATGCAGCTTTAAAAAAGCAGTGTAGCCAATTGAAAAAGGCTTTCAATGTTTGAAAAGAGATTTGGCAGCATGGCAAGTTTCAACATGTCAAGTCTAGGGGTCAACCATTGCACTCAGGTGCAGTCCAGACATCATCATGGCAACTGACCTGGCTCTGTCTGGTGTCCAGATATATTCTAGAAGATGTGTCTAGACACACCGTCTAGAACCTGTGGTGTCAGATTTTACAATAGTTCAAGTTACGCTCTGTATCTATAAATAACTTTGGCAGACTGCCAACCATTTCAGATTTGCCAACAGGTCCAGTTTCAGTCTGTAAGAGCCAGTAGTAAGTTTCAGTCTGTAAGAACCAGTGGTGTGGGTTCATGTGGCACCTTGACCTGTGAGAAAGCTGATGCATGAGTAGGTGTGACTCAATACCAAGGCTAAAAGAGGAACTTGGTCTTAGATTTTATGGGGAAAAAGCTAAAAAACATTTTAAAATGTTCTTCTCCGAAACCATGCTGCCAAATTGTCCGTTTATCTGTCCCAATATCCCTCCCTGGAAGAAAGAACATCGGAAATATCCTGACTGATACAGCTTAGTTTTAAAATGTCTTAGTCTGAAAGTGCAGGTTTGAAATGTCCATTTGGCTGAATGCAGGACATAAGAGTATCAGTATTAAATTTAAAAAATAAACATTCATACTCCCAAACGTTGCACAGGTTCGCATAAGGCCTGTAGGCCTTATTTTATGTTTATCTGTCTTTGACAGCTTTGTTATAGACCAGACAGGTGGTGCCACCTGTTGTTTAGTTTTTAGCTCAGCTGACTGTAAATCAACTGAGGTATAGGAATGGCACTTTGTCTGTCGGCCGGCAGGACAGCCGGCTGTCCGTTAGCAGGGCACAAATCGTAACTGCTGGACCTAGAAACTTCTAAGTGAATATCCAGAGAGGTCAATAAAAAATCTCCTTGGAAACCTGAAATTAGGTCACTGCGACTTATATCCTCTGAGTTATGGGGCTTGAAAGTACCCCCCAGAATAATCAAAAATATAATACAAAACCTCCAATATCTTGATAATTAATGCATGGATTGTCATGAATCTTGCCTTGAATATTGACGATGACTAGTTTTGTCAGTTCCCAAAAAATGGTGGTGCCACCTGTATTTTTTGTTATTTTAACAAATATATTTTAAAATTTTTTTTACTATAAAATGACAACAGTCATGTCAGTTTCTCAGCTGTAATTACATCTAGTGTCCCAAAACCTGGTGTGTTTATTGATCACAAGTGGATGCCATATAGTTATCACCCTGTCTGTCTGTCTGTCCATCCGTCCATCCACACAAATTTGTTTCCAGATTATAACTCCAGGTTGTATTGACACATGGATTTCAAACTTGACTTGCATATGGCCCACCACTAAAGCAAGAACCTATATGATTTTGGGGTCATGAGGTCAAAGGTCTAGGTCACAGGACTCACTTTTTTAAAAAGATTATGGCTGCATTTTAAGCCAAGCTTTTTATCCCAAACTTTCCATTTTGCACCTTTAGCTGACTTGCCAGTATGGGGAGAGCATAAATGAATTTGGGTCACATTGTCAAAGGTCATGGTCACAGGGGCCATCTGTTCACAAATTAGTTTCAGGATGATAACTTTAGTTTAGTTTGACATATTGGTTTCAAACTTAACTTATATATGACTCAACACTTAAGTAAGAACCAGGTGGATTTTGGGGTCCAAAGGTCATGGTCACAGGACTCATTTCTTTAAAAAGAATGCATGTGCATTTGAAGCCAACCTTTTCATCCCAAACCTTCCATCAGATATTGCTAACCTGCCAATAGGGGAAGATTCTGTTCAGTTTTGGGGTCTTGAGGTCAAGTTCACAGTACCCACTTTTTTAGAAAGATTGTGGATGCATTTTAAGCCAAACTTTTAATCCAAAACCTTCCATCTTGCACATATAGCTGAGCTGCCAATAGGGGAAGAAACTGATTGATTTGGGGATCACAAGGTCAAAGGTCATCGTCACAGGGGCCCATATGTTCATATATTTGTTTCTGGATGATAACTCCAGTTTGGATTGACATATTAGTTTCAATTTTGACTTATATATGACCCACCAATAATGTAAGAACCTTTTTGATTTTGGGGTCATAAGGCCTAAGGTCAAGGTCACAGGACCCACTTCTTTAAAAAGATTATTGATGTATTTTTAGCTAAACTTTCTGTCCCAAACATTCTATCTTCCAGATGTTGCTCACCCACCAATAGTGGAATTAACTGATTGATTTTTGGGTCACAAGGTCAAGGTCATGGGGGCCATCAATCCACATATTAGTTTCCAGATGATAACACCAGTTTAGTTTGAAATATTGGTTTCAAACTTGACTTATATGTGGCCCACCACTAAAGTAAGAACTGTTGATTCTGGGGTCATGGGATCAAAGGTCAAGGTCACAGGACCCACTACTTTAGAAAGATTGTGGATACATTTTAAGACAAACTTTTCATCTCAATCCTTCCATCATCATGTGACGCACCTGCCAATAGGGGAAGTTTCCTTTTGATTTAGGGGTCATAAGGTCAAAGGTTAAGGTCACAAGGCCCATCCATTCAAAAATTAGTTTATGGATGATAACTCCAGTTTGGGTAGACGGGTTGGCTTCACACTGATCACAGGACCAATATTTTGGAAAACCTCATAAACACAAATCCTTATAGACAAATGCAGCTGAACGTCAAGACCCATGGGTCCCCAGTTATAGAATACATTCATGCACTTTTTCTCCGTAGTGGATTGGTGTCTCAACCAGAAATTTTGCATGATATATCCATCTATAGATCTCTTTTTGGTGAATATGGTTTAATTGGCATCACTGATGCCACAGATTTGGAGTCATGTCATGTCAGGAACATTCAATGCCTTACTTAACCCATGCCTTTGTGATTTGGTGGATACACAGTCACTTGTTGACTGCCAGTATTCTTGTAAGCAAACCTGTGAGCTTATACGATGGTGGTCTGTACATTAACCCATACTATCTTGAAAATGGCATGAGTTAGCATCACAAAATTTTTTGCAAAAAAGTTATCTAAAAAAAACAAGGGACCCATGGGTCACATCTCTCAGCTGAATTTTGGAAAATATTTGTAACTGCAAAATATTTTTATTTCTTTTGGTTTTCATGTATATTATCATTAGAAAACTTATAAGAAAATGGCCCTGCTAAAATGAAACTCTGTAAATTATAGAATAATGGACATTAGCTAAACCATTTAGTGATGCACCAAGGGAACAAATAGGCCTACGGTAAGTTTTATATAAAAGTAACATTTCATAAACAAATAATGTGTGAAGGTAATTAAGTTTTCAAAAGTTAAATATATGCCCATATGAGTTAAAAATTAATCCCATAAAGTTTGACCAATATTCCTAATTTTAATACTAAGTTAACAGTGTTATTCACACCTAGGCCCCACCAACTTTAAGAGATATGAATGAAATGCTACAAAGTATTAACATCTTCTTAAATCTTGTCAGTTAGCACTTACATTAGATCCTAATATTTTATCACATTTGAATATTAGGATTAAATTCCTGAAATTTTTTTCTTTAAAAAAATCAAAATTGTCCAAATCTCATCAAAAAGAATTTATTTTACATTAAAATTATAAGATTCATCTTGTTTATTAGTCCTGTGTATTGAAGGGGTGGGTGGGGGGAGGGGTCTCCGTTGTTACTGCTTGTTGCTGAAAAAAAATGTTAATTTTAAGATTCATCTAGTTCATAGTACAGGTCTGTCAACAGAATGGGGTGGGGGGGGGGGGGGGGAGTCTGAAAATAGATTTCTAATAAAAAATTGAGGTTTTTCTTTAATATCTCGAAGGAATGAAGTCCTATTGATCCAATTTTCGGCATGGTAGGAGATTTTGGGGACATCTAATTGTATGCCGAATTTCAGATTCATAGGTCCAATGGTGTCGAAACATGCCAGTTTTATGGACGGACATCTGGACGTACGAGGACAATGGACCACGTCTATAGCTTAGATGACTTATAGTCAGCTGAGCTAAAAACTATTGGATTTTGCTTATTTTTTGGCTAACTGCATTTTCTTAGATTTTATAGGGAAAAAGCTAAAAAGCTTTAAAAATCTTCTCCAAAACTGTTCAGCCAAATTGTCCAATATTTCACAGAAACGATTCCTGGAAGAATCTCTCTCAAGTTTGTTCAAATGATTTAAGTTCTGTGATTTTGGCTGAGTTGCAGGAAGTTGAACTTAGTCATCTGTCCAAAAAAGCCTACTAAAATTACAGTCTCAGAAATGGCCGGTGCTATCATCACCAAATTTTATGCCAATGTTGGTCACATGAGTCCTATCTGAAATTGAGGTACTGGTGGCACCACCTGCATCGGCCTTTTTGGTATGGGGGTCATCAGTGCCCGTATCATACTGATGGCTACAAAAAACTTCTTCTCTGAAACCATATGGCCAAATTGTTTAATATTGCACAGAAATTATCCTTTCTGAAGTTTGTTCAAATGGTCTCAGTTCAGTGACTTTTGGCTGAGATATGGGAAGCTGAATTTAGTCATATGCCATAACAGCCAATTTTAGCTCAGTGGCTACAAAAATCTTCTTCTCAAAAACTACTGGGCCAAATTCTTAAATCTCACATATTATCCTTAGATGTTGATTATTCAAGTTTGTTCAAATGGTTTTGGTTCAGTGATTTTTGACTGAGTTATGGGAAGCTTAACTTTGCCATTTTGCTGTATTTTCCCATATGAGTTATAAACCTGCAAAACGTTTTTTTGACTGACGCCACTGAGGCCAATTTGTTTAATATTTTACAAGAATAATCCCCTGAATAATTCTTATATTAATTGTCTCTTATGGTTCCAAAGAATGAATTTTGGCTGAATTATAAAGATTGAATCGAGTCATTTTACCATATATGTAAGCTATGTGAAGCAGATATATACATCTAGCCTGGCACCAGTTTATCAGCATCTGTTACATCATGCCTCTGGACACTTAGATTTCAGGTTATCTTTGCTTAATATTAACAAGAATGTTTTTTAAAAGCTTTTGAAAAATGTAGATTTATGAGTTAAGATATTCCTCATGCCAGGCAATGTTTACAATCACAGGTATACAGCGCTCTGTGGGTATATAAAGACGGCTGTACATGGATTATAAATAATTGGTATCCATACTCAACTTAATTCAAGATTTTGCCATCAGTGAGATGTATCTGTATTATAATTTTGCATTCATTATGCATCTGTAGTAATTTTTAGCAAACCTGTGAGCTAATGCGATGGCGTGGCGGCATCCGTTGTCTGTATGTTAACCCATACTATCTCAAAAATAACTGAAGCTAGCATCATAATTTAATGCAATTGCAATAAGCCATCTGAAAAACCCTGCATTTTCAAAGATTTTATAGAGAAAAAGCTAAAAAAACCTTTAATAATCATTTCCTGTGAAACGGTCAAGCCAAATTGTTCAATATTTCACAGAAATAATCTTTTATACCATCTCTCTCAAATTTGTTTGAATGGTTCAAGTTTGGTGAATTTTGGCCAAGTTACAGGACGTTGAAACGAGTCATCTGTCCAAAAAAGCATACTATTTAGGGAAAAAGCTGAAAAATCTTTAAAGTCGTTTTCTTGTAAACGGTCCAGCCAAATTATTCAATATTTTACAGAAATTATCCCAGAGGCAAGCCCTCTCAAGTTTGTTCAAATGGTTTGCATTTGATGAATTTTAGCAACGTTACACGAATTTGAATTAAGTCATTTGGCCAAGTAAGCATACTGACATTGTAATATCAGAAATGACAGAAGCTAGCATTACCAAGTATTGTGCAAATGTTGGTCACATGACTCTTATTTGAAGTTGCAGATTTCGTGGTGCCACCTACATTGTTTTTCACACCTACCTGTTTTTTATGGGCAAAAACCTCATAATTTTAGCCTCTTTCAGCTTAAAATGTTATGATGAAACTGTCAAGTTGAATCATTCAATTTTTCAAAAGAATTATCCAAGGACATGGTTCTTTCAATCATATAAGAATAGAATGATTTTGCTGATTTTTGGTTGAGTCATGAAAAGTTTAAGTTCACCTTATGGCCATTATTATATTTCAAACTGAGGACTGCAATAATGTTCTTCTACAAAATTATTGTTTAAGTTATAACTTCTGTAACATTGCACAAAAATTATTCTTAGGTGGCCTTTGTTCAAGTTTACTTGAATGATTTTTGGCAGAATTATTGGACCTTTAACAATGAAAGGACTGGATCTTTTATTATTCTATATATTTTGATAAAAAGTTTATGAATATGTCAGCTTTAAAAAAAAGCATTTAAGCCAAAGTTTTTCACTATGTGTAAACAGATTTACCAACAGGCCAAGATTGTGTCTGTATCTTTAAATAGGTTGAGAAACTGCCAACTGTTTCAGATTTGGCAACAGGTCAACAGAGTTCATTCAGTGCAGCCAGATACTGGTCAACAGTTCAATCAGTGCAGCCAAGCACAAGGCATGTGATCACCTCATGGGTGATATGTGAACACCTCATTAGCACAATGTGATCACCTCATAGGTAGCATGTGATCACTTCATGAGTATCATGTGATCACCTCGTGTGTCATGCCCCACAGGGCTGCATGTGGTGCCAATCTGTGAGCTTTTGCAATAATGTGGCTACTATTTCAGATTTGGCAACAGGCCAAAGGTCAGTGTGGATCTATTTATAGCTTTGGCAGACTGCCAAATGTATCAGATTAGGCAACAGGTCAAGAGTTCACTCAGTGCAGCCAGGTATAGGTCAGGAGTTCATTCAGTGCAGTAGCTACATTCTATTTATAGCGTTGGCAGACTGCCTACTGTGTCCAATTATGCAACAGGTCAAGAGTTCACTCAGTGCAGCCAGGTACAGGTCAAAAGTTCACTCAGTCTAGCCAGGTGCAGGTCATGAGTTCACTCAGTAGCCTGAGCCAGCAATTTGTCACAGTTCACTCGGGGCAACTGCCTTTCTCACCTAAGCCTGGTCAGCCCTATGCAATAGACTCAAGGTAAGTTTGATGTATTGGCCTGACATTTTGACCTGTCTATGTGTCTTTGATGGCTTTCTCGTTCACAAGACAGGTGTGGCCTCTACAATGACTTTTGGACAGTGTATGTGCCTGCTTATTTCTACAGAGGAATTTGATATATCAGCATGAAATTGGGCATATTTATACATATTGAATAGCTTCGTCATATACAAGATTGGTGGTGCCACCTTCAGTAATTTTTTGCACAGTGTGTGTCCCTGCTCATTTCTCAGGAGGGGTTTGATATATCAGTCTGAAATTGGGCAGATGTATACATCTCTGATAGCATCGTTGTATACAAGACTGGTGGTGCCAGCTACAATTATTTTTGTGTTGTGTGCACCCATGCTAGAATTTCAGCAGTGATGTTTGTGTAATTGTTACTTTACCTGTCAAAATGTTTAGTACTTGCATTGTTCATATACATGAAAAGTAATGGTCCAGCATTGAAGCATTATACCTGGTGTATTTCCCAATGCACAGGTTCGCATTAGGCCTGTGGGCCTCATCTTCAGATTGACTTCTTCCATTCAACACTGTTTGAAATCACAAATTTTATTTTCTCATAGCTTTGCATACATAATGTAAAATCTAGTACCATTGTCATAGGAACAAAAGGAACAGCTATCAGCATAAAATAAACAGGCCACAACAACCTTCTTCTCGATAAAAGATGAAATGGTATTTTTTATGGCAAATTTTGTTTTCTTTCCAATTTTCATGCACAATATTTCAGTCAATGTATTACAAATCCTTTGGCCTCGTATTCAAATCTCTGAAGTTGACATAATTGGCTCTCAGTTAAAAACGAAGGGACAATTGAATTTTTTGTCATTTGCAGGTATTTTTATTTATAAAGTTTCTTAAGCCATTCACTGATACCACACTTTTCTAGATAAATAAACAGCAGGGGAATGTGAGCCTCTGCACCCTTGTTAATAGAAACAAGCAAATTTGTGGAATTTATGTACTCCACTTCTGCCTTGTTATGTAAGCTTCCTGTGCTCTTCAAGCCAGCCTTTTAACTATTTAGTTTTTATTTTACCCTGAAGATGTCTCCACGTCATAATTTTTGGTGTGAATTGGGAACAGAAGGGAAATTTTTGGATAATATTTAGGAAAGTTATCACACAGAAACGAAAACCTGACGGACATAGACAGACGGACAGACAAACCCAAATCAATGTCCCCCCGTTCCATGGGAGCTGGGGGGGGGGGGGGGGGGGGGAAGTAGCTTTGACACAGAATGACAACAATCTTGTTGAAAGTTTATTCAACCTGAAAGATCAGGTGATGGTGATAATATGAAAAGTGAATGATTGTAATGACATGATTAAACACAGAACAACATATAGCTGATTATTATTGTTACTTTACCTGTAACACCAACTGGACAATGGAAGTATGTATATTATGGTTCATTTACTTAACCTCACTATAAGTAACTTTTTTAACCTATTTAACCATATAAAACATATAATCAATGTACAACTTATGGAATTTACAGAGGTAATTATTCTGCCTATTTTTAGCATCTACAAAAGGCATGTAGTGATGCTGCATTTTTTGGGAATAATTTTGCATTCAGTTTATGTGATAAGTGTAAATTCTGATAGATTATTTTCCACCAGTAGCACTGGAAAATTGCCACAGCCCTATTTTTGTGCGTGGTGTCTGTTTTAACAATGTCTTAATTTTGTAACACCTTCTGCCAAATACTCAACAATCAATTCTATTCTATGGAAAATAATGAAATGTATTCTGACTGAACTGATCATGTTTCATTATTATGAAGCAGTATGGTACTGAACAAAGGGTTTCTCACCTGACACAGCAGAACTCTTTTTTTATTTTTTTATTTTTAAACATTGAGTAGACACCACTGCCATGATAAAGTATTCTGTCAGGCTTTCTTCATGAAGTAATGATTTATGATGATGATAATGAATTATATCTTAAACATTTAGTGATTCCCTTGTAGGTAAAAGCACTGTCACAACTGTTTGAACATTAATGTGTGTATTAACATGTAGACCAAAAGCTGCACAATGCACGGACATTTTGATTTACAGGATTCATGCACTGATTTGAATTTTTATCACATTTTAAAATAAAAGAATCATAGATTTACAGAAGTCAAGCTGAACACAATTATTTTCATTTTGTAATAACTATGAATACAATCATTACTGTACATGCAGTTCCTTCTCATATCTCTGTTCCTAGGATGCCTGTGAAAAAACATAAACTTACAACAAAAATGTATGTTTATAAGCTGAACAAACATATGCTGTTATTTGTGCTTATTAGTTGTATTAGAAGCAGACAAGGGTTCTCCAGTCTCCTTGTCTGGTCCCATTTAAAATGGTGCTTACATAGAGATATCACCATAGTATAATCTTATATAGAAATACGTTATCTCTACCTCGAGAGCTCTACTAAGTCAATAATTTATTTATATGCACTGGTCATTTATGCTAGAACCACAATGAAGAGTAGCATATTACATATGTCAGACTGAATGTTTCATTTGTTAGACACAGCTTTCATCATATTAACAATGTTCTCGGCTTGAAGCAACAGGGGCTTGTCAATCATCTTGTCTCGGAACGTAAACGCACCCTGAAAATATAAAGACACCTGTCATAAGAAACTGATTTAATAACATACACATTTCTTCCTAAAAATATAAAGACACCTGTCATAAGAAACTGATTTAATAACATACAAATTTCTTCCTAAAAATATAAAGACACCTGTCATATGAAACTGACTTAATAATATGAACATTTCTCCCTAAAAATATAAAGTCATCTGTCATAAAAAATGACTTAATAACATACACATTTATTCCTAGAAATATAAAGACACCTGTCATAAGAAACTGACTTAATAACATATATATTTCTTCTTAAGGAATAATAAAAGGAATAGAATTTTAAGTTATCATGGACACTATAAGACAACAACAGAGCAGCAGAATTGGTGTGTACGAGAATATTTGTCAGAAATCTCTAAAAATATTTTAGTTAGGCGGGTCTTTTTGGCTGTATACCTACCATGAAAATTCTTAAGCAATGAGTCTAATTGATTCCACACATCTGAAGTATACCAATTAAGTTGTGCATTTTTGTGTCTCAGGAGTCTTGCATTTATGAAACATGCAAAGGCAGATCACTGAAGATATGCATATAAAAAATTCAGTTAAAAAATCCCAATCTTCAGTCTTCATAAGGTCTGAGCTATAACATGCTGAAATTTGGAAATGGAACCACATGGAGCCACACTTAGCGAGTTTGGCTCTTTTTGGCTTAGGAATAGCACCATGGTCCAGCATCAGAAGGGTGATCAGTTACAAAACCTCATGTGTGTGGAGGCTCTATTACCTTGCCCGTGTGTTCGTGCTCCTTGAAACTTTTTATCAGTTCTGTTGCCCATTCTACACGCTCTGTGGAAGGGGTGAAGGCCTCCTGAACTACAGGAACCTGGGTGGGGTGGATCACTTGTTTTCCTGTAAAACCCATCTGGGCCCCTTCAATAGACTGTCTCCGCAAACCATCAAGATCTAGAAGTTTAAAAAATAATGGTAAATTTAAACATGTACATATTGTTATAATCCCAAATGCAAAAATGACTCAATGGAGATTTAGTAATGATCTTATATGAATTGTTCACAATATTTTGATTTAAAGAAAAAAAAAGAACAAGGGACCCATGGGTCACAGCGCTCAGCTGTTATATATGATAAAAAAATATGATTTTGAAATGAGGCACATGCTGGTTTTGTGTGGTAATAAATATAAGCTGTATTATGAGTTGTTGGTGTTTAGCTTATGCATGATTTCGATAGTTTCTTTGGAGACAGGGAAGAGATTGATTTCATTTATTTTATTAACAAATGGAGTGCTATTGTCATACAGATTTTGACTTGGCCATATAACTGATAAGCAGGATATATAAGATAAGAGTTTAACTATTTATTAAAATTTAATAACAAATATTGTGCCAAATATAATTTTTATTAAAAATAATAAGAGAATCATATGATTTTTTTATCAAAATATAATTGCAATGATTATTAAAATAATATTATAGAATATATTCATGAATGCATTCATGAATACATTTTGAAAGTATTTGCACTGGTATTCAAATACTTTCATTTTCACCTGAATTCCCATTCTTATGCAAAAAATTTTATAATGGAGTACATATTCATATTCATATTCAAATATATTTGCAAAGTATTTGCACCATGTCTGGCATTTATTCAGTTTTAGCCAAACAATGATGTTGAGAATCCAGAATATAAACAAAGGACCCATGGGTCACGGCTTAAGTTTTAAATTTTTGCAAATGCAAAATATGAAAAATATTCTATTGTAATGTTTTTCATTTATATAAGCATATGAGAAGCTAAGAGGAAAGGGGCCTCCTACTTGGTTATAGTAAAGTTCTAAATGTATGATTGCAAACTAATACTCTGACAAGACTGACATGAAGAAAAACAGTAAAAGTTTTGAGATACTGTGATGCATATGAAAAATTTACAGATGGACAGGCAAGTGGACAGAATGGACTAATACCTTTATTTCACTTTCAAGGTATTAATGCATTTATGTTTATATATAAGCCTATTTTTTATACGCATACCCACTTTTTCCATTAATCGTTTTTATCTGATTCATTTTTTTTATTTACAAGTTTTATAAATTTGTAATAAAAAAAACTGAAAATATAAGTTAAAATATTAGAATTCTAAGTTGCAATCATTATATATCCTGAGTGTAGCTCATATTGGGTCGTATTATGCATACACATATATTTTATTATTTTTAAATCAAATGTTTAAACTGAATTTAAAAGAAAATAATGCCACAACATGGCATCTACAAGATTATTCCTTGAATCCCTATTAAAAAGCTTTGCACATTGGAGTTTTCAGTACATGCTCAATTTTATTCACCGAAATAAAATAAAAGATTCAGTAAATTTGATAAAATAAAAACATCTTTTCAAATAAAGTATATACACTGTTGGTTGAATGAGGGACAAACAATATCATTATGCTAATAAATAGTCAATTTCACACCTGGTGAAGTTTTTCTCTTCTGAAGAAAGGCATTACTTATCTGATGAACATCCACACTTTCATAGCAAAACACCACTTTGTGGACACATTAAATGTGCACTTTAATCATTGTATTCCTGGTGGTACAATACAAAATCTAAAATGTAGCATAGCCAAGAATAAAATAAAATACAGAAAATTATAACATTCATCAAGTTTATGCACCATCTGGGGGGAGGGGGGGGAGTGCAGAGCAGAGGGTAAGCCTGCTAGTAGTGGCCAAGCTGAGCCAAGGCAAGCTGCCTGGGGTGGGTTACATAATGCAAGTGAAGGCTGTACTACTAGGTGGGCTAGATGTAAACAACACTTGACATGGTGTATAAAAACTTGAATAAAAGCTACTCTTTTCTATCAATTCCTTTGAAATTTCAGATTTTAAAAGATTAAATCCTTATGTATATATGCTGTGAAAATAAAAACAACAGTGCTTACAGGGAAAAAACATGCCATTGTCAAAATTGGACAAAATTTAAGGTACTGATTTTTTATTTATGCTAATAATTTGAAAAATTTGCAAAATTCAGATCTAATTTTGGTTTAACAATTGAATCTTGATTAAATAAAGTTATATTCCTGAAAAAAAGTCTCAGGTTCAGCAATTCTCATGTTAAGTGAGCAAATATATTTCCTGAATTTTAAAATTTTGCATTATATTTGGGCCCATAACTTCAAAATAATAGCCAATACTGACCTAATTTTTGGTATGTGCATAGAAAATGTATGGAAGAATAAGAATACTAAATATGATCAAAAACAGATCAGTGGTTTTGATATTAGGCAGCCTTAAAGTGTAACAATGGCTTTTTTATGGAAAATGGTGGTTTTTCCTTAATATCTCGAAGAAACGAAGTCCTAATGACCAAATTTTCAGTATGGTAGAAGATTTTGGGGACATCTAATGGTAAAAATTTTGGATTCGTAGGTCCAACGGTTTTAAAACGTGCCCTGTTAACGCCCCGACGGCCGGACAGACGACGGACAAAGGACCACGACTATAGCTCGGATGACTTATAGTCAGCTGAGCTAAAAGGTGTTCTACTTTGTTAATGAGACTCCAAGGTTATTAAAGCAATACTTTTAGTTCTTGATGCCTTTTAAAGATAATTAATCCTGCATAACTCAGTTCTGCTATGTTAACTAGACCAAAAAGTAATTAAAGCAATAGTTTTTGATTTCTCATTAACATTAAATGACCTTTCTGTTTCCTTTCTGTTTCTCATTCCTCCATGTTTCAGTCATATACAAAGCAGAATGTTTAAGTTAATCTAACCTTTGTAGTCTATATGAACCAGATCTATAGCCTGCAGTCTGAATGCTTTCGCTGTGGTGACAACATTCTGCCTTGCGTATAACAGCTCTTTGGCATCAGCTGTCCTTGTAGCACCTTCAGGAGCAAGGCATTACAGAAAGGTAATATGTTACATGTAATGTATAAAAATAAAAATAGTAGAAATACTATAGTTCCACAGTAGGATGCCCACTGAAATTTTGCAATATTTGTATAAACTGGCATATTAATTCCAGATGGTATACTGGTATGAAGGAATGGGGTACAGGCCTATTTTACCATAAATAAACTAAAATCATACCTTGCAAAATATTAAAAGTAATACAATAAAATAAATATCTGAGTAAACAGTCTATTTTTTACAACACCTCAACCCAGTTCATTATGGTCAAGGTACATGTCTTATTCTCCAACAACTACACCTAAAAGCTCCTGACTTGTTAATAAGTCATCATTAATATTCTAACAAGGCCTACAGGCCTAATGTGAACCTGTGCAAAGATTGGGAGTGTGAATGGAGGTTTATTTTTAAAATTTAATATTGATCCTTTTAAGTCCTGCATATCTACCTTAGTCATTATGATTTCAGCAAAATGGACATTTCAGACCTGCAAGTTTCAGACTAGGACATTTTAAAACTAGAATATGGGTAGTCGACAAGCGACTATGTGTATCCGCAGAAATCAGAGTGGGACATGTGAAGTGAGGCATGGATTAAGTGGCAAGGGGAATAGAGTGAGGTGTGTTGTATATTAGCATGGATGTCTGCAGCTTAAACGTGAATGTAGGTGGTGCCACCTGTCATAAAATCGAGAAAATTGTCCAGGATGTATAAACCTGCAAAATTTCAGGTGGAAAAGTCAAACCACTGCTGAGATATGAGTGATATTATCCCAAGGCAGATGAACAGATGGACGCTGTGCAAAAATGGTTGCAGGTGGCACAACCATTTTTTTGGCTATGATGAAGAGCTATGTGAGATCTATACACATGCAAAATTTCAGGGGGATATGTCAAACCAGTCCTGAGATATGAGCTTGGATGTCTGCAGCGTAAACGTGAATGTAGGTGGCGCCACCTGTCATAAAACGAGAAAGCTGTCCAGGATGTATAAACCTGCAAAAATTTCAGGTGGATAAGTCAAACCACTGCTGAGATATGACTGATATTATCCCAAGGTAGATGAACAGATGGATGCTGTGCATAAATGATTGCAGGAGGCGCCACCGGTTTTGCCTATGATGAAGAGCTATGTGAGATATATACACATGCAAAATTTTGGCCAATCGGTCAAACAGTTCCCAAATATGAGCTTGGATGTCTGCAGAGTAAACATGAATGTAGGTGGCGCCACCTGTCATAAAATCGAGAAACCTGTCCAGGATGTATAAACCTGCAAAATCTCAGGTGGATAAGTCAGACCACTGCTGAGATATGAGTGATATTATCCCAAGGCAGATGAACAGATGGACACTGTGCAAAAATGGTTGCAGGTGGCGCCACAATTTTTAGTGAATGTTATAAAGCTATCAAAGGGCTACATTTGTGCAAAATTTTTAGTCAAAGGTTCCTGAGATATGCGGGTTTATGTGTGGAAACAGACACACAAATGGACGCTGGGTAGCAAGGAAAGGTCAGAGGTCAACAAAAAATGAGGGTGCAGCAGTTCACATGTGACCTGATAATTGACCCGATTTGCTTAAAATGCAAACCAAGTTTTTTCAAACAGTTGAAAGATATAGTTCCAACAATCTGGGAATTCTGCATCTAAACATTGTGTCTAGACGTCTAGACGCTGTGTCTAGACGTCTAGACACATTGTCTAGACACCCCCCAGAGCCAGGTCAGTTGCCATGGTGATGTCTGGACCCCCACCTGTTTGTACTGAGTGACCTCTTGACTTGCCTGCTGAAACTCAGCATATTGTCAAATCTGTTTTCAAATACAAAAAGCCTTTTTCAATTGGGTACAATGCTTTTTTAAAACTGTATTTACCCAATCTATTCTTATAAAACTGGCAGAACCCTACCATAGAATAATTCTTGTAAAGTTTAAACCAATCAGCTTAACAGTTTCATCATAAATCAGTGTATAAGCTAGAAGAGTTTAAAATTACATTTTCACTTGTAAAAAACACATCAATGTAGGTGGCGCCACCAATACCTCAAAATCAGATATGACATATGTCACAAACATTGGTATAAAATTTGGTGATTATAGCTCTAGCCCTTTCTGAGATTTTAATTTTAGTGTGCTTTTTTGGAAAGATGACTCAGTTCAACCTCCTGTAACTTGGCCAAAAATCTCCGAACTGGAACCATTCGAACAAACCTGAGAGAGATTGTTCCAGGGATCATTTCTGTGAAATATTGGATAATCTGGCTGGACAGTTTCAGAGAAGAAGATTTTTAAAGGTTTTTAAGCTTTTTCTCTATAAAATCTAAATAAATGCAGATCCCCAGTAATAAGCTCCAGGGCACCAAGTTTCATATGTGACTAATTCTTAAATGTAATTTGGAGCTCCTAGCTCTGACGGTTTCGGACTTACAGCCATGGATGGCGGAAAGCCAGCCCTGGACGGCGGACGGCTGACTGACGACGCTGTGCCATTGCATAAGCTCACAGGTTCGCTAAAAATGGAATTGTTTGCAACCCGTGACAGATGCCATGTTACTTGGCCACAAGATTCAGAAGTACCAGAAAGTGGCAAATTATTAAAGTTGGTTTCTGTATTTGAAGTTTTAAAACTCAATATAGCCCCTTTGGTCGCTCATCAACTTGAAGGTCAGACTATGTGATAATATTTGAGTTTGAGAGAACTGGTTCCATATTTTAATGGGCCCCCACTGGTGAAACCGATTATAGTGTTGTGACCAATGATCAATTATAACTGATGATTGGTTGGTTGATGCAGAAGATCTGATAATCAATCTTGTATTACCATAATCAATAACAGAATTTTTCACAAAGGTTTAATAATGATGTTTAATAAAATTTATTTGAACAAACTTTAAAACAAGCTGTGTTTACTAATGGATTCACATCTAAGTTTACTATATACATATGTTGGCTACAGAGTTATTAGCTATATTAGCCAATATATAGGCCTTTATATCATTTGAGAGGATGTACAGATGTATATTTGATCAGAAATTTCATACTCCCTAAAAGTCAACCAATGTTTATTGATGATTGGTCATGAAATTACTATTACTACTGATTCCCAATGCTTCTAAAAAGTGATAATCAATCATTGGTTGCTGATGTGCTGTTGATGATCAATTACGATCAATTGACTCCCAACACTATAAAATACCATATAATTATGATGAGAAAAAGAATAATAGAGCTGTGCTTTTACAAATGTAATATATGCTTGGCAGTAAGATAGGTGTTAAATCGCAATGAATTAAAGTGCTGTCACATGTTATTTGGAAAGTATTAATGAGCTGGAATGTGTCAAATGCAGAATCAAATGTGTAAATCCCACATATTAATACATAATAGTGATGTGACAAAGAATTTCAGAGCTGTTATGTGTCAAATGTAATGTTTAAAAAAATACTACATATATTTTACTTAGTGTGAGGGGCAAAGAATTACACAGCTGTTATGTGTCAAATGTGATGTGTTAAAAATACCATACATTAAAATAGGTGTGATGTGGCAAAAATCACATGGATAAGAAGTAGCATATACCAGTTAAAAGAGGTAGTGTGGCACATGATCAAGAGTAGTAATGCTGTAAAGATGTGACTTAATGATGCTTACTTTTAGAGATGGATTATGGAAAATATTTACATGTATATGGCATCTTTACAGGGATGCTAATTATATATTAGATGTAGAAAATGCTTACACAGGAGTAAAATTGCCAATAATTACAACAGTTAGAATCTTTTATCTTATATTTACTTACCAATGTCTGCACAAAAATCATCAGAACCAAACACAACTCCATCCAGATTAAGAGGCGAGTCTTGACTTAGTTCCACTCCTCTCTGACAGATGTCTCTGAGATTCAATAAACCTATGGCACTCTCAACAAAGATTATTATATGTATTTTCTCTGGTACTACTCTGTTGGCTAGAATGTCTTTCACTGCACAGAACAACTGAAAAGATGACAAGATGATACAATAAGAAGAATAGCAAATCATTTAAAAATATTTAGCCTAATATTTAAAGAAATATTTATGCATTGCAAGTGTCATAGTCAGGAAATGAATCATTTCTATTCTTACCTAATAATATTTTGTGTTGGCAATTAATAATAATAAGGCCTACATAGGCCCCTAAAGATTTTTTAATGTTAATATTTAAACTAATTGAATTGATCAATATAATATGAAGCCATGATTATTTATATATACTGAAGTGGTAAAAAGTAACAAATATGTCAAAAAGTAGGATAATAATTGCAAAAATAAGTATGTAAAATAAATATAGGAATTTAAGCATTTTGTGTTAATAAATTTGGTAAGGTGAGGATGATCTAGAATGAATTCACACTGACCCCTGCTCACCTGTTCAATCTCTGCTATATTCTCAACCTTTGGCAGCATGATAGAACTGGGCAGTCTGTCTGCTTTTAAAACTTCCTCTAAGTCCATTTTCATCAGACCACTAGAAACTGCATTGACACGGACAGAACACTCACTGTGACCAAAATCTAACTGATCAAGCTTCTTTCTGATGGTAGTCCGGGCTTCTTCCTGGAGAAAATGAATCGATTCCATCTATAGTTTTAAAAGTGACATGGTAATATTGAAATAAAAAAAAATTATTATTTGTTATTTTAATTTGTAAAAAACTTCAATTTCCTGGTAATACACAGATGGTTCAAGTTGATGATTCAAACATTAGTGTGTTCTTGATAAAGTGACAATCTCCTGATTTTTGTTTGTTGACATGAATGTTAAGTGACAGAACAAGTATTATTCAACAAGCTATCAGAGATGACTCTCTGACTTTTGACCAACTTCTATGTACGTGGAAAATTCTAAAGAAATACGTTCATTGGTTTCTTATTTAAATAGCTTACATTGCTTTTATGCACAAGAAAGAGTCAAACTGCATGAAAATGAAATGGTTTGGAGATATTGTCATTTTTAACTCAGCTGACTATAAGTCATCTGAGCTATAGTCGTGGTCCATTGTCCGTCATCCGTCCTTCCGTCCTGCCATCCGTCCGTTAACAGGGCACGTTTTGAAACCATTGGACCTATGATTCCAAAATTTTGCATACCATTAGATGTCCCCAAAATCTCCTACCATACCAAAAATTGGGTCATTAGGACTTCGTTCCTTTTAGATATTTAGGAAAAACCTCCGTTTTCCATAAAAAAGCCATTGTTACACTTCAAGGCTGCCTAATATCAAAACCACTGATCTGTTTTTGATCATATTTAGTATTCATATTCTTCCATGCATTTTCTATTAACATACAAAAAATTAGATCAGTGTTGGGTATTATTTTGAAGTTATGGGCAAAAATATAATGCAATTTTTAATAATTCAGGAAATATATTTACTCACCTAACATGAGAACTGCTGAAGCTAGAGACTTTTTTTCAGAAATATAACTTTATTTAATCAAGATTCAATTGTTTACCCAAAATTAGATCTGAATTTTGCAAATTTTTCAAGTTATTAGCATAATTAAACAAGGGACCTATGGGTCACGATGCTCAGCTGTTATATATGATAAAAAAATATTATTTAGAAATGAGGCACATGCTGGTTTTGTGTGGTAATAAATATAAGCTGTATTATGAGTTGTTGTTGTTTAGCTTATGTATGATTTTGAAAGTACCTTTGGAGACAGGGAAGAGGATTGATTTCATTTATTTTATTAACAAATGGAGTACTATTGTCACACAGATTTTGACTTGGCCATATAACTTATATGCAGAACATATAATATAAGAGTTTAACTATTTATTAAAAAAAATTACAAATATTGTCCCATATATAATTTTTATAAAAAATAATAAGAGAATCATATGATTTTATAAAATGAAATATAACTGATATGATTAATAAAATAATATTAAAGAATATATTCATGAATGCATTCATGAATACATTTTGAAAGTATTTGCACGAGTATTCATATACTTTCATTTTTACCTGAATTCCTATTCTTTATGCAAGAAATTTTATAATGGAGTACATAATCATATTCGTATTTAAATACAATTACAAAGTATTTGCACCATGTCTGGTATTTATTCAGTTTCACCAACCAATGATGTTGAGAATCCAGAATATACAAAATTCACACATTTAAATAATGATCATAAGTACCTGGTTTTATGGCTTTTATTCATATTAAAAAATAACTGTTAAAAATTCATTTTGGACTAATTTCACATCAATGTACACACTAGACACAGTAGGAATCTAGATTAATATTATCAACTGCATCTTTGTCTATCATTAATTTCCTTCATATGATCCCTAATGATTAGTAATGAATAATATGATTTACTTCTTTATCATTAAAATTGAACTGAAAAATGCCATAGGTGACTGCATTGTGTTATTTGGAATATGTGACATTCTACCCATCGATACAAGATTCTTATATCATCAGTAACTGCAAGTTAATTTCCTGTTATTATAAACTAACAAATTCCTTTTCTATTTTTCTTTAATTTGTTATTAAAAACCAATAAAAATTTATTAATTTATTGTTTATTGTTATGTTGTTGGTTAAAACTACTAGATGAGTTGGGTTGGACACCTGGATCAACTGTGGCTGGCCATAAGCTGCCTGGATTCCTGTATGCCTCGCCTCAAGCGTGCATAATTTGATGAAAGGTCAACAAGGTCAACATACAGGTGACTCAAGAGGGGCTGGAGAGAGCCAAAGTCTGACAGGGTCTCATAAAAAACATTAATAAAAGCTACAATTTTTGGCCAATTTCTTTCAGCTTTCTAAACTAAAAAGCTGAAATCCTAATGTGTGCATGATATGAAAATTATATCAACAGTGCTCACAGGACACAAACGTGCCATGGTCACAGTTGGGCAAAATTTAAGGTACTAATTTTATATTTATACTAATAACTTATAAAATTTGAAAAATTCAGAACTAATTTTGGGTATTCAATTGAATCTTGATTAAATAATGTTACATCCCTGACAAAAAAATCTCTAGCTTCAGCAATGCCCTTGTTAAGGGAGTAAATATATTTCTTGATTTTTTACAAAGTGCATTATGTTTGGGCCCATAACTTAAAACAATTAAGCAATACTGACATCATTCTGGCATGTGCATAGAGAATGAAAAATATGTATATTATTTATGATTAAAGTCAGATCAGTGGTTTTGATATTAGGCAGTCTTGAAGTGTAACAATGGGTTTTTAATGGAAAAATGAAGTTTTTCATTAATATCTCGAAGGTATTAAGTCCTAGTGACCAAATTCTAGGCATGGTAGGGGATTTTGGAGACATCTAACTGTATGCCGAATTTAAGGAACTAAGAGCTGAAGCTGGGGAGCTGAGCTCTTGCAAACTGCATAACACTAGCTTGATGTAAAAAATATGTTACATGGTGCTTGAAAACTTATTAAAATCTACAGTTTTTGATCAACTGGTTTCAAATTTTTGGTGTAAACAGTTGAAATGCTAACAAAAACATGCTATGAAAATTAAATCCACAGTACTTACAGGAAAAAAACGTGCCATGGTCAAAGTTGGGCAAAATTTAAGGTACCAATTTTTTATTTTTATTAATATTTTAGAAAATTTAAAAGATTTTCATCTAATTTTGGCTATACAATTTAATTTTGATTAATTAAAGTTATATTACTGGAAAAAAGGTCGATAGCTTTAACATTTTTTGTGTTAAATGATCAAATATCTTTCCTGATTTTTTACAAAATGCATTATGTTTGGGCCCATAACTTTTTTAAATTAAATAATACAGACATAATGTAAGGCATGTACACAGGAACTATATAGAGGAATATTTATGGTAAATATGAGGAAAAACAGATGAGTGGTTTTGATATTAGGCAGTCCTGAAGTGTGAAAATAGGTTTTTAATAAAAAATTGAGGTTTTTCCTTAATTTCTCAAAGGAACGAAGTTGCAAAGACCCAGTTTTCGACTTGGTAGGAGATCTTGGGGACATCTAACATTATGCCGAATTTTGGATTCCTAGGTCTTACGGTTTCAAAACGTGCCACATCTACGGACGGACGGACGGACAGACGGACGGACGACGGACAATGGACCACGACTATAGCTCAGATGACTTACAGTCAGCTGAGCTAAAAATCAATACCTTAAATTTTGTCCAACTTTGGCAATGGCACATGTTTTCCCTGTAAGCGCTGTCGATTTAATTTTCACAGCATATATACATAAGGATTTAATCTTTTAAAAATCTGAAATTACAAAGGAATTGATTGAAAAGAGTAGCTTTTATTCAAGTTTTCATACACCATGTCAAGTGTTTTTTACATCTAGCCCACCTAGAAGTACAGCCTTCACTTGCATTATGTAACCCATCCCAGGCAGCTTGCCTTGGCTCAGCTTGGCCACTACCAGCAGGCTTCCCCTCTGCCCTGCACTCCCCCCCCCCAGATGGTGCATAAACTTGATGATGTTATAATTTTCTGTATTTGATTCATTCTTATTCTAGGCTATGCTACATTTTAGATTTTGTATTGTACCACCAGGGTTACAATGATTAAAGTGCATATTTAATTGTGTCCACAAAGTGGTGTATTGCTATGAAAGTGTGGATGTTAATCAGATAAGTAATTCTTTACTTCAGAAGAGTTAAAACTTCACCAGGTGTGAAATTGACTATTAGTGCAAAACTTTTTAATTGTGATTCAAGGAATAATCTTGTAGATGCCATGTTGTGGAATTATTTTCTTTTTAATTCAGCTTAAAAATTTGTGATTTAAAAATAATAAAATATATGTGTATGCATTATATGACCCAATATGAGCTACACTCTGGATATATAATGATTGCAACTTTTGCAACAATTCTAATATTTTAACTTATATTTTCAGTTTTTTTTACTCTGGATATATAATGATTGCAACTTTTGCAACAATTCTAATATTTTAACTTATATTATCAGTTTTTTATTAAAAATTTATAAAAACTTGTTAATAAAAAAAAAATGATTCAGATAAAAACTTTTAATGGAAAAAGTGGAAATGCTAAAAATATAGGCTTATATATAAACTTAAATGCATTATTCCCTTGAAAGTGAAATAAGATATTAGTCCATTCTGTCCACTTGCCTGTCCATCTGTAAATTTCATATGCATCACAGTATCTCAAAACTTTTACTGTATTTACTTTATGACAGTTTTGTCAGAGTATTAGTTTGCAATCATATATTTAGAACTTTACTATAACCAAGTAGGAGGACCCCTTTCCTCTTAGCTTCTCATATTCTTATATAAATGAAAAACATAACAATAGAATATTTTGCATATTTTGCATTTACAAAAATTTCAAACTTCAGCTGAGCGCCGTGGCCCATGGGTCCCTTGTTTTCATGTGAATACACAAAATAGTGACTTTCACTTGCTGGTAGTTAAGTATTACAAAATTCTTTAAAATGTATGATTTTTGAGATAATATGTTCAAATATAATGATGAAATTTAGCTTCAACTCACTGACACATGTTATTTGACGAAACATATTACTTTAATTTAAAATAACATTCTCTGCATGGGGTCAAATATTAAAATAAAATACTGTTTGATCCTAACAATCCAAGATTCAACCCACAGTTAGATGTTCCTAAGTTCTCCTACCATTCCCAAAACTGGGTCATTTACGACTTCATTCCTTTGAGATATTAAAGAAAAACTTTAATTTACCATAAAAAACTATTGTTACACTTCAAGACAGCCTAATATCAAAATCAAAAGAGCTGTTTAGTTCCACTTTGGCATTAATATTCCTTTATGTGTTTACTTTGAGATTAGGACAGTATTGCATACTTACTTAAAGTTATGGGCCCAAACATAATGCACTTGGTAAAATATCAGGAAAGATATTTACTCAAATAAAATGATAACTGTTGAGGCAAGAGACTTTTTTTAGGGATATAACTTTATATAATCAAAATTCAGTTGTATTCCCAAAATAAGATCTCAATTTTGTAAATTTTTCAAATTATTTGCATAACAAGGCCTACAGGCCTAATGCAAACCTTTGCAAAGTTTTGAAGTATGAATAGAGGTTTATTTTTAAAATTTAATATTGATTCTTTTAAGTACTGCATATCTACCTTAGTCATTATGATTTCAGCAAAATGGACATTTCGGACCTGCAAGTTTCAGACTAGGACATTTTAAAACTAGAATATGGGTAGTCGACAAGCGACTATGTGTATCTGCAGAAATCAGAGTGGGACGGGTGAAGTGAGACATGGATTAAGTGGCAAGGGGAATAGAGTGAGGTGTGTTGCATATAAGCATTGATGTCTGCAGAGTAAACGTAAATGTAGGTGGTGCCACAATTCAAGAAAATTGTCCATATTGTATAAACCTGCAAAATTTTAGGTGGACAAGTCAAACCACTGCTGAGAAATGAGTAATATTATCCCAAGGCAGATGAACAGATGGACGCTGTGCATAAATGGTTGCAGGTGGCACCACTAGTTTTGCATATGATGAAGAGCAATGTGAGATCTATACACATGCAAAAATATCGCCCAATCGGTCAAACGGTTCCCGAGATATGAGCTTGGATGTCTGCAGAGTAAACGTGAATGTAGGTGGCACCACCTGTCATAAAATCAAAGAAAGCTATCCAGGAAGTATAAACAGCAAAATTTCAGGTTGATAAGTCAAACCACTGCTGAGATATGAGTGATTTTATCCCAAGGCAGATGAACAGATGGGTGCTGTGCATTAATGGTTGCAGGTGGCGCTACCAGTTTTGCCTATGATGAAGAGCTATGTGAGATCTATACACATGCTCAATTTTGGCCCAATCGGTCAAACAGTTCCCGAGATATGAGCTTGGATGTCTGCAGAGTTAACGTTAATGTAGATGGCGCCACCTGTCATAAATTGAGAAAGCTGTCCAGGATGTATAAACCAGCAAAATTTTAGGTGGATAAGTCAAACCACTGCTGAGAATTGAGTAATATTATCCCAAGGCAGATGAACAGATGGATGCTGTGCAAAAAAGGTTGCAGGTGGCGCCACCAGTTTTGCCTATGATGAAGAGCTATGTGAGATCTATACACATGCAAACTTTTGGCCCAATCGGTCAAACGGTTCCCGAGATATGTGGGTTTATGTGTGGCAACAGACGCACAAATGGATGCTGGGCAGCGAGGAAAGGTCAGAGGTCAACCAATAATGAGGGTGCAGCAGTTCACATGTGACCTGATGATAAACCCAAATCGCTTAAAATGCAAACCAAGTTTTTTTCAAACAGTTGAAAGATATAGTTCCAATAATCTGGGAATTCTGCATCTAAACATTGTGTCTAGACGTCTAGACGATGTGTCTAGACGTCTAGACACATTGTCTAGACACCCCCTAGAGCAAGGTCAGCTGCCATGGTGATGTCTGGACCCAACCTGTTTGTACTGAGTGACCTCTTGACTTGGCTGCTGTAACTCAACACGTTGTCAAATCTGTTTTCAAATACAGAAAGCCTTTTTCAATTGGCTACAATGTTTTTTTAAAACTGTAGTTACCCAATCTATTCTTATAAAACTGGCAGAACCCTACCATAGAATAATTCTTGTAAAGTTTAAACCAATCAGCTTAACAGTTTCATCATAAATCAGTGTATAAGCTAGAAGAGTTTAAAATTACATTTTCGCTTGTAAAAAACACATCAATGTTGGTGGTGCCACCGATACCTCAAAATCAGACATGACATTGGTATAAAATTTGGTGATTTTTGCTGTAGCCGTTTCTGAGATTTTAATTTTAGTGTGCTTTTTTGGACAGATGATTTAGTTCAACCTCCTGTAACTCGGCCAAAAATCTCCAAACTGGAACCATTCGAACAAACTTGAGAAAGATTGTTCCAGGGATCACTTCTGTGAAATATTGGACAATTTGGCTGGACAGTTTCGGAGAAGAAGATTTTTAAAGGTTTTTAAGCTTTTTCTCTATAAAATCTAAATTAATGCAGATACCTAATAATAAGCTCCAGGGCACCAAGTTTCACATGTGAATAATTCTTACATGTAATTTGGAGCTGCTAGCTCCGACGGTTTCTGACTTACAGCCATGGACGGCGGAAAGCCAGCCCTGGACGGCGGACAGCTGACGGCGGACAGACGACACTGCGCCATCGCATTAGCTCACAGGTTCGCTAAAAAAATCATTAACTTACATTTTGTCCAACTTTAAACACGGTGCTTTTCTTCCTGTAAGTACAATTGCTTTTATGTTCACGGCATGTACATGTATTTAATTTTTTTTAATCTTAAATTTGGAAATAAAAGCTCACAAATTAGGCTCGTTATTAATTCACATGCATTGTCCACTTCTAGTCACTGGAGGTCAGCTGTGCCAGGGTACCTGATACTAAATTGAACATTGGGGGAGATCCCCTACTGTCATAGGTGTACAGTTATTCTCATATCACCCCCCCCCCCCCCCCCCAACCCACCAAGTGTTATGCAGTATTGTTATTGTTTGAACTGTATTTTCCTTAGATGTAATTCTATTTCCACTCCAATATACAAAATTTTCTTTAAACAGTAAATCAAGGAGTAATCCAAAAGATGCCATATTGTGGTATGGTAATATAGCATTTTTAAAGAAATAAATTTTCTTTGAAATAATTTTAACAAATTAAAATATAATTAAACCCACCATAATGCATAAATTGATAATATATGGACAAATTATGAATAAATAAAGGCGCAGTTAGGAATTATGAATTCTTAATCAAGTTTTATTTTCAGATATTATTGTTTTGTTATAAGATATATTTTTGTGGTAAAAAAATAAATATATCTGTTTGCATAATGTGGTGTTATCTGACAAAATTTGGGATGTATGATGATTGTTTTAGAATTGCTGATCAACTTATGTGTAAATAAATGCAATTCTTCAATCTATATTTTAAGCATGTAGCTTTAAATTGTAATATGTTCAGTCCTATAAATGATATATTAAAGAAACAATAAAAATGCTTAGAATTTGGAAATATGTTTAACCTATTTTTAGAATTATGAATGACCTTTACACATTTATTGAAGGTCAAATGTGTTCTTTCATATAACTCTAAGGCCCATCATGTTTTTTTTTCCTTATTGCATTATTAAATGGTTTCAGGTCACAATTTTCTTGTATCACACAGTGCAATATGTACTTATCAGATTTAGTTTATGTTCATCTAAAAATGGAAATTTTAATTTTTTTAAAGCATTTTATTTCAGTTAATAAATTAGATGTATATTGTTATACTTCATCAAATCTCAAGCAAGTTTTTCTGTTCAGAGACATTTTTGGATTTCTAGGAGTAGCCCTGTAATGTGTTTTAATATCTGTTTTTGTTTTTCATATGTTTATAAATTTTATTTTTCACCTTTTAATCATAGTTGGATATATAACAGGACAGGAACTTTTCTTTTGGGATTTCTGTATGTATTGTTTTCATATGTATATAAAGTTAGATATTTTGCAGCATATTTAGATTTCCTTTCATTCCTTGAGAACAAAACAAATGTGATTTCTTTAATTTTCATATATATAATTAAATGTGTATAAAGCACTTTTTGTGTCTGTATGGAGGTGCTTGTGCAGATGTTTTTGTTTGAAGGTTTTTGTGTAGATAAGTATCTGCTGTGTCAACACGAGCATACCTTCCTATTGGCTGCCACACCGTCTTCACAGTCCATCACCACACAGTCAGCAGCTAAATTTGGAATCTTCTGTAGTTTCCTCTCATCATTCCCAGGGACATACAGTATAGCCCTCCGTGGTGTGTAGTGAGACGCTGTAGAGCAGTGTCGTGACTGCATAATGCAACGCTCTGTAATCTGAGATACCACGACCATTCCCCTC
Source organism: Sipunculus nudus (assembly GCA_026874595.1). NCBI lineage: Eukaryota > Metazoa > Annelida > Sipuncula > Golfingiida > Sipunculidae > Sipunculus > Sipunculus nudus. Next base: position 56,980,441 of record CM049311.1, on the reverse strand, counting down.
TTCACTCCAGATGCCATTTTGGGTAGATGTGACAGCTAAAAAAAGTGAAATGGAATAATTTAATGTGTCAAGTAATTTGTCCAATATGACATAATCAATCAATAAAATCAGGTGATTTTGATGAGGAAGGTAATTTTCACGCATTGACCCACCTGTGGATACGAGTTTTGTGCATGCTATAGTCTTAAGCATATATGGGCGCAAGTTGGTTGGCTACCTGGGGGACTTTTTCATCAATGGGATATGGCATATTATACCCCCCTCATACCCTTATAAAATTATCTCAAGTATATTTTATTTTTATTTCACTTTAACTTACAGAAATCCAACTTTCTTTCATCATAATTAAATTTACAACATCAGACTTATTTGATTTCAATGGCAAAATGAAAATCTATTTTACGGCTTGTAGTCTTGATATATATCCGCTTTGGTCACCCTAGTGATTGATCCACTGGAATACTGTTGAACTTGAACTAGGTATATAAAGAACACTGGTATACACTATAGCCGACCACCAGAAAATCAACAAGTGCCCAATAATAAGTGTAAATCATTATGGGAAATAAACACTGTATTACATCACACATCTCACTAGATGCATACGGCTAATACATGGAACAAACTAATAATAGTTTTATTTTAGTCAAATAAACCAAAACATGTCTCTTTAAAGCATTTCTGTCTGACAGGTATTATAATTACGCTTATTAAGAGCAAATGTGGTCAAAATCCATTGATAAATTCATAGTAATATATTGACACTTTTATAGCTGTGTTCCATTCTGTTCTGTAAATAAGGCCCTGTTCTGTTTTCCATGATTTAGGCCAGCCCTGATACATGCAAATTTTGCCACAACTGAGGTTGTGCAAGTTATTCTCTAGTCAGGCCAATATTTCAATTTTCTTTCTATTGTTTAAAACATGTATCGATGGACTGAACGCAAGCTACATAAAGTATATGAAGCTCACTCCTGATTTCTAAGATGCTGATTTCTGATGGAAAGAGGGGTGCAATTTCATCATGTTGATTAATTTGAAATATAGAAAGCTGTGGACAAAATACTGACTATGTTTAATTGGATTCAAAAGATTAGGATATTGTAAGTTGCTAGTTGTGAGGAGGGAGAGTTTTGGTGAATGTGGGATGAGTTTGTCAAAAATGTCATTTTCTTTTAAGTTAAAATCTGTTTGAACGTTCAATATAATTTGCTACTGCCTCAAATATTTCCTTGTTTGAAGTTTGTCATCAGTTTTTGAGTCACCAAAGAGCAGAACTTGTAATGAGGTATAATGAGTATAGCAGAGTTAAGAAATTTCCTTATCACTGCTGATATTGTATTTGTGTAGTGTTTTCAGGGTTGGATATCATAATGGACAAATAAAAAATATTTGGTGTCCCTTATGGAAACAAATATGCATGCATGTAAGAAAAAAGAAAGATTTATAGCAGAATTAAAAATATTATCAACACACAAACCAAAATCATACAACAATCTGTGGTCAACTTGAATGGTGTGGGATAAGACATCTGGCTGCAACATGGGAACTACTCCCACACCCAGCCTCTGAAAGAGACTAAGTCTCATTAAAGCCACCCTCTCATTTTCTGAGTCAATGTTTTGCCCTAGCCACTAAATAGACTGGCAACTGTTTAAGGCCCAGCGTCTTACTAAGGAAATATGGTATATATATTAAGTACCACTAAAATCTGATGGTTTGCCATGCTTGAACAGGGTATATGAAACATCTGTACCTCTGTCCTATGTCAGGCCAATATTTCAATTTTCATTCTATTGTTTGTTTGAATGATTAATTGATACAATATTTAATAAATACATTCAACAGGTATCCTACGGTTACATATATATATATAGATAAACCTATGTCCACAGTGTGTAAAACCCAGATTCTCTGGATCCCAGACCCCTATAACAATTTCCACATTTTCTGTTATTTATACCAATAAAAACACCCCAGTCCAGGGTTGGGCAAAACCCAGGTTTTAAGCATAAAACCCAGCCCAGTGGGTTTTACTGGGTAAACCCAGGTTTTATGGGTTTTACGGGTTTTATGGGCAATATAGTCTCAAATATCAACTGACTGAACTCAGAATTTCTTGTACCAGCTTGGGAAATACTGTGATCAGTATGCTTCTTTACTTTAATAGTTAACTATATAAATATATATTATATAAAACTGATATTGGTGTTATATAGCAGTTCTAATGATAATTAAAAAAATCAGGAGTCTTTAAGATGAAGTATAATCCTGCCATACGTTGTAACTCCCAATATTTCAATCATATTTCTATCTGAATCTATCATTTGTAATTATTTAATGATTTTGAAATCAGGGTTGGGGCCATGTACTTGTACCTGTATCTGTACCAAGGTACACAGTTGAGAATACCTGTACCTGTACCTGGCTGTCATGAGTAGGAAGTACCTTGTACCTGTACCTGTACCTGGAACTAAAGTACCTGTATCTGGTTTAAGGTACTCCAGGTACAAATTTGGTTTGGTCAAGTAAGGTACTGAACTGTCATCCCTAGCTGTCAGGGCTATTACCTAAATAGCAGGGGTAATTACTAAGCTTTCAACCCTGCAGCCTTTGAACTTGAGTGGACTTGGACTAGTAGCATGCTGGCCCAGCTACCTCCAGCCGCTACACAGGAAGTTCATTGTGGCTTTATCAGATATAAAGGGTACAGAGCAAAGGATATGGACAGTGTTGCTTTTATGCCCTGTGTAGATACCTGTTGTCTATTTTGTATAAATAACATTGGTGTAGGATAAATGTAGAAGTAAAGAAAAGGAAGTGGCTAAACAGCCGGCAGGGTGCAGGCAGTTTAGTCCACAGGCTAAACAGCCGGCAGGGAATACTGACCTTGCCCTAGAGTCTATAGCCCACTGGCTGAACTGTTGGCAAATGAATGTAACATTGTATGCTCTATTTCAGTGTGATTCTCTGTGCTTTTCATTATCATTTTGACAATAAGCTGACAATATAGTGCTGACTTACCATAATTAGATATTTTGATAGCCTTTTCTTAAGAAATGCTATTTGGTGTGGATATTTCTTGCATCATCTCACAACACAATAGCTGGGCTCAGCAACTTTAATTGGGTGTGGTGTAAGATTGTGTGATTATACCTTTGATCAAGTAATTAGCTGATCCTTTGGCTATTAATTTGACATAACCTGAGTTTGTTTTCACACACTACTTATTTGTTTGCTCATAAGCACACTAGTGTATAAACTATAAACAGTCTCTGGACACATTCACATTTCTGGTATATTTTTATGACAAAATCTATAAACTATCTTGTAAATATTACAATTATTATCAGAAATTTATATAAAATTACCCTGTATATATCATAAATGTGTACTTTTAATACCTACTCATTATTACTCAACATACTTATTACATATAGACCAGCAAAATAGATAATTTGGTAAGTCATCACTATATTGTCAGCTCATTGTCCAAATAATAATGATAATGGAAAGTACAGAGTATTAGTATAACACTGAAATAGACTGAAATAGTCTTAATAGAGCATACATTAATTTGTCAGCAGTTTAGCGAGTGGGGTAGACTGCTGGCAAGGTCAATTTTCCCTGCCGGCTGTTTAGCCTGTGGACTAAACTGCTGGCACCCTGCTGGTTGTTTAGCCACTTCCTAAAGAAAATACATATTATATCACTGAACACTCAACATAAGCCAAACAAAAGCAGAACTTCCCATTTTACAGAAAAAAGTCCCAGCTCACACATTACATACAGGTGCTCAAAACATCCTCAGTGTGACTTTCTGCCTTGAACATGTGTATTGTTACTTCTTATTTTGTATGTATCATTGTCATGAAGTTAATCTATAAAATTGATTGTAAGACTTTCCCTTTTAAGTCAAGTTATTAAGCCTCTTTACTTTAAAGTGCTCCCAGAAACTTTAAACCATTACTCCGAAGCTCAAAACTTGATTTGAAATATACATATTTTATGAAGTTTTATATTTCTGTATTAATAACTTTGAAAACTTTATCAGCTTTGTTCATATATCACATTTACCAAAGGCAATCATTAACATTTGCCAGGCCTATATTTTTCCTGATGTTCGTATATCTTTAAAATGTACCTGTACCTGGCCCTAGGTACTTTGTAAAGTACCTGTACCTGAACCTAGGAACTTTCCAAAAATGCTGTACCTGTACCTGTACCTGGCCATTTTGCAAGTACCTGTACCTGTACGTACTGTCACATGTACCTGGCCCCAACCCTGTTTGAAATAATTTCCTTTGTATCAATGAAAGATTGAAAGTGGGTGGATTACTTATTGGGCGAGTCCACAAACTGGCTAACTGGTCGACACAAGATGGTAACTGGTTGCCAAGTGTTAACTGATTGGCAGTACTTGTATAGGATACAACACAGGTGAAGCCACAGTTACACCTCACTGGGACTTTGCTGCAGAAGCAATGGCATCCACTGGGCACTGACACTTTGGGGGTTATTTGTTATGACAAGAATATGAGAGGTTGTAGTGGAGAACAGCCTAGATAATCAAGAGTTACTAACGAAGGATTTCATTATGGTATGATTCTGCTATATATATCCAGGGCATGTGAGAGATCTTTAGTTAGGTCTTTTCAGTCATAGTGGGATCTCTGACTGACACCATGAAACCTAAACTTATTTCATGGACAATCACTTTAGTTTTTCCTCTTTATTTGATTATATGCATTTTATGCAGTGATTCTGAGATTGAAAAGAATGCTTCTAGAAAAGCCCAATTCATATTGCCCACATGTGGGTTTTAAAGCTTATTGCCCGCCCGGGTAATAAGGGGTATTACCCGCCCGGGTTTACCCACCCGGGTATTACCCGCCCAACCCTGCCCCTGTCACTGATATAAGAACAAAGTCCCTTAATGTTTTGGCTTTTTAAATGACCAATTCAATGAAAAATTAAAATATACAAATATATTTTGGTTAAGACGGACCGCAACTATTTGAATTTGATGAATGTGCTAGTTTGACGGACCCCCATAAACAATTGCTCATATTTCTATTTATGACTCGATGAGAAGAGAATTAGCACTCATGTTACACATTAAATATGATTATTTGTTATTTTTAGAGTAAATAAATGTGGGCATACAGAGGGAGATTCATTTGAAATGTGCCACCAGTCATTGTGGACTTAAGTACCGTACTGATTATCTAAGAGCCCTTCCACATAACACACGTTTTGTGTTCCATTCATGAACAGCCATGCAATTTAAAGATGGCAATAATATAAATTAACCAAAAGGAATTGTTGATTATTTGCATTTCAAGCAATGCCTTGTACAAAAATTAACAATTTTATAAATTTTCTTATCATACCAGTACTTTTTAAAAAAAATATATATATGGAATAAATACCAAATATAAAAATATGAATAAAAAGGAAGACAAAAATGTAATAATAATACAGATACAATAACTACAATAACTAAATCACATGGGTATTATGCCTAAATGTGATGTTAAAATATGTACTAAAGGAATGGTATTACCAGTAAAAAGGGTCCATGGGATCTGTGGGGTCAATGCTCAGGGGGTGTAAGTGTATATTATCAAATTTTGTTGCAAAACAGATTTATTATTGTTTTTAACCAAACATCTTATAAAATATGTCTATAGATACTTTTCTGCTAAATTATCTCAACAATTTACCATGAGAGTTTTAAGGATTATAGATTTTTCTTTGGGTCCTGGACCTGGGGTGCGTGTTTTACACACTGCCCACACAAGGCCCTAGTCTAAGTACTCTTATATTATAATAAAATGATTATATTACTCGTAATATTGATCATAAATAATGCCTTAAACTATCTAAATAACTTGAGTCTTAAATTTATGGTGCCTTGGAAGGGTGGGCACTAGTTTAGTGGCTTACTTGTGTGAATTTGTATCTAGACTGGTACTCTATCATAAATTGAAGGTGGCACCACCACGTATTTGTGTAAGAGACTTAAAAGTACTGTTAAACAAACGTACAGTGTCACATGCTCCAGAGTCCAAGGATTACACAGGTTTTTGTTGCCAAATTTGTAGTTTTACCAATACATCATTCTAGAGTTTGAATCACTGGAATAAAAATTATACAAAAGTATAATCAATAATCATTAATCAAGTTTGATAAAAAATATATATTTTGTATATGGGGTGTGTTTAGGGGAAAGCAAAGGGAAGACTGGTCGTAGCCCAAGTGAGACTTGGATGACACACGGCATGAAACAGAAAAGGAATACTTATTAATAATTAATCTATAAGTTCAAATAAAAAATGTTATGTTTCAGCAAGCTGAGCCACAACACAATAAGTGGTTAAGCAAGGTCTGTATATGTTGTCATGAGCTTGTCTCCGGAAGTACTTTGGAACGGGCCTTTTCTACCTCCTCGAAATAAAGAAAAAAATGAGTAGGAACCAGTCAAGACACCAGTAAGCTGCAAATCTATAGTCTGTTTCACCAACTGTTGTCCACCTGTTTATTGTAGATGATTTACTGAAAAATTTATATTTTTCAATAATTTTCAAGAAAACAACATATGAACGTAACAACATAATATGGCATTTAAGAATTTTAAATTTAATCCCCAGTTTATGTTTCACAACATTTTAGTCTCTTCACCATGATCTGGTAGATATGATGTGTCCCTCCATAAGTATCCATCTTTGTTTGAGCTGGTTATATTTTTTAGAGTGTTTACATGAGATCATCCAATCAAAAGCTGTCATTTGAGGCTGATTATGCATGTGACCAATGACCTTGACCGTCTGATATGTTGTAAAATGTAGACTAATTTCTCATATTTTCAAATAATTCTGTTTCTCAAATAAGGTGTAAGGTAGGTATTTATTTACCTTGTTGAAAATTAGAGTTTAACTATTTATTAAAAAAATTACAAATATTGTCCCAAATATAATTTTATTAAAAATAATAAGAGAATCATATGATTTTTTAAAATGAAATATAACTGATATGATTATTAAAATAATATTAAAGAATATATTCATGAATGCATTCATGAATACATTTTGAAAGTATTTGCACGAGTATTCATATACTTTCATTTTTACCTGAATTCCCATTCTTTATACAAGAAATTTTATAATGGAGTACATAATCATATTCGTATTTAAATACAATTACAAAGTATTCACACCATGTCTGGTATTTATTCAGTTTTCACCAAACAATGATGTTGAGAATCCAGAATATACAAAATTCACACATTTTATTAATGATCATAAGTACCTGGTTTTATGGCTTTTATTTATATTAAAAAATAACTGTAAAAAATTCATTTTGGACTAATTTCACATCAATGTACACACTAGACACAGTAGGAATCTAGATTAATATTATCAACTGCATCTTTGTCTATCATTAATTTCCTTCATATAATCCTTAATGATTAGTAATGAATAATATGATTTACTTCTTTATCATTAAAAATGAACTGAAAAATGCCATAGGTGACTGCATGGTGTTATTTGGAATATGTGACATTCTACCCATCGATACAAGATTCTTATATCATCAGTAACTGCAAGTTAATTTCCTGTTATTATAAACTAACAAATTCCTTTTCTATTTTTCTTTAATTTGTTGTTAAAAACCAATAAAAATTTATTAATTTATTGTTTATTGTTATGTTGTTGGTTAAAACTACTAGATGAGTTGGGTTGAACACCTGGATCAACTGTGGCTGGCCATAAGCTGCCTGGATTCTCCCCTCAAGCGTGCATAATTTGATGAAAGGTCAACAAGGTCAACATACAGGTGACTCAAGAGGGGCTGGAGAGAGCCAAAGTCTGACAGGGTCTCATAAAAAACATTAATAAAAGCTACAATCTTTGGCAAGTTTCTTTCAGCTTTCTAAACTAAAAAGCTGAAATACTTATGTGTGCATGATATGAAAATTATATCAACAGTGCTCACGGGAAACAAACGTGCCATGGTCACAGTTGGGCAAAATTTAAGGTACTAATTTTATATTTATACTAATAACTTATAAAATTTGAAAAATTCAGAACTAATTTTGGGTATTCAATTGAATCTTGATTAAATAATGTTACATCCCTGACAAAAAAGATCTCTAGCTTCAGCAATGCCCTTGTTAAGGGAGTAAATATATTTCTTGATTTTTTACAAAGTGCATTATGTTTGGGCCCATAACTTAAAAAAAATACACAATACTGACATCATTTCTGGCATGTGCATAGTGAATGTATAGAAAAATATGTATATTATATATGATCAAAGTCAGATCAGTGGTTTTGATATTAGGCAGTCTTAAAGTGTAACATTGGGTTTTTAATGGAAAAATGAAGTTTTTCATTGATATCTCGAAGGAATTAAGTCCTAGTGACCAAATTCTTGACATGGTAGGGGATTTTGGAGAAATCTAACTGTATGCCAAATTTAAGGAACTTAGAGCTGAAGGTCGGGAGCTGAGCTCTAGCAAACTGCATAACACTAGCAATATGTGACATGGTGCTTGAAAACTTGAATAAAATCTACAGTTTTTGATCAACTGGTTTCAAATTTTTGGTGTTAACAGTTGAAATGCTAACAAAAACATGCTGTGAAAATTAAATCCACAGCAGTTACAGCAAAAAAACGTGCCATGGTCAAAGTTGGGCAAAATTTAAGGTACCAATTTTTTATTTTTGCTAATATTTTTAAAAATTTAAAAGATTTTGATCTAATTTTGGGTATACAATTTAATTTTGATTAATAAAAGTAAAATTACTGGAAAAAAAGTGCTGAGCTTTTACAAGTTTTGTGTTAAGTGATAAAATTTCTTTCCTGATTATTTACAAAATGCATTATGTTTGGGCCCATAACTTTTTTAAATTAAATAATACAGACCTAATTTCTAGCATGTACATAGGAATTATATAGAGGATTATTTATAGGAAATATGAGGAAAAACAGATGAGTGGTTTTGATATTAGGCAGTCCTAAAGTGTGAAAATAGGTTTTTAATAAAAAATTGAGGTTTTTCCTTAATTTCTCAAAGGAATGAAGTCGCAAAGACCCAGTTTTCAGCTTGGTAGGAGATCTTGGGGACATCTAACATTATGCTGAATTTTGGATTCCTAGGTCTTACGGTTTCAAAACGTGCCACATCTACGGACAGACGGACGGACGGACGGACGGACAGACGGACGGACGACGGACAATGGACCACGACTATAGCTCAGATGACTTATAGTCAGGTGAGCTAAAAATTTCACAGCAAATAAAAGGTGGACATGAGGGGATGAAACAGACTATATAGTATAGTAGTATACACCCCTTGGACGTGGTGGCGATAATTGAAGTAGTTAAGGTTTGGATATTGCTATAATGGCAATTTATCCCAGATGCCACTTCATACAAATCATACAGCTAGAATGAGACGAAAATTTAAAATTGAATGGTCACAATTTGTTCTCCTTACCAATGAATTACATGTAATATTCAAATAGATATTTCACCTCTCCAATAAATTGACTTTCGCGGTGGCCAACCTTGACAGCTCTGTCCTTGACCTACCGAAAGCAATCCTACGGAAACTTCTCGTTTGTCCTCCTGGCGGAATGTTTGTGTTATTGCATTGCATGCAAGTTCAGCTTCATGGTTAACGTTATTTCGCTTCCATATTGGTTGTATCTCATCAGTACCCCAATATCTGATAATTGTCCATATTTAATCAAAAAGCATATATTTTGACACAGTTCGACCAATCCTTTATACAAAATAATAATAATAATAATTATTATTATGGAATAAAGGAATGAACAAGCTTAGAACATATGATATTTATTTTATTTGAATAATTATTAGTTTCATTTTTTGGTCCATCAGTCTTTCACCATATTCATCCATAATATACAAGGAGTTAAGATTTTGGTCTTTGCAATGCTTATAACACATACACACAAACACACACACATATTCAATAGTAATAATAATAATAATAATAATAATAATAAATGACCTGATAATAAATTAATGACTTGATGATACAGAACTGTCGTGAACAATTTAACATTTGAAATCATGTACCCGTAATATATCGGTACGACTATTGTACAACTTATATTTGTGTATATATTTACCAAATGCATTTTTTTAAAACGCGCATACAAGTATACACACAATGAAAACATAAACGATAATTAAATTAATAAAATTAATTAATTTTCTTATCAGTATAGAGGTCGCATTTTTTAAAATTTATTACCAATTTTTTATGGCCCCTTTCTTCATTTTACCATTTTTACTCCATTAAATTTTATGTTCATACATCAAGTTTAACCATTTGATATTCCGTAAGCAGATCTTGGTGGTGAGATATTACATATGGGATCTTTACCACGGGTCAAAGGTCAGATTTGACAGGCATGCCGCCATCTTGGAATTGACTTATACTCAGAGTGCCTGACGCGACGGTGTATGAAGCCAGTGTAGGTGCATAGCCCCGACAGTTAGTAAACAGCTCTCGTGGAAATTAGGTAATAATGAAAATATCAAACCCTCAGACCAAAAGGATTATGCAGAGTATCATCTTTGTTCATTATTTTGAATTTATGACCCTGCATGTGATAGAGGTTTGATACAGCAAGACTGCCAAGACGGCAGAGTCCTCAGTCACGCAGTGACCATCTATGGCTATGCTTTGTTGTTACCCCTCCGTCTGCCAAACTCAGTTTCAGTTATCTAACTGCTAACAGACTGGCTGTGTCCTGACAGAGAGAATTTATGTGCCGATACCTGCCTGAATTGACAAACTATTACAAAGTGTAGCTGTGTATTGAGCAGAGTTAAATTCAGCTGTTACAAAATAAAAGGGGAGGGGTGCACTGTTGTCTATTGATGTTGTTGTTTATAGGATATATATCTGGTAAAAGTGCAGTACAGGTGACCTGCCTAAGGCTGGCTTCCTTATGGATGGTCTGTCCTTATTTTTCTTACTCCCACATGGAATGAACATGACGACGATTCCATCAACATTCAAACATTTTTATAAGATTCAAATAAAATAAGACAACATTAACCTCGACTCAAAGGAAATTTAAGTATGAGTAGTGCCCTTTTGCAGCAGGTCACCTATAATGCACTTATACCATATATCCTTTTACTAGTTTTAGACTGTGTCACAGTTTATATTTATCTATAATATCAGATTTTCACTTAAGGTTAGTATGTACACTATAGTTAATGTGACCTTCAGAGTTCATAATTAGAGCAGGAATGAGTGTGCTGGGACCATAAGCACAAATTCAATATTGTTTTTACTATCTGATGGTGTGACCTGAAACAACTATTGAAATCCAGATGAAGGCCTTGTGCTTGTCCCTTTGTGAAAAGGTCACAATGGTAAGACCACCTTCAGCACCTTGTCACACTGGCCACTTCAAAACCGGTGACATCCTTTCTATGTACCCGAAACGTTGTTCTGTTACAGTACACTGTTGATTTATTTATTTGTTTTATTCACACCAAAGACATATTTCAGATTACTCACAATAAAATGGATACATATAATTACATATTCTATCAAAATTACATTAATAATTTATAAAATCTGCAGGTGATAGAAGTCAGGAAAAAGGCGCACAAAAAGTAACCTTACATTTTGTGAGGTATACTTATTTCCATAGTAGACCTTAGGAATTATATCCTATTTGCCCTCTACTTCAGAAGTAACCAGTTTTAATCTGACAATGTTGATTTCATCTTTGAAAAGTTAATTTAGTTTTTGTTTGTTGCTATATCTTTTAACAGAAAGTTTTACTTATAAAAGGCAAAAAAGAGAAAAAATGGGCATTCCCACAGTTTAATCAATATTTCATGTATGAGAAGGGAAATATTATTGTGTCCCATGGTCTGTCTGCATGTTTGCGTTTCAGTTAACTTTAAGTGTCGGCGGTATAAATGACCAGGGCTTTGATGGATTTTCAAGAACCTCATTTAAACCACTTAGCAATATACTATCTCTCCAAAGATAGTTTGATTAAAATGCATGCAAATGTAAGAGGTCACTAGGCTTCTGTTTTTTGTTGTCGCCACCATAACTTACCAGGAATATGATGGATCCGGATGAAACTTGACAAAATATTAACCAATATAATATCTCATATAATATCTCTCTTAACTTTGATTCCTGGCAAAATCCATGCTTATTTAATGAGGTCAGAGGTCACAAGACAAATAGGTGAATTATGAGCTCTTGTTATCAAGTTGTTTGTATAATGATTATGATCAAAATTGCAGTACTTATTATTTAGATTTGAACAAGAATATAGACCTCCAGTTCATATTTGTTCATCTTTATTTATTTCAGGTGAATGTAACTGTCCGCAACTTTTTTGAAAGGCATGGCAGGAATGGGGCAGTAAGTGTTTGTATTATTCTCAATGTTTACCTAAAATCACAGAATAAAAAACTTGGTAAGTTGAGGGTTCCTATGATTGAAAGAATTCACTCACATTTTCAGTGCTCTATTATCACAGATTTTTAATTAATTTAAAGACATGCCCGACTCTTTAGTTTCATTCTCAAGTTGAAAATACATTTTGTTTTTGCATTGTATGATTTTAAAGAAGATAAAGTTCTTTTAGCTGATTTATTCAGGGTTCTTTCTGGATTCTTTTCTTAGTGCCAAGAGGATACTCAAAGCTGATCCATTTAACACTGAACACAAGAAAGCAAATTTCATGTATTTTACTTTACATGTTTTAAGTGTTTACTGTCTAACTTGAGAAATAGTTAAAATTACCTTGAAAGTGAAATTTTAAAGTAAAAGATAAGCGCAAACTATGTGAATAACAGAAATGGTTTGACCAAATTGGCCTGATTATAATTGTAAACAAAAAGATGGTTTAGATCCTTCTCCTTTGACAAACTTCTTTGTGCTTCAGGTAAACCAGGTATCTTGTTATTTAATAACTGGTGAACTGCCCACTCAGTCCTGAAAAATTCTTCATAGTATCATACAGAGAAAATTTCACATATTACCATCAGACCAGTGCATGCCTTCAAGAAAATCATAACACTGGCAAAGTTTGTTTGGTAAATGTGTTAGGCAAAACTAGAGGTGTCTAATACCTTGTGTCAGTGTATCATAGATAAATATATCTGGACCCTCTCCAATAACATTAGAATTTAAAATGTAAAATACCATGTATTTTTCATTAAAAATAAATAAAATAAGTTTCTGATCTATTTGATATTTACTCTCTTCTCAGTATTCATAAGTTTATGTGTGACTGTTTCTTTATTAAAAAGTTACCATTCATATAATGTCCATGTCATGTAACCCTGTTGCTTCACCTGTGCTGCTTTCTGCATGACTTTGCCTGATGATTGATTTGGATGTGTATACTTTTGTGTTTAAGGTTTGGGTCTGATCAGTTTGGCTGGCCAAGTCAGTAAGTAGCTTTTAAAGTGATCTTTAGACTGTCAAGTTGCATATCATTTTCACAAATTATCAGTAGTTATTACTGTCTGACTCTGTCAATGTTAATGAATTGCTCACTTTCACTCATGTATTATTTTTTATACTAGGATTCTGGTACAAGTTTCTGTATAGTTTATACAGGCATTTTATTGTAAACTCGAACCACTGACCAGGGTTTGATTTTCCAGTACTGATAATTTATAATGTACCAATAGTAATAAGTCAAGCATACAAATATAAATGAGATCATGTATAAGATTAATGATCGGGAAAAAAAGCTCAGATTAAGAGAGACGCTATTTGAACCTGGAGTAACATGTCAGTTTGCAATTCCTGTATTCCTTTTCACTCCTGTGTAACAGTATAAGACTAAATTTGTCCTCAGTGTTTTCTTGAACTCTGTGTAAAAACAGCCCATCTCTGTCTCTGAAGTACACATGAGGTAACAATAACAAGCTTTTTCTTTGTTTGGATTTAATTTATTGTATTTGTATATTTTAGGTACAACAATATGAACAGGAAGGGTGGGGGAGGAGGGGGTGGGGGCACTGCTGGTGGAGCAGCAGGTACTAATTCAGCAGCAGGCATGGCACAGAGCAAACAAAAGAAGCAGGTAGGGTAATCAAAGTCACATAATCTTCATAAATACACCCAGTACTTCAATAGTTTTATCATTGTATCTGCCAAAACAGGGTTTTGCGGATACTGTTTTCAGCCCACTGCCGCCAAGTAGGTGTTGGGAGAACTCCTCCGTAACCGCTGGGCGGAACTTTTCGAAACCCGGGAGTATGTTCGGGTCACGTGAACTGCTGTGCCCCGATTTTGTTGTGACCTCTCACCTTTCCTCTGTGCTCTGCGTCCATCTGTGCGTCTGTTTCCACACATAAACCCACATAGCTCGGGAACTGTTTGACCAATCAGGGAAAAACAAATTTGTACAAATGTAGCCCATGGATAGCTTTATAACATGCACAAAAAATGGTGGCACCACTTGCAACCATGTTTGCACAGTGTCCATCTGTTCATCTGCCTTGGGTTAAAATCACTCGTATCTCTGCAGTGGTTTGACTAATTCACCTGAAATTCGGCATGCGTATCCTTGATAGCTTTCCTGATTTTATGACAGGTGGCGCCACCTACATTCACGTTCAGGCTGCAGACATCCATGCATATATCCCCGGAATGGTTTGGCGTATCTTCCTGAAAATTTGCATGTGAATAGATCTCACATAGCTCTTTATCTTACGCAAAACTGGTGGCTTTTGCACAGCGTCTTTCTGTTTGTCTGCCATGAGATAAAATCACTCATATCTCGGCAGTGGTTTGACAAATCTGCCTAAAATTTTGCAGGTTTATACATCCTGGACAGCTTTCTTGATTTTATGACGTGGTGCCAACAACTTTCTTGTTTACGCTGCAGACATCTAAGCTCATATCTCGGAAACTGTTTGACCGATTTGGCCAAAATGTTGCATGTGTATATATCTAACATAGCTCTTTATCATTCACAAAACTGGGGGGACCACCTGCAACCATTTTTGCACAGCGTCTGTCTGTTTGTCTGCCGTGGGCTAAAATCACTCATATCTCAGTAGGGGTTTTTTGACTTATCTGCGTAAATTTTGCATGTTTATACATCTTGGATAGCTTTCTTGATTTTTTTGGCAGGTGGCGCCACCTACATACACATTTTGGCTGCAGACATCCGCAACACACCTCACTCTATTTCCTTTGCCACTCAATCCATGCTTCGCTTCACCCGTTCCACTCTGATTTTGGCGGATACACATAGTCGCTTGTTGACTACCCGTATTCTAGTTTCATTAATGAACTTAAAGTGTGTGCACACAGACAGAAGTCAGGGAGATACTATCATCACAAACAATACAGGAACAGTCACTTTCCACATAGTGATAATGCTGTATACACTAATGTAGTCTAGCCATATAGAATTGCATGTTTTGCTTTAGAAAGGTATTCAGCAATGCTCAAACAATCAAAGTTGACAACCTTAATTGTCAGAATCCATAAGATCTGTTGTTCAGGTGTAGAAGTCTGAGTATGGGCCAGGTTCTTCAACTGAATATAGCTCATAAACATAGCTAAATTTTGTAATATGTAATATTGTATGTAATAAAACACCAGATTACCTTTTATGATCACTGTAATATTGTTTCTCTCATCCAGGGCTTCTTTGGAGAAGAAGATGACAGTGAGCCAAGTTTCTACTTTAACAGTCAGAATATGTTCAGGACAGATAAGGAGGTAGGTGGGACATTTCACAGGACCAGAACCAAATCTTTTGATATATGTATATAAGTATGTGCATTCTCCATCATATCTGCCTGTTGACCAATATCATTTAACCCTTGATTGAAATTAGTCATAAAGCATTATTTTATGTCTTAGAAACTATCAGTGAAAATTACAAAAGAAAAATATTTATATTAATTTGAACATTAATTACAGATGGAAACCATGGGTCAAGGGTTTGGCACTTTGGCATGCTAAAATTAGTCAGTCATGTTTTATATGTTAAAGATATGTTTTGTGGCCAGCTTTGTTTTAATTGTAAATACCAAAAGAAATAACAGTGTTACCTTTTCTGAAAGTTAATTGTAGTGAACATCAACATGTGTATAAAATAAGATTATAGGCTGCTACTACAGGAACTTTTAGCATCATGATTTCTGTTGGTATATTTGTGTACACATGAATAAAACACTCAAACTTTGATTCTGTTCACAGATTATGTCATCCCCTTCCCCGTCACAGCTGTCTGCTGCATTTGGATCAGGTTTATACGGACAAAACACAGGTATTCACTTGACTGAGCTTTGTAATATGAGGACAGCTAGCTCATTCTTTTATGTCTGATTATTTTTGTAAGAGCTGTTAAAGTTTTCTGCATTGTTTAAAAGTTTTGATGATTCATCCAAAAATTACTTAACAGTTTTTAATTTAAAAAAAAAAGTAATTGTGTAAAGTATCCCTATAATTTTTGTGACTTTCACAAATTTTAGATTATTAGATATTAGTTAAAAATAAATGTTGAATGATATATTAGCCTGAAAAAACATTAGGACAAAATTTTAAGAATCTAAGTCCTTTTTGTTTGTGAATTTCATGAAATAATTTCAAACTCACCGCATTTTTTTAAAACATGATAGTTATTGTAATACTATATCAGTAAAGGATTGGAGTTAAAACACAAATTGCTAATCCCTTTCACGTTGTATTTCTGTCATGCTCACTGAAAGTCTTTACAAGTACAATGAACAGGATTCGGGTATAGCCATATGATTTATGTATTGATTAGGCCTGTGAAGTGTGAGACCCCCCAGGATCGATTCAATTATTGATTCTTTATCTTGATTCAAGTTTCTGTACAATTCTTACTTAGTTTCAGACTAAAAAAATATAAAATCAATTTTAACAAAATAGATTGTTATAAATTTCAGCAAATACATGAAAAACTGTTGTTCTCCCTTCGTTTCTCACTACCATTTATGTTTCTGTGTGAGTGGAGTGGTCCACCACCAAATGTTTAAAGTAAATTTTGGGCATGTGCAATAAAGAGCACCAAACATTGCAAACTGCTTCATCAAATTTGAGAGCACACAGAGGACTTAAGGATGTTACATACAAAAATAAGTGCCTATGAATTCACCAACTTACATCAGGACATGTTTTGGATGTTTTATTTTCCTTGTTGCCAATATGACATCTTTTACATCTGAATCAGTTCAAGCCCCATGTATGAGTATGGAGATATTAAATTCCTGAAAGAATTCTACAAACATGCCGTCCACTGTCATACTGTCACCTTTATCTTTAAAGACTGCCATCTCCTGGCCATAATCCAAACCTTGAAAAAAAATACCAGCACCCTGATTATGATTAGTAACTGGTCTGTGTACATATTTGTGTAAAAGGAGGAAGGGCGATGAAAGGTGATGTGAGATAGAGGATGGTGAGGGCTTACTGTCTGGTGTTGTATTCTGCCAATTTTTAGCTCAGCTGACTATAAGTCATCTGAGCTATAGTCGTGGTACATTGTCCGTTGTCTGTCTGTCTGTCCGTCCGTAAGACTGGCATGTTTCGACACCATTGGACTTACGAATCTGAAATTCACCATACAGTTAGATGGCCCCAAAATCTCCTACCATGCCGAAAATTGGGTCAATAGGACTTCGTTCTTTTGAGATATTAAGGAAAAACCTCAATTTTTTATGAGAAATCTATTTTCACACTTCAGCACTGCCTAATATCAAAACCACTCATCTGGTTTTCTTCATATTTACCATAAATATTCCTCTATATAGTTCCTATGTACATGCCAGAAATTAAGTCAGTATTATTTAATTTAAAAAAGTTATGGGCCCAATCATAATGGACTTTGTAAAAAAAATCAGGAAAGATATTTGGTCCCTTAAGACCAAAAGTCTTAAAGGTAGGGACTTTTTTCAGTAATAAAACTTTAATTGATCAAAATTTAATTGTACACCAAAAATTAGATCATTGTTTAAATATTGGCAAAAATATAAAATTGGTACCTTAAATTTTGCCCAACTTTGACCATGGCACGTTTTTTTACTGTAAGTACTGTGGATTTAATTTTCTCAGCATGTTTTATTTTTAGCATTTTGTCTGTTAACACGAAAAATTTGAAACCAGTTGATCAAAAACTGTAGATTTTATTCAAGTTTTCAAGCACCATGTCACATCAAGTTTACATCAAGCTAGTGTTATGCAGTTTGCTAGAGCTCAGCTCCCCAGCTTCAGCTCTAAGTTCCTTAAATTTAGCATACAGTTAGATGTCTCCAAAATTCCCTACCATGCCAAGAATTTGATCACTAGGACTTAATTCCTTTGAAATATTAATGAAAAACTTCATTTTTCCATTAAAAACGCATTGTTACACTTCAAGACTGCCTAATATCAAAACCACTGATCTGACTTTAATCATATATAATATACATATTTTTCTATACATTCACTATGCACATGTCAGAAATGATGTCAGTATTGCGTAATTGTTTTAAGTTATGGGCCCAAACATAATGCACTTTTTGAAAAATCAAGAAATATATTTACTCCCTTAACAAGAGGATTGCTGAAGCTAGATATTTTTTGGCAGGGTTGTAACATTATTTAATCAAAATTCAATTGAATACCAAAAATTAGTTCTGAATTTTTCAAATTTTATAAGTTATTTGTATAAATATAAAATTAGTACCTTAAATTTTTCCAAACTTTGACCATGGCATGTTTGTTTCCTGAGAGCACTGTTGATATAATTTTCATATTATGCACACATAAGGATTTCATCTTTGTAGTTTAGAAAGCTGAAAGAAATTGGCCAAATATTGTAGCTTTTATTAATGTTTTTATGAGACCATGTCAGACCCAGGCTTAATCCAGCCCCTCTTTGGTCACCTGTATGTTGCCCTTGTTGACCTTTCATCAGATTATGCATGCTTGAGCGAAGCATACACTGGGGCAGCCAGGCAGCTAATGCCCAGCCACAGTTGATCCAGGTGTCCAACCCAACTCATCTAGTAGTTGTTTTGAAAAACAACATAACAATAAACAATAAATTAATAATTTTGTATTGTTTTTTTATAACATATTAAAGAAAAATTTATAGTAAAGGAATTTGTTAGTTGATTAGTAACAGAAAATTAACTTGCAGTTACTGATGATGTAAGAATCTTGTATGGATGGATAGAATGTCAATGTCAATGTTATTCCAAATAACACCATGCAGTCACCTATGGTATTTTTCAGTGAAATTTTAATGATAAAAAAATAAATCATATTATTCATTACTAATCATTAGGGATCATATGAAGGAAATTAATGATACACAAAGATGCAGTTGATAATATTAATCTACATTCCTACTGTGTCTAGTGTGTAGATTGATGTGAAAGTAGTCCAAAGTGAATATATTACTTTTTTTTAACATAAATAAAAGCCATAAAACCAGGTACTCATGATCATTATTTAAATTTGTGAATTTTGTATATTCTGGATTCTCAACATCATTGTTTGGCTAAAACTGAATAAATACTAGACATGGTGCAAATGCTTTGCAAATGTATTTGAATACAAATATGAATGTGTACTGCATTAAAAAATTTTATTGCATAAGAATGGGAATTCAGGTAAAAATGAACGTATTTGAATACCAGTGCAGATACTTTCAAAATGTATTCATGAATGCATTCATGAATATATTCTATAATATTATTTCAATAATCATTTCAGTTATATTTTATTTTAAAAAATCATATGATTTTCTTCTTATTTTTTGTAAATAAAAATTATATTGGCACAATATTTGTTATTAAATTTTAATAAATAGTTAAACTCTTTTATTATATTTGCTGCTTATAAGTTATATGGCCAAGTCAAAATCTGTGTGACAATAGCACTCCATTTGTTAATAAAATAAATGTAATCAATCCTCTTCCCTGTCTCAAAAGATACTATCAAAATCATACATAAGCTAAACACCAACAACTCATAATAAAGCATATATTTATTACCACACGAAACAAGCATGTGCCTCTTTCCCAAATCATATTTTTTATCATATATAACAGCTGAGTGGCGTGACCCATGGGTCCCTTGTTTTTTTCCTGCAGTTACATCATCATTGGTAAATATACAACAAAGAGGGATCACAGGAGGTGGAGGGGGCGGTTTCCAAAGAAACACAACACCTACAAGTTTGGGAGGTAGTTTTCCCATGAGTTTACCACAGCAACAACCAACATCACCTAACAGGTAGGATATTCAGCAACTTGTGTCACCCATCTGGGTGGCTGTTCAAGGTGGTAATTATAAAGAGTTCTATATGGCAGTGCATTATGTGTTCCTTCTTTCTCAATTTTCATCACTTTCCTACACCAGGAATTCCTATGACTTGCTATGATGGGTTTAATTAAAAAATTACAGACGATATAGCCTGCAGGACACATAATGAAAAGTGTCGGTAAAAGCCAGGGAGCAGTTTTTTTATTGACGTATAAAAACTGGCTTAGTGATCTATCGGTCAAGTACATGACTCATAGTGAGGAGATTTATAAGTTCACTTCTCATACAATGTGCAGAGAGATTTTTCATAGTCAATCTCCATCCAGATTAAGTACAGGTAAAATACAGGCCCACAGCTGTCTGTCACTCGTCACTGAGTGTGTCTTTGGGGGTTCCTTGGTGTTGTAACCCAGCAGTGAAGATGATTCCATCCTGGATCCATTGGTGCAGTATACACCGGGCCTGGATGACACCAGGAAAGTGGGTACCACCCTGTTGTATAGTCCCAAACTGGAATGGAACCATGCAGATATACATACAAAGGTTTAGAATTAGATAAGTGGGCATTTAAAAATGGAGGCTCTCACCTCCACCAAAATTTTGTAAAAGTAAAATACCTCCTAGCCATCGTAAACATTCTCCCAGTTTCATTTGGCTCACTAGATGATTACTAAATTTGGTCCTGTCATGTCGGCAGGTCAGAATTGGTAGCCTTTAACTACAAGAGAATAGTTTTATATGATTCAATGTTCCTTTTACACTATTACAATATGATTGTTTTCTTTTTTTTTCCAGGACCATGTTGTCATCGATGAACAGGAGTCTGATGATGCAACAAAATCCACAAGCAGCTATTGGCAATCAGCTGAAAAGACAAAACCCAATATCATCAGGTTTTGCAAGGTGTGTAACCTCTCACCAGAAATTCTATGAAATTAATCATACATATAAATATAATCTGATACTTTTCCACATTTACTTCTCTAGAAATGGAAATGCCTGATTCCATTCACCCTAGCATAAGAGTCGTGTTTGCAAAGTAATTATTCAACACCTTGGCTTGTTCACATACCATACACAGTGTTTTTGATAAGCTGACATTGTTTTATGTTTAGGTAACTGCTGTAGTGATTGTATAAATTGCTGCTTAGTCATGATTGGTGTTATATTCATGAGGCATTTTTTTTATGATTTAACTTTTACCTGAATATTGTGAATATGACGCCAACACAAATATATCCAGCCATGGCTTATACTTATATATATATTATATATTACTTATATATTATTAATCATCAGAAACAAGACTGACCACTGTAACATCCACTTTCATTTATGTCAGAAATACAGTATGTCTGTTTTCATGGCATGTAGAATTTTTTTCAGTTGCAACTTACTTGTTACAGGGGTATGGCTGCGCATATGTTCTTTATGATTAAATTTTTGTTTTTGGATCTTAATTCCATTATGAGCACTTTCCAAAATGCAGTGTATCACAGATGTCTCTTTGGTTCACTCCTCTACCCATCAGAAAATAATACAGTATCTTTTAACTCCCATCTCTTCTGGTATTGAATGTTTTGCTTTTCCTTTTATACAGCACCAGTACAACAACAGCTAGTATGTCCAGTATTACAGCATTTGGTAGGACACAAAACAAGGGAGGGTCATTACTATTCAGTAAGTGCAGCACTTTTACTAACAAAGTGTATGTTCCTTTATTTAAATTAAAAATAACCAGAAGTCATTGTAGATAATGTGTACTGTTTTAGCTTTTTCTTTAATATACAAAACGAGATACATTGGAACAGCTGAGAGATTTTGTAAACAGTCAAAACCATTGTACATAGCATAATTTTAATAGCAGCATTTGTCATTTAATTAACGAAATGAAATAATAAAAGGTAGTAATTTGTGTACCCCTAACTGGAACTTTTTATAAATTAGAGATATAAAAATGTAAATGTTTAATTTCAGGTGACAGCAGCCAGCCATCATTAGATTTGTCAGAGTTTCCTACATTAGGAAACAGATCTTCAATCCCGCCAAACCCTATACCTTCAGCAAGAAATTATGGTGAGTTGAATATTTTTAAAGATAAGAATTCATATATAGATACCTTATTTCCTTGATCAGACGCCTGGGCTTTTTTTCAGAACCTGCTTTGACCCGGTGTCTATACAAGGCCGGCTACTGTTTAAGGCAGGCTTTTATTTAAAAAATACATTATCAGGAACGTCAGACAAAACTACTTGTGGACACAATTGAAAAAATCGCTGGTACACAGATTGTGTTTAAGAAATATCCGTAGATGCCATAGGGATATGGGACATGCAATCTTCACAATCATGCACCACAATAAGAGAGATTGCAGTAGTCCATGTGCAAGAATCTATTTGGTGGGGGCCTTTCGAAATCCGGTACCTAGGTGTTTCATGTGGCTGTTCCATTTATTTTACACTGCGTGCAGTTAATAACATTAACAACGGGGTGGCTCCTCCATTAACTGTGCGCCAATTTCAACTGGTAACATTGGTCCCATCGTAATATGGGGGGTTGGTACTTATAATGGCACAGAGTTATTCATTTTCATGACACTCTACTCCTATCTTTATTCAGCTTAATACATCATATTAAAGCATTTCTGACATGGTATATACTGAACACGAGGTGGCTCTTCCATTAACTGTGCACCATGTTCAACTGGTAATATTAGTTCCATCAAAATAGGGGTTGGTACATATGACGCCACTGCGTAATTCATTCTTTTTCCCTTTCTTTTGGACTGTAACTTATTCAGCTTAACACAGCATATTCAAGAGTTTCCAACCTGGTATATACTGGTATGTGACATTTACTGCCAGTAATTTCCACTGATTAGATAGTTGTCAAAAAGAGTAAATACTCATTACTATTCATAGCTTTTCAGATTATCTCAGAAATGTGGTTTGGTAACACTGGGGACACACTTAAAAGCACTTAAAAATGAATGTAAGGGGCGTAATGTGGCTTGACAGGAGCTTCAAATTGTACCACTTGACACCATCATTTGTTGTCTTCATGCTACACAAGAAATATATGCCCAAACATATTTGAACAATTCTGTTTAACTGTCCATGAGCTAGACATTTTTTGTATCAGATATTACCGCA
The DNA here is from genome assembly GCA_026874595.1 of Sipunculus nudus. Lineage (NCBI taxonomy): Eukaryota > Metazoa > Annelida > Sipuncula > Golfingiida > Sipunculidae > Sipunculus > Sipunculus nudus. Next base: position 56,956,954 of record CM049311.1, on the reverse strand, counting down.
TGTCTCAAGCTGTAATTTATTTTTACCTATCTTGACAGCACTGATTTACTAGGATCGGTGATAGGCTTCAAGCATAATGGACGAACCTGGAATATTTGATGTCCCTTATGGAAACAGGCACAATATTAGAAAAGAGGAATTAAATCATCAACACCTTGAACCGACATTCATGCAACAGTCTCCTGTCAATTTGACCAGTAATTGCACCAATAATAGTGATGGAAAAAGACATGTGGCAGCAAAATGGAAACTACTCTTTACACCTGGCCTCTGAACAAGACTGGCATCTATTTTAGGCTGGCATTTATTTTTCTGAGACATCATTTTGCCCTGGCAACTGAATAAGACAGGCAACTATTTAAAGCCCGGGGTCTGATCAAGGAAATACAGTATATATATATTAAATTGATAAAATTTTCAATTTATAAAAAAATGAATTAATTCCATGGAAGGTCAAGATATAGGAGGAAATTTAAAATATACAGTTTGTCCCCAAAGATAACCTGCATATAATCCGCCTAGTGTATATACTATGCACCCCATTTCTGGCCAAAATTTTGGATGACATATTTTAAATAGTCTGTGGAATATTTACTGGTTCCATGGAAGTGAACTTTTGAGAATGACAGTGAACTTTTTATAATAACAGTCAGACTGATACTTTGCTGAAGTCTCATAATTCTTGCACAGCAGTAAATCATTGTATCCCCAGACAAAGTCAGGATACTATGGTTTCATGATGGTCCCGCTGCCGCCGCCGCCACAGAAAAATCTTGTGAGCAGATAACTAAATAAAATTCTCACTGATCTTTTTTGCGAACCTGTGAGCTTATGCGATGGTGTGGCGTCGTCCGTCGTCTGTCGGCCGTCATCCGTCGTCTGTACATTAACCCATACTATCTTGAAAACGGCAAGAGGTAGCATCACAAAATTTTATGCAAAAAATTAGTCATCTAAAAAACTATATCGGATTTTGCTTATTTTTTGGCTAACTGCATTTTCTTAGATTTTATAGGGAAAAAGCTAAAAGAGCTTTAAAAATCTTCTTCTCCGAAACTGTTCAGCCAAATTGTCCAATATTTCACAGAAATGATTCCTGGAATAATCTTTCTCAAGTTTGTTCAAATGGTTTAAGTTCGGTGATTTTTGGCCGAGTTAGAGGAAGTTGAACTTAGTCATCTGTCCATAAAAGCATACTTAAATTTAAATCTCAGAAACGGCTGGAGCTATCATCACCAAATTTTATGCTAATGTTGGTCACATGAGTCATATCTGAAATTGAGGTATTTATGTCGCCACCTGCATCGGCCTTTTTTTGTACGGGGGTCATCAGTGCCCATATCATACTGACAGCTACAAAAAACTTCTTCTCTGAAACCATATGGCCAAATTGTTTAATATTGCACAGAAATGATCCTAGGGTAGTGCTTTCTGAAGTTTGTTCAAATGGTCTCAGTTCAGTGACTTTTGGCTGAGTTATGGGAAGCTGAATTTAGTCATATGCCATAACAGCCCATTTTAGCTCAGTGGCTACAAAGATCTTCTTCTCAAAAACCACTGGGCCAAATTCTTAAATCTCACACATTAATTATCCTTAGATGTTGATAATTCATGTTTGTTCAAATGGTTTTGGTTCAGTGATTTTTGGCTGAGTTATGGGAAGCTTAACTTAGCCATTTTGCTTTATTTTTCCATATGAGTTATAAACCTGCAAAACGTTTTTTGACTGACGCCACTGAGGCCAATTTGTTAATATTTTACAAGAATAATCCCCTGAATAATTCTTATAATAATTAATTGTCTTTTATGGTTCTGAAGAATGAATTTTGGCTGAATTATAAAGATTGAATTAAGTCATTTTACCATATATGTTAGCTGTGTGAAGCAGATACATCTAGCCTGGAACCAGTTTATCAGCATTACATCATGCCTCCAGACATTTAGATTTCAGGTTATCTTTGGTTAATATTGACAAGAATATTTTTTAAAAACTTTTAAAATATGTAGATTTATGATTTTAGATATTCCTCATGCCAGGCAATGTTTACAATCACAGGTATACATTAACTCATACTATTGGATTGACTGGAGCTAGCATCATGAAATTTAATGCCAAAAATTAGCCATCTGAAAAAATCTGCATTTTCTCAGATTTTATAGAGAAAAAGCTAAAAAACTTTAAAAAAATCTTCTCTGACAAAATGGTCAAGCCAATTTGTTCAATATTTCACAGAAATAATCTTTTATATCATCTCTCTCAAGTTTGTTCAAATGGTTCAAGTTCAGTAAATTTTTGCCGTATTACAGGGAGTTGAACCTAGTCATCTGTCCGAAAAAGCATACTTAAATGACAATCTCAGGAACGGCCAGAGCTATCATCACCAAATTTTCTGCAAGTGTTGGTCACATGAGCCATATATGAAATTCAGGTATTGGTGGTCACCTGCATTGACCTTTTTTTGTACGGGGGTCATTGGTCATCTGTACATAAACCCATAATTTCTCAGAATAGCAGGAACTACCATCCCCAGATTTTATGCAATAATCTGTCATATATCAAATGTTGTGGGATTCAGCTTATTTATGAAAAAAACTGCATCTTTTATTATTCTAGATATTTTGATAAAAAGTTAATGAATATGTCAGCTTGAAAAATGCATTTTAGCCAAAGTCTTTCAGTATGTGTAAACAGGTTTGTCAACAGGCTAAGATTGTGTCTGTATATTTAAATAGGTAAAGAAACTGCCAACTGTTTCAGATTTGGCAACAGGTCAACAGAGTTCATTCAGTGCAGCCAGATACTGGTCAACAGTTCAATCAGTGCAGCCAAGCACAAGGCATGTGATCACCTCATGGGTGTCATGCTTCTCAGGGCTGCATGTGGAGCCAATCTATTTATAGCTTTGGCAGACTGCCAACTGTGTCAGATTAGGCAACAGGTCAAGGGTTCACTCAGTGCAGCCAGGTACAGGTCAAAAGTTCACCCAGTCTAGCCAGGTGCAGGTCATGAGTTCACTCAGTGCAGTAGCCTGAGCAAGCAAATTTGTCACAGTTCACTCGGGGCAACTGCCTTTCTCACCTAAGCGTGGTCAGCCCCATGCATCAGACTTAAGGTAAGTTTGATGTATTGGCTTGATATTTTGACCTGTCTATGCATCTTTGATGGGTTTCTCGTTCACAAGACAGGTGTCACCACCTACAATGACTTTTGCACAATGCGTGACTTTTGAGCTTGTTTATTTCTATAGAGGAATTTGATATATCATCCTGAAATTGGGCATATTTATACCCATCGAATAGCTTTGTTGTATACAAGACTGGTGGTGCCACCTACAATAATTTTTGCACAGTGTGTGTCCCTGCTTATTTCTCAGGAGGGGTGTGATATATCAGTCTGAACTTGGGCATATGTATATATCTCTGATAGAGTCGTTGTAAACAAGACTGGTGGTGCCAGCTACAATCATTTTTAGCTCAGCTGACTGTAAGTCAACTGAGGTGTAGGAATGGCGCTTTGTCCGTCGTCCATACGGATATCCTGCCGTCTGTTAGCAGGGCACAAATCGTAACAGCTTGTCCTAGAAACAGCTGGTCCTAGAAGTGATAATCCAGGGAGGTCAATAAAAAATCCCATGGGTCCCTAGTTGTGTTGTGTGCAACCATGCCAGAATTTCAGCAGTGATGTTTGTGTAATTGTTTCTTATTCAAAATGTTTAGTACCTGCATTGTTCATATACATGAGAAGTAATGGTCCAGCATTGAAGCATTATACCTGGTGTATTTCCTAATGCACAGGTTCGCATTAGGCCTGTAGGCCTTGTTTCAAACTTTACATATGTATAGATATAGGTTAGAGGACAAAGCCTGTTTAAAATGGGGTCATGGCCTTTGCTAGGAGTGAGACCTTGACCTTGAGTAGGTCCATTTTTGCTGAAAATTACACAAATTCTTAAATATCTTAAGAAAGCTTACATGGATTGGTAAAAAACATCAATTTGACCTAAGATCTTGGATAGTCTTGTGATGTGCCGGAAACTGGTGGCGCCATCTATTATCCTTTTCTTGTTTTAACACCTTTTAATACCCTCCTAATTGCCACTTGACAGTACTGTGAGCATTATTAGTCAAAAACTAATGGACAGATTTCTTTCATATTTTAAAACATATAGAGAGATAGGTTATTGGATGAGGTCTATTTAAATTTGGGTCATGACCTTAACCATGAGAGTGGCCTTGACCTTGAATATATCCATATTCGTTGAAAATCTCACACTTCTTATGATTTATTCAGTGGTGATAGCCAGATGGATTTCAAAAGTGACTTATGTATGGCACACCACTAAAGTAAGAACCCTATAGGTTCTTGGGTCATTAGGTCAAAGGTCAAGGTCACAGGACTTTAAAGATCTTTAAAGATCTTGTGGATGCATTTTAAGCCCAACTTTTCATCTAAGACCTTTTATCTTGCACATATAGTTCACCTGCCAATAGTAGAAGATCTATTTCAGTTTTGGGTTACAGGGTCAAAGGTGAAGGTCACAGGAACCATCTGTCCAAAAATTCATTTCCTGATGATAACTCCAGCTTGGATTGATATGAGTTTCAAACTTCACTTTTATATGGGGTAATATGGCCAGTCAATAAAGCAAGAATCCTATTGATTTTTGGGTCTTGACTTCAAAGGTCAAGGTCACAAGACCCACATCTTCAAAAGATGGTGGATGCATTTTACACAATAATTTTCATCCTAAGCCTTCCCTCTTGCAAATATACTTCACCTGCCAATGGGTTATGATTCCTATCAGTTTTTGGGTCACTAGGTCAGAGGTCAATCTGACAGCCATCTGTTCTCAAATCTTTTGAAACAGAATTTTTGTCATCTCCATAATTTTGAAGTACTGCATCTGTTTCCTTAAATTTGACACAACAATCTCCACCAAGCTGTCAGACAAGTTCAAACACTTGTGTCCTTGGCCCTGTCATGTGTCAATTTATACTTCAGAAGGTGGGTGCCTATTTTAGAAGGCGGAATGCTTAATATGTCCAGGAATACTAAGGCATCTCAAAAGCCAGAAATTTCAAGTTCAATTAAAATCATAGCAAATATTTTTTTTTCTCCTTTATTTGTTATGTGTTAAAAATAGGTGCCCCATCAGGCCAAAATAGATTTGTTTTATGTAAGATAGAACTTAAAAGTGGCAGAGTGCACTTGGAAAACCTGACAGCTGTGCCATCTACGTCACATAACTGATCAATCTGACCATGATGCTGTCAAGAGGGGTCATTTAAAAAGCAGTCACAGCAATATTTCCGCAATTGGGTCAAATTTTAAAAGTGATAAATGTGTCATGGATCATTTTCCTGTGAAAGAAGCACTGATTATCGCATGGCTCTGGGTCCCCTGATGGTCCCCAATGCTAATACCTATAGCACCATCTACCAACTAACAATGGTATCAAACGGTGTCAACAAAACTTTGTGATCATTCATATTTCAGTTTGCATATCATCAGCTCTCTGGGGTTGCAAGCCATTCTAAAGGTATATATGAAGTATTTTGAAATAAAAGTGGTATCCAATTGAAAAGTTAACCAATACTGTTCATTTATTTAAAAATCCTTCATTATCACTCAACTCTTACTGCTATTTTAGTGGTGTTTTTTCCTTCCAAACCATGTTTTAATGCAGCAGGAAATTGTTTGGAAATTATGCTTCCATGTATAATAGGTATCAAGGTATTTTGTTTCAGTTTTCTGAAGAAAATATACAGGTTATCTTTGGTGAAAGACAGTTTGAGTGTTTTTCTAGCTCAGCTGACTATAAGTAATCTGAGCTATAGTTGTTGTCTGTCATCCATCCGGCTTTCCATTAACAGGGCATGTTTTAAAACCGTTGGACCTATAAATCCAAAATTTTGCATACAGTTAGATGTCTCCAAAATTTCCTACCATACTGAAAATTGGGTCACTAGGGCTTCCTTCCTTTGAAATATTAAAATGGGTCAGTATTGAGTATTGTTTCGAAGTGATGGGCCCAAATATAATGCAACTTTTTAAAAATCAGGAAATATATTTACTTACTTAACATTAGAATTGCTGAAGCTGGAGACTTTTTTTCTGGGATATAACTATTAAATCAAGATTCAATTGTTTACCCAAAATGAGATCTGAATTTTGCCAATTTTTTAAGTTATTATCATAAAAAAAGTCAGTACCTTAATTTTTGTCCAACTTTGGCTTTGGCACATTTTTTCCCAGTAAGCACTGTTGATTTAATTTTCACAGCATATATACATCAGGATTTTATCTTTTAAAATCTGAAATTTTAAAGGAATTGATTGAAAAGAGAAGCTTTTATTCAAGTTTTTATACACCATGTCAAGTGTTGTTTACATTAAGCCCACCTAGTAGTACAGCCTTCACTTGTGTTATGTAACCCTCTCCAGGCAGCTTGCCTTGGCTCAGCATGGCCACTACTAGCAGGCTTCCCCTGTCCTGCAATCCCTCCCCCCAAGCTGGTTCATAAACTAGATGAATGTAATAATTTTCTGTATTTGATTCATTCTTATTCTAGGCTATGCTACATTTTAGATTTTGTATTGTACCACAAGGGTTTCAATTATTAAAGTGCACATTTAATTGTGTCCAAAGTTAATTGTTTAAAAGTGCTATGAAAGTGTGGATGTTCATCAGATAAGTAATTCCTTACTTCAGAAGAGTAAAAACTTCACCAGGTGTGAAATTGACTATTAATTCCAGTAATTAATTGTAGCCGACATAGTAATTAGCACAATGATGTTGTTTGTCCATCATTCAACTAACAGTGTGTATACTTTATTTGAAAAGATGTTTTTATTTTATTAAATTTACTTAATCTGTTTTACAGTGAATAAAATTAAGCGTGTACTGAAACCTCCTAATGTACAAAACATTTTAATAGTGATTCAAGGAATAATCTTAAAGATGCCATGTTGTGGCATTATTTTCTTTTAAATTCAGTTTAAACATTTGTGATTTAAAAATAATAAAATATATGTGTATGCATAATATGACCTGATATGAGCTGCACTCTGGATCAGTAATGATTGCAACTTAGAATGATATTTTTTACTTATATTTTCTGATTTTTTTTATTACAAATTTATAAAACTTGTAAAAAAAAAAAAAAATGAATCTGATAATAACTATTAATGGAAACAGTGGATTTGCTAAATAAAATACTTTAATATAAACTTAAATGCATTATTCCCTTTAAAGTGAAATAAAGGTATTATTCCATTCTGTCCACTTGCCTGTCCATCTGTAAATTTTTCATATGCATCACAGTATCTCAAATTTTTTCCTTTTTCCTTCATGACAATCTTGTCAGAGTATTAGGTTTGTAATCATATATTTAGAACTTTACTATAACCAAGTTGGAGGGCCCCTTTCCTCTTAGCTTCTCGTATGCTTGTATATAAAAAAAACATTACAATAGAATAATTTGCATATTTTGCATTTGCAAAAATAACAAACTTCAGCTGAGCACCGTGACCCATGGGTTCCTTGTTTAGAGCATAGTCATCAGTCAGAATATGATTTTTACTGTTTTACTAGCTTTCAGGCTTCAAAGGACAGGGTCACCAGGTAATGGTCATGTATACACATTTGTCCCTCTGAAAAATGGGTAGGGATTTCCCCTGAATTGGAAAATTTTGCCACATAAAAAATTCTGGATGTGATTGGATTTGGGATCAGATTCATCAGGTGTTTTGACAGGAAGCAATCCTGCAGCTGTATTATATAAATCATTCAAAACTGATGATTGGATACTGTAGAAGATCAGAGAAATCTGTAAACATTTTATACCTGGTTTATGGTGCTGTTTTCCTGAAATTAAATTTATGAAGACAGTATTATAATACTATATATATGTCAGAGACGAGATTGAAATCCAGGCGGATTTTAAATTCGCCTAGACGAGATTGCGATTGTGATCTCGCCTAGGCGAGATTGCAATTGTGATCTCGGCTAGACGGATTTTAAACTCGCCTAGACGAGATCACAATCGCAATCTCGCCTAGGCGAGATTAAAATCCATCATGGAGCAGGCCAGGATTTTAATCTCGCCTAGGCGAGTTTAAAATCTGTCTGGTGTCATCCAGACGAGTTTAAAATCTGCCTGATATCACATGGGCGAGTTTAAAATCTGCCTAGGCGAGATTAAAATAGTGATCTGATCTAATTTCCCAATAAATTATGCATTGTAATTACCTTAGGAAAGATGTTTTCAGTCAGATTTTCAATATTTTAACACTGAATGGTTATGTATAGTTCACAAGTAATATATTTATTAATATTTACAGAATATTATATTATTAATGTAATAATTAACATTAATTTTGGAAATGGAATATTTTATATTATATATTTTTTATTAATATGGTTATGTATAGTTCACAAGTAATATATATTTAATAATATTTACAGAATATTATAATATTAATGTAATAATTAACATTAATTTTTTTATTTTATATTTTTATTTATAAACTAGGTAATAAGAAACTTACATTGGTATTGTATATGGCATATTCAAATGATATATGATGTGGGCTGATGCTGATTATTTACATAATAATTTTGTTGTCAATATTAATTTGAAGGGAAACTGGTATTAGTAATATTAGTAATGTAGTATTTTAAAAAGACAAAAGGAACATAGCTCATTTATTTTTTATCAATATAATTCAATGCATGTTCACATGCATAAATGATCTATTACTCTATGAAACTGGAAATCATATTTTTTCTGATATGATATAATACAAAAAAAGGCAGTTATCTTGTAACACAGTCTACATAAATATTGAAGCTTCACAGAATGCCTCACAAAACATTAAAAAAAAGATCAGAAGAATATCATATACATTATAAGAAAAGACTAAATAAGACAAAGAAATATTCACATGCATACATCTGTGTATCAACTTTTACCTTTTCTCATATGATGTTTAATTTCCAAAAAAAGGATGGTGTATCAAAGTCCATCATAAATACTGATACCCTGCATATTTTGTACCATAAGTGTACATGTTTTGACTGTTGAGTGTTGAATACCTGGGTGAAAAGAATCATTTGAAATAGATCAACCAACTAATTTGTTCTGTTTGTCCTGTAAGAATTATCAAATAGGATGATTGTTTATGTTAATGTGTAATATACTCATTAAATAGTGAAGTAATAGCTATCTAGACTAATCTATCTATCTGTATATCTATCTATCTATGATTGATTCAATATGCAAGTGGATGACTTTTTCCCCCAGATTTGCTCATCATAATATCTCATAAGTGTGCTTCAATATACCTCTTGTTACTCTCTAATTGCCATATATTTAAAAACAATTACAAATTATTTTTTTTGTAAAAATTATTAGTGATATTTACAATCACAAGGTTGTTAAGAAAACTGGAGAAAAAAATAAAGATTAATTAATGTTTAGCAAATAATTGGTATGATAAAGATGCTGTAGACCACATGAAACACATCAAAGGTGCAAATAATAATCAAAAATCTATTTCATAATTCTGTTTCCAAAATTAATGTTAATTATCACATGAATAATTATTACAATACTGTAAAAAAGTTAATTATTACATTAATACTATAATATTCTGTAAATATTAATAAATATATTACCTTTTAACTATATGTAACCATTCAGTGTTAAATATTGAAAATCCGACTGAAAACATCTTTCATATGTCAATTACAATGCTTAATATATTAGGAAATTAGATCAGATCACTATTTTAATCTCGCCTAGGCAGATTTTAAACTCGCCTAAGTAATATCAGGCAGATTTTAAACTCGCCTGGATGACACCAGACGGATTTTAAACTCGCCTAGGCAAGATTAAAATCCTGGCCTGCTCCATGATGGATTTTAATCTCGCCTAGGCGAGATTGCGATTGTGATCTCGTCTAGGCGAGTTTAAAATCCGTCTAGCCGAGATCACAATTGCAATCTTGCCTAGGCGAGATCACAATCACAATCTCGCCTAGGCGAATTTAAAATCCGCCTGGATTTCAATCTCGTCTCTGACATATATATAAGCTTAAATTGTTGTTTACTTGTACTATATTTGCACTTGATACTGAGTTCAGAGTAAATCTCAAAGAATTTCGTTTTACAAGTTCAGTATATAAGCCAAGGTCTATATCTCATGTTTGAAAGCTAGTAATTGTATCCCCAACCAGGGGATACTATGGTTTTATGTCAGTCCCATCACAGATGAATCATGTTTTAGTGATAACTCAAAAAATATTTCAAGGATCTTTACCAAACTTGACATGTGTATAGATATATGTAAGAGGACGAAGCCTATTAAAAATAGCATCTTGACCTTTTAATTTAACAGGAGAATGACCTTGACCTTGAATAGGACCTTTTTTAGGAAAAATACAACAATTATTAAATATCTAAAGAAATCTTGCATGGATTGATAACAAAATCAAGTTGACCCGAGATCTTGGAAAGCATTGTCATGTACCGAAAACTGGTGGCACCACCTATTGTCCTTTCCTTGATTTCATGCCTTATAATACCCCCATCATTGCCACTTGACAGTACTGTGAGCATTATAAATAAAAAATCTAATGGACAGATTTCTTTCTTATTATGCATATATATAGATATGGGTTATGGGATGAGGATGATATTTAAATTGGGGTCATGAACTTCCTATGAGAGTGTCCTTGACCTTGAATATTTAATTTTTTGGTGAAAATCACAAAAAATCATAAATATCACAATAAGGGATGCATTAATTGATCCAGAATACAAATTGAAGATTTTGTATTGCGTTGTCATGTACCAGAAACTTGTGGCGCCACCTATTATCCTATTCATGTTTTCATGCCTTTTAATACCCCCATCATTGCCACTCAACAATACTGTGAGCATTATAATTAAAAAAAAAAATGGACAGATTTCTTTTATATTATGCATATACGTAGATATTGGTTATGGGATGACATATTTATATTTGGGTTAAGTTCTTTCCTATGAGAGTGACCTTGACCTTGAATATTTCTATATTTGGTGAAAATCACACAAAATCTTAAATATTACAATAAGGGATGCATGTCTTGGTCCAAAAATCAAATTACCGTATTTCCTTGAACAGACGCCCAGGCATTAATTTTTTTTCAGACACTTCTTTCACCCAACGTCTAAGCAAGGCTGACTTCTATTCAAGGCCAGGGTTTATTACAAAAAGACAGTATCAGGCTCATCAGATAAAACTAAAAAAAAAGAACACGTCAAAACAATTGACCCATCGGTCACTACTCAGCGACACAAGTAAAAACATGGCCGGAACAAGGATTGTGTTTTTAAAATTTCCTTAGATGCCATAGGGATATGGGACATGTGCAATCTCCACAATTACGCACCATTATAGGAAATACAGGGAATCACGGTAAAAGATTGGAGTTGTCAATAAGAATTTGTCTGCACCAGCCTCTCAAAAAACTAGGTACCCCTGTGTTTCATGTGGCTGTTCCATTCATTTTACACCACTTGCAGTTGGTAACATTGTTTCCCTCTGAACACAGGGTTAAATGTGCACCACATACAACTGGTAACATTGGTTCCATCATTATATTGGGGGTTGGTACTTGAAACGGCACAGCATAATTCATTTTCATACACTTTCTTCCTGTCTGATTCAACTTGACATGTAGCATATTCAAGCATTTACGACCTTCTATACATCAAACACTGGTTGGCTCTTCCATTAACTGTACACGACATACAACTGGTAACATTGGTAAAATTGAAATATGGGGGGTCTGTACTTATAAAGGCAGTGCGTAATTTGTTTTCATAACACTTTTTTTCAGTCTTTACTAAATCAGCTTGACACAGTGAAATCAAGCAGTTTTGACCTGGTATATACTGGTATGTGACATATACTGCCGAGAATATTCCACTGAATTTATAGTTGTTGAAAAGAGTAATTACTATTTTAACTATAAAGAAGCGTGGTTTTGGTAACGCACTTAAAAGGGCTTCAGAAATGAGAGCAGGGAGCGTTATTTGGCATGACAGTAGCTTCAAACTGTACCCCTTCACACCATCACTAGGTGCCTTCATGCTGCACAAGAAATATGTGCCAAAACTTATTTGAAGAGTTGTGTTCAACCAGAGGTAGACGTCTGTGGCATGCGGTACTATTTTACATAGCTTGACAGTACTGATAGTGTTAGCCTTTATTAGTGATAGTGTAGCGTTTTATTAGAACTGGTGATTGGCTTTGATCATAATGGACAAATTGGGATCAGTTGGTGTTACTTATGGACACAGGCATACACATAAGAAAAAAAAGAAAGATTTATAGAAGAATTAAACATATTATCAACACAAAACAAAACTCATACAATCTCCGATCAATTTGACTGATAAATGCGCCAATTATAGTGATTGGTAAAGACATCTCGCAGCAAACTTGAAAACTTCTTGGACACCAGGCCTCTGAACAAGACCAGCATCTATTTTAGGCCGGTGTTTTTTTTTTTCTGGAACATTGTTTTACCCTGGCGACTAAATAAGGCAGGCGACTATTTAAGGCCTGGCGTCTGTTCAAGGAAATACTGTCTGATGATCTTTACACTCCGGAGGCAGCGGAAATCTTGCGCTTCTAAAGAAGCAACTGATTTTCACGCTGCCAGCTTTGACCGTTTATGATATATTTAAACACCAGATGGCGGTTTGTTGTCCACTGAAATAAACGTGCGTACAATGTGACAAGCAGCCAATCAGATGCCAATAAACAAACACTCGACAGGCATCCTGGCCCGCCCATTGCCTCGCTTCAAGCGCCGCTTGATGATCGAGTTTCCGGTCGAATTCAAATTGCTCCCTCTGCATTCTCGCATCATCGACTGATTCAATTATGACATTATGATTGTGTTAGTGTAGCCATGTATCTGTTGTCTGCAGAACTGAAACCAGCCAGCGAGGTGTGCATGCAGCCTTTGTTGTTACGTTTCGTTTGAATTACAGCTCACGGCCGAGTATCCTATGTGCCCAAGGCCCTAAGCAAACCACGTCAGGGGCAATTCTCTATGAGCCTGTGGCCTGTTCAGACGGTTACGCTGGGGGATGAGTGTCACTCAAAAAGAAATGAATATGATTGGCTCCGTGTATTCCTCGCTTGGCTTTGTCTTCCAGCACAAGATCTCATCTGATTGGACAAAAATACAGTGCTCCCCTCTGGTGTTGCAATTCAGGATACGAGGTCATAACAAACAGCGCCTTACGATATAGGAAGTAGCCCTATAGGTAAAGCGCTGTGTAAAGAGCATAGATGATCTTGGACAGTTTTGTCTTCTGAGGGAGACAGGTGGCACCACCTTTTGTCCTTTTCTTGTTTTTTGTACCTTTTAATACTTCCTTCATTGCCACTTGACAGTTCTGAGAGCATTTTTAGTAAAAATCCTTTGGACAAATTTCTTTCATTTTTGCATATACATAGATATAGGTTATGCGATGAGGTATATTTAAATTGGGATCATGACCTCTCCTATGAGAGTGGCCTTGACTTTAAATATTCCCATATTTTGTGAAAAATATTGTTTCAGTTTTATAGCTGGAAGAAACCATGGTCGTTTGCCAAGTGTCAGTATATGCTTCTGAAGATGGGGGGTTTATTCTTGAAAGGGGATGGATTAATTGTCTGCGGTGCCAAGAAATGTCTATTTGAACATAGGATATGATATAAAATAATTTGATGAATAAGGTCTTCTAACTGAAGGTTAATCCTATGGAATGATGAGCTTAAGAGTTACATGGCTTCATGAGACAGCCTTTTTAACCATCAAACTGGCATAATGGCATATGTAGTGAAACAAATGAGGTTAATGTAAAATTTCAATATGGATTTACACATAGTAGGCTTTAATTACGAGCTTCATCCATGTAATTTGTGTACAGTGGGAAAAGCAGTTGGCTGATTCAGTATTACCTAATTGTGTTGTACTTTCTAATGATAATGCTGAAATGGACTTCAGCCCACAGGCGTATCAGAGTATAATACTATGTGACACCCTAGGCACCTGGTTATAATGTATTATTGTTAAAATTTGTTTAATTTATGAAGCTTGATTGATGGTTAATGAAATAAAGAATGACTTAATAATCTCACATGATTGCAGTATGTGATAATTTCTTGATAAAAACCTCCACAAATGTTCATTATATAATGGGTTTTATTATAAGCACAGTCCTCCCAGTATTGTCATTTGATAAAAATGTACATTTACATTCCAGTAATACTTAACTGTGATATAATTTTTCAGTGTTAACTCAAATGGCACATTATGAATATATTTTGGAGTAACACTTAGTTAAGTATGTGATAATGTTCACAGCTAACACATGAAATAACAGAGTTAACCAGCAGTAATATCTCACATAACAACAGTACAGAGTGATCTCTTGTAATAACAGGCTCAACCAATACAGTGTTATCTCATGTGATAACAGGCACAGTGATCAAACAGTCGCAAGAGCAGGCACCGGAGTTCCAGATACAGCAGGAAGACTTCCCAGCTCTGCCAGGGGCACAAAGTGAGTATTTATTCATGGCTGAAGTTTTTAATAGCAAAGTTTGACATTAAAAGAATATTTTCATTTTGGCAGAGAAATTCCTAAAAAATTACATGCAGTGAAATTCCTTTGATGTAATCACATTTGACCCAGCATCTGGCTGTTTAAGCAGGTGGTCTTGGTTGTCAAGTTGTTAAATGCTTGGCCACATGGCAAAACTTTAATCACCATCATTTGGTGGCTTAAGAGGTGGTCATTGAACAAGTGTGATTTAGCAAGCTGATGGTAACATATTTGCTCATCCACCGTCCTAACCACCCTTCGTGAGTGCATGTCGGTGCTTTTGTATGGTAACGGTATATAAAAGCTTCAGCAATGAATATGGCAGAAATTAAACTGTTATTTAACAGAGCATGACAGTTGTCATGTTGAAAATGGCAGTGGTCTACAAACTTACTGAATCATGTTGACTGAAAACTCTGGGGAGTCTCTGCTCCGGATGCTTATAACACAATAAATCCTGACAAATTGTGTCATTATCATGAAATAAAAAAAAATAGACATGGTCCCAATACTATATGCAGTGTCAGATATGCTTGCTGTATTTGCAAATTGCCTTATGCTGGTTTTTATTTAATCCCGGTCATCAGTTCAAAATTCACTGTTTTGCCTGCATGCTGTTTCCATGGTAATGTCATTTCAAAGTATCAGCAGCAGAAGAATGACATGTCTGCAGGAGCATGTCAGGAAAAAATTGTCTGAGGTCTTTCATTATCAAAACACCAGTGAACTGTTAACTGTTTTAGTTGCATTTATTTACAAGAGATGCTTCTGAAGTTTTTCTGTTGTACAGTTTCCACCTTTTGTTGTTTGTTGTTGTTCATGCTTCCAGCAGTTGGTTGTCGTGTTTACCTTTTTGCATGTCATTTGAGCTTTATCATTCTTCATTTTCAAAGGTGCTTCAGAGAAATTTTCTGTTTGCACTGTGTATTGCATATACAATCATCCATAATTATGCATGTATCACTTTTGTGTTGTGTGCCACTATTTCTGCTTGAGTTACTTGGAGTTAACTGTTGATTTTGTTTGACAGTTTAAATGCCCTTTCCTTGCAGATCCTCCTACAGCTGGAACGGCAGATAGTGCCAGAAAAACAGTAAGTCTTCCTTTCTTTCATGTTCTGTTGGCTTATTTAATCTTAATTTCATGATGATTGTAGTTCTTACAGTGCGGGAAATTTCACATAAATACTGCCCTGTGGTCATACATATTAAACTTATTCTTGCTTTAGATTTCACTGAATTTATGACAGTTTGGCGGTAGCATTTAATCAGTGTTTTTGGCCATCCACCCATTGTACATTTTCTGTTTAACTAAAATGTTTGTGATATCAACTTAAAATTCAGCTTTCCCTTGACATAACATGAAATGATGCCACTGTTTCACCAAAATATAATTTTGAACATGAAATCTTCTAACTAGGCTCTGTTTATCATAAATTTGGGTACTGGACCCCTTCAGTTTGACATTTAGATTTTCCAGCCACAATGGTTATTTCCTCTCAATGACATCGCTTTTCTACATTCAACATCATACTGTGGTTGGCTTTTTGTTGGCAGGTTTTTCAAATTCGCAGTTATAGTAAAAGGGATATTGTTGAAAAAAAAAACTGAATGAATCAGATGCCTGTAGCATCAAAATTAGAAAACCAAATGATTTGTATTATAAATAGTTATGTTTAAGTTCTTTTAAGTTAGTTGTAACTCAGATATAAATATTATAATTAACATGAAATCTTTAATATTATCTGCCTGTAAAAAAAACAAGAATTTTCACTCGCCAAGTGTTCCTGTTGTTCCTTTCACACTTGTAAATAATATTATGATAATGAATATGTAATGAAGGTTACATTATGGTTAATTGATAAAATCTTATAAAGGAACACTCACATAACATTAAAAACATGAAAACCAAGAAGATTTAACCTTGCAAATAAGCTATTACTACATTCATGTTTTCCAGTTACAATGTTGACATTTCTCAGCTGATCAGTACATCATATGTGTATATTTGAATGTTTGTAATTATTAATATTGTTTCAGCTAACCATTTTAATACCTTTGCGTGTTCTCCAGTTTAATTTTAGTGTGACTTTTCAGCCGACCAGTACGACAGACTTGAATGCCTATGATGTGGCATTAACAAAAGATGGAGCAAGGTTTCCAGGAGATAGATCAAGTAATAACGCCAAAAGAGGTATCCAAACGCATCAGGATGGTAAGTGGATGGGAAGAAAGGCAGGAAACTCGCATATCATGATTTGTAGTTTTCTGAACACTCTGTGAAATCCTGTTTGGGTGGTTTTTGATTGGTCACATTTTATCACATTAATACTTTGTAAAGTCTCTAAAGGGTGCTGTGGCTGAAATCTTTTGCAGTCCTCTTATACATACACTATATACACACACACAAAATCCCATCCTCTCAAGATCCATCAAATGCACTAGATCTGGGCCAAATGCCCTAGATTTTGCTAAAGAGCACTCCGAACAGGGCTACCCTTTGAGAACACATAATTCAAGTTTTGTGTACATGTATAAAGAGAAATAAAGTGATCACTCTAAACCTGCCAAAGTGAAGCACTGCCCACTACTTCTAATACTACCACTACTATATGTGCACAATGGAAAACACAGTTTTAGATCCAATACTTACAAGCAATGGGAGAATAAGTTAACATAATTCTTGTCCAAGACTAAAAGTCTGAGCAAATGAAGGACAAGGTTTTAGTACACTTTAGGATGACCAGACAGATTATTTTTTATGAAGGAAATTTGTAAAATACAATAAAAGTAACTCTGCACTTACTGGATAATACTAAATGTATTTATGTGTGTATCAGATTAAATTGCTCTTTTTGTAAAATGTACAGCATAAAATATTTTTGTTGCCATGATAACAGCTATTGAACTTTGAATAAATACAGGATAGAATATACTTAATTCCATGGTAAGAGCCCCTTCATCAGCCAACATGGTTGTCATTTCATGTTCTCAGTGTTCTCTTTTAGGCACAGTATCAAATATACCGGTTGGCATGGTGACAGATCAGTTCGGCATGGTGGGGTTGTTAACGTTCATCAGGGCGGCAGAGACGGACCCAAATTTGGTAGCATTAGCACCTGGCATAGATCTGACAACATTAGGGCTTAACCTTAATTCACCTGAGTAAGTGGTATCTTCACTTCTGGTTAAATGTAAAGCGGCAATCCTGTGTTCACCTTATGTTATTCAAAAGCAGAAATTGATTTAATTCAAACAGATTGTTTTGGTTAATTCTTGGGAATTATGATATGATTAATATAATTTCAGGGTAGTGGCAGATTTTTTTTAAAGATCTTAGACACCATTATAAAGAAAATGAACTATTTTACAATTTTTTGTCTATTTTGTATTGCCAAAAACATGTATATTGTAACATTTTCCTGAAAAGTTGTTACAACTTTACTATTAAATAAGGAGAAAATTTGTTTTCTTTCCTACTAAAGGTGATAAAACAATGAAAATATGTAGAACATTTGCTAAACATTCGCACTCCTTGCTTGTTAAGTGAATAGGACACCACTAACCTAAAAGATAAATATTTTGTTTGTTAGATAATATAATAATAGCAAGCAGTGATTATCTAATTGGGGAACTTAAAAGTCTTTTTGCAGGAATGTTGACAAATAAATACAAAAAGTGTTGAAATGTTTGTTTTCTGAAGTGAGCCATATTGATCACCCATGTATCTGTCATATGTCATATAGCCCCTCATGTTTATGCCTGCTTTTACTATATTCTGTTTGTGTATGTGTTAGAAAATTTAAATGTGTGAATTTTTTGGTTTCAGAAATTTGTACAGCACGTTTCAATCTCCTTGGGCAGATATGCCTTGCAGGCCTCAAGATATTGGTAAGAATCCTGCAGATAATCAAAGTTAGTGTCCTTTCATTAGTGTCCAGCTCTTAAAGGTTTGCATTTTGTCATAATCCTATTGAAAGGACAATGTGAACTTAAAATTCAGACTGTAATGTATTCTCATACAACATAGTTGTTTTGTACAGATTTTATGGTAGGTACACAAAGAATGCATCGTCTGATTGTCTTTATGGTAAATTGTAGTGTAACATTTATATAAGCATCTAGGAGAACGGTAACCAGCATACCTGGCTGCAATGTATCCATGAATATGGAGATAATGGAAACAATATTTCTTGGTCTTGATAAAGTCAAGACAGTGTCATCAGTAACACTCTAGGTTATATTGCATTGACCTGTATATCAGTGTATCTTACCAGCCCTAATGATTATACATACATGGTTTTGCTGATATTGCTTATGTCAGTTAATTCCCTGGGCTGTACCATTCAGTTAGTACACTGATACATGGTGATACTACGTCAAGTATCATCAGATGTCCCTGTATGAATATGTTGATGACAAAATGATCATCCACCAGTTGGTCCTTCATTAAACTAGGGACCTCAGACAATTGATATTAGTGACTGGCTGAGAATTTACTGCTAAACATTATTGACGAGAAATAAAAAAAAATCAATCTCTGAATGGCTAACCGCTGCATGATCATACCAAAGGCTGTCCATTATTGAATTATTGAATACTCATGAAGTGTTGTTGCAATGGCCTGCCAATTTGAAAATATATCTTGCATAGAAGAGTAATGATATTGAATCTGAACCCTTATACTGTTTATGTATTGTATCATGTATCATATGGTGAAATAATGAATGATTACAGCCCTACTATTGACCATTTGTTTTTCAACTATCTCTTCATGAATCACACAAGTCTAAACACCTACCAGAATATGGTTTGCTGGGCCAGAGTGGAATACAGATTTAGTATATCTTAGGTAAATTTTCTTTTTATTTTTTTTTTGCAGATTTTCATGTACCCATGGAGTACATAACAAATTTGTTCATCAGAGAAAAGCTGGCACCCATCAAGTTGAACCGATATGGGGACGATCTTTTATTTTACCTTTTCTACATGAATGGTGGTGATGTATTGCAGTTGGCAGCAGCAGCTGAGTTGTAAGTTTTCATTACATGCGTTATTGTGTTATTTTATGTTATTGTGTACACATTGTGTACAGGTCCTTCATTAATAATAACAGTTTGAAAAGCAGTTGAAATAACATTTAGAAAGACAGTTCAAATAATATTAAGGAGGGCTGTTAAAATGCACTTCAAAGAACATTAAGAGGGACAGTTCAAATAACATTCAGTAGGACAGTTCGAGTAACATTTAGAAAGACAATTCAAATAACAATTAGTAAGACAGTTTAAATCACATATAGTTCAAGACAGTTCAAGTAACATATAGAAGGTTGATTCAAATAACATTAAGGATAGTTGAGATAACATTTAGAAGGATAGTTCAAATAAAATTTAGAAGGGAGGTTAAAATGCAGTTCAAATAACATTTAGTAAGGCAATTCATTTTACATTTAGAAGGACAGTTCAAATCACATTTAGACATTTTAGAAGGCAGTTCAAATAATATTTTTAAAAGGGTAGTTCATATAACATTTAGAAGGGTAATTCAAATAACATTTCGAAGGGCGATTCAAATAACATTTCGAAGGGCGATTCAAATAACATTTAGAAGGGCAGTTCAGAAAACATGAAGAAGGGCAGTTCAAATAATTTGTAGATGGGCAGTTAAGGTAACATTTAGAAGTACAGTTCAGATAACATGAAGAAGGGCAGTTCAAATAATTTGTAGATGGGCAGTTCAGGTAACATTTAGAAGGACAGTTCAGATAACTATAAGAAGGACAGTTCAAATAATTTGTAGACGGGCAGTTCAGGTAACATTTAGAAGGACAGTTCAGATAACTATAAGAAGGGCATTTCAAGTAACATTTAGAAAGACAGTTCAGGTATCATTTAGAAGGACAGTTCAGATAACTATTAGAAGGGCATTTCTAATAACATTTAGAAGGACAGTTCTGGTAACATTATGAAGGATAGTTCAGATAACTATAAGAAGGGCATTTCTAATAACATTTAGAAGGACAGTTCAGGTAACATTTAGGACAGTTCAGATAACTATAAGAAGGGCATTTCAAATAACATTTGGAAGGACAGTTCAGGTATCATTCAGAAGGACAGTTCAGATAACTATAAGAAGGGCATTTCTAATAACATTTGGGGAACAGTTCAATAAATTTTAGTAGGACAGTTCAGGTAACTAAAAGAAGGACATTTCTAATTACATTTAGAAGGGTGGTTAAAATGCAGTTCAAATAAAATTTAGAAGGGTAATTCAAATAACATTTAGAAGGACAGTTCAAATATCATTTAGAAGGGTGATATAAATAACATTTTGAAGGGCAGTTCAGATAACATTAAGAAGGGTAGTTCAAATAACATTTAGAATGGCAATTCAAATAAAATTTAGAAGGACCGTTCAAATAAAATTTGGAAGGGTAATTCAAATAACATTTGGAAGGGTAGTTCAGAAAATATGAAGAAGGGAAGTTCAGATAACATTTAGAAGGGCAGTTAAAGTGCAGTTCTAATAACATTCAGTAGGGCAGTTCAATATACATTACAAAGACCATTCAAATAATATTTAGACAGTTTAGATGGCAGTTCAAATAACATTTAGAAGGGTAGTTCAAATTAAATATAGAAGGGCAGTTCAAATTTGGAAGGACAGTACAAATAACATTTAGGAGGGCAGTGCAAATAACATTTAGAAGGACAGTTCAAATAACATTCAGGAGGGAAGTTCAAATAACATTTAGATGGACAGTTTAAATAACATTTAGAAAGACAGATCAAATAAAATTTAGAAGGACAGCTCAAATCACATTCAAAATAACAGTTCAAATCACATTCAGAATAACAGTTCAAATAACATTTAAAGGTACAGTACAGATAACATTTAGATGGACAGATCAGATAACAGTTAGAAGGACAATTCAAATAACAAGACTTGGGTAAAAAAAAATTTAGTATTCAAATGCATCACATCTGCTGTCAATGATGAGGTGATGATTGAAAGGGTTCCTGAAGTAATGAACAGGTTACTTATAACTGTTCCCAGATTTATGTTCAAATATCAGTTGGTATTGTTAGGATCATAAATTTTTAAGGAAATAAATTAAAATAAAAATAATGACATATAGACTTTAGTGAAAGTTCAGAACAATGGTAGGTCTTTGTGTTTTTAACCAGGAGGATATCCACTCATCTGATGTGTAATAAATAACATAATCCCTGGAACCTTTTATAAAGGTAGAGTCCACAGGTGTTCAAGTTTTATCGTGAAACAATAATACTTTGTTATAAAAAAACACTCACGGAGTCAAATGATTAAGCTACCAGAAACAGCCTGCAACATTTAGTTGAATTTAAATAATTAATGTCTGACCCAGTTATTTCAAAATCCTTTGACTGCACTATTTTATAAGCTCAGCTGACTGCAAGCCATCTGAGCTATTGTGATCATTCTTTGTCCATCGTCCATTAACAGGGCACAAATCGTAACCACTGTACCTGGAATCTTCTTACTTCACATCAAGAGAGGTCCATGAAAAATCTCCTTGAAAACCTGAAATTAGGTGTCTGTTACCCATATACTTTGAGCTATTTGGGTCCAAAGTACCCCTCAGAATAATGCAGAATTTGAGACAAAAGCTCAAGTATCTGAATAACTACTGCTTTGATCACCATGATTCTTTGCATGAATATTGATCATGGAAAGTTCCATCAGTTCCCTCAAACTGGTGGCGCCACCTGTATTTTTTAGCGAACCTGTGAGCTTATGCGATGGCGCAGTGTCGTCCGTCTGCCGTCCGCCGTCCAGGGCTGGCTTTCCACCCATCCCTGGCTGTAAGTCAGAAACTGTCAGAGCTAGCAGCTCCAAATTACATGTAAAAATTCGTCACATGTGAAACTTGGTGCCCTGGAGCTTATTATTGGGTATCTGCATTAATTTAGATTTTATAGAGAAAAAGCTTAAAAACTTAAAAAATCTTCTTCTCTGAAACTGTCCAGCCAAATTGTCCAATATTTCACAAAAATGATCCCTGGAACAATCTCTCTCAAGTTTGTTCGAATGGTTCCAGTTTGGAGATTTTTGGCCAAGTTACAGGAGGTTGAACTAAGTCATCTGTCCAAAAAAGCACACTAAAATTAAAATCTCAAAAACGGCTGGAGCTATAATGACCAAATTTTATACCAATGTTTGTCACATATGTCATATCTGATTTTGAGGTATTGGTGGCGCCACCTACATTGATGTGTTTTTTACAAGCGAAAACGTAATTTTAAACTCTTCTAGCTTATACACTGATTTATGATGAAACTGTTCATCTGATTGGTTTAAACTTTACAAGAATTATTCTGTGGTAGGGTTCTGCTAGTTTTATAAGAATAGATTGGGTAAATACAGTTTTAAAAAAGCATTGTAGCTAATTGAAAAAGGCTTTCTGTATTTGAAAACAGATTTGACTTCATACTGAGTTTCAGCAGCCAAGTAAGAGGTCACTCAGTACAAACAGGTGGGGTCCAGACATCACCATGGAAACTGACCTGGCTCTGGGGGTGTCTAGACAATGTGTCTAGACGTCTAGACACAGCGTCTAGACGTCTGGACACATTGTTTAGAAGCAGAATTCCAAGATTATTGGAACTGTATCTTTCAACTGTTTGAAAAAACTTGGTTTGCATTTTAAGCGAATCGGTTTATCATCAGGTCACATGTGAACTGCTGCACCCTCATTTTTGGTTGACCTCTGACCTTTCCTTGCTGCCCAGCGTCCATTTGTGCGTCTGTTTCCACACTTAAACCCATATATCTAGGGAACAGTTTGACCGATCAGGCTAAAAAATTTGCACAAATGTAGCCCTTTGTTAGCTTTATAACATGCACTAAAAATGGTGGCGCCACCTGCAACCATTTTTGCACAGCGTCCATCTGTTCATCTGCCTTTGGATAATATTACTCCTATCTCTGCAGTGGTTTGACTTATCCACCTGAAATTTTGCAGGTTTATACATCCTGGACAACTTTCTCGATTTAAATCAGGTGGCGCCATCTGCGTTTGCATTTACTCTGCAGACATCCAAGCTCATATCTCGGGAACAGTTTGACCGATTGAGCCAAAATTTTGTTTGTGTATAGATCTCACATAGCTCTTCATCATAGGCAAAACTGGTGGCGCCAACTGCAACCATTAATGCACAGCGTCCATCTGTTCATTTGCCTTTGGATAAAATCACTCATATCTCAGCAGTGGTTTGACTTATCCACCTGAAATTTTGCAGGTTTATACATCCTGGACAACTTTCTCGATTTATATCAGATGGCGCCACCTGCATTTGCATTTACTCTGCAGACATCCAAGCTCATATCTCGGGAACAGTTTGACCGATTGAGCCAAAATTTTGTTTGTGTATAGATCTCACATAGCTCTTCATCATAGACAAAACTGGTGGCGCCACCTGCAACCATTTATGCACAGCATCCATCTGTTGATCTGCCTTGGGATAAAATCACTCATATCTCAGCAGTGGTTTGACTAATCCACCTGAAATTTTGCAGGTTTATACATCCTGGACAGCTTTCTCGATTTTATGACAGGTGGCGCCACCTACATTCACGTTTACTCTGCAGACATCCAAGCTCATATCTCGGGAACCGTTTGACCGATTGGGCCAAAATTTTGCTTGTGTATAGATCTCACATAGCTCTTCATCATAGACAAAACTGGTGGTGCCACCTGCAACCGCTTATGCACAGCATCAATCTGTTGATCTGCCTTGGGATAAAATCACTCATATCTCAGCAGTGGTTTGACTTATCCACCTGAATTTTGCAGGTTTATACATCCTGGACAATTTTCTTGATTATATGACAGGTGGCACCACCTACATTCACGTTTACTCTGCAGACATCCAAGCTCATATCTCGGGAACCGTTTGACCGATTGGGCCAAAATTTTGCTTGTGTATAGATCTCACATAGCTCTTCATCATAGACAAAACTGGTGGCGCCACCTGCAACCGCTTATGCACAGCATCCATCTGTTGATCTGCCTTGGGATAAAATCACTCATATCTCAGCAGTGGTTTGACTTATCCACCTGAATTTTGCAGGTTTATACATCCTGGACAATTTTCTTGATTATATGACAGGTGGCACCACCTACATTCACGTTTAAGCTGCAGACATCCATGCTAATATGCAACACACCACGCTCTATTCCCCTTGCCACTTAATCCATGCCTCACTTCACCCGTCCCACTCTGATTTCTGCAGATACACATAGGGGCTTGTTGACTACCCATATTCTGATTTTAAAATGTCCTAGTCCGAAACTTGCAGTTCAGAAACGTCCATTTTGCTGAAATCATAATGACTAAGGTAGATATGCAGGACTTAGGAGGATCAATATTAAATTTTAAAAATAAACCTCCATTCATACTCCTAAACTTTGCACAGGTTCGCATTAGGCCTGTAGGCCTTGTTTCCAATTTTTAAGCATTTTTATCTCTATTTTGGAGACCTTCAAATAAAGCCTCATCTGTTAACAGGGCAAAAAATCGTCACTGTTTGACCTAGAAACTTCTTACTTGACAACCAGGGAGGTCCGTGAAAAGTCTTTGTTTGAGCCTGAAATGAGGTCTCTGTTACCCATATCCGTCAAGCTATGGGGCTTGTCAGTAACCCTCTCCCAAGAATAATAAAAAATTTGATACTTAAGCTCCAGTATCTGAATAACTGATGCACTGATTGCCATGATTATTAGCATGAATATTGATCATGGAGTGTTTCATAAGTTCCTGCATACTGGTGGCTCTATCTTGATTTTTAGCTCAGCTGACTATAAGTCATCTGAGCTATAGTCATGGTCCATTGTCCGTCGTCCGTCCGTCTGTCGTGCCGTCCGTCCGTCCGTCTGGATGTCCGTCCGTAAGACTGGCACGTTTCGACACCGTTGGACCTACGAATCTGAATTTCGGCATACAGTTAGATGTCCCCATTATCTCCTACCATGCCAAAAATTGGGTCAATAGGACTTCGTTCCTTTGAGATAAACCTCAATTTTTTATTAAAAAATCTATTTTCACACTTCAGGACTGCCTAATATCAAAACCACTCATCTGGTTTTCTTCATATTTACCATAAATATTCCTGTATATAGTTCCTATGTACATGCCAGATATTAAGTCAGTATTATATAATTTAAAAAAGTTATTGGCCCAAACATAATGCACTTT
Source organism: Sipunculus nudus (assembly GCA_026874595.1). Classification (NCBI taxonomy): domain Eukaryota; kingdom Metazoa; phylum Annelida; class Sipuncula; order Golfingiida; family Sipunculidae; genus Sipunculus; species Sipunculus nudus. The sequence continues at coordinate 56,931,062 of CM049311.1, read as the reverse complement.
GTAAAAAAATCAGGAAGATATTTTGTCACTTAAGACCCAAAGTGTTAAAGGTAGGGACTTTTTTCCAGTAATACAACTTTAATTAATCAAAATTTAATTGTATACCAAAAATTAGATCAAAATCTGTAAAATTTTTTTAAATATTGGCAAAAATATAAAATTGGTACCTTAAAATTTGCCAAACTTTGGCCACGGCACATTTTTTTCCTGTAAGTACTGTGGATTTAATTTTCACACCATGTATACATAAGGATTTAATCTGTTAAAATCTGAAATTTGAAAATAAAAGCTGCGAAATTAGGCTAGTTATTGAATTTTTTGGGAGGCTCTTGTTGTATTCCCTTACATTGTCAAGCAGTCCACTTTGATGACTAGGTCATTCAGTGCACATCTCTATGCTCCCCAGGCTGTTGACATAATTTTAGATGTCCCCAAAATCTCCTACCATACCGAAAATTGGGTCATTAGGACTTTGTTCCTTCGAGATATTAAGGAAAGAAACTCTGTTTTCCATAAAAAAAAGACATTGTTACACTTTAAGGCTGCCTAATATCAAAACCACTGATCTGTTTTTGATCGTATTTAGTATTCACATTCTTTTATACATTTTCTATGAACATACCATAAATTAGGTCAGTATTGAGTATTATTTTGAAGTTATGGGCCAAAACATAATGCAATTTTTTAAAAAAATCAGGAAATATATTTACTCACATGAGAATTGCTGAACCTAGAGACCTTTTTTCAGGAATATAACTTTATTTAATCAAAATTCAATTGTTTAACCAAAATTAGATCTGAATTTTGCAAATTTTTCAAGTTATTAGCATAAATAAAAAACAATACCTTAAATTTTGTCCAACTTTGGCACTGTTGATTTAATTTTCCCAGCATATATGCATAAGGATTTAATCTTTTAAAATCAGAACTTTCAAAAGAAATTGATTGGAATGAATAGCTTTTATTCATGTTTTCACACACCATGTCAAGTGTTGTTTACATCTAGCCCACCTAGTAGTATAGCCTTCACTTGCATTATGTAACCCACCCCAGGCAGCTTACCTTGGCCCAGCTTGGCCCCTTCTAGCAGGCTTCCCCTCGCCCTGCACTCATCCCCCCCCCCCCCCAGCTGGTGCATAAACTAGATGAATGTTATAATTTTTCTGTATTTTATTTTATTCTTGGACATGCTACATTTTAGATTTTGTATTGAACCACCAGGGTTACAATGATTAAAGTGTACATTTAATTGTGTCCACAAAGTGGTGTATTGCTGTGAAAGTCTGGATGTTCATGAGATAAGTAATTCCTTACTTCAGAAGAGTGAAAACTTCACCAGGTGTGAAATTGACTATTAATTCCAGTAATTAATTAAAACTGGGATAGTAATTAGCACAATGATATTGTTTGTCCCTCATTCAACCAAGTGTGTATACTTTATTTGAAAAGATGTTTTATTTTGTCAAATTTACTTTTATTTTATTTTGGTGAATAAAATTAAGCATGTCCTGAAAACTCCAATATGCAAAACTTTTTAATAGTGATTCAAGGAATATTCTTGTAGATGCCATGTTGTGGCATTATTTTCTTTTAAAATCAGTTAAAACATTTATGATTTAAAAATAATAAAATATATGTGCATGCATAATATGACCCAATGTTTTTTACTCTGTATATATAATGTATAATATAACATGTATAATAACAAAATCAACACCATTTTATCTCTCTTTTTTGTCTTCTCATATTTGCAGAGAAGCAATATATTGTAAGGTCGAAACATATAAACCCAAATTTATTTGTTTAATTTAACTGGGTGGGTGGGAGGGATATTTGAGAGGAACGGAACCTACACCAGGCTGCCTCCAGTGCGTGCACGTAGCTATTGAGCAGACAATGCCCACGCCCCACTGGTATAATTTACCAAATGAGAATGAGGCAACCAGGTGCCCCCCATGGTCCAGTCCACTTTCCTCACTTTAAATGCATTTTAGATTTAAGGCAACTTAAAGGTGAGATCAATGAACAAAGTCTGGTATTGGAGGTACCCAGTGATTTATTGCATGAATAAATTCACAAATACATTGTTCGCATGTGTGTCATCCAAAAACAAAAACATTGTTCAAATACATATAAACAAAATACAGCTGTATGGCACAGGTACAACTTTGATTCATCTCCGTCGTGAGAAAAAGTTACGAAATAAGGTTATGATTGATACATGTATTTTATGAAATTTGCTCTGTCCAAAGTACTATGCACATCAAGATAGTCCACATAAGACAGTGATTTCCAGTCCCCTTGAGCTTTAAAAATCTCTGGGGGTACATGAGAGCACAGGCCATGCATGGCCCCTCCGCATTGAAAGGAATGTCCTGAATAGAGATGCCTTGGCATGTGTAACTGCTCAAGAACAATCCTCAGTTCGATTGAAAATTGGTTGTATATTATACTGTAAACCTGTCCACCTGACCGGTAGCTGAATACGAAACTATCTGGATGTTTCAAACCAGCTGACATGGCAGCACGGAGGATTGCTCTAGCTGGGCACAGTCTGGCATCCCTATTCCACGGTAGGGCCACATATGCCTGGCGCTCTTTAAACTGAATAGTCTTGGAATATCTGAAATACATAACCAGTCCCCAGGATTTAAATACACAATGTTTATGCAAGACGCATCTGTTGATTGTTGATGGAAACAAGCTACTTTTCCTGAGCATACCGTAAAAGGCAACCAAACATGCAGCATAAAAAGTTGCATCTACTGACTGTTCAAGCCTTAGCACAGCCCGAAATTTTAACAACATGTCTACTGTAATTGGTAGTTTCCTGTTGACCCTTGCACCTTTAATGCGCTAAATGCCATTCACTTGTGACCTGAGAGAATGGGCTATCCACTCGTCACTACATAACAGATTTACATAGCCACTTTCGACAAGCAACAGTCGTACTACATTCAAATACATTTTAATTGAATTAGAACTGTGATTTTGTGCTAAGAAAGCCACATAGCGTAATAAAGTCTGACTACTAACTGGTACCAGTGTATATTGAAACTTATGACAAAATCCAAGATAAGTACGTAACTTGCTGCGATAGGCTGACTTTGTGGTCTCAGCATATGCCGCCCATCGAAACTTCTCTACGTTCTTGTCCAGCGCTGCCTGAGCCTCTGCCAGTTCGCGACCTGATTAAATATAGTGCTCAGTGCCTTTAACAACATGTGATTACATAAATTGATCGAAGCAAATATTTCCAACGTGGATTTATGACAAAGGTGCCAGGCATTGATAAGGGCTTCCAGCTGCAGAAGCCTACCTGGTTCGTGTAGACGACTTCTACAATCTGCCATGCTGTTCTGGGTGCCATTTAAATATTGACAGCGAAGGACAAAGTTATATTTCATGGAGACCCAAAACCTTTTCCTGAGAAGTACCATAAGTCTATTGCTGCAACAAGCACATTTGTTGATAATTTGCAGCTGTAAATGTATTATCTGTATAAATATATATGGTCTTATTACAAAACAAGTGTCCCCACTTTATAACTGTTAAAGCGGCGATTGCCGCTTCCTTATAATTTATGTGCATATCAGCAAATTCAGAAAAATCAATGCCCCAAATAATGTACCAGAAGTCCCCCCCCCCCCCCCCCCCACCGTAGAAAGCACCAGCTCCTGTATTACAGGGATCCGTCATAAAAGCTTCCAGAGGACTGTCTTCAATGAAGGAGAAAACACCATTAATCTGCCGCATGAATTTATGCCACCACATGATATCCTGCCTTACTGCACCCTGCAGTTTTGCCTTGTGGTATTTTTGCTTCAGCTTGGCCATGCAATTTAGCAATCTTCAGAGAAAGGTCCTTGCGCCTAAAACCACTCTTGCTGCAAAGTTAATGCTAATGACATCAACTGTTGTTTTGTTGCACGACGCAGTTTTACAAATTGTTTCAAAAATTGACATCCTGCAATTTGTCCTCAGGTAAGGCTAATTTACAGAAGAGTGTATTTATTTCAATACCAAGAAACACTTAACAGGTACAAGGCGCTACAAGTTTATCTTGTACAAGTCTATCTGTAATAGAAGTTTGATCATAGTTACCCAGGCATCTAAACAGGATTCTTAGGTTTCTCTAACTAACAGGAAGTCATCCTGGTAGACGACCACGCTGTGCCTGAGTCGCTCCATCTTCCATTTGATGCACTGTGAAATCGTATGGAAATGGGTTGGACTCGCCCTCGCTCCAAAGGGTAATTTGAAGTCATACATATACCTGGTCTTACCGTATAAAAACGTCCACTCAAGACCTGTCAACTCCTGTGACCTTGGGTGAATAGGAATTTGACGATATGCTGACTTGATATCTATTTTAGCTACAAAATAACCATGTTTGATTAGGTTAACTGCAGAGTCAACTGATTTGTATGTATATGTATCATACTCTGGGGAATGCGAGTTCAACGAATCACCTGCTGGAAGGCGACAATCATGTATTAGTCTTTATCCCCCATCACTTTTCTGCACCACACCTAAGGCACTTACTATAGTCGGCTTTTTGTCTATGAACTTGTAGTTACCCTTGTTGACCTCCTTAAGGAAAAGCACCGGCTCGACTGTTGCTTTTACATCAGGCTTAAAGCGGATTTGTGATTAGGTATATGGACTGCTTTTAACTGATCATCCGGCTCGATAATATGAAATCCATTTTGAATACCATCCAAGACAAAGAACTCATCTGGGTCACCTGACAATTCTGCTCTCCATTTATCAATACGCAGGTCTGAGGAAACAGTAAATTGCGTTACCTTCAGTCAAGACGAGCTATTTGAATGATCCATCCATGAATGCTCCATGCATGAACATAGCGACAATGTCCCGCGAAATGACATCCACGTCTGGAATTGAACAAGCAACAAATTTCCGATTTAATCGGACCACTGACCTTTTTTGTAACACCAGTACCATGGTTAGATGATGTTGCTACTGCTCTTTGAAAATGATTCTGCCCATTTCGTCTCAGACGTACCCTAAACAGGTGTGATGCGTCCAGGCCTCAAACATGGCATGCAAGTGACAATACTCCATCGTACTGCAACACAGAAATTCTGTCAAATGATTTAAACAGTTCACACACTTATACCATGAAAGCCATATAATCCCGCAAATAATTACCCGATAGCTTCTCTTCATCCATGAGTGTGCTCATAATCCTAGTGTTGGCCAGAGCCCACTCCTCTACAGAAACATTTGGAATTTTAGGCCTTTTTGGAGCACTGCGTTACAACATTTGAAGGCCTTGTTGATCACAAATGACAGTCTCTTCATTTTAAGGGGGAAACAAAGTTTATAAAATCCACAATGTTGTATGCTGAGGGTTTTGACTGGCACTCACCTCTGAGGTACACATGGGGATCAGCAAGTTCACCCAGGCCTGGCATGACTGAAGACAATGGTTGCCCAATATGGTTAGAGGCCAGGTGAATGGTACGCCACCCCTGATCTGCAGAGTCACCCGAGTTCTGTGCAGCAAGGCAGGAGTTCTGTGTGCTTGCTTGTGTGGCCTGGTGTAGGTTCCCTGCTGTGTCTGAAGTTCCATTACTACACACATTATCACACTAATGATGATACCACCTGGTCTAATGTTGATTCTCGACTGTCACTTTCCCTTCCTTTGTTCACTGCCTGGTCTTCCATGCAAAATACTTGTTTAACACCAGTCTCTCGCTCCAGGAACTTCACAAGCATCAAACGTTGTGCAAGAGGCAGGTGTAACTGGTCAAGTGCCGCATGGTTTTCTAATAACAATCCAAGAACTTCAAGACTACAAAATCCTTCATGTGCAAGTTTCTTGATGGACTTTTTGATTTACCACTACCCATTAGAGTTTCTGTCAATTCAGATATCCCTTTGACATTTTTGAGTCACACTTCTTATCTTTCTTCTTTCCTGGGGCCATTTTCACAGAAGGTATGTGAATTTGATTTGATATTTGAGATGAACGGAACCTACACCAGGCCACCTCCAGTGCGTGCACGTAGCTAATGAGCAGACCATGCCCACGCCCCGCTGGGATAATTTACCGAATGAGAACGAGGCAGCCAGGTGCCCCCCATGGTCCAGTCCACTTTCCTCACTTTAAATGCCTTTAAGATTAAAGGCCACTTCCCCCAAAGTTTGAAACACTCAATTGTTCATACCAAAATCTTGGAGAAGTTAAAAAAAAAACTGGTGACCTTGGTGTCCATCTTCAAGGTCAAATCTGGTACCCATAACTTTTTAAGTATTCCACATTTTGTCCTCGAATTTGGTACACCTATTGTTCTTTCCAAGTTCTCGGACGATTTTGAAACCTGATGACACAATTATTGAGAACACAATAACTTTTGAAGTATTTCACATTTTGTCCTCAAATTAGGTACACCAATTGTTCCTACTAAAAACGAAGGAGTTTAAAAGCTGGTGACCTTGACCTTCATCTTCAAGGTCAAATCTGCAGAAATGTGAAACCTTTGTGAACTCCATAACTTTTGAAGTATTCACATTTTGTCCTCAATTTTGGTACACCGATTGTTCCTTTCCAGTTCTCGGATGATTTCGAATGGTTGAATTTTTGTGAACCCTATAACTTTGAGGTATTCCACATTTAGTACAACAATTTTTCCTAATTAAATCTCAGAGAGTTCAAAACCGGTGACCTTGACCATCATCTTCAAGGTAAAATCTGCCAAAATGTAAAAAATTGTTTAACCCCATAACTTTTTAAGTATTTCATATTTTGTCCTCAAATTTGGCACACCAATTGTTCCAACCAAATTCACAAAAGATATTAAAAATCGGTTACCTTGACCTTCATCTTAAAGGTCAAATCTGCATAAATGTGAAATTTTTGTAAACCCAATACTTTGAAGTATTCCACATTTTGTCCTCAAGTTTGGTTCACTGATTGTCCCTACCTAAATGCTCCTTGAATTCAGCTTGAGCATCATGGCCCATGGGCCACTTGTTTACCTATCTTTGAAGGGACACATTATGGTATACCTAGAGGCCATCCATAAACTTTAAAAATTGCCACAATAACGTACCAGGTCTTTTATGGATTTTCATGAGACTCTTTAGAACTACTTACCAAAAACCTCTCCCATGTGCGATTATGGGCAAAATGGATGCATAATTAATATAGTTAGAGTCACTAGTTTACTTTATGGTGTAGCCATGATAACTTACCAGGAATATGGATTTTGGTAAAACTCAACAGAAAATATTTATCAATATGATATCTTGCATAAGTTTGATTTCCTGCAAATTCCATGCATATATAATGAGGTCAGAGATCATCAGACTTGGTGGGGCCATGATGACTTGTCAAAAATCGGATGGATTTTCCTGAAACTCATTATGAATATTAACCAATACAGTTCTCACCTGTATTACATTTTCAGCAAAATTCAGGCATATTAAATGAGGTCACAAGACATAGACATATTATGCACCATTTGCAGTGCTCTTGTCCTTGTTGTAATGCACTTGACATCATAGCAATATGATTGATGATTAACTTGGAAAATTTATTATTTCTTTTAAAGGTATAACCGCAACTGGAGGTACCATAAAGAAGAGCACGTGTGGATCATCCGGGCACCGGGGATGGAGCCAGTCGTAAAAACAAATACATATGAGAGGGGAACATACTATTTCTTTGACGCACAGAACTGGAGGAAAGTTGCCAAGGAGTTCCACTTGGAATATGAGAAGTTGGAAGAGAGGCCGCATCTTCCAGCAAATTTCCCAACCCCACAAGCGTAGCTCTCAGCAGCCATGTTGCCCTTAATCACTTCATCTGTAGTTATGTCTCATCCTAGATCTGGTGTCTCTGTGACCTCTGTGTGACCTCTACAAGAGGGTGAAGTATCGTTCTGTCCAGTGGGCCTTAAAGTTGCGATGGTCACATAGGGAGAAGTGAGATGTCATATATTTCTGCGGTAATCTCTGGCCATTCCTAAGGCAGTTGCTGTTCAGTCATTTCTTGTTTCATCAGCGGTAAAACATTCTAAAATCGGATCATATATTACACATTAATAAAATGATGCGCAATTTTATATGACTTTACTGTTTGTGGATTAAGTTTGTGAGTTTCCTTACTAACACTTCCGTTAACACAGAGCCATTATGAATATGACAGACAGAAATTGAATTTTGTTCTTCATGAAACCCTTAATTACACAGAAAAGCCAAGGGCTTGGTCTAGATTTACTTAATTAAGGTAAGACGCTGAGAGATATTAGAGAAATAATGAATGCTATAGTATTTGCATATTAAGAAATTGTTAATATTTCTCCCTGGGGTAATTTAGATTCTGTTGATGGAGTGTAATTGATATAGTTGGTACCAGTGAACATATACTGGTTTGACCAAATGTGATATCATGAATAGCTTAACAGAAGGCTGCTACTGATTTGACTGTAATTGTATGTTTTGTTATGTTTCTTACAATCAAGCTGTTTATTAGTCACTTCTTTCAAAAAAGGTTTATACTTTAAAGGTTTCACTCTTTAAACTGACCATGTGAAAATAAGTATATTTGAGATTAACAGATTTTGTACTCCTGGATGAACAGGTCACAATAATCTGATTAAGTGTCCTTTTGAGTCATTTTACATGCTTCCGCTGGGAGGACTTGCACACACAAACATGCACATACATGCACTGTTAAGGACCTGTTTCATTAGGTTGTATAATTTGCTGGAAAGAGATTGGCACATAGTAGTTTTACATAAACCACATCAAAAGTAACATGGTTAAGTCTGAAGATGTTATATTTACTATGATCATTGAACCAGAAATATGTTCCCATTGTCTTAAGGAAAATAAATCTGCCTTGTTGAATATCATGAATGCCAATGAATCATTGCTCCAGTGCACTGAAGCCTAGATTCCAGTGATGTATGATTTGATTTAAACTGATTTGTCTGTTAAAGGTAAAGCGATAAACAGAGTTATATTCCGTAGATGTGACATGGCGCATCGAGCACATGCATGTACCATCCATGACCTCTTGGCTTCTCTAACCCCTTCCTACTCATATTCTGACGGAAGCACGCTAGAATTGGTCAAACATATTAAATATTTAATATTTTCAGTCAGTGATTCCAACTGACCTAAAGCAAACCCTCTCTATAGTACTTGTTGAACATTTGGTAAAAATACAGCAAAAGCTATTGATAAAGATATTGCCTGAAATATGAATGTAGAGAGTCAGAATTTGGCCAAAAAATTAATAAATATAAACACAAAAAGGTTTAAGCTATTGTATGGAGTGTCATTTGCTGGGAGATCATATAGTGACGTCATATTTAGAAATATCTAAATTGTAAGACCACCAAAGATGTTATTACATTAAAAGTCATTTCTGATACATCATCTATGGAATCTTGAGTTTGGCTTTAGGGCAAAAAAAAAAATGTTGGTTCTCAGGCACTTTTTTTTAGAAATCAGTGTTGGTGCTTGCGATTTCTTTTTTTTAACCTTTTTTGTATGTTTCGATTAAAATGCCATATGATCAGGGAAAAGCATGATAATGACAGATTTTTTTTTTGCTAAATATGTTAAAGATTTACATAATAAAGAAAATCTTATCAATATTGTTTTATTTTATCTTCTTGAGAGAAAGGTCTGAGCAGCTGGAGCTCAAAATTGATAAGTTTCTATTAAAAAAAAATCAAACATTTTTGATGCGGGGGATAAAAATTGAAGCAAGCAGTGCCTGAGAACCATATCTTTTATTTTTTTTTTTTTAGCCTAGTATTTTTTGTTTTATGACATTATTGATGTTGATATTCATCTGTGTCTTTGGAATATTAACATAAGGCAGTAATACATGGTAGTATTTCCTAGTAAGGTCTTGAAGGTTCAAGCCTCAAAGATGTATTGCATTATGTTTCCAATGCACTGCAGCCATTTTGAAGTTTCTTTGATTACTTTGTAGACTGAATATACAAGTTTAGGTTTTCAGTGGGTTTATTCTGGGAGTTAAATTACTTGGGAGACCAGGCAGCCTTTACACCATTTGTGTTCATTAGTGATATAATCACTTGTATTATATGTAATGCTAAGCATATTTATTCCAGGATTAAATCACTGTCTGTTGTAGTAACAGTGGTTTGGCTGCCACCCTGTGATAAACCAACAATGAAAGGTGCCATTGACAAAGAGAAAATCGCTGAATAATCAGAGGAACTTGCTTGAAATACAAGAACAAATTCAAAATCTGTCAGTAATGCCAGACACTGGTATTGTGACCTCAGTAGCCATCACCTTGGATGACTGTGGACATGTATTGATGACCTTTTAATGATCTGAAATATATCATTCCTACATTATAAAGAGTAAGGATTCACAATTTCATAGTGGTTGCCACAAATGGATTTAAATCTTCAAGTCAAGGGTGGTATATATAGAAACAGTTATCCATGGTCTCGCACATGTGCTTACCAAGTCAAATATCAGGTGTCTTACCGTGTCATATGACAGCTGCATGGTCATGTGACATTATATATAATTAGTGGGATATGCCATACCCGCTCAGTCATACGGTTTAAGCCCAGGGAAAGCCAGTCTGTGATGTTATAATAAAGTTACCCATTGTTGAAAAGAGATTTTAGGATGGAGTACACATTTTCAAACCATTTTGGGGACCAGAATTGCATTTGCATCATTTCATACACAATTCTACTCTGTGGATATACATGTATCTTGGACTTTTGATCTGGTAAACACTTATAAACGCCAGAAAAATGCAGGGGCTTAGGAATGGTCAGAAATGACAGTCACCTCATCAAAATCTAAACTAATAAAGAGATGCCATCATATTTATAAAGGAATTTTCTTTTTCTGTACAGGTATGGATGAAATAGTCCTTGTTAAAGACTATGTTCAGCAGAAAGTGCAGTGTGTGATAATAATTTATTATTTTTATGATGCTCATACTATGTACATCTGGTCACAAGTGCATTATAATACTGTTGTACCCGGATAAACAATGACAGAATAAAAATTATATCACAGGTTAACAACATACTTAAATAAATGTAAATATCAAGTCTAGTCACAGCAATAAAACCAAGGTGAGAAAGCGATGCTAAACAGTCTGAGAAAATATCAAACCAAAATATGCAAGTTGACTGTAAAAGAATACAACATGAAAGTCAAACCACCAGAGACGTGAACGACCAAGTTCTTTAAACTGTCAAACTAACTGGCTGAAACTCATGCATACATACACTTCAAAAGATAAATAAGACGAATTACCAAAAATCAATATATTCAAGAAAACATACTTATTTTTCTCTGGGAAGGCAATCCATACATACAAGCACTGATGATCATAAAAGTTTGATAATAATCACAGAAACAACCACCAAGTCCGTTAACAGGTGTGACTCATTGATTCAGGAAAAGAGGGAGGGGGTCCAACCCAGGAGGACTAATGAAAACCCTAAAAAAGGTCCCCAGGTCTGGAAAGGGGGGGGGGGGTCCATATCTGATGATATCTGCAGTCCAGGGCCACCTTAAGATACATAGAGCTCAGACCACCAACAGTCCTTCGCTGGCTTAATGATTTAACTTTCAAGGTACAGTACACGCAGCACTCACTAATTAGCTCACAGACGTTTCCATTTTGACTTAGCGTCAATGTCTTTCACAGCTGAAATCTGGAACCATCCAATATTAGGTAATCAAATATGCTTCCACACAGCGATATCCAGTACCTCCACAGTTATGCGTTTAAATAATGTCCTCGGTCTGTTCTTGGAAGTGCTCACAACAGATGTAAATTCGCCAGGTTACAAGTCCATCGGCAAAATTGGACACTAGCTCAGAAGTCAATTACAGAGAAACCACCATGGCCTTCCTCAGACACAGACAATGTACGCTTATAGACATCATCTCTCAGCTGTCTTAACTCTAATGCACACAGACCTGCCCGTGGACTGCAGATATCAGACTACACGAACTGGTGCCCTGATTGGGCACTTGTCCTGATATACCTCTCTTATCACGTCATATACATACTGACGTCACAAGTCCTGACCTGTTATGGCCAATCACCATATCCTATTATGCCGACTGCCAGTTATTACATTTATCTTAATATCGACACGCCTCCAGGGCTAAAAATCCTGATAAGACCAAGCTTAACATGTGTGCATCCTTTGAAGTCTACAACAAACAATCGTTAATATAGAGACCGCCAGAGACGCTTCCATGGAATAGAACTATACTGAAATTAACATCAAATGAGACACGTGCTCTCTAACCAAAGTTCTCACGCTAATATCTAAACATGGTACTTTATATTAATGTACAGTAAATCATCAAAACAATCATCTAGTTATACTCCCTACTAAAACATGCAATACAATAACTAAGTCACAGTCCTCTGGTGACAATATGAAAGAATGTATGTTTCAAGACTTGTATGCCGAAATGGTGTCCGCGGTTCGAATATCCTCAGGCAATGCATGTTTTAGGAGAAAGTCAAGATTGCAGTAAAGCACATTTCAGAAATTAACGTAACAATAAATTAAGAACGAGGTTTATTAATGGTATTTATTTTCCCATGAAAAATACTAACACCACAACCTCGTGATGAAAAAAAATACTGGTATAGCAAGATTTATTCGACCGATTGCACCAAATTGTTGTAGTTTCCCGCTTGGAATGATTTAAATATTCCGAGTGAAAGCGACCGTTTGTTGACATCGACATTGAATTGAATAGTATAGGGGTGTTAAAATATAAACTCGCTGATTTCCAGCCATGGTGGTCTTTTTTTATGTTTTAAACAAGCATTCGCCTTTGATTGGTTCTAAAAGAACTACATTGTATTAAATGGCACCTAAAAAAGCCATGCTTAAACCAACATTGACCAATTCTTCGAGTAAATATAAAATAAATCCCTGTTCAAGCTTAGGGAGAAACTGTTGGTTTAATTGGAAGAATGGATTACATTATCCATTTATATGTCTATGTGTTTTACGAGAAACTCTATCAGTTTTTAGCTCGGCCGACTTTTGGACATGTTGAGCTGCAGAGATGGGTCATTGGGTGTCGCCCTTCATTCCGACCGGTTGATCTGCCCAACGTCCGTCAGCGGGACACAAATAATATCAGTTAGACCTAGAATCTTCCCGACTCAATAACCACTTAAAATCTCTTACAAGGGACCTAAATATTGAATATGACTCAAAAAAATATATCCTTAATTCCTTTTTGCATATAGTGAAGCTTACTCAGTCTACAACCCTAAGGATATTTCAGTTTAATTTGATACATAGAATATTAACAACAAATACATTTTTATTCAAAATTGGTTTCAAAGATACGGAGACTTGTTCTTTTTGTGAAGAAGGAAGAGAATCATTGACACATTTGTTTTGGGAATGCCCTATTACTCAAGTATATTGGTCCGAATTAGCCTCTTGGTTTAACAAGAAAATGAGAGATCAAACAATAATATTGGACTTAAAGCTAGTGATATTGGGTGTCAAGGAATATGATATATTGAATCTCATATTGCATATTTTTAAAAAAATACTTGTATACATGTAGATGCAAAGAAGTGAAACCAAGAGCATTGGATGGTATCAATTATGCAAAGAAGATTTATGAAATTGAAAAACATATTGCAGAAAAAAAAGACGAACTGGAGGTACTTAATGAAAAATGGGGTATCTTTAAATTCTAATTCGGTTTATATTTGGATATCTAAGCATATAATATGTATGTGTATATGTAGAATATATGTGTGTATCCATGTATATAGGAATATGCATCCTTTATTTTTTATTTTTTATTTTTTTTCCTTTGATGTGCTTTTTGTGATTTTTTTTGCCTTATTATTTCCCCCCCCCCCCTTTCTTTTTTTTATATTTTGTCATCGTTGCATTTTGTCAGATATATATAATGCTGCTCTTTTCCAAGATACATGTATTTAATTTTGTTATGCTTTGACTTTGTAATGTTTGTAATGTAAAAAAAAAAAAAAAAAAAAACTCTTACGAAACCAAAATTAATTCTCAGTGACCTTTCACATTAATACAAGCCTTTGAGCACCATGAAAGTTAATATTCTATAATTGTTTGCATATTTTTTCCCCAAACATTTAATACACAAATTTTTTCAACAAAGTTCTCTCTAGTTCGAAAACAAGTGACTATGACCTTGAACTTTAAGGTCAAATCAGCCAAAATATAGGATGGTGAACTTCATAACCTTTAAAATATTGCACCCCCCCCCCCCTCCTCAAAACAGCATTTTTTAGAAACCGCATAACCTTTGATGTGTTGCATATTTCCCCCTAATATGTAATACACAAATTGCTGCAACGAAGTTTACGGATCAGTGATCTAGATCTCGTCTGTGGGAATATGGGATTCTGTATCTACCTGTCATGATCAACTCTGCAGCTATTAATAGGATTCGGACTTTATGTGTGACCCATTACTAGAGGAAGTTCCTGCAAATATAACATCAGGTGCTCAAGGTCACCTGTGAAAGTAAGGGTGCCTTTCCATACGTGCGGGTCCCGCATACAGAATTGCCGATCCAGCAGTGTTGGATTTCTGCGGGGGCCCGCATGCGGATGCCACCTACGGTATATCAGTTGCTGGTATTTGCCCTTGTCTTTGGAAATCTTATAAAAGAGCTGACATCGAGAAACGGTCCCGATGCCAACTTTAGGTAACATGTCGCAGGAGATATAGCCTCCATCTAAGCCTGGTTGGTGAGATATCCGCCTCAAGCCATGCCTTGATCGCTATAGTTTAAATCTTTAAACTTAATATTGGTTTAAAATATTACACTAAACTTTAAGGAATTATGATTAATAGTGCATGCGTTTACCATAATAAATGGGTCATCCGCATGCGGGGACCCGCACATATGAAAAGGGTCTCTCCGCATGCAGGGACCCGCACGGTCCCTTATTCCCAATAGGTTTTCAAATAATAAATTGGTTAAATGTATTTCAATATAGGGAGAATTTTGCGTGTTTTCTGGATCACAAGGTAGAGATAACAGGTGGAGATTATCCTTGGTTTTGTGTTCAGATAAAATGACTCCACTTATTAATGATTATTTAATTTGTGTCAGACCCCTATTTGTACGTCCTGTGAGAGCAGCCTATTGATTTTATGGCCAGGACGTCAAAGTTCAGGTCAAAATTACTCTCACTTTGGTTTTCATTATGTATATATATGTATATATATATGTATATATATTATATATATATATATATATATATATTTAACGAATGAACGGATCGTCATAAAATCTGGCGTGCGACATATATATATATATATATATATATATATATATATATATATATATGTATATATTTGTTCAGAATTACAGAAGACTGATAACGCCAGCTACAATTTACAATTTCTTGACTTTAAGCACATTCTAATTGTACTTTTTGTCAGCATCCGCCGTCTGTGACTAAATATGTCAAACACCGTGAAAGTGTCCAGATTATTAGCAGATATATTAATCATGCGATCGACAAGCTAAAATAAGCTTTTAATAGCCCCACCCATGTGTACTCACATTCTGAGAGACAAAGTGATCTTTTCCACGTTTTCCCACACAGGTACATAATAACTATATTATTATAAACTATTGAGTAGACTGTATTTAACACATGAGTGTCAGGAGGTGTGGGAATCCTGCAGATTTAAGCTGGCGGTTTCATCCATGTTGATTGTCCAAAGACTTTAATTTCGGTTTCGTCTACTTGCATACATTATATAGGTAATATTAGTTGGCAATGACTGCATCTGCCATCATCAAAGTTTACAGGAATTTGTAAACTGTAGCTTGTGTACGTAAGCCGCAGGAGGCGCCACCTATTTTGACCTTCTTCTACAAGCATAAATGTTACTCCACTTTTCCTTTGAGCAAGGGAAGTTAAATCAGTTTAAACTGAGTTGCGTTATTTTCAAAATGGCATACTCAGGCACGGAACTTTTTCACTGATCTCAAATTTTAACCATGCATATTTATTCATGTATTTTATACAAAACATCTGTTACGAAATATCTCGGGGAGACCCCCAACATGAACATCTGATTCCACGGACATCGTGATCATGACTTATTCGTGAAATATCAACATGCAGCTTTGCTTTTATATCAGAAGTGGATTCGGGGGGGGGGGGGGTCCAGGGGGTCCGCCCCCCCCTTTTTCAACCGAAGCAACCTTTTTTAAGGGGTTTTAGACGTAATTTTGCGGCCTGGACCCCCCCCTTTTCCAGACCTGATGACCTTTTTTTTTTAGGATTTTCATTTGTCCTCCTGGGTTGGACCCCCCCTTTTCCTAAATCCTGGATCCGCCCCTGTATATCATGATAACTTCTCCATTGGGCAGGGAAGTTGTTGGTTTAAATTGATTTATATATTTCATAACACTTGATTTTGTCGTTCAAACAATATGCCACAAAATACTACACCTATGATCACAAATTTGTACATGCATTTAGATTAGAGAGTCAATTTTAGCTGTTGCTAGTTCCTTTTCAAAGGAATAATGAACTTTTTTCGTTTTATGTCATTGGATATTGGCCATGTAACTAGTATACAAATTTAAGCTTGTGGTTTCATGCATGTTGAACTCCTGCTGAAATTGTATTTTAGATTTTGTTAGCGAACCTGTGAGCTTATGTGATGGTGTGGCGTCGTCCGGCGTCCGTCGTCTGTCGTCCGGCGTCCGTCGTCTGTACGTTAACCCATACTATCTTGAAAACGGCAAGAGTAAGCATAACAAAATTTTATGCAAAAAAAAAATTAGTCATCTAAAAAACTCTATCGGATTTTGCTTATTTTTTGGCTAACTGCATTTTCTTAGATTTTATTGGGAAAAAGCTAAAAAAGCTTTAAAAATCTTCTTCTCCGAAACTGTTTAGCCAAATTGTCCAATATTTCACAGAAATGATTCCTGGAACAATCTTTCTCAAGTTTGTTCGAATGGTTCAAGTTCAAACCTGTGAGCTAATGCGATGGTGTGGCGGCGTCCGCCGTCTGTACGTTAACCCATACTATTTCAAAAACGACTGAGGCTAGCATCATGAAATTTATTGCAAAAATTAGCCATCTGAAAAACTCTGCATTTTCTTAGATTTATAGAAAAAAAAGGTAAAAAAAACTTTAAAAATCTTCTTCTCCAAAACGGTAAAGCCAAATTGTTCAATATTTCAGAGAAATAATCTTTTATACCATCTCTCTCAAGTTTGTTTGAATGGTTCAAGTTCGGTGAATTTTGGCCGAGTTACAGGAAGTTGAACTTAGTAATCTGTCCAAAAAAGCATATTAAAATAACAATCTCAGAAACGGCCGGAGCTATCATCCCCAAATTTTATGCCAGTGTTGGTCATATGAGTCATATATGAAATTCAGGTATTGGTGGCGCCACCTGCATTGGCCTTTTTTGTACGGGGGTCATTGGTCATCTGTACATTAACCCATAATTTCTCAGGAATGGCAAGAGCTACCATCCCCAGATTTTATGCAATAATCTGTCACATATCAAATGTTGTGGGATTCAGCTTATTTTTTTATGCTATCTGCGTTTACTTAGATTTTATAGGGGAAAAGCTGAAAAACCTTTAAAAGTCTTCTTCTTGTAAACGGTCCAGCCAAATTGTTCAATATTTTGCATAAATGATCCCAGAGGAAAGCACTCTCAAGTTTGTTCAAATGGTTTACAATTGATGAATTTTAGTGGAGTTACATGAATTTGAACAATCATTTGGCCAAGTAAGCATACTGACATAGTAATCTCAGAAATAACGGAAGCTAGCATTACCAAGTATTGTGCAAATGTTGGTCACATGAATCATATTTGAAGTTGCAGATTTTGTGGTGCCACCTACATTGACCGTTTTTTATGGGCAAAAACCTGATAATTTTAGCCTCTTTCAGCTAAATGTTTTGATGAAACTGTCAAGTTGAATCGTTCAATTTTTCAAAAGAATTATCCTAGGACATGGTTCTTTCAATCATATCAGAAAAGCTTTTGTTGGTTTTATGGCCATTATTATGTCTATTTCAAACCGAAACTGTTCTTCTACAAAATTATTGTTTCAATTATAACTTCTGTAACATTGCACAAAAATTATTCTTAGGTGGCCTCTGTTCAAGTTTACTTGAATGATTTTGGCAGAATTATTGGACCTTTAACAATGAAAGAACTGCATCTTTTATTATTCTAGATATTTTAATAAAAAAAGTTCATGAATATGTCAGCTTGAAAAAAAGCATTATAGCCAAAGACTTTCAGTATGTGTAAACAGATTCACCAACACTCCAAGATTGTGTCTGTATCTTTAAATAGGTTGAGAAACTGCCAACTGTTTCAGATTTGGCAACAGATCAAGAGTTCATTCAGTGCAGCCAGATTTAGGTCAAGAGTTCAATCAGTGCAGCCAAGCACAAGGCATGTGATCACCTAATGGGTGACATGTGATCACCTCATGGGCACCATGTGATCACCTCATGGGTGTCATGCCCCTCAGGCAGGGCCCCTGCATGAGCTTATGCAATGGTGTGGCTACTATTTCAGACTTGGCAACAGGCTAGAGGTCAGTTTCGATCTATTTAAAGCTATGGCAGACTGCCAACTGTATCAGATTAGGCAACAGGTCAAGAGTTCACTCAGTGCAGCCAGGTATGGGTCAGGAGTTCACTCAAGGCAGCAGCTGCATTCTATTTATAGTGTTAACAGACTGCCCACTGCATCAGATTTGGCACCAAAGTTCAGCCTTGATCAATTTATAGCTTTGGCAGACTGCCAACGGTGTCAGATTATGCAACAGGTCAAGAGTTCACTCAGTCTAGCCAGGTGCAGGTCACGAGTTCACTCACTGCAGTAGCCTGAGCCAGCAAATTTGTCACAGTTCACTCGGGGCAACTGTCTCTCTCACGTAAGCCTGGTCAGCCCCATGCATCAGATTCAAGGTAATTTTGATGTATTGGCCTGATATTATGACTGTCTATATGTCTTTGATGGCTTTCTCGTTCACAAGACAGGTGTCGCCACCTACAATGACTTTTGCACAGTGTATGTGCCTGCTTATTTCTACAGAGGAATTTGATATATCAGCCTGAAATTTGGCATATTTATACATATAGAATAGCTTTGTCGTATACAAGACTGGTGGTGCCACTTACAATAATTTTTGCTCAGTGTGTGTCCCTGCTTATTTTCAGGAGGGGTTTGATATATCAGTCTGAAATTGGGCATATGTATATATCTCTGATAGCTTTGTTGTATACAAGACTGGTGGTACCAGCTACAAACATTTTTGTGTTGTGTGCACCCATGCCAGAATTTCAGCAGTGATGTTTATGTTATTGTTTCTTATTTAAAATGTTTAGTACTTGCATTGTTCATATACATGAGAAGTAATGGTCCAGCACTGAAGCATTATACCTAGTGTATTTCCCAATGCAAAGGTTCGCATTAGGCCTGTAGGCCTTGTTTTGATATTTTAATGTTAATTACCGACTACCATGCTCGGACACAACTAACTTTGCTCAAAGTGAAGGTAAGTCCCCCTTGGTCACCCCAGCCAATAGTTGTCAATTTGACCAAGGGTACAGCATGAGATAAGTTATATAGGCACTAACCATATTTCTCCGAAATTCAAACTAAACCCAAAATTAGTCCATTGTAACCTACATTTAGTGCTATGCATTTAGTTTTGTGTCAAATAAAGCGTAGAGTCATGGCCCATGGGCCACAGTGAAAACATATTTAAGTCTCTTTTTTTTCATATTTTCGTCTAGCAAATACAATATATTCAACATCAGCACCTTCGTCACCTGATATATTTCGTAGAAATAAGACAAAGCAGACGAACTCTCCCGATTCCAAATCGCCAGCTCATCTCTCTATTCATGACCAAAAAAATGCACATTTCGACAAGATTTTTCAGCGGTCAGTTCACGGGTTATAATGTATTTTTAAAATTTTATTGAACTTTAAAGACATAAATTAACTATATCACAGTTAAGACCCAGAAAAAAAAGTATTTTTTATAACAATAACAAATATTCCACAAAACCAGTTCGGTACAAGACTGGTGAAGCCTTCTGTAGTTACTCTTCTTTATGGTTAGTTTCAAATACATGTCTCCCAGAGAACAAACTCTTTGCCTAACAATTTCAACTTTTCGCCTTTTACATTAAGTTTAGGTGAAACGCAAAATGTTAATCATCTTGTGATTGAAATATCACCTCTCTTAATGTTCATGTCTGATACTAGTTCATATATGGTACTGTAAGTGACCTCATAAATTTGTGTACAGAGAATATATATAATTACGATTAAAGAGGGATATCAGCGATATAAATCTAAGATTAATATACAAGGGGATTTCCCGGTGGAGGGTTTTATAGCTGCTAATGTTCACCAAGCAATACTGTAGTCGGCCCAAACGCCTATCTCTAGAGTAAGTCTGGTAACCCGACGTCTCAACAAGTCGCTGACCATGGCCCGGTTAGAGAAGAGTGAATCGTGGACGATGTGGTGGAGGTAGCCCCGTCTGTGGTGCTGGGTCATCTTAGCAAGGATGCTGTCGAACTCCCTAGGAGATAAGTGAACCAAGTGAAGAGAGATCGTCTTGAGGTCTGCGCTGACGCGGCTCAGGATACAGCCATAGTGTTGGTTCAAGGCGTTCCCGAGCCGACCCAGCACGCCGTACTGGTTCTGATGGATGGCTTGGATAAACCACATGATGGCACTTCGCTCCCCCACCTGTCGTCCCAAACCGTGGTTAAACACCACCGAGTGGGGACGTATTCTTAGAATGATGTCACCTGCGAGGCAAAGGAGAATTAGTCTAAATTGTATACTTACTGCTAAATGTATCATCTACAAATGAAATCATGCAGAATGCAAATATCATATTGTAAATTTGTGATTCAAAAATTGTAATATGATCATTAAAATCACGAATGAAAATCAACACCGAGGTATGATACGACATTGTCACAACAGATAATATTATATGAAAGAATAATATCTAAAGAAGGCTAAACAGTACATGAATTAGAAACGTCTTCCTTCAAATTCATCATGAATACGAAAATTACACACTCCACAATAATTATCAAATTGCAGACAGTCGGTATAATAGAGTTCCGAAACCAGAATACGTTATTGAAGGGCACCGCGGTTAACGAAAAGAAGCTTACGAAAAGGTGAATGTTGGATTTGTTTTCTTGTAACAGTTACAGCTGTTTACTCTGGAAGGGATTGTAAGGAGGTTATCGACTCTTAACAAATCAAGAGAATCTTGTTGCAGAATTAGTGCTGCAAACTGAACCCTTGAAATAATCACTGCATGGTCATTCTTCTCACTTTTAATTCTTTATACCCTATTTTTATTAAAAAAGTATAGAAGACTTGCACATTGCATTCACCCATGGTTAGTAAATGAGCAAACCACGCATGTTCAAAACGGAAATGGGAGAACCATTTGTCAAAACATATTGGACCCTTTTATATACATTCGCCTATGCAGGACACAATGATTCTCCATTATTCAATCATATTAAAACAACAGCGAGAGGTAAGCAAAACATACTAGGTCTTCGCCTGCCGTTGTTGCCCAGCAGGCTTCCATTCACTCCGGGCATAGTTTCTGGTGCACGTTTCATGGTGGTGCTGTTACCGGTATGTATCTTGGCACGAGGCACTTGCTTAATGTCCTCAGAGCTCTTGAATTCCTGGATACTGGTCTCTACGTCCTTTTGAGGGTTTGTTGTTGGTGACAAGGGTTTGGTCACCAGCTCGTCTGTCATGGACTTGCTGGTTTCCGACACTGCCGGTTTTGTTACTAGTTGGTCGTTGGACATCGGGAATGTGTAACTTCTAGTACATTTGTCATGGTGCTCCGTGGATTTCCAGTTTATTCGCCTATACTGTAGACGTCTGCGGGCACCATATATTCTATGGAAGGGAAAAATTGAAACTTAATGTGAAATCCTTCGCCACTGTGACAAGTGTAGTCAGAAAGTACAACACTTATGGGAAAAATATGGAGTAGCTTATCACACAAGACCAAAGAATTGCAACATGAAAGAAAATCAATTTAAAATCGACAAAACATTAATTATTGACCTTGGGGAATAGCTACATTTGATACATTTCTCCTGGTCACGTGTGAAATAGAATTATTTTTATATCATATTTTACAAAATTTGGAAAGAATATGACAAAGTATATCAACAGCATCCAGGACCAATTCCTGGAATAAATAGAAGTCTCTCTCTCTCTCTCTTTCTCTCTCTCTCTCTCTGACGTACCTGTCATATGACACTAAAGCCCCTGGGAATATCTGCTGGATGCAGTCATCAAGGACTCCTGGAGGAACATCCAGACCCTGGCGTTTGAGTTCTCGATACAGATCTGCCCGTCTGATCCAGTTGTTGTCTGGACCAGGTTCAAAATCACGATTCAGCACCTTTAACGCTGCTCAACACAAATACATATATCAGTTGAAATTTAGGCCTTCCTCAGGATGGAATGAAAGTATTTTTTAACGTTGATGAAAATGCACAAGTTTCTTAACTCTTTTGTAACTTGGGAGATTAACTTGATTTTAATACGGCTTAATTTAATATACCTTTAAGCATTTTATGAGAGGTTAAAAAATATGTTTATAAGACTGAAAAAAAATCTTGATCGCCTTGAAACAACTTGACTGTAAGGAAAAAGGTATATTTTATACCGTATTTACCTATACAAATTAAACTTACCATCCCACGTGAGTTCAGTACCAAGCAGTTTGATCAAGATGTAACGTTGATTGGTGCCCAGCCACTGCTTCAGGGCCCGGTATGCTCGGGGGCCAGCCTTCCTCAGAAGCTCCATAACGTTACGGTTCTTATCAAGCCAGGTTTTCTTCTGTTCAATCTGCGCCACGT
Source organism: Sipunculus nudus (assembly GCA_026874595.1). Lineage (NCBI taxonomy): Eukaryota > Metazoa > Annelida > Sipuncula > Golfingiida > Sipunculidae > Sipunculus > Sipunculus nudus. The sequence goes on along the minus strand of CM049311.1, from coordinate 56,908,074 downwards.
CGTCCTCCGTGAGCACTCCCTGAGACAGCAGCAGCTCTCCGAAACCCTGCCCGTACTGAAACGTAAACACCAGGTATTCCTGGCACGTGCGCATGACGTAATCTTCCTTCCTCTCAGCATCTTTCGGGGCATTCTGGGATCCTCTAGAAGGCATGGCACAGGAGTAGTCCTATAATTGTTGTATCCTTTACGAAATGGTCAAGGAAATCAATAAGAAAACAAGAGTAATCGCCCCCTACAGGAGCGATACAATTTACCTGATATAAAGGTCAACTTTATTGTTAACCGTAACATATTGTAACGCAGGAACGATAAGTTGTTAGTACATAGATACAGCTGTATCTAAAACATGTCAGGTATTTCTGCAATCGTTTGGTAAACGGACTAAGGATTCCAGTTAACAGTAGCTTAGTTATAATATTTAATTGGTGTATAAACAAGTGGCTTCTATATATAATGTTGAAGTGTTTGATAAACAATTCGACAAGGCTAGTTACTGGTAACATAGCTATCCTGTTCAAATATAAAAACAAGTTTACTCCTCATACACGTTGGGTGATTATAAGTGAGTGTAGAGAGTACAGTACTGCGAAGGTAAGACATGTGACCAAAGTGAACATAAATGACTTGCAATGAAACAAATCCGTAGCGGTGTGGTACTAATTGTGTGTTACACTAATACATGTGCAATTTTAATAAACGTTATGCCTGATAGTGTACAAAAAGTCCTTTAAAGCAAGTGGGCATAAATACAAATAACAACTGTGACTGTGTAACATGTAACTGTGGAAAGATGTATGTGTGATGTAAAACCGGAGAGTTTTCTGAAAGTGGATCGTGATCAAGATTCAGCCAAAGGTTAATCTTATCTTATAATCTGAAGAAATCTTATCTACTCTATAAAATTCTAGATGTGAACAAAGTACAAGTAAAGTATGGATGGGGCCGAGCGGACAGTTGACCCCAGTTCTAAATTAGAGCCCTGCCAGCCCCTTCACCAATGTATAATGATTTGAAATAGTAACGGGTCCAATAATCGGTATATCTATATTTTGCAGCGTGAGAACAAAACATCATGCATGACTTTGTGGAATGGCTGGTCTAAAGGTCCCGATGACATAGCCAAGACAACATGTTGCTCAGGCTTCTGAAATAAACTTTTCATCTGAAATCGCCGTTCGGGGTGCCAGGCTGTCGCTACCGATGACGATAATGCACTCAGATGCAGAGGCGTAGCCGTAGGGCTCCGGTCAGATTTCGAATGCATCATTGATGACTCAGGGCATCAAATATCTGCTGGTGAAAATCATAGTATGAAAGTAATTTTAACATCATGAAAAATACAGGTTATACTTGTATCATTTCATTATTGTATTACTTATTTTGTATTTAGTTTTAGATAGAGGAAGATTATTTCTTAATTTGTTATATAGTTTGTCATGGGTAATTAAACATGCATTCCACACAAATGATTATGGAGTTACATTGTTTATCATAACTTAGTTTTCTTATACGGTGGGAATAGTTTCTTTTTTTAATATTATATGTTATTGGAATATTGAAGTTTAATTTGTAAACAGGTGTGCCAAACACAACCCCCCCCCCCCCCTTCCCAACACACACATCCTTTACTGTAGTGAATATAGAAGTCGAATCCACATTTTTAGGGACTCGGACTTGACCCGAGGGTCGTGGACTTGGACTTGCACTAGAAGGTAATGACTGGAAAAATTAACCCGAATCCATCCTGAGTCCAGCAATATTTGCATAAATATAGCTGTCACACTGTATACAGTAATTTAATATAGTATTCTATATGCACATGTGTGAACTGTAAATATGGTTTTATCACAAAAAAAGATTATTCATACCAAGCTTTGGCTCATCGAAAAGTAACTATAAATAAACATTCAAATCAGAAGGACGTGTAAGCTTACATAAAAATACGTGGGTAATCTCAGATTTTCAATTTCTTTAATATGAGATTTGTATTAGACTCGGACTCCAGTTCCAATCGACTCTGGTTCGAAGGTGGACCTGACTCGAGACTCGAGAGTGGCCTGGACTCGGGACTCGACTATACATCACTGAAGAAACAAAGTCTTTATAGTATTACACTTTTTCTCGGGAGTGTAGGTATGATATTACACGAGAGATATAAAATATAAATTTAGTCCTTGAAATATTTAAAAACAGGGTCGGTTTTCAAATTATGTATAGCGACAGACGATTTAGACACACATTGCACGTTAATTGTATGATTGTATAGAGAACAAAAGTTTATGGGGCGCAAGATTCGTCAGGTTTCGGTATAGAATGTAAAAGTATGTAAAATATACGGACAATGCGTGCAGTTACCGCAGCAGTTTATACCTTACCAATAATCAAGTGAACTTATAACGGTATACGTCATGCGTCACTAATTCGGAATGAGGAAATCGTGTAAGTAAGCGTGGTCTTGGCACGGGGAGGTGCGTTTGAGCACACTTCCATCTATCAACCAAGGTCTTTTTTTTCAACATGCACACAAATGAATATATATATATATAGGACTATACATAATATAATATATTATATTATAGTATATTATATATACACAAGTATGCTTCATTGCGTTTATAAAGGAACAGCTTTATTCCACCAGTTTCTTTCATATAGATGTAAAGATGCAGTCGGAAAACTGACCTGCTTCAGCGATATAAAAAGTAGCAACTTTTGGGCTCCTTTCTTTACTAGACATTATTCTTGATATTGATTCCAGTCTCCCGAGGCTAATAAAAATATGATGAGAACAAGCCCACGCAGCTGCGTCTCAACTTGCGTAAAATATGACATGCCCTTCTTTAATAAAATGAATGGGACTCGTCCGCATTTTTCAAAATTTCAATATAATAATATAATTTTGGCTTTGAATCCATTGTGATATTATATTTTGATTATAAAAGAAAAAAGTTTTCATTGATTTTATTAATATTTACCGACGAGGGAATACAATCACCACACAATGATTTGGATTTCTCATGCAACCAGCAATAATTTGGATCTTCCAATGATTGAATTTCATAAGGCGATTTCACACAAATCAGTATACCTGGTGAATTGGTATAATTAAAATAGCTAGAATATCGATGAATAAATATATAGCAAACTAAATTTCAAGGACCTCAAGGATATATATATATATATATATATATATATATATATATATATATATATACATATATATGTGTGTGTGTACATTTATTCCATTGTTACAGGTGCTCTTTCTATTGTGTGACGCGAGCGTAACTCCTGTTGTGGAGTGGGGGGGGGGGGGAGGGGGGCAGAGAGCAGAGAAGATTCCAGCGGACGCATAAGCGTGTGTCAGATTCTAGGACCTTATCCGACTAATGCGGCAATTATAGATTTTCAAAGACTTTCTCCTGGATTTTATGCATTTGGACTTCAGTTTACTTTCTGGGTTGTTGCAAGAACTTTTCACTGGACTGTCATTCTCCGAGATTTTACATTTAAAGGACTTATCGTTGTGTCGGTGCTGGTATCCAGGTACTGTGCACATTATTTTCTATGTGATTGTATTGACTTGTTGCTATACCGCTGTTTTACTGGATAATTGTATTGATTTAGTGTATTGTATTGTTAGGGTTGTTTTAAGAATAAATTATAGTTATTTGTTAACAAAAAAAAACACTGACTTCATTCCCCTAGACATTTCACGCTGCCTAGTATTGCAGAATCTGGTTTTTTTTTATCTCCGTTACAGGATTTGTGTTCATCACGCATACGTGATCTGTTTATATTAGGTTTCGTAACATAAAATTGGGGGCTCTCGTCGGGATGCTTAATAGTTTTCAAATTTATTAGGCCTTGACCTGGACACATTGTTTTATCACACATTGTTTACAAGATTACATATTGTTTACAGTGCATTGTTTACAGGATTTATCACAGTGTTTTGTTTTTTTTTGCTATTGTTTTGACATCTTAACATGGCAGATTTCAAACCTGAGACATTTGTTGACGATCCCGACCCTGATCAACTTGAACAGTTGTCAAAAGAACAGTTGTTGCGTTTGGGACAACGCTTGGGGCTAAGTGTGAAAAAAAGCTTTGAGAAAGCCTGATATCATTGCTTAAATCATGCAAGATCTTATTAGCAAAGGTTTAATTGAAGAGACTGAAGTTGAAACATCAAAAAATGATAGTCTTGCCATGCAATTGGAATTAAAGAAGTAAGAAATGCAACATGAGCTAGTATTAAAACAGTTAGAATTAGAAAAAGAAAAACAGAGAGAAGAGAGGGAAGAACATGAAAGGTTAGAAAGAGAAAGACTAGAAAAAGAAATAGAAAGAGACAGACTAGAAAAAGAAAAAGAAATTGACTTAAAACGACTGGAGTTAGAAAGACTTACAGTAAAACGTAGTCTAAGTGCTGCCCCAACTCACAGTTTTGATTTTACTAAACTGTCCCACCTTTTCAAGAAAAAAAGGTTGATTAATATTTCTTACACTTTGAGAAGGTAGCTGAAAATTTTAAATGGTCTAAGGAAAATTGGACTATGCTGTTACAAAGTGTATTGACTGGCAAGGCCAGAGAAATTTATACAGAGCTTTCAGTAGAAGCTGCTGCTGACTATGACCTGGTAAAACGGTTAATCCTAAAAGGTTATGAGTTAGTTCCAGAGGCTTACCGCCAGAAATTTAGAAATTGGGAAAAGCGCAAAGAACAGACCTACGTCGAATTTGCTAGGAAAATAGAGCAGTTGTTTGATCGCTGGTATAGTTCTAAAAATGGAATGAAAGATTATGACGATTTGCGCCAGTTGATTTTGCTTGAAGAATTTAAGCGCTGCATTGACGCTGATGTTAAAACTTTTCTCGATGAGAAAAGTCCTGAAACACTTGACATTGCTGCTCAATTAGCTGATGATTATTCATTGACACACAAAATGTCCTTTACTAGCAAATCAAACCAGTCATTCACAAACAAGAATGTAAATCAGTATGGTCAAAAGAAGTTTAAAGCGCAGTCACCCAATACAAGTAGTTCTAGCTGATAGTTCAACAAAGCCCATAGCTGCACCTCGGACCACGTCCACTGTGTCTAAGTCCAACAAAGACCAGTCATTTTCAAAGATAATCTTTAATTACAGCAAGAAGGAAGGTCATCTAATATCTGACTGCTGGAAATTTGCGAATAGACCAAATAGCAAACCTTCTGGTTTTGTTTCAAAATCTATGCATAGCATAGTACCAGAGCCAGGCTCTTTACATGTAAATAAGGGGTACAACTCCTTTATTGGCTCTAGTAAAGAGTTTGGTGCTACGGAGGCCCAAGTGCCGTCTGAATCCAAAAAAGAATCCGTAGCTTGCGGGGTAAAAACCTCAGTTGATTCCTGCGAGGAATTAAATAAGGTTAGGTCCTTTCAAGACTCCTGCGAGGAGTATCCTTTAAATAAGGCTAAGTCTTTTAATGACTCTTGCGAGAGTATTTCAAATGAGGCAAGGTCCTCTTATGACAAACAGAAGTTTGTTTCTGCTGAGGAAAATTCCTCTGTTGACTCCCATGAGGAGTTTGGTAAGGATGTAGATTCCTTAAATGACTCTGTAACAGTGTTTCCCAGGGCAGTTTCTAAAGATGAGCTGTCACAGAACCCAGTTTGTTTCTATGTCAAAAATGGAGTGCTTATGCGTAAATGGCGACCACCTGATGTATGTGCTGATAATGTGTGGGCCATCAAAAATTAAACAGTAATGCCGAAAAGCTTTCGCAATGAAGTTCTAAGCATGGCACATGAGGCTCCTTTGTCTGGCCATTTAGATATAAATCAAACTTATCAGAAAGTTAGTACACATTTCTATTGGCCTAACCTCAGGAAAGATGTACAATATTGTAAATCATGCCATACATGCCAGATGGCCCCTAAAGCCCCACTTAGGCCTCTATTCCTGCTTTCGAGGAACCATTCAGTAGGATTATTGTTGATTGTATTGGACCACTGCCCAAAACAAAATCTGGACATGAATACCTTCTGACAATTATGTGCGCATCTACCAGGTTCCCTGAGGCAATACCATGGCGCAAAATTAATGCCAAAAGTGTTGTCAATGCTCTGACCAAGTTTTTTTTACAACTTTTGGATTACCAAAATCCATCCAGTCTGATCAAGGATCTAATTTTATGTCTGGCTTATTCCAACAAGTTATGCTTGAGCAAGGTATAAAACAGTACAGCTCTTCGCCATACCATCCTGAAAGTCAGGGCGCCCTCGAGCGTTTTCACCAGACATTAAAAAACATGACCAAGACTTATTGCTATGACACACAGAAAGACTGGGATGAAGGAATCCACCTAATGCTGTTTGCTGCCAGAGAATCCTTTCAAGAGTCCTTAGGTTTCAGTCCCTCTGAACTAGATTTTGGACACTCCTTTCGAGGTTCATTGAAATTGCTTAGGGAAAAACTCTTGTGTGAAAATCCTGATTCTCTTAGTTTACTGCAGTATGTTTCAGACTTTCGCATTAAACTACACAATGCTTGTGAGATTACAAAGTCAAATCTAAAATCTACACAAAATAAAATGAAAACAAAGTATGACAAGCACTCTGTAAGTAGGGCGTTTGAACCTGGTGAGGAGGTCCTTGCCTTACTTCCCATCCCTGGCAGACCTCTGCAAGCTAGGTATTTTGGTCCCTACATTGTTGACAAAAGAGTCAGTAATTTAAATTACATACTGTTGACAGATAGACGTAGGAAGAAACAACTGTGCCATGTTAACATGTTGAAACCATATTATGACAGAAAAAGCACATCAGATGTTGTACAAAATGTTACTGCTGTTAATTGTGTAAAAACTGACCCTGACCCAGTTAAAGTAGATACTGATTGTGTGATGTAGACATTCAGTGTGGTACAGTACCATTAAAAAAAACTCAGACGTGCTTTAAAACCTGGATGCCAAACTGTCACATCTAACCGCACAAGAACAACAAGACCTCAAGAACCTGCTGCAGGATTATGAACATTTGTTTAGTGACATTCCGGCGCGAACTAACATGTTGTGCCATGACGTCGGTGTTGGCGGGGCAAGCGCAGTCAAGCAACATTTATATAGACTGAATCCAGAAAAACAAAAGTGTCCACAGGATGAGATTCAATATTTTCTGGACAATGATTTTATTGAACCTATTAAGAGTTACTGGGGTTCACCATGTATTCTTGTGCCTAAACCTGATGGAAGTTACCGTATGTGCACAGATTGTCGAAAACTGAACTCTGTCACAAAGACTGACACGTTCCCGATTCCGAGGATCGATGATTGTATTGATAGAGTCGGTAGCTCCAGATATGTCTCCAAGTTTGACTTGCTAAAAGGATTCTGGCAAGTTCGGCTGACAGATCGAGCGAAAGAAGTGTCCGCATTTGTGACGCCGCAAGGACTGTACCAGTGTAAAGGTATGCCGTTTGGCATGAAGAACTCACCAGCCACGTTCTAGCGCCTCATCCATATGGTTGTCAAGGACATTCAGGGCTGCGACGCATATATTGATGACCTTATCGTGTACAGCGACACCTGGCGGAAACATCTGCAGGTTCTTCGTGACCTCTTCGAAAGACTCAGTGAAGCACGTCTGACCGTCAACTAAGTAAAATCTGAGTTTTGTCATGCACAAGTAACATTTTTGGGTCATATTGTAGGGCAAGGTCAGGTAAAACCTGTTGATGCTAAAATAAGTGCTGTTTCTGCATTTCCTAGACCAGAGAACAAAATGCGTTTTCTTGGTATGGTTGGGTACTACAGGAAGTTTTGTCCAAATTTTGCTGCTGTAGCTGAACCTTTTACTAATTTGTTAAAGAAGAAACAAAAGTTTGTATGGAATGTTCAGTGTGAAAATGCATTTCAGAATTTGAAAGCAATTCTGCAAAGTTCACCAGTTTTAGCAGCTCCAGACTTTTTTCTGTACCTGTTAAGTTAGCTGTAGATGCTAGTGATACTGCTGCTGGTGCTGTGTTGTTAAAAGGGGGCAATGATGGCATAGATCATCCAAATTATTTCTAAAAAAAAGTTTAATGCAAACCAGAAAAACTACTCCACTACTGAAAAAGAATGTTTGGCTTTGATTTTGGCGTTGCAACATTTTGAAGTTTATGTTAATTCATCACTCTGGCCTATCATTGTCTTCAGTGATCGCAATCCCCTCCCTTCATGAACAAGTTGAAGTGTAAACATAAAAAAGATTGTTAAGATGGAGTTTGTTCTTAAAGGATTACAATCTTGATATCATACACATTAAAGGGAAAGACAATATACTTGCTGATTGCTTATCGAGATGTTTATGAAATGTTGTAAACAGGATGTTTATGTACTGTTGTAAATGAGATGATTTTTTAGATGAAAACTTTCATCTACAAAACAGGAGGGGGAGTGTTACAGGTGCTCTTTTTATTGTGTGACGCGGGCGCGACTCCTGTTGTGGCGCTCGTGTCTGGCCGCGTAATACATTGTTTAATCCGTACTGGTTAAACTCTCGTTGTCATGTAAGCCTTGGGTTTTCGCGCCTGGCCGAGGTCACGTGATGGCCCTGGTATTTGGAGGTACGCACAGCGATGTCTTCTCGATAATTCCTGAAACGCATGTTGTGCAAGATCTTATGGACTGTTCGAGAAGTGGAAAATTCTCGTCTTGAGGTGGGAAGGTCTATAAAGGGACCGTGTTTTAGAACGGGGGGGGGGGGGGGGCAGAGAGCAGAGAAGATTCCAGCGGACGCATAAGCGTGTGTCAGATTCTATGACCTTATCCGACTAATGCGGCAATTATAGATTTTCAAAGACTTTCTCCTGGATTTTATGCATTTTGACTTCAGTTTACATTCTGGGTTGTTGCAAGAACTTTCCACTGGACTGTCGTTCTCCGAGTTTACATTTAAAGGACTTATCGTTGTGATGGTGTTGGTATCCAGGTACTGTGCACATTATTTCTATGTGCATGTATTGACTTGTTGCTATACCGCTGTTTTACTGTATAATTGTATTGATTTGGTGTATTGTATTGTAAGGGTTGTTTTAAGAATAAATTATAGTTATATGTTAACAAAAACCACTGACTTCTTTATTCATTCCCCTAGACATTTCACGCTGCCTAGTATTGCAGAATCTGGTTTGTTTTTATCTCCGTTACATTATTTGTGTTCATCACGCATACATGATCTGTTTATATTAGGTTCCGTAACACCATTTAAATAATAGGGCAATGTGAATTATAGCAATATAGTGGTATAGCAATATAGAAGTATAGATCTGTAAACACAAAACTATGAACACTGGGCAGCCAACCCAGTTTAACCTTTTTATCGAATGGACTTCTGGATTCTATAAATTTTTGGTTTTAAACGTATTAATGGAAAAGTATAAAATATTGTCTCGCAAACAAAAGTGTATGTAAAGACCATGCATCTCTTAAATTCGGTGTATAGCACATGTCGTCTTGCATGGTGATCGTCCTTGGAGCCAGCAGGGGGGGGGGGGGGGGGGGGCAACCCTATGCCCTTGTAACGCCGCCTAAGCGTTTTGTATACCCGAAATTAATTATACGCTGCGGTTTTATGGTTCGTAACGCAGATCTAAAAGTCAGAAATGCTTTAAATTTTCTTAACATAAGCCTAACCCCGACGTATTGCAAAAGAATATGCGCGATTATATTTTGCGGTACGTCTGTAATTTTCAGTGTTGACGAGAAGGAAACACGGAAAAGATTGACGTTAAACGTGACGGTCCAAGACCTAGCAATTGAGATGGTCCAGTTGACGGTCTAAAGGGAAGAAATGTACGAACCAAATGATTAATCTGTATTGTTCGGTGCAAGGATTATTATATGGTGGTAACATTTATTGTAACAATCCATGTGGCTTAAAATATGTGGAACGAAACTGTATGGACGTATATTATTATACGCATTACTGACTGACCCGTGGGTTCAGAGAGAATTCGGCTTGTCTAGCATTTCATGACGTGCATCCATGCATGGACAATTCACACCATCACATTGAATCTTTCACTAAACCACCCTTGCCTTTCCGTGACAACTATGTAGGACTGTAGTAAGTACATGGCAGTGTAAGCTTCCTGGTCCAGTAATTGTAAAGTTTCGTGAAGCCATAAAAGACATACTCATATAAAATTAAACTACAGGTGAAGCCTAACTGTGCAAATTAAAACAGGGAGTCGAGTCCTTTCTTAGTTTCATAAACAGACGTGCGGTGGCGCTTTCCTATATGTAATGACGCTTGCCTCGTTAGTCTTTGAACATTAATCAATAAATCCAAATTCCCGACCAAAGAATTACCAAACCTACACCAGGTGGCGCCCCGCACGCTTCTTTCATTCCCTCAGCTGGCATGAGGTTCATGCCTGGTTATGATCATACATGGTTACAACAAAGAATATATATGCAATAACCGGGCCGTCTGTTAATAATCACACGCATTCACGAGGTCTGAAAGCACACACAAAGGCAGCCAAGTTATACATACGAACAGGTGTAATAATGAGACCTATACATCCAAACTTACATATGTACAATTCACCTCAAAACAAACGTTTCCATGAAAGAGAACACAAATTCCTTATCCGATTAAACCGGTCCAACGAAATACGATACATAGAAATTAGCACACTTCGGTCCTGTAATGTGCCGGTTGACCCGCGGATTCTATGTTTCTTCTGTACACGGCAAAAATAAACTGAGTACATGTTAATAAGCAATATTGGTATTTCAAAGCTTTAAATATAAGTGTGCGTATGCGCATGCATTTATCATGCATCGTGTGTAAAATCGAGTTTCGGCTTTACGAGCTTAGCACATATATGGCTTAAAATCAAAGTGCGCACATGGATTTATGCGTGAAAATTGCTTCCCAAACCAAATGTTCATAAAATGTATATGCGTGAACTGGCAGAAATTGCATCTAGCGCAAGAAAATGGATAAATCCCCCCCCCCCCCCCCCCCTGGGAATTAGAATTTCCAGGAATCTAATCCTTCATGCTGATCCCATGCGTGACCATCGGTCCTGTGGCGATTTTAATCGTAAAGGAATATAAAATGCGCAAACACGCACAGAAAATATGGTTTTTACAAGGTCAATCATCTGAGCCTTAAATCACCAATGAATGAGAAATTATGTCTTGATAAATGAGTATATCACATCAATTAACTCAAAAGTCCATATTCAATTTATTTGAGATTCTACAGATGGACTTCCCATTCTTATAAAATAGTATACCATCCGTCATATTTATCCCTTAAACCACCGGATTTATGATGATACAAATTCATTGAGATTTCACACCAATCCACAGAAGAAAATTAAGTCATATTCCAGCGTATCTGATTAACAGTAATAACCACCTACAAGTCTTCAAGAACTAAGTTTATTAATGAAACACGAAAATACATGAAAACTAATAAATTACAGAATTTATAAGCATGTGAACCTTTTTGGTGAAAAAACACAAGTTGGTATTTACTGTACAAGAGCTTTCGTTTATAATACAATATACGGATAATAAATGTTTTAACCTGTGAGTAAAGCTGTATCCAACCCTCACCTTGAGAAATCGAAGCAAGCTCGTATATCACGCTTATAGAACAGTGTTCCACAAATCACAGTCTGCAGTACACAAATTCGCCACATCTTGCCATAATCAAAAGAAATCTCAAACATGAACACACGTAAAAGAAAATAATTGCTGTATTATAATCGTCAATTCATTTCCAGCATATCCAAGAAAAATAAATGAAATTAAAAGTTTTGAATCTCTTTTCGTTGCATGCAAACTTCCCACAGCAGAATTATTATTATTATGGATACGAAGTTCATCAAATTTTTTTTTATGAAGTCGCAAGTGAATGTGCCCGATTAGTCAGAAGTCAAAATCATATTATTTTGTTCCATCATCTCAGCTCACTGATAAGGTGAGCATATTAAGGCGTGCCGCTATCACTCGATATTCAAAAGGTACGTTTTGAGACAAGTTGGCAGGGGTAACAAAGGCACCTTCAGTTGAAGCTGCCTGTCAATAGCTCGGTAGATAGCAACCCGTGACATCTGCTGCAAGGAACGAGGCTGAGATAGAAGGCCATTGAGCATTTTAAGAAAGTGGCTGCTTGGAACACGGTTAGGGTCAAACCTAGACATGAACTTGGCAGAGCTAATGCTTTGGAAGAGAGCATCATGCTGCATGGAGTTGTAGAAGAGGAGCAAAAGTTTTTGAGCATGCCCTCCCTCCAACACCTGCCGAAAGTCCTGGATCTCATACATGTACTGATTGACCGCCTGCGTGCTTTTTGGTTTGAGGAATATGGAACTCTGGGAATGGCAAATGATCGGGTCTGAGGGGTAGGGTTCAATATCTGGATTTGCGCCCAATTGTAGGAGAGTAAGCACCCAGCTATAGATGTACTCGAGGTCTGAAGGCCGTTGGATGTACTGGGCTTGTTTCACCATTTCTACGAGCAGATTACCACAGCCAGCATTAGATGCCGGTCGTTTGGATGTGAACGTCTTGTGGTTACAGTTAAGGCCACTTTGTACTAATAAACTCATGAGGTCCCGCAAGAATTTCGCCATCATGGTTTTCTGATCTTCGTCCCTGTGAGAAAGGCATTTTCTTCCAAGCTTTGACAAAACTGAAACAATGTTTGCATGACTAGCCAATGTGCAACTGGGTTTGGCACCATACTTACACAACAGTGAGATACAATCATAGTAACCTTGAGCAGAGTTTTCTAAGTGTGTCACTTCAACATTGAGTGAGCTGTGAAGGAGAATATGAAGTGCTGTGCGACCAGCACTGGTTGTACTGTTCGGATCTGCTCCATGTTTCAATAGTACCTTGAGAGCCTGGTAAAGGACTTTAAAGTCTACCTTGTATTTCTCCCTCGCTGGCAGTGCTTCTAATGTAATCCCTGTTGGGTCATTGCTGATGATGAACTCAAAAGTTAAAAGCAGTTTGTGAAGTGCGGTAATCCCACCACTGTTTACCTGATTCATTTCACAGTTGTTCCTCCCCAAAAGATCCAATGTCCGCACGACATGGTCATCATACTCCATTTGCTGACTTTCTGACATCCCTGTGAATGATGATAATTGAAAGTTCACGTGAGTGACCAGTTCATGCAACACTGAATTACCAGAACTGTCTAACATATTCACATCTTGCTCCAGCCCCATGGCTAACAGGTACCGGGTTGTATCATACAGATCAAGTGGCTTGCATGTCTTTTTGTACAGAAGATGTAAACTTGTCCTTCCATTTTTTGTGCGTGCATGGACATCAGACCCTGCTTCCACTAAATATTGCACAAACTGTTTACCCCACTTAACACCATGGAGGAGTGGTGTTAAAGACTGGAGATCCATTACATTGAGTTCACTGGGTTTTACACTGACCAGATACTCCATACTTTGGGAGGCACCACAGTGGCAAGCATAATGTAAGGGATAGTGATACAGAGGCCACTCTGTGTCAACCCTTCCTCTGTAAGTAAGTAGTAGTTCCACAATTTTCACATTATCATTCTTGATAGCATATAACAAAGGCACTTCAAGTTGTCCATCACAGAGGTATATATCAGTTTCCAGAAAATGAAACCTAGACGGCACATGGCGTACAGGTACATGTGGCTCAGGGTGGCACATACCAGCCTCGTAGCTAGTTTTAGCTCCGAATTTCAACAAAAATTCCACAGCAGGCTTATCTCCAAGAAAACATGCAAGATGTAAGGGTGGGCTGCACAAGCCTGTGTTTGGATCCAGACCAGATTCTAACAGAAACTGTAGGACATCTACCTGGCCAGACATCACTGTCATTTGCAGTATGTTGTAACCTCTGTCATTTGTGACTCTCATGAGTGAGAACAGGTCATAACAATGTTCCAGCTGCTCACTTATTTTACTGATGACCTTTGACCGTTCTCTCTCATTGTCATCCAGCACCTTAAGGATGAGCATGGCCATCTGTTTGATCTCCGGTGTCACTTCATCAGGCTTGTACCTGGAGTTACCAAGCACAAGCTGTGAGAAGTGATACACCCGAGAAATGCGAGTCAGCATCGCGTGGCACATGACCATTACTGTCCGCATCATCGTCTTGGTTCGAGTTTCGTTCTCATTAATACTGGTAATCTGTAACAAAAAAGAAAGAAAATTTATTCCAATGGCTTATTTATTTAACTGTAGATAAAGGTATTTGTGATACACTTCTTGTACATGCAACCCCCCCCCCCAAAGTCATAAGTGCAAATTATACTTCACTCTTAATTTTTCTACACTAAAAAGGAAAACCTGTACACTTGCATATAGTGGTGGGCCGATCATTGAGTTTTATTGAAAGTCAGTCAGTTTGCTGTCACTTTCAAGCACTCGATTACCAAAGGCAACTATCGATTACATCATAATAATGATTGTTTTCTGTCCAGAATGCCTTTATGTTATAGGCAAATATTATTTTTACATTTTTTACCACATTCTGCGCTTCATATAATGATTCTGTGTTCCCAAATAACTTCTGTATGTAACTGAGTATGACACGATAGATGCGAAAACGGAGGACTTATTAAACTTATTATCTGTGAACTCACAGGGAGCTGCAGAATTAGCGGAGAATTTTCTTACGAGAAGAACATTTCAAAATTTGGGCAGGATGGTGTTAAAATACCCCACAAATTCTCCAGGTCAATGCCGATTTTACGAATTCTCTTAGAAATAATCGATGCTAGGTACAGCTGTTTAGGCCGTCCTTTAAAAAATTCTTTGTTGGGGCTAACTGGCTGGTTGATTTCGGCTGGAATTTCTTTTGGACAAGTTTGCAATTTTATTTGGTAAGATCTTCCCCAAGCACACCTTGGCGGATAAAATCTGTCTTCATGTGCTAGAAACACAGCCCCTCTAGAGGCCTAATATTCTTAGATGGTCTTAATTCCCATAATGAAAGATATTACCCGACCTTGCGGATCGTTTAATTTGATTCTTAAAATTTGTCTGATGATGTCTAAGTCTTAATACAAGGAAGGATTGGTACATTTGTGTGCAAGAGGAGAACACCTGCTGGGGAAACGCAAGTACAGTTTCACAGATAATTTCATATTTCTTTGATAATTGCATATATTTGTCTGAACTGATTAATAAACGATCATCAATCGGTTTGCTCAAAACGATGACCGATCATGAATAAGAAACTGACTCCCAGCCCTCCTTGCAAAATAAAATGTCACAATAAATTCCTAGTGCTCTAATTTAAGCTGAAAACCTTAACAGATGGTCTGATTTGAAGAGATAAGAAATGTGATAAGAAAACCTGTTTTAACAATCCAATTAATATTATTACAAAACTGAATGACACCTACAGATGTGTGTGAGAAGTTGATTGTATTAGCTTTCTGAAGTACCATTTGGATACTACAGTCCATTTCCTGAAGAGGCAGTTTAAACATACATGCAGTTTATAACATACTGCCAAAATATGTAAAACCCACACAATAATAAGCTGAAATTTAATAACAATACTGACAGTAATTAAATATTGTCATTCCATGTAGTTTTCAACACTGAACAATAATGGAATATGCAATTCTTTGCCAAGACAGGGTGTGTATATATGAGAACCTATATAGGCAGTACAGATGTACAGCCAGGCCTTGCTCTATATACATCCAGTTCATGCTGAGTACATATGTCCTGGAGGGGATGACACCACATCAAACTGTTCTGGATCTAGCCTTTATGACTGCTATCTGGATAAGCCATGCTCATCCTCAAAGGTAGGTCAGGGGAACTTTCTTTGGGTTTACAGAATGAGGATGATGATATCCTGATGATACTGACTTAATTTTTGTATGAACTCTCGGTCTGTCGGTTTCCCTTAAACCTTTCACACTTAAATAATATTAATGTTTAGTATTACAACAATGCAGATTTGAATAGTAATATTAAATTTTTACTTAAAACTAGACCAATAATCATACATGCACAAGCCCCTACATGCATGTACTAGAATACAAAGGGGTATTTTCCAAAATGTTTTTCTGTTTTGCTCTGGTTCTCTGCTTCAACAGAAATCTCTAAATGGCATACTACTGTTCAAATAAAAAAATAAAATGACTTACTGCCAAACCTCACAATCATATAGAATAAATTTATATTAATTGTAGCAAACAGGATTACTTCTTAAATCTTATGGATTTCTCCTTGGATATTAGCCTGACCTACAAAATTTTATCAAAGCAGTCATAACTTTTTGTGTATTCATGATCTCTTGAATCTGTATTTCAGGAGAAATGAGAAGAAAGCAATAGAGCATCAGACATATGGATGTTAAGGGCACCTCTCGTGATACATGCTATCTCCATACCAAGTACTTACTAAATAAGGCACAACTACATACTAATTTGTTCAGTTTCATATATTTCTGGATTAAGTCACGCCCACAAATAGGGATTCAATTAAATTTGTGGTGTTAATATAAGGTTGCCTTCAGACAAAAATAATTCACATCACCTGCCAGAGTTAAAATAATGTACTAACAATGATTATAAGCCTTAAAGGTAAACATGCATTAACATAGGAAGCCAAATGATTCAACATGACCCCTTGGTCTATTATGTTTAACTGACACAGATAGTGACAATAGGCCACTTAAGATCTGGGGATCTTTATTAACATATATCCATTCTCCAGCATTCAACTGTTGATAAAGATAAGAAAATCTATACATACCTAACATGTTCTTTCATGTTAACACACAAGTTTCCAATAACTGGGGATTGACCCAGATTATCATCTGATAAATAAATCTGAAGAACAGCACCTAGCTGTTTTGACACAATGCAGCATATAACAAGTTCATATTCTAATATAATGATAAGGACTAACAATATAACTAAACAAATAGGTCAACAAGTGCAACTGGGCATACAAGAACAAGGGTGCATCTTTGTAGTGTATCCTGGAATAATACAGAACTGTTTACCACTGATAGGAAATGGTCACCTAAAAACACAGTTATGACTCGCATGTATGAGGCAAAGTTCAGTCAGTGCATCAAATATTTTCATAGCTTAGGAGTAGCACTTTACTGTACAGATTGGAAAACAAATATCCTTTTTATTGCATATATTTGTACCATGTAAACTCACAGTATTAGTTGCTAATTCATATAAATAAATGTAGAATGCACACCCACATATGGAGAGTGAGACACAAACAGAAAAGTGACCACTGATTGTAACTGACTAGATGAACAAAGAAACTGATTATAACACTGCTACCTGATATGCTATCACAGCAAGGTTTTCACATAATATACATTTTACAATTTAATCTAGTTATTAAACCTTTATTCATTACTGCCCCTATAACAAGAGTAACAATGATACAAGTAACTGTTTTATCACAGTTTATAGTGTTTTATCATGGGCAATTACCTTTCCAGGACCTTTCCTGTATTATTCTTGTATTTAAAACTCAGGAATATTGAAAAATATTTTGTGAACTCAAAACATGTGTACACATCTTTCTTCGTTTAAGGTGTCAGTTTTTCCAAAAGTGACAAAATTCCTGCCCTTGCTTGGAGGACAACCAAAGGGATTTAAAGATATGAATCAAATTACTCCTTCTGACTGAGCACCTTATCTAATTTTATCCAAATTTGCTGGGATCAGCAAATATTTGTGGTGTCAGTCTGGTAGGCTACAAGTAAAGTTCAGAGGTCTGATGATTAAGTGCTCCAATTGCTGAGTGGGTGGGTCATATCCAAGAGTTCCAAGTATTGTCTAGAGTACTTTACAAAGTTATTTTATTATACAATTTGTTTTAAAACAAACATAACTCCATAAAAATAAATTTATTCTGTTTGCTAATAAAAGAAATGATAAAAAAATTACTAAATCAAGGCTGCAAGTTTACCACCTCTATTACTGAAAACATAGCCATAAAAAATTATTTTATCAAAAGTAAAATGTATTTGTTAAGGCACTAGGGCTGTAATGATACGTTATCTCACAATATGATGTGTTTTACAATACTTCACTCACAAAACAATACACGATACATACATAAAGTATGCACATTACAAGAGTTTCCAGAGTTGATCATAACCAAATATTCTCATATAAAAGTATTTCAATATTGAAAATAACATTTATTTACTGACAATCAGCAAACAACAAGGTTAAACTGTGGTTTCTGATCAATAACATTTCCCCTTAATCACATGCATTTTATGTACCATGTCTTTCATCACACAACCAAATATAAAAATATTGTTTCATTACTAAATATTGACTCTATATCACAAAATATCAGTACCCTGGTGATCTATTACAGCCCTTTAAGGCACTGATAACCTATTATATGAAGATAATGGATACTGAGGGCAGCTTAACAGAAAATAAACAGAAAACAGTAAAGGAGCATTGAAAAAGTTACCAACCTGGACTGGGTCATAATAATCCAGAAGGAGCAAGTCTACATTCTCATCCAGATACAACATGTTTAGGTTCTCTCAGCTGTCCAATCTCTGTCTGCCATCACTTATATACAAGCATCAGATATCATCTTCTTTGTTTAACCCCAGCCATAGTGCATTAAGGTCAGATTACTAACTAATGAATACAGGGCACATTGCCACTAGACATAGAGGTAGGTGGACACAAGCTGCAATGCTGACTTCATGCAGACTTCTTACTGGACTTTGGTGAGGTGTAGTAACAGAACATGACCAGAGCTAGTGGACACCCTTAGTTTTTTATCTACTGCAGTCCTTGCTAAGACTACCGGTAACACATAAACCATACAGTATCCACTATCCAGTTCTGGGTCACCTGCTCAGCAAACAGATTTATTGACTGTTCAAACCTCTATACAGGCCAGAGATAGAAGAAGGATGCCTGGAACTTCAACAATCAGGGTCACACTCTCAACAAAGACTGTTTATAAATGAGGGAACACCAAACTACCTGGTTCCACTTATTATATATATACTAATATATATATATGTCATGTTTGCACAGATCAATCAGTTCTGTGACCTGATTTTGTGACTGACAGAAGTACACAACAAAATACATTCTGACATGACCTGCTTCTACACTGTTTGTTGGTGACTTTTTCCAAATGTATTAAAGCCGATCTGTACAATGGATCACTGGATTTGACTGAAGAACAAGTTAATAGTGTTAAATCTGATTTTGTGCCGGTCATCATGCAAACACACAGGTCAATACTGGCTGTATACAAACTGCTGGAATACCACTGAGACAGACACTATCAGGATCAATGTGTTGTGGTTTTTAATATAAATTGATTTTGCATGTTCTCTCCAAGCTGTATCACTTGGAACATGTAAAGTTTTCTTGGTCCTTGAATCAACCATTTACCTTTATTACCATAAACATTCTTGGGTCATAGGAACAATCTGAGGGCTGTCATGGTAATAATTAAGACTTTTACGTAACCATTCCGCCTTAAAGCTGTTTCAATGTGCACATATATGCTTGAAAAAATAAGTGTGTTTCCATGTGTGCATATATGCTTATATGCGTGAACTGGCAGAAGCTTATATTTGTATATAGCTAATTGAGCAGGCCTTCCACAGAATCATGGTGAAGTGACATCATTTTAGTATTTTACCCTGAATCCACTGAGTTCATGCAGACCCTATGAGTGAAAATTGCTTCTGTGGTGATTTTTACACATGTACGCACAGACGCTGATGGACACATGGAAACACCCCAGTTAAACAAGGGACCCCTGGGTCACATCGCTCAGCTGAATTTTGGAAAATATTAGTAACTGCAAAATATTTTTATTTCTTTTGGTTTTTCATGTATATTACCATTTGAAAAGCTAAGAGAAAATGGCCCTGCTGAAATGGACCTCTGTAAATTATAGAATAATGAACATGAGCTAAAGCATATGCACTCTGTAATTTTTGGCCTGAAATCATTTAGTGATGCACCTAGGGAAAAAATGGGCCTACGGTAAGCGTTATATAAAAGTTACATTTCATAAACAAATAATGTGTGAAGGTAATTAAGTTTTCGAAAGTTAAATATATGGCCATAATAGTTAAAAATTAATCCCACAAAGTTTGACCAATATTCCTGATTTTAAATTTAAGTTTAACAGTGTTATTTACACCTAGGCTCGGCCAACTTTTAAGAGATATGAATGAAATGCTACAAAGTATTTATATCTTCTTAAATCTTGTTAAATCTATCTTAAATCTATCTCATTTGAATATTAGGATAAATTCCTGGACAATATTTTCTTTAAAAAAACAAGGGACCTATGGGTCACGACGCTCAGCTGTTATATATGATAAAAAAATATTATTTAGAAATGAGGCACATGCTGGTTTTGTGTGGTAATAAATATAAGCTGTATTATGAGTTGTTGTTGTTTAGCTTATGTATGATTTTGATAGTACCTTTGGAGACAGGGAAGAGGACTGATTTCATTTATTTTATTAACAAATGGAGTGCTATTGTCACACAGATTTTGACTTGGCCATATAACTTATAAGCAGAATATATAATATAAGGGTTTAACTATTAATTTAAAAAAATTACAAATATTGTCCCAAATATTATTTTTTTTTTAAATAATAAGAGAATCATATGATTTTTTAAAATGAAATATAACTGAAATGATTATTAAAATAATATTAAAGAATATATTCATGAATGCATTCATGAATACATTTTGAAAGTATTTGCACTGGTATTCATATACTTTCATTTTTACCTGAATTCCCATTCTTTATGCAAGAAATTTTATAATGGAGTACATAATCATATTCGTATTTAAATACAATTACAAAGTATTCGCACCATGACTGGTATTTATTCAGTTTTCACCAAACAATGATGTTGAGAATCCAGAATATACAAAATTCACACATTTAAATAATGATCATAAGTACCTGGTTTTATGGCTTTCATTTATATTAAAAAATAACTGTAATAAATTCATTTTGGACTAATTTCATATCAATGTACACACTAGACACAGTAGGAATCTAGATCAATATTATCAACTACATCTTTGTCTATCATTAATTTCCATCATATGATCCCTAATGATTAGTAATGAATGATATGATTTACTTCTTTATCATTAAAATTGGAACTGAAAAATACCATAGGTGACTGCATGGTGTTATTTGGAATATGTGACATTCTATCCATCGATACAAGATTCTTATATCATCAGTAACTGCAAGTTAATTTCCTGTTATTATAAACTAACAAATTCCTTTTCTATTTTTCTTTAATTTTTTATTAAAAACCAATAAAAATTTATTAATTTATAGTTTATTGTTATGTAGTTGGTTAAAACTACTAGATGAGTTGGGTTGGACACCTGGATCAACTGTGGCTGGCCATAAGCTGCCTGGATTCCCCTGTATGCCTCGCCTCAAGCATGCATAATTTGCTGAAAGTTAAACAAGGTCAACATACAGGTGACTCAAGAGGGGCTGGAGAGAGCCAAAGTCTCACAGGGTCTCATAAAAACATTTATAAAAGCTACAATTTTTGGCCAATTTCTTTCAGCTTTCTAAACTGAAAAGCTGAAATCTTTATGTGTGCATGATATGAAAATTATATCAATAGTGCTCACAGGAAACAAACGTGCCATGGTCAAAGTTGGGCAAAATTTAAGTTATTAATTTTACATTTATACTAATAACTTATAAAATTGGAAAAATTCATAACTAATTTTGGGTATTCAATTGAATCTTGATTAAATAATGTTACATCCCTGACAAAAAATCTCTAGCTTCAGCAATCCCCTTGTTAAGGGAGTAAATATATTTCTTGATTTTTTACAAAAATCATAATGTTTGGGCCCATAACTTAAAACAATTACGCAATACTGACATCATTCTGGCATGTGCATAGAGAATGAAAAATATGTATATTATTTATGATTAAAGTCAGATCAGTGGTTTTGATATTAGGCAGTCTTGAAGTGTAACAATGGGTTTTTAATGGAAAAATGAAGTTTTTCATTAATATCTTGAAGGTATTAAGTCATAGTGACCAAATTCTTGGCATGGTAGGGGATTTTGGAGACATCTAGCTGTATGCCCAATTTAAGGAACTAAGAGCTGAAGCTGGGGAGCTGAGCTCTTGCAAACTGCATAACACTAGCTTGATGTAAACAATATGTTACATGGTGCTTGAAAACTTGAATAAAATCTACAGTTTTTGATCAACTGGTTTCAAATTTTTGGTGTTAACAGTTGAAAAGGTAACAAAAACATGCTGTGAAAATTAAATCCACAGTACTTACAGGAAAAAAACGTGCCATGGTCAAAACTGGGCAAAATTTAAGGTACCAATTTTTTATTTTTGTTAATATTTAAAAAAATTTAAAAGATTTGGATCTAATTTTGGGTATACAATTTAATTTTGATTAATTTAAGTTATATTACTGGAAAAAAGGTCCATAGCTTTAACATGTTTTGTGTTAAGTGATCAAATATCTTTCCTGATTTTTTACAAAATGCATTATGTTTGGGTCCATAACTTTTTTAAATTATATAATACAGACATAATTTCTTGAATGTACATAGGAACTATATAGAGGAATATTTATGGTAATTATGAGGAAAAACAGATGAGTGGTTTTGATATTAGGCAGTCCTGAAGTGTGAAAATAGGTTTTTAATAAAAAATTGAGGTTTTTCCTTAATTTCTCACAGGAACGAAGTCGAAAAGACCCAGTTTTCGGCTTGGTAGGAGATCTTGGGGACATCTAACATTATGCCAAATTTTGGATTCCTAGGTCTTACGGTTCCAAAACGTGCCACATCTACGGACGGACACACGGACGGACAGACAGACGGACGACGGACAATGGACCACGACTATAGCTCAGATGACTTATAGTCAGCTGAGCTAAAAATCAAAATTGTCCAAGTCTCAACAAAAAGAATTTATTTAACGTTAAAATTATAAGATTCATCTTGTTTTTTAGTCCTGTGTATTGAAGGGGTGGGTGGGGAAGGGTCTCTGTTGTAACTGCTCGTTGCTGAAAAAAATGTGAAATTATAAGATTAATCTTGTTTATAGTACAGGTCTGTCAACAAAATGGGGGGGGGGGGGGAGAGAGAGAGAGAAAGGCTCCCTGTGGTATTAACTGCAGACAGCCTGATCAAGATGGACTAGAGTGAGGGCTTGCCCCAGTGATGGGATTACATAACATCAGGGGAGCATAGCAATGCACTGAATGACCTACAGTGACCAAAGTGGACTGCTTGACAATGTAAGGGAATACAACAAGAGCCTCCAAAAAATTCAATAACTAGCCTAATTTTGCAGCTTTTATTTTCAAACTTCAGATTTAACAGATTAAATCCTTATGAGTACATGCTGTGAAAATTAAATCCAGAGTACTTACAGGAAAATATGTGCCATGGCCAAAGTTGGGCAAAATTTAAGGTACTGATTTTATATTTATGCTTAAAACTTAAAACTAGGGCAGATTGACTGGGGGGGGGGGGAGAGTTGCAACACCTATGGATATCAATACAGAATACGGAATAAAATTCAATGGTGCTTACAGGGACTGGTGGGAGTTACAGCACCTCTGCATATACATAAAGGATAACATTTAGTTTAAAAGAAATTATTTTAAATATTTAAAAACATGCAGAGAGATGGAAAACAAAGCAAATAACTTTAATTTCCATTCTACTGAGACAGGAAAATAATGAACAAATATTTGCATATGATCCTATTTTTTCTTTTGTTAAGTCATTTTTTTTAAGTTTATAAATTTTACTATATATTTGCAGTATATCATATATATGAATATTTGAATTGATTCACAAGTCTAAATTGCATCAACATTTATACTTAATTTAGTCAGGTAACATCAAATTAGGCACAGAGATATGTATATATATATATATATATTTTTTTTATAAATTATTTTAATTTTGCAAAGCGATACTCTATATGAAAATAACACTCCAGATTTCACAATTTAAATTGCACCTTTATTTATCCATGATTTGCTTCATATATTATCAAATTATGCCTACTGATGGGTTGAATTATATTTTGTTTAATTATTTAAAAGGAAATAATTTCTTTAAAATGCTACATCAGATCAACGTGGCATCTCTTGGATTACTTCTTGAATTAATATTTCAAGAAAAGTTGTGCACATTGGATCAAAAACAGCTTTACATTTAAAGAAATACAGTTGACAATAACAAACCATGTATTGCAATATAATTGGTAAGGTGGTGGTGTGTGTGTGTGTGTGGGGGGGGGGGAACTGGGGCGGGATGTTAGGGTAGGGCCCATGAGAATAAGTGTATGTTTATTACAGCAGGGCCGTTCTGCCAGTGCTGCATCACTTATAAGGTTACCGAGGCAAGGCTGTAGTGAGCAAGAGTGGGGTCTTGGATGTACAAAATGCAAATACATTAGAGCATCTGAAAAACTTCAGTAATTTGGTAATAAATATAAGCTGTATTATGAGTTGTTGTTGTTTAGCTTATGTATGATTTTGATAGTACCTTTGGAGACAGGGAAGAGGATTGATTTAAATTATTTTATTAACAAATGGAGTACTACTGTCACACAGATTTTGACTTGGCCATATAACTTATAAGCAGAACATCTAATATAAGAGTTTAACTATTTATTAAAAAAAAATTACAAATATTGTCCCTAATATAATTTTTATTAAAAATAATAAGAGAATCATATGATTTTTTTAAAAGAAATATAACTGAATTGAGTAAATATTCATATTTGTATTTAAATACAATTACAATGTATTCGGACCATGTCTGGTATTTATTCAGTTTTCACCAAACAATGATGTTGAGAATCCAGAATATACAAAATTCACACATTTAAATAATGATCATAAGTACCTGGTTTTATGGCTTTTATTTATATTAAAAAAAAATAAAAGTAATATATTTATTTTGGATTTATTTTACATCAATGTACACACTAGACACAGTAGGAATCTAGATTAATAATATCAACTGCATCTTTGTCTATCATTAATTTCCTTCATATGATCCCTAATGATTAGTAATGAATAATATGATTTACTTTTTTTCATTAAAATTGAACTGAAAAATACCATAGGTGACTGCATGGTGTTGTTTAGAATACATGACATTCTATCCATCGATACAAGGTTCTTATATCATCAGTTATCATTTGTTATTAAAAACCAATAAAAATTTATTAGTTTATTGTTTATTGTTATGTTGTTGGTTAAAACTTCTAGATGAGTTGGGTTGGACACCTGGATCAACTGTGGCTGGCCATAAGCTGCCTGGCTGCCCCAGTGTATGGGTAGCGCCTCAAGCATGCATAATTTGCTGAAAGTTCAACAAGGTCAACATACAGGTGACTCAAGACAGGCTGGAGAGGACCAAGGTCTGACTTGGTCTCATAAAAGCATTAATAAAAGCTACAATTTTTGGCCAATTTCTTTCAGCCTTCTAAACTAAAAAGCTGAAATCCTTATGTGTGCATGATATGAAAATTATATCAACAGTGCTCACAGGAAACAAACGTGCCATGGTCAGAGTTGGGCAAAATTTAAGGTACTAATTTTAGATTTATACTAATAACTTATAAAATTGGAAAAATTCAGAACAAATTTTGGGTATTCAATTGAATCTTGAATAAATAATGTTACATCCCTGACGAAAAATCTCTGGCCTCAGCAAATCCCCTTGTAAAAGGAGTAAATATATTTCTTGAATTTTTTACAAAGTGCATTATGTTTGGGCTCATAACTTAAAACAATTACGCAATACTGACATCATTTCAGGCATGTGCATAGAGAATGTATAGAAAAATATGTATATTATATATGATTAAAGTCAGATCAGTGGTTTTGATATTAGGCAGTCTTGAAGTGTAACAATGGGTTTTTAATGGAAAAATGAAGTTTTTCATTAATATCTCGAAGGTATTAAGTCCTAGTGACCAAATTCTTGGCATGGTAGGGGATTTTGGAGACATCTAATTGTATGCCAAATTTTAGGAACTGAGAGCTGAAGCTGGGGAGCTGAGCTCTTGCAAACTGCATAACACTAGCTTGATGTAAACAATATATTACATGGTGCTTGAAAACTTGAATAAAATCTACAGTTTTTGATCAACTGGTTTCAAATTTTTTGTGTTAACAGACAAAATGCTAACAAAAAACATTCTGTGAAAATTAAATCAACAGTACTTACAGGAAAAAAACGTGCCATGGTCAAAACTGGGCAAAATTTAAGGTACCAATTTTTTATTTTTGTTAATATTTTAAAAAATTTAAAAGATATGGATCTAATTTTGGTTATACAATTTAATTTTGATTAATTAAAGTTATATTACTGGAAAAAAGTCCATAGCTTAAACAAGTTTTGTGTTAAGCGATCAAATATCTTATATATCAAATATCTGAATTTTTACAAAATGCATTATGTTTGGGCCCATAACTTTTTTAAATTATATAATACAGACATAATTTCTAGCATGTACATAAGTACTATATAGAGGAATATTTATGGTAAATATGAGGAAAAACAGATGAGTGGTTTTGATATTAGGCCGTCCTGAAGTGTGAAAATAGGTTTTTTAATAAAAAATTGAGGTTTTTCCTTAATTTCTCACAGGAACGAAGTCGCAAAGACTTGGTAGGAGATCTTGGGGACATCTAACATTATGTAGAATTTTGGATTCCCAGGTCTTACGGTTTCAAAACGTGCCACATCTAAAGACGGACGGACAGACGGAGGGACGATGGACAATGGACCACGACTATAGCTCAGATTACTTATAGTCAGCTGAGCTAAAAATCATATGAGCAATTTTTCTTAGTCATGCATACACACACATGGAAACACCTTTTAATATTATAATTGGTTGCATGTCGCAACTGGGACTTTAAGAGCAGACACAAAGCTTCGGGCTGGTTTTTCATGTACGCTGAAATTTCAAGGTGCTTGAAATCAACAAGCTGAAAGCCAGGCTGAATATATTTTCAATGTGCACTTTTCAGTTCGCTGAATTCGGTGACTGTTTATTGTTTTTACTGTACTGAGGAAAAAAAGTGAGCAGAAATATCAAATAGGAATTGACTTTTCTCATCGCGATGAATGCAAGTGCGATGAAAAGTGTGAATGGAAATGCTACAAGTTGTTTGAACTGTCTTGACTTAAATGCACAAAGTTAAGCGTGCAGAAAAGAATACATGGAAAATGGGCCCTAAAAAGGATATCAGACCTGGCTTTGATCCGCCTATCCCATATGGAGCAATGATCAGCCTGTTGATCTGATGAATTACAGAACTTTTCACATTTTTATATTTTAATCTTCACTACATTTTATAATGCATTCATAACCACAATTTTGAAATCATTCAAGAATGAAGAGAAGTGGCCAGTAAATCTAATATACAGGTTCCATATAGACTGGTGTTGTTTGTCCCTGCCTGGACACTCCTGTCAGTTTCAGGTGGTTACAGTCAAGGAACTGTAGTCCCTACACAGGGTCCAAGTATATAATGTTTGCTAGAGCTGTAATGATTAACCAAATGCAATGATATGTCACAAAATAACACAAAGTGAGTTATTACATATCAATATCGTCCGAAGTCACTGTATTGATATGTAGATGGTATATGACATCCAAGTGAAAGTACCACATTTCATTAGTGACCTACAGCATTTCATATTAGTATCTTCCAGCACATGGAAGGCGGGACATCACTGGCCAGAAAACAGTTTATTAACAATATTAACTTCTTATTGGCTGACTGCACATAAGCAAACCTGCTGTTTCATAAATCATCTTTCAATAAGTATTGGGGCAACAGCATGATGAACTTCCATAGAGAGGAGTAATGTTTTGGAATCTGTAATCCAATACTCCTTACAACAGGTATGTATCTGTATGTATCTGTGATACTTATCACATCATTGGTTGTTAAAGTCCTATCAGATGTTGGCTAACCCTGTTTATATAGAGCATTGTACTGGTGGCAGTTTAATCACTGGATCGCTGAACTTGTAACCACAAGGTTGCATACTGTTTCAAACAACACATTTGTTTGAATCACTATATGTTTGGATATTAAGCAACCAAACAACCTATAAAGCCATTTCTACTACACACAGGTCTATATTTATTCACCTGTGTGTAACAGAAACGGCTTAATAGGTTGTTTTTTTATAACCCCACAAATAGCCGTTAAAGCAACTGTGCATGCATATACATGTTCTATTTGGAATATTCTCTGCTCTAGGATCCCTGGCCACAGTCTTTGTCAGAAAGCATGCATCATCTTCACCCTGAAGTGAACTTACACCACGTAGGTTTTCTGAACTTGATAAAAGGCAGGGAAAGGTAGGAAACTGAAATTAGCATCACCTTCGATATCTGACTATATATTGACCATGACAGGGAATACCTGACTGATGCTATAAATCATATATTTGTGCTCAGGTCCTGTGCAGAGACGACTTCCATTCTTTCCACGAATCAAGCTATATGTATGTCAACAACAAAAAATCAACAGGCACTGAAATTATCTGGTCAATGCTGTTCAATGCTTTCTAAATTTAACAATGAACTTATCTTACATTTATAATGAAACACTAAAAAAAGTACTATCAACAAGCTTTTTTCCAAAATGTATAACAAAAGTGGATTCAAATTTAAAAGTAAAAGCATGATTCTCCAGTCTAAAATCCATGTCATGGAAGTGCATATTCATCAACTACCAGTAATTCCCGTTCTATGAATTTATATTTAAGTTATGGACTGAGATAAGCCTGACCAGCCTGGGATCCATGCCAAAGACTGAGATCATTCAAAACTGTGCTTTTACATGGCCAGTGCAGCAAGACGGATGATTTTGAAGTTTGGTGGTATATATTATCAGTAGATCCAAGATGCTTTAATTTTTAATTAAAGCTAATTAATGTTCTATGTACCTCCAGTTCACTTAGTGGTGTTTAACCTGGATCTCAACTCTGAATGTCAGCTGGTCAGTGACATGAGAGTCATGCCAAGTACTGTCGGCCATTCAGAGCAACCCAGGACAATCACTATGTTCAAGCAGCCTGGTTTTAACACACAGTCAGTTTAATAAACTGGATATATATCCATGCTTGTGTATGTTTTATTACTTAGTTCCTACTCACATTCACTTAGACTTGCAGGGAGGCAAAAGCGCCATGGCAAACTCAGGAGGAAGGCCTGTGCATTGTACGAGCCACTGAGGAGCTTAAAATTCAATTCAATTACGGTTTCTTTACCTTTGGCATTGACTTGAGCTCAATTCAGTTATAATTTTTGTAGTAAATTTCAGACCATCCTTAAAATAAAAGCAAATATTTTACGACAACAGATGTTTGTTAATTTTTTGCACATTATCAAAGGAACAATGTAAAGTAGCACCTACCATGTTACTGCCAACCTCGTTTCTAAGCAAGTGTAGTGGTCTACTCGCTAGCATGTAAACTTGATCTAGGGCATGTATACATATATAATATATATGTATGAGTTTTATATATGATATCAGTTAAACACCCACAAAATCACGTTAGAATTTGTCAAATCTGACATCTCATATATGGCTTCAAGGTGGTAGAGACAAAATCCAATAACAAAAATGTATTGATTCAGAAATGAAGAATCTATTACAATTAAATCCTGGGGTTAAAATTATAAGCATCCATTACACCCCTAGTTAAACCTAGTAATCTCCAGTCTAATTTGACATGAAACCTGCTTGAGCATGTGAAGATGTTACCAGAATTAATGTTTTGGTTCATCAAGAATTTAGGTAGGCTAAGTAGCCAGGCTATGTGTAACAGAATAAGCACAATCTGTTCAAGAACATAAAGTTTTACTGTATCACAGTATTCAGACCTACCCCGAAATGTTAGTACCGTAAACCACTGTCAAACCAGTTAGTTTAAACACTGACACGTACTCCTTAAAGGTAAATATGAAGAAAGTTCCCAACCCCACACAGGGGCAATTTTTTTTTGCAGCTCTATCTGTAGGAGTTTCTTTTAAAAAGACAGAGATTACATGAGCTCGAGCTATATATGAGACAAGAATACTTTGCATCTGATCTCGTGTTTGCCCATCATATCTGATCTATACATGGAATAATGCTCAGTGCCTGGTATTCAATATGACCCATACATTGCTTATATGCCCACGTAATGATTTCCAAGAATCTCTTTTTATAAACATGTCAATCAAGCCCAAGGAGCTTTAATATAAAGAATAAAATCTCTTTATATAGCTGCATTTTAAATATATATATATATATGACAGTCATATACCTTGACAATGAGAGTTTTGGGTATCTAATGCTTCCCTTCAAGCAACAGACATTTTCCCCTTACTATTAACAACAAAACAAAGTGTGAGTTCCACATGCTCTAGTGTTAGGTATTATACAATTATACTTTACTTTTGGATTCAGTCTACAAAATACCTTTGTTTTTCAGTATGAAGGCTGCATGTAAATTGCTATCATATCTGAAACATACGCCTGCTGTCAATAGATCCTGATCCTCTCAAATGCACTTCGCACAGAGTACTAAGTGACTGGGACTTAATGCAAACCGAGCATTGTAGGAACATTTTATTGCATATAACTGACAGCAATTGGTGGATGGATTATAAATCCTCAAGGTCACTGACTCTAGGTTCCCTTCCAGGTTAAATTCTGCTAAAATAAGAGGGGACCCTGTTCCTTTCCATATTCTGGTTTGAAGAGGCTGCATCTCAGGTGAGAGCTGTCCAGGAAGTATAACATCCCAGGTGATGAAAAACTTTTGCACTGTGAGTGAATGCCCTGGAGGTGAATGTAAAATAAACAAGACAAGATCATACTGCCACAAGATCCAGGCACACATTAAAACTTGGAATATCTAATAAATTAAGGGAGCCATGAGTTATTACACCCGTCTCTAAAGCATGGCCAGTGATATTATATCTTAACATTCATACCCATTAGTTATTTACTTTGTAATTTTTGCTGGGCTGCTGTGATGTAAGTATTATTTGTCAGTCTCTAAATATCTAATAGTTATACCTTGCAAAAATGAAGTTCTTAATTGCAAGTAGCACCACTCTTGTCACAGTATGATTATAGATTTCTAAGATATACATGCGCAGCCAATTTCAAGGCAAACCATGCATGAATTATTGAGAAATACTGATGCTTGGAAAATTTCAAGACCATCAATGCAATAATTATTGAGATACTGGAATATAGCTTTTGTATAAATTTGCACGTTTTTGCTGTGTAGTTCACAGAATAAAGGTCAATGTGAACTTATATCAGGTTTCTAAAGAGCCTTTTACCAGGAATTGTCTGGTGGTTGAGCAAGAACTTCCTACATCTAACGGCCGTCCGTTAGCAGGGCACAGATCGTAACTGCTGGATCTAGAAACTTCTAATAATAATAAAGCGTCTTCGGAAGAGACACCAGTTCTTTATGAACTGTACATGCACAGATTTTGATTTTATACATTTTAGATAAGTGTTTAATTTGTTAGGAGACATGAATACCTCCATTGCCACACCTCCAACAGACAACAGCTAGGTCTTGTACGGTGCTAGTGGTAGCCTGGAAGATTTGCATATTCAAATCACAGAGAAGGCAGTTATATAACATGTCATGCTGGATGTACTAATAGTAATAATTTGTGTCTCTCTCAAGCCCATCAAGTCAGTAATCTGGGCTTAATGTCAGAGGGCCAATATGGCACTAATCAAGTGTGGTCTTCTTTGACAGTTCCTCTAACTTAAATGTCACACCTCTTCATAGTACTTTTTTCTATGACTACTCATTGACACGAGTTGTAACTGAGTGATGTAGCTTAGCCTTGCTATGCAAATATGTATTTATAATAAATGCTGCAAATATATTCGATTTTTTAAAGTCATTTATCATTCCATGATTTGTGCAAATAATGTAATGCATTTCCTGGATATGGGTCTGTCAACAGTCTAAATCTAAAATTTGAATTTCAGTTTGATATGATTAAATACTGCATTGCAAGTGCAACCAAATGACCAAGTTCATACCACCACATCATTCATATGCCATGACGCAATTATGAAGTATGATAACGTTATTTGTGAGGCTACCATAACACTTACCGGTGTTGTTGTGATAACATATACCTATAATATATTATCCAGATATAAAATTGTCAGGTTTGTGTCAGGAGAAACCGGTTTTGCGCTAGTAACCACTCCTGAATTGTATCATTTGTCCAAAATGCCGCTCCTTGACGTATACGTATTTGACCAATAAATGGTTTTCCTGGGCGAGTGTACCCACATGAGTACATCAGAACTGCCATCAGTTCAATCGCCTCTCTTGAATGAAGGCCTCATCTGTGGCCAAGTATAAAGGTTGCTTTGTATTTTACCATGCCGTATCAATTCACTGAATAAATTAAGAAAATTCTTTATCAAATACGTTATCATAAAGTGTCACCAGGTGAAGAGAATACTGGACCAATGGTAGTCCATTTTCTCCTGTTCCAAATAAACGCCATAATGCTCGATGTTCATGGCGTGTGCATATGGACAGACCAGGTCGAGTGTTTTTCAGCCAATCAGATCACAGCTGAGTGATCAGGCAATCAGAGGCGGTTCGCGTCCGACATCGAAACCCCCACCGCCGTCAGTTTACAAACACTAACCGCGTGTGATAACGATACCATATCAGACTTACGTTTACATAGAATATATTAAACAAAGCACATGGACTCCTACCACACACTTACCACGTAAGTCAGCTGGGCAGTCTTGGTTTACTAGAAGTCACAACTCCTGATGAACGCACATGCCTAAACGAACACACACACATACAGCCAACAGGTATGACTTCTGGCGCACAACGGGAAATCTGTCGTCTCCAAATTGAATGTGAGGCTTGGTGGAGAATCCTTCCTCATATCGAGGCTATGTAAATACCGCATGCACTCCTCATGCACGTCACCCATATGCTTGGATATTTGTGAATGGCCCACACTTAGGTCGCGTGAACTGCTCGTGGCTATTTTCATGATGGGGGTCAATTCTTGGTCATTATTCATAAGTGAGATTGTGTATAAAACATTTAATGGAATTCTTTATCCCAGGACCTAAGAGTAAAGTCTTCTTAATTGTTGGCAAACCGTCTGGACATTAATTTGGTTATCTGCTATAAATATAGGTAGGCTTACCACGGAACCACACCCACTGGTGGTGTAGGCCTGTGTATTATAGTTTTTATTTTATACCCCATCGAACACTTTGTTGGGCTAATATTATATGTTCGACCTGCATGTGCTCCATATATATATATATATATATATATATATATATATATATATATATATATATATATATATATATATATATATATATATATATATATATATATATACAATGGATCGTATACAGTTAGTTTTACTTCATGTACTACAGAACTGTTTCGTGAGTAGATCTGACTAGCCGGCACACTCTTCAGGGAACTGTAGTACATGAAGTAAAGCTAACTGTATACGTTACATTATTAAAGCTCCCCTGCATGGTTGCATGAGCACTTTCATTATGATGCATTGAATTCCTATGTGTATTACTCTGATTATATATATATATATATATATATATATATATATATATATATATATATATATATATATATACAGAATGGAATGGGTATGTTTTTCATGGAGTAGTTGAATTGTACTGTGTATCAGCTCTTAGCATCAGGCTAATGGATCACTGTTAGATTCGTTCTGCACCTATATACTTCTGGTATACCGCTCCTCAAACAGTTGAGCACTATCTCGCCGTCCGGAACTAAGGAAAGCGAAAATGGACCGCTTACAATTCAACTACTTCTGTGTATCAGCTCTTAGCATCAGGCTAATGGAGCACTGTTAGATTCGTTCTGCACCTATATACTTCTAGTATATATATATATATATATATATATATATATATATATATATATATATATATATATATATATATATATATATATATATATATTTATATGCTTTTGTAGTCTCAGTAGGTCTTTATTTGTTTCGATCGTGAATCATACGGATCTGAAGATTTATTAAGATTAAGACTATATTTTTGTATGATATTATCAATTTGGCACACATGATCTGTAAATTCAATATTTAATATTTTGTATTTGTTTTGTGGTGAAGCATGTGATGAAAAGCAGGAAATTGGTCAAAATACTTCATTGAGAATGCTAATTTTATGTTCGATCGATCGATACCCTCTCCCCCACCCCGTTTCAGGTTCTTACGCGTATACGCGCCCTCAAACTTGCTACATTTGCAGAATGCGCCCCCCCCCCCTTTTAAACAAGGGACCTATGGGTCACTGTGTTAAGCTGAAGTTGACCTTGCAGGTATAAAATCTATAGAATAATATTATTTGGAGATAAAGTGCAGGTGGTAATGTAGGCGATGGCTGGTTGACATGATTGGTTTATATTGATAAGCAAGAAATTGTTTCAAATAATATTTTGTGACAAAACCATGCATTTCCTTATGTTAAAATTGAAGTATGTGAGCACTTTGTGACCATAAGATGAATATTTATACCATGATCATTGGTTGGCTTTTTGATAAATTATTGAAATTCAATACTTTACACATTTGTTTTATTGGACCTATATATACATTTTTTAAAATAGAAAAAATATATATTTAATTATATATATATATATATATATATATATATATATATATATATATATATATAATTAAATATATATTTTTTCTATTTTAAAAAATGTATATAGTTGAAATACAACTAATATCCCAATTCCACAGATGGAGGGACTTGGTTGTGGATGTCCGGGGGGGGGGGGGGGGGGAGATCGGAATGATGGGATTAAAGTTAAACATATGCAATATTACTCAACTGAATATATAAGTTGCTTTCAAATTTCAGATTTTAATAGCTTAAATCCATACACATACAGCATGTGAAAGTTATTTCAACAGTGCTTATGGAAAAAATTTCATAAATAATATATATTTAAGGATAATGGAGAGATGTTGGACAGACAGAGATGACCATTTTATGTTCCATTCTCTGAGGATAGAATATGTTTCAATAAAATCTTAAATTTTTCAAATCCGATTTTTTCCCCCAATAAATTTTACACATTTTCAATTAAAAACTAATGACCCAGTGCACATGTGCAAAGGAATCGATTACAGCTTGGGGGTGGGGGGGGGGGGGGGTGAACGGTTGGATTCACAGCACTTCCGATAAACATGCATACAGGGAAAACAAAGCCCGATCTCCAGTTCTGCCAAAGAAGGAAAATAATGAACAAATGTCTGTATTAGATCCTCTTTTTATTATCAAATCATTTTAAGCCAGCTGACTGTAAGTCAACTGACGTATAGGATTGGCGCTTTCTCCGTCGTCCGTCCGTGCGTCTGGCCTTCCGGCCGTCCGTTAGCAGGGCACAGATCGTAACTGCTGGACCTAGAAACTTCTAAGTGAATATCCAGGGAGGTAAATAAAAAATCTTCTTGGAAACCTTAAATTAGGTCACTTCGACCTATATCCTCTGAGCTATGGGGGTTGAAAGTACCCCCAGAATAATCAAAAATATAATACAAAACCTCAAATTTCTTGATAATTAATGCATTGATTGTCATGAATCAAGCCTTGAGTATTGACCATGACTAGTTTTGTTAGTTCCCGAAAAGTGGTGGCACCACCTCTATTTTTTTGTTATTTTAACACATATTTTTATTTTTTTTACTGTAAAATGACAACAATCATGTCAGTTTCACAGCTGTAATTACATGTAGTGTCCCAAAACCTGGTGTGTTTATTGATCACAAGTGGATGCCATATAGTTATCACCCTGTCTGTTTGTCTGTCTGTCTGTCCATCCGTCCATTCACACAAATTTGTTTCCAGATGATAACTCCAGGTTGTTTTGACACATGGATTTCAAACTTGACTTACATATGGCCCACCACTAATGCAAGAACCTATATGATTTTGGGATCATGAGGTCAGAGGTCAAGGTAACAGGACTCACCTTTTTTTTAAAAGATTATGGCTGCATTGTTAGCCAAGCTTTTCATCCCAAACTTTCCATTTTGCACATTTAGCTGACTTGCCAGTATGGGGAGAGCATATATGAATTTGGGATCACATGATCAAAGGTCAAGGTCACAGGGGCCATCTGTTCACAGATTAGTTTCCAGATGATAACTCCAGTTTAGTTTGACATATTGGTTTTAAACTTAACTTATATATGACTCACCACTAAAGTAAGAACCGTATGGATTTTTGGGTTCAATGGTCAAAGGTCATGGTCACAGGACTTATTTCTTTAAAAAGAATGCATATGCATTTGAAGCCAAACTTTTCATCCAAAACCTTCCATCTTCAAGATATTGCTAACCTGCCAATAGGGGAAGATTCTGATTAATTTTGGGGTCATGAGGTTAAAGGTCAAGGTCACAGGACCCACTACTTTAGAAAGATTGTTGATGTATTTTAAGCCAAACTTTTCATCCAAAACCTTCCATCTTGCACATATAGCTGAGCTGCCAATAGGGAAGAAACTGATTGATTTGGGGGTCACAAGGTCAAAGGTCATCGTCACAGGGGCCCATGTGTCAACATATATATTTCTGGATGATAACTCCAGTTTGGATTGACATATTGATTTAATTTTGACTCATATATGACCCACCAATAATGTAAGAAACCTTTTTATTTTGGGGTCATAAGGCCAAAGGTCAAGTTCACAGGACCCACTTCTTTAAAAAGATTGTTGATGTATTTTTAGCCAAACTTTCTGTCCCAAACATTCTATCTTCCAGATGTTGCTCACCTTCCAATAGTGGAAGTAACTGATGGATTTTTGGGTCACAAGGTCAAGGTCATGGGGAATATCAATCCACATATTAGTTTCCAGATGATAACACCAGTTGAGTTTGAAATATTGGTTTCAAACTTGACTTATATATGGCCCATCACTTAAGTAAGAACTGTTAATTCTGAGGTCATGAGATCAAAGGTCAAGGTCACAGGACCCACTACTTTAGAAAGAATGAGGATGCATTTTAAGCCAAACTTTTCATCTCAATCCTTCAACATCAACATATGGTGCTCCTGCCAATAGAGTAAGTTTTCATTTGATTTTGGGGTGGGTCACAAGGTCAAAGGTTAAGGTCACAGGGCCCATCCATTCACAAATTAGTTTATGAATGATAACTCCAGTTTGGGTAGACAGGTTGGCTTCAAACGGATCACAGGACCAATATTTTGGAAAACCTCATAAATATATATCCTTATAGACAAATGTAGCTGTGCGTCGAGACCCATGGGTCCCTAGTTTATATCAAGTTTATATTCATATATATTTCCAATATAATCTATATATCTATATAAACGTTTATTCATGATTCTAAATTGCATCATCATAAATCTCAATCAGATAACACCACATCATGCATACAAATGTAAATTTATTTTTTACAACAAAAAAATATCTTTTAAATTTGCAAAACAATAAATATATAAAAAAAAGACTTGATTAGTTTTACAATTTTAAATTGAGCCTTTATTTTTCCATAATTTACTTCATATTTTTAAATTTATGCATACTGATGGGTTTAATTATATTTTAATTCGTTAAAATCATTTAAAAGAAAATTGATTTCTTTAAAAATGCTACATTAATATAACATTGCATCTTCTGGATTACATCTTGAATTACTTTTCAAAGGAAAATTTTGTATATTACTTAATAACAATTACTGCATAACACTTGGTAGGTTGCCGGGGTGGGGGGGGGGGGTATGGGATGGTGATTTGAGAATAACTGTACACCTGTCACAGCAAGGGATCTCCCCCAGTGAGAGTAACAAATTAGGAACCCTGGCATAGCTGATTTCCAGTGACCAGGAGTGGCCAACCTGCATGTTGATAAAGCAAGTGACTACAATAGAGCCTCAAGAATAAATTCAATAATTAGCCTAAATGTCATCTTTTATTATCAATTTTTAGGTTTAGACAGATTAAATTCTTATGTTTACATGCTGTGAAAATGATAAAAAACAGAACTCACAGGAAAGAAACGTGCCAAGGTCAAAGTTAGACAAAATTTAATATACTGATTTTATTTTTATGCTAAAAACTAAAAAAAAATCAGGTCTAATTTTTGGCATTTAATTGAATCTTTATTAAAGAAAGTTATATACTTCGGAAAAAAGTCTCTAGTTATAAGAGAATATAATGATAATAAGTAAATATTACCTTGAACAATTAATTTACAGGAAACCTACCTGATCTCAGTGATTCAGTCATATAATTGCACATTGAGCAATAAAAAAAATATATTTAAACAGACCCATCTATAAGGTTATTAGTTTAATTATTAAGCATAAAAGTATATTTCCAACCGTTCTCACGAAAATGAATTAAATTATATTTAATTTTCTTGTCTCTAAAGATTACACATTACTGACCCATTTTACTAAACACAAGCATGAGAAGTAATACAATGCACCCCCCCCCCCGGCTCTAATTTAAAGCCTATGTGTAACAAGTATATTGATGCCGTTGTCCCTGAATGGTGTTCAATACTTAGTATTTTTTAAACCTTTCAAAAAACGATAACACATGTACCAAGTAACCTTTGAGGTCCATCAGTACAAGCTAGTATATACACGCCGACTTCATACAGTACCCACGTGAACCGGATTCCATTAAGCGTGCCCAAACGTCGCCAGCTAGGAGGAACAAAGACTTTCAAGCTGCACGTAACATTGACCCCTTCAGGTCTAAATATAGTCTAAAATTCATAATTTTTTTATCAGAAAATACGTGACCTACTATATAATATAGGTCATTTTTATACTGACATGTGCACACAAATGCATTGTTGTCTTTAACTTGACAATATAGTTTATCATTACGAAAAAGTATTTTACATTTTACTTGACATGTCAGTTCCAAGGAGGGTGGTAACAAACCCACATGTATGTCCAGAGAGTACCTGCATATTATTTAATTGCTGATTGGCAAGCAAATGGATATATGGCTTGACTGACATGAGGTATTGTGACCTTGGCTAGCAAGTCTTTAGTGCTTGAGCACTGCTTTCTTTAATGAACTGGACCCTGCTTATGAGCAGTAAGGGTAGCCAGGTGACCTGATTACTGATTGACCTGTTATTGACCCTCATTTAGTGCTGGGATCAGAAGCTCCACTCCTTCAGACACTTACAGACTTCACAGTTTGCTTTACCAATAATTAATAAATGATAAATGGTCAAGAGCAATTCAAGAGGGAGGGAACGACATCAGATTAATGTCATTATTATTATGTCAGATTAATCACATTTAAGTTAGCCAACTAGGACGAAATTACTCTTCTTAAACAATTTTCGGCAATTTTTTCAAAACAGAATTTTAGTTGACTGCATTTACTTTAGGGGGCATTTCTCACAAACCATTAGGAGTTTTAAAAATATCCAATATTGCACTTGCCATCTGAAATGTGTTTCGTTTTTATGTCTGATTAAACAAAGAAATAAATTGGTTAATTTTGCTAATGTTTAGCTTCATGACTGTAAGTCCACTTAGCTAAAGTGATCGGTCAGCGTTAATTAGTCGTCCGTCCGTCTGTCCGTCCATCTGTTAGATTGGTACGTTTGGACTCCGTTTAACCTATGAATCTGATAATACATTTATCAAATGGTTAAATATCCCTAAGTTCCCCAGCCCAAACCAGAAATTAGGTCGCTATTACCTCGTTCCTTCGAAAAAAAAATAAAAGTGAAAACTTCCATTTTCATAAAAAAAAAAACATGTTGTAACACTTTGGACTGCCCACAACCAGAATCACTTGTGTTATCATGTTGACATTTGGTGTATATAGTCCTCAACATATATCAGGTCAATATTGCGTAACTTTTAGAAGTTATGGACCCGAACATTAAGTATACCTTGTCATAAAATCAGGAAATATATTTACCCATGCACTCTTGAGAAATAAGCAGGCACATACACTATGCAAAAATTATTTTAGGTGGCGCCACAAGTCACGTATACAAAGAAGCTATCCGGTATGTATAGATATGCACAATTTCAGGCTGATATATCAGATCCCTCCTGAAAAATAAGCAGTGTCAGACACTGTGCAAAAATCATTGCAGGTGGCGACACCAGTCATGAGTACGAGAAAACCTTCAAAGAAGCATTGGCAGGCCAAAATTTCAGGCAGATACATTAAATTTCTCTTGAGTCAGGCACTTGGCTCATCAAGCTCAGCTTAGGCAGGCATTGCCCCAAATCAAGCGAAGCTAATTACTAGCTGCAGCTACTGCACTAAGTAAACACTGACCTGTACCTGGCTGCACTGAGTGAATTCTTGACCTGTTTCCAAATCTGACCCGGTTGGCAGTCTGCCAAAGCTATAAATAGATCCGAACTGAAACTTGGCCTGTTGTCAAATCTGAAATAAATGGCAGTTTGCCAAACTATTTATAGACACCAATAAAATATGGGGATGTTGCCAAATCTGTTTATATATGCTGAAAGACTTTGGACACAATTCTTTATTCCAGCTGTATATTCATAAGTTTTTTTTTATCAAAATGTTAGGAATAAAAACAGATGCCCATTGTAAGAAACAAGAACACATATATATTTTATCAATTAATTTATCTTACACATAAGCTGGATATGGACACAAATTTAAGGTTTTCAAGCTTTTTCCCGTAAAATGTAAGTAGATGCAGGTGGCGCCAAAAAAAGCTCAATCCCACAATATTTGACATGAACTGATATTTACATAATATTTTTTGGATGCTAGGGTCCTGCTTTTACTGAGAAATGATGGGGTGATGTACTGATGACCGATGACCCTCGAATAAATAAGGTCGATGAGTCACGTGACAAACATTTGCCTAAAATTTGGTGATGATAGCTCTAGCCGTTTTCGAGATTGTAATTTTAGTATGCTTTGTTTAGCCAAATGACTTAGTTTAGCTTCCTGTATCACGGCCAAAAACCACCGAATTGGAACCTTTCAAACAGACTTAAAAGAGGTTGATCCTGGAATCATATCTTTGAAATATTGATCAAATTGGCTGGAAATTTTCGGAGATTTTTTAAATGTTTTCCCCCTTTCAAATCTTAGTCAATGCTAATTCCCCCCCCCCCCCCCCCCAAAAAAAAATAAGCTCAATTCGATATAGGGCCTAGTTTGACAAGTGACCGATTCTTCCACAAAATTTGGTGCTGCTAGCTCCATCGGTTTTTGAGATAGCATGGGTTAACGTAAAGAGTGACGGACGGACGATGGCGTACAGAAGCCGCCGCCCCATCGCATATATACTCACAAGTTCGGTAACAAGTGATCCAGGAGTCATGACGCTGAGCTGAGTAGGAAGACGTTCACAAAAGGAATTTTTTTCATCTGAATGCCAAATTTTCTGAGTTGTATCCCAATCAACTGAAACATAGCCAAGAGGACATGGGAAACGGAGACCTAATTTCAGGTTTCCAAGGTGAATTTTAATGGACCTCCCTGGATGTCAAGTAAGAAGATTCTAGGTCCAGTGGTAACGATTTGTGCACTGTTAACAGCTTCTTTGAAAAAAAAAAATAGAGAAAAAATGCATAAAAATATTTTAAAAAATCCAGGTAGCGCCAGGGGTCTGCAGGAACTGATGAAAAACTCAATTATCAATATGCATGTAAACAATCATGGTGATCAATGCATTAGTCCTTCAGATACTGAAGCTTTTGTAACAATTTTTTAAATTATTTTTGGGGGTACTTCTGAGCCCCAGAGCTAGGAAGATATGGGTTACAGAGGCTTAATTTCAGGTTTCCAAGATTTTTCATGGACCTCCCGGGACGTCAAGTAAGACGATTCTAGGTCCATCGGTAACGATTTGTGCCTGGTTAACGGGTGACAGACGGATAGAAAGACGAAAGGACGGACGGACGCCGGACAAAGAGTGGTCGCTATAGCTCAGATGACTTTCAGTCAGCTAAGCTAAAATCGGTATAGTTTTTATTCAAGTTTTAGACGACCTTGTAATTCATGAATGTATTACAAACGTCAAGTTGCAGTCAGCGGTGTATAGGCCCAAATGGCTAAAATTATCTACACTTCACTCAGGGCAATAAAAGTTAATTTCCTTGCGGAGTTATTCTATAACTTTTGAGGCACTGCGTATATTTTCTTATAATTTGACAAACTAGTTATTCTTGAAGGAGTTTGAAAACTGGAGAGCCTGACTTTGAAGATCAAGGTAAAATCTGCGGAAATAAGTTATTTGTGAACCCGATAACTTTGGAATTACTGACGATTTCCCCTCACATTTGGCCTGAAAGTTGTTTCCACAATGCCCTAGCTTTAACGGATGACCTTGATGGTTAAATCAGCTGAATCAATTTTATTATCTTTGGGATTTCTTGTGAACGTGATAACCCAAATGTGATAGACAAAATGTTTCAACCAAGTTTCCAGAGGAGTTTGAAACTGGTGACCTTGACCTCATTCTTCTTGAGCCCGTATAGACCAGTCATGATTGGATGCAAAGTCGTTTTAGATCAATTGTTATAGTGCAGAGTTCCTTCCCAGCCGCCTGAAAGAAAAATGTTTGTAGCGAAATAAGTCTTTGCTAGTATAGATTAAAGCAATCGCAGGCCCTGGCCAAGAAGATTTTTTTGTGGCCCCATTTATTTAAATATCATCTATATAGTCATTAAATTCATAATAAATTGTCATGGCTTTTAATATAATAAAACTCATGAAGTATTTTTATATCTATCTACGCAAAGGAATAACATTGGTTAAATTTAAGCAATGATAGAAAGATTGAAAACTTTATAACCAACAGTTTTGCATTAGACCTATGGTGAACACTTTCACAATTAAATTATTGGATTTTATATTAGTTCATACACATTATTTTGACCAGGAAGGGTGTTGATATTTTTAAACGAAAACATGGTGTTGTTAATGATTTTCCCCAAATGAGGCCCCAACGATATGAGGCCCTGGGCTGTCCTCCGGTTCCGACTGAATGTAAATCTGGCAATTGTTGCAGTTCTTAACAAGAGACCCATGGGTCACGGCGCTCAGCTTAAGTTTGAAATTTTTGCAAATGCAAAATATTCTATTTTAATGTTTTTCATTTATATAAGCATATGAGAAGCTAAGAGGAAAGAGGCCCTCCTATTTGGTTATAGTAAAGTTCTAAATATATGATTGCAAACTAATACTCTGACAAGAATGTCATGAAGAAAAACAGTAAAAAGTTTTGAGACACTGTGATGCATATGAAAAATTTACTGATGGACAGGCCAGTGGACAGAATGGACTAATACCTTTATTTCACTTTCAAGGGAATAATGCATTTAAGTTTATATATAAGCCTATTATTTTAGCATATCCACTTTTTCCATTAAAATAGTTTTTATCTGATTAATTTTTTTATTTACAAGTTTTATAAATTTGTATTAAAAACACTGAAAATATAAGTTAAAATTTTAGAATTCTAAGTTGCAATCATTATATATTCAGAGTGCAGCTCATATTGGG
The DNA here is from genome assembly GCA_026874595.1 of Sipunculus nudus. NCBI lineage: Eukaryota > Metazoa > Annelida > Sipuncula > Golfingiida > Sipunculidae > Sipunculus > Sipunculus nudus. The sequence continues at coordinate 56,864,379 of CM049311.1, read as the reverse complement.
TCATATTATGCATACACATGTATTTTTATTATTTTTAAATCACAAATGTTTTAACTGAATTTAAAAGAAAATAATGCCACAACATGGCATCTTTAAGATTATTCCTTGAATCACAATAAAAAAGTTTTGCACATTGGAATTTTCCGTACATGTTTAATCTTATTCACCAAAATAAAATAAATGATTCAGTAAATTTGATAAAATAAAAACATCTGTTCAAATAAAGTATACACACTGTTGGTTGAATGAGGGACAAACAATATCATTATGCTAATGTGCTTAATTACAATCTAAGCTATAATTTATTACTGGAATTAATAGTCAATTTCACACCTGGTGAAGTTTTTACTCTTCTCAAGTAAGGAATTACTTATCTGATGAACATCCACACTTTCATAGCAATACACCACTTTGTGGACACAATTAAATGTGCACTTTAATCATTGTAACCCTGGTGGTAAATACAAAATCTAAAATGTATCGTTGCATATAGCCATGAATAAAATGAAATAAAGAAAATTATAACATTCATCTAGTTAATGCACCATCTGGGGGGGGGGGGGCAAGGCAGAGGGGAAGCCTGCTAGTAGTGGCCAAGCTAAGCCAAGGCAAGCTGCCTGGGGTGGGTTACATAATGCAAGTGAAGGCTGTACTACCAGGTGGGCTAGATGTAACCAACACTTGACATGGTGTATGAAAACTTGAATAAAAGCTTTTCTTTTCAATCAATTCCTTTGAAATTTCAGATTTTAACAGATTAAATCCTTATGTATATATGCTGTGAAAATTAAATCAACAGTGCTTACAGGGAAAAAACGTGCCATTGCCAAAGTTGGACAAAATTTAAGGTATTGATTTTTTATTTATGCTAATAACTTGAAAAATTTGAAAAATTCAGATCTAATTTTGGGTAAACAATTGAATCTTGATTAAATAAAGTTATATTCCTGAAAAAAAAGTCTCCAGCTTCAGCAAGTCTCATCTTAGGTGAGTAAATATATTTCTTGATTTTTTAAAAAGTGCATTATGTTTGGGCCCATTACTTAAAAAAATACGCAATGCTGACATCATTTCTGGCATGTGCATAGCGAATATATAGAAAAATATTTATATTATATATTATCAAAGTCAGATCAGTGGTTTTGATATAAGCCAGTCTTAAAGTGTAACAAAGGGTTTTTAATGGGAATGAAGTTTTTCATTAATATCTCGAAGGAATTAAGTCCTAGTGACCAAATTCTTGGCATGGTAGGGGATTTTGGAGACATCTAACTGTATGCCAAATTTAAGGAACTTAGAGCTGAAGCTCGGGAGCTGAGCTCTAGCAAACTGCATAACACTAGCTTGATGTAAACAATATGTGACATGGTGCTTGAAAACTTGAATAAAATCTACAGTTTTTGATCAACTGATTTCAAATTTGTTGTGGTTTACACTTGAAATGCTGACAAAAACATGCTTAGAAAATTTTATCCACAGCAGTTACAGGAAAAAATCGTGCCATGGTCAAAGGTGGGCAAAATTTAAGGTACCAATTTTTTATTTTTGTTAATATTTTAAAAAATTTAAAAGATTTTGATCTAATTTTGGGTATACAATTTAATTTTGATTAATAAAAGTAATATTACTGGAAAAAAGTGCTTAGCTTTAACAAGTTTTGTGTTAAGTGATCAAATTTCTTTCCTGATTATTTACAAAATGCATTATGTCTGGGCCCATAACTTTTTTCAATTATATAATATACAGACCTAATTTCTTGCATGTAAACAGGAACTTTATAGAGGATTATTTATGTTAAATATAACAGATGAGTGGTTTTGCTATTAGGCAGTCCTGAAGTGTAAAAATAGGTTTTTAATAAAAAAATTGAGGTTTTTACTTAATTTCTCAAAGGAACGAAGTCGCAAAGACCCAGTTTTCGGCTTGGTAGGAGATCTTGGGGACATCTAACATTATGCCAAATTTTGGATTCCTAGGTCTTACGGTTTCAAAACGTGCCACATCTACGGTAGCGACAGCCTGTCACCCCAAACGTCGATTTTAGATATACGGAAGACGATGGGGTGACAGTACAAGCTATTGGGTTCGCATCAATTCTAGTATGTGCAGATGTGCACGCCATTTCTGACACTACTTTTTCATCTTCATCTACTTCTCGAGCTGTCATTTTCCTGAGTTAAGACAAAAAGTGACGTTATTCTGTTGGGGAAAATAATAATTATTACATCTACGGTTGACTTACGTGTATTCGTGCAGCAGTTTTTAATACCGAGGCTGGTTTTACTCGAAAAACTCGTCTCCACGTCTGTTAGCGGGAGAACCATAACTTCCGGTAGGGGATTCCCAAACGGCTATGTGTAAAACTCGGAAGTCCGAAGTCGGAAGCAAGGATTTTTTAAAATAAAGCAATGATCGAAGCATAATTAAAATGCTACTACATCAATGGAAAGTACCATTTTATTTTTATTGATAGAATAAGGGTTTTTTCTATCATAATGCAAAAATCAAAGTTATCCATCCCAAGTTATGGACTATTTTTTTCTCGGAAATGCCCGGTTATGGTCCAGATGTGTAAAACTCGGAAGCCAGTAATGGCTAATGCACTGGTCATCATATCGTCAGCAAACGTGTCAAGCATTTTCAATTATTTCAATATGACATATTTTTCATAAACTCAATCTGTTTTTTAACATTCATGATGCTGTTTTTTTTATAATATATTATATTGATATTTTATTTCATTTTGTAAAACAAGATTATATTAACTCATCAATATTTTACGCTTTTACCGTATGTTGGGGGAAAAAGTTCAGTAAATGTTTAAAAATAAATTGTTACAGAGCAAATGTTATAGATATAAAACATTCTGTTTAATTATAGAACCTGATACCAGCAACTATTAAGTTCAGAGAGAAGGATGTCCGAAAGCGCACGGTACTATACTGTATCGAGAATTCCGACTATAGTCCGGTCAATTTTGTTTTCTGAGGATAAAAATATAAGGATCAAATAAAAATAGTGTGTATACACGGAATATTCAGATGCATGGATTTTTATAAAGATCAAAATATATTGAATTTTCATATTTGTTCAACGTATGGGAAATATATTAGTTTTTTTTTTAATGACATTGTAATTTATAACTATTTTTAATGCCGTATTAGGGTTTATAATACCATATTTATTATTCAGTGGTGCATCCATAGAGGGCTCAAGCCCATCCAGACGTAATATCTCTCATTTTATCGAGTTCTTTTCCAATAAATTCGTAATCAATTTTCATTTCTTTTTCAGATTACTTTTTTATTCCCCAGCAATTTCATTATTATATTTTTTTACTTTCCAATTCCTAAGTTGGTGATTTACTCCACTATGAGAGCATCCAAATATATACTAGTATATTGAGGAATCGCCCCCCCCCCCCCCCCCGCCCCCATCGCATTACCGTGCGAGTCATGCACGGTCTCCCCACAGAGCTCAGCTCGGGGTGGGATCGACCGTGAAAAATCTCACGCCTCCTCGGCTGATACTCAGACTCACGCACTGTGAGCCTGGGCGCTCACAGATCTCAAAAGTCGGTAAAATGCAAAGATTGTCATAAGACTTAAACATATCAATTATTTTACAATGAGTACTACCTTTAAATAGTGACATTTTGCAAGTTATAAATGTATAGACGCGCATTTCATCATTGACATTAACATGTTACGAACTTTTGAATATTTGGACTTTACAGTTTATACCGTAATTTTATAGAAATATAAATATTAAAGCCCAACAACCTCAAGTTTGAATATATTGTTCTAAAACATGTAGGAGAATAGTTGCGGAAAACAGAAAATCCTCATAATCATTTGTTTAAGGTGCCTCAAAATGTCCTCTTTACATTGCATATTTTAAAAATTAATCCCTTCCCATACATTCCCCATGTAATTATAAATATCTTTAACAAAAACATAGCTCTAGATGGGGCGAAATATATTACGTGAAAATACACCCACACATATGTATATATATATATATATATATATATATATATATATATATATATATATATTAAATTTACAAATAAAAAAAATTATAGTTTTTCAATTACGTATGTATCATGTATATAGTATTATACACTAATTAAAAGCAGAATCATGCATAAACAATTTTAATATATGCATGCAACTATAATTATAATGTAACTGCATTTGGGCTGTGGCTCTAACTGACCACAAGTTAACCAGTGCGTCTCTGTGACTTCCGAGTTATACACATTGGATCACATCCCAGCACTTCTGACTGACTTTCGAGATGGCCTCCGAGCACAAAATCATCCATAACTTTCAGATTAAAGAATGGATCACTATTATTCCTCACAGAATGATAATGAAGATCTTATTCTATCGGGGAAAAACAAAACGGTTTTGAAGCGTTAGCATTTTGTACATGCTTTAAACTGCTTTATTTATAGACAATTCCTTGGTTTCCGGCTTCCGGCTTCCGACTTCCAAGTTTACATACACGACCGCGCCATGACACATTTAGTTTTGAATGAGAAGTATCGCTTCACGTGAATCGGTGCCACAGTGATGAAAGGAGGTAATAAATGTAATTATTTTTGTGTAACAACAGTTCTTCTTCGATATTCAGCACATATAATACGACTTTATATGCCTGTGATGCCAAATAATACCAGACAGTAAATATTTTGATCCGACCCTTAGAATGGGCGTTCTGTTGTGACTGCCATCATGACTCCAGGCCCTATCAGTTTATTTCCGAAGGCCTGAATGTCATGTTGTCATGGCTAGGAGAATTCTAGTACACGTGCACTAAAGACAATCGACCGGGAAATGAACCGGCCGGGGAATTTTGATATGTATGTTTATACCTGTAGCCATTGTTTTACCTAGCCAGCTGGATATTATGTTTTACACGTCACAATTAGTTTTTCTTTGTGCAATTCTACGAGAAATAAAAAATCTGTGGAGATTTTTATGATTTTTTAGGGTTAGGGCCAACGCCCAAGGTACAACCAATTAAATTTTGGAAGAAATCTGGACCACCATTATGTTTTTCCATTCAAAGGCTTCCTTTCCAATAAGAAACGCTGCTATTTCTTTGTACCTGTCGAGGCCCCGGGGCAGATCCATTGGTAATAGTGTGAACAAAGTGGCAAACATTTTCTGTGTTGCTATGTAGGTTTATTATTGGATTTTGGATGGGATTGTGGCCTCTGACAACTTTTTTTTTGTTTTAAGAACTCCAGTAATTCATACCAAGTACAAGATTCATGCTGTTACATGTGTTATTACAAATTCATAATAGTCATATTTTTCTTCTTTTGGTCATTTATTTTCAATCATTATGAACGATATACTTACAAAATATAACATACATTATTACATTGTGCATGATCAGGAGTAACAAATGCAAGTTGTGTTAAAAGTGTCCTCTGCAAAAGCTCGATATTTGTTCTAGTGCATACATGTATCAGGCTCAGCACACACAAATCATATTTAGGTTCAACATTTATGTTAACAACATTTTTTTAAATAAAAAAGTTGTAAAAAAGTCACAAAATCACATTTCTACTTCTGTTTTGTTCTTACTGGTGTAATTACTGGTAACCTTTGTTTCACATTAGTGAACATTCACAAAGTTTACTCTGAATATATTTAGTAAAATAAGATCGTGAGATCATTTTATCATTTTATAACATTAAATATCTATAATGTTAAAAAAAAACTAAACAACAAGTTACCCTTCAAAATATATATGAAGAAATGCTTCCATATCAGGAATAAAATGACACATTGTTTATCATGATACTGAATAGTATTGCGAAGGAATGAAAGAAAAAAAGGAAAAAAATAGTAAATGGAAAGTGTAAACGTAAAATTAGAAATGTATGGGACATACTACAAATATATATCATTACTCTACTGCCTTGTTACAGCATGGCACATCACATTTCAATATCCACAAAACTTGATTATATACCTATTAATACAATAGTGAAGCAAAGCAATAGCTTCATTAGAGGTACAACAGTCCTAGTACATGTATCTTGTATATACTGTAATAGTCTCCTAGCTTTAGTTCATCCATTAGCATTTTCAGTGGAAACAAACAAACTTTGATGACGAAAACTGATCTTTCTCTGTGACACTTTACACTGAGAAATAAAAAATATATATAAAAATGCAAAAAAGTAAAAGCGATACCATGAAAGTGAAAGCATAAAATTGTTAAAGATATTTTTATATGGAAGACACAACAAATTCTAAATTTGTGGAAACTTGTGTTTTTTAGTTACTTGTTACAAGCAAATTATGGGCTATTATATCAAAGCAGAAGTTTGAATAGCAAGAAGTACAAATTTAGAAATAATATAAAAAGACCTACACCAGTAGCAGGTACACCTGTCAGTAGCTGAGCTAAAATCTCTCATGGATTCATTGTCATGGGACAACATACAAGAAAAGGTACTACAAATATGAAAGGAATTATAAACCTGATCTATTCATAAGTGCATACAATATATAACTCTAGAACATTTGTGAAACAGTTAAAATATTACTTAATGATGGTGTTTTAACACCTGATGGGTCATTTAAGTACTTAAACATTTTCATAAACATCATATAGCATATCACATAAAAGAGAGACATGCATGGTTAATAGGCTTGTGCTTTAGATGAAAAAGTATAAACACATTACACCTGCTCTTGTTTGGCTACATTAGTTACTGATCCAGTATAGAGTTATGTTTAAGCTTTTGCTGCTTACTTATAAGTCATAACATGGTTTTGCTCCACATTATGTCTTAACTGTTGAATATTCAGACGTCTGTACAATCACTTAGATCATGATCTTCTGCAAGATTACTTATGCCATGGTCAAGGCTGGTGACCTTAGGTGACTGAGCTTTTGCAGTTGCTGCTACTAAAATATGGAATTCTAATCCTGAAGATATTTGTTCTGCTAACACACTTCAGCATTTAGGAGGAACCTTAAAACATACCTTTTAGAGTAGCATTCTTTTAAAGCTCACTAGTTAATTGTAGTTGGAAATTCTCTTTGGCTGTTAAGTATCAAATTCTTAACTTGATTTTAAAGTGGTAACTTGGTATCTAAATGTAATTTAAGTATTTTGTGATATAACTGTGATAAAAGATCTATTCAAGTACAACACTGTTGTAGTGCACTTTTGAGCAGGTGTACCTGGAATCAGGTATGATTGCAATATAAGTAATAAATTATTATAATATTATTATTATGAATAATACTTGTATGTGAAATAGTCATATTAAAGAGACCTAATCACCTATTTGAACTTAATAAACCAAAGGTTATCCCTCAAAGCTTTTATAAAAATAGGCCAGAAAACGTGGATATCACTGCACACAGGCTGCTTGTTTTGTTTATATCAAAATGTTTTTGTGGGGGCCCGCTAAAATAATCAAAACAAATTCAGCAAAGGCATCTGGCAGCAAGTCAGATCAGCCAGAGCTTTGGAAATGGCTTTTGCAAGAAGCGACTCTTGTACCTCCAGATATATGCAACCTGACACCTTAGGTTACATGTTTTTCTGTTTGTCATGTTTTGCTGTGTTAACAAACACGTTGATGATAAACAAGTTCATACATCCTGCACGGAGGTATTTTAAGAACTTTTCATAACCAGAATTACCCTTAGATCATTAATATGTACACAGAGGAAGTCAGAAATCATAAATTCTTTTTCTGAAGGCAGGTGAATGGGCACCTTTAAAGAACAAAAAAAGAAGATACAATCAATATCACTTATAAATGAGATAAAAAAAGAACAAAGTTTACTTTGTTCTAATATAAAGTGTGCAGGCTAATATTTATTTATAGAGAGCTAATAATAAGAATGAAATAGATACAACCTAATACTTACTCTTGGCTTAATTATAGAAAAAGAACAAATTAATACAACCAAACCTTTAGATAATACTTATAGATGATATAATTACTGAAATAAAGTAAGCTTGGTATATTTAATAGTGTTGACATAATAAAAAAGATATATTAAAAAGTGAACACTTGCATATGATCCTTGTAGGACTGTACATATATCAACATAAACACAGTGAATTCTTAGTGACTAAGTCATAATATATTTACAACCTAAGGTTTAAATGCTGTTGTGTCAAACATGCACACCGTTTCTCTCTTTAGTATACCATTATTATCATTATTGATTTCCTTTGGACACAGATTGTTTTGGTAGATTGTTCTCCTGCTTTCATTCTGTTGAACACAGTCCTTAAGGCCAAAAAAAAAAAAGGTATGGTTCTCAGGCACCGCCCGCATCAATTTTAAACACCCGCATCAAAAATTGTTATTTTGATTTTCAATAGAAACTTGCCAATTTTGAGCTGCAGCTGCTTGGACATTTCTTTCAAGAAGATAAAATCATAAAATTTCCTTTTTTATGTAGTGCTCGTTTAGCAAAATAAATCTGTTATTATCATGCTTTTCCCTTATCATTTGACATTTTTATCGAAACATACAAAAAAATTAAAAATAAAAAAAAAAAAACGCCCACCCGCATTGATTTCTGAAGAAAAGTGCCCGAGAACCATACCATTTTTTCTATTTTGGCCTAATTGGTATATATTTCAGCATTATTACATCAAATCAATGTGACTTCTGATTAGATTTTGGTATCATTAAACTGAACTCTCTTATTACTGTTTTACTCCATCACTTCTAATATCATTAAACTGTATTCTTTGATTATGGTTATACCACATTCCTTTCAATATCATTAAAGTATAATCTTTTATTACAGTTATGATGGATCCCCTTTATCCCATTTACACTGTATTCTATGATAACAGTTACACTGCATCCCTTTTAATATAATTGCAATGTATTCATTGATTATGACTGCACTATAATAATTACACGTATACTGTACTCCTAAACAGTTACATTGCATCCCTTTTAATATCATTACACTGTATTCTTTGATTACAATTATACTGCATCCATTTTATAGCATTACAATGCATTCTTGAACAATATGTCATCCATTAATAAATGTAAATATAAGAAAAATGTGCATGGTATATTTGTCTTATAAGACTTAAAAATATTAACTTTCTGTGTCACATGGTATTTCATTTAACGATGAAACAAAAATATATCAAATAAAGATCATATATATAAACTTAGGCTATTAACTGGTTCATGCATGATCTCGAACTTTACATATTTGTAATGGAGAGAAAGTGAGAGACCCCAAGAGAGTTTAAAAATGTATCATTTTATGAAAGACAGAAGGGTAGTCAGAGTTTCTGCTTTACACAGTAAAAGAAAGGTTGTCTAAATTAAAGATATGTTTGTAACAAATTGCCCTTTTACCCTCAAATCAGTAAATATGTATGACTGGCTGTACTCACAGATAAGACCTCACTTAAACATTACCACTATGTCAAGCAGTAATGAATTGGTTCCACGTCGTTCCTGCCCTAAAGAGTTTCACTTTTAAACTATTAAACTATAGAAACATCACTAGACTGTAGCAACTTGTTTTTTTTTACACTAAAATTAATCTCAGTATAATAAGCTCTGTGAAAGTCAGATGACACTGATGAAGCATTTAGTTAAAGTAAACTGAGGGACCTCCATGGTTTACAGATAAGAAAACCAGACTTCTGGATAGCAGCTATATGAGGAATTCTATTTCTAATAATGACAAGCTTTTAAAATTAATTTAAATACTGAAGCAACTCCTGGACCAGTTAAGACATAACTTTTTGATTATGAAACACACTTGTATGGACAGATTTGTGCTTGGTTAGAATTTGAGACTGCTCTGGACTTCCCACAGTGTGCTGGCACTGTGCTGGAGCTTGCTCTTCTCTGATTCGTTCAGTGTCTGGCACAGCACCCGACTTATTCCATTCTCTCCAATAACACATGGCACGCTCAGGAAAACCTCTTGACTGACACCATGGAAACCCTGTTGATAAAAATGTGAAATAAAGCATGAAAAGGTGACATGATGTCTTAAAATTTCTGCCAAGGATGTCATGTTTTGATCTCTTTATGTTTGTTAGTTTGACTTTTTGGGAGGATTATTAAAGCCAGCTGTTCACCTTGTTATTTCTTTCTTACTCTTCATACATATAAATAATCAGCAGGCCATTCTAGACAAGAAAGATTTTCATAATGCCTCTAGGACAGTTGTATGAGCTTGTTTATGTACAAGCTGTTAGTAGACACGGTACATGTGCCCATGCTGGCAAACAGGAAAAACATATATCAGGAAGGGGTTGACCAATGGCGGATCCAGAGGGGAAGCTTTGGGGGCTCTTATGCCCCCCCTCCCTCCTCTATCCACCTTAAACCACAGTGATTTTTTTTGTCAGAGAAATATAGGAGTTCTAGGAGTTGTTTTCTAATATTTTTTTCATAATTTTCAATCATGATGGCCATATACCGTTAAGCAAACCATCAATTCAATTAAAAAGCTAAAAACAAAGAAACAAAGAAACGTTAGGGCTAATGTTTGTGTCTATAAATACCAGGCTCATATCTATTTGTTTTTATAAGGGTAAGTTTGACATATTATGGTTGCAAATATTGACATTTCTGTCCAAATGATATATCAGCCATGAATTCCACCGTTCACATGGAATGTTTCAGCTTCTTTAGGCTTGGGCATCTTGCTAATGGACATGAATAAAAAAAGATTGAATTTGAAATCCATATTTTCTTCACCTCCCATTTGCTGGGGGTTTACACTTGCTTAATTCTAACTGAGTGATATACAGTGTTTGTACGTGCATGGTCTTTGTTTTCCTTTTATCCAATTCAAAGTAAACACTGAAAAAGTACAGCCTTGTCATACATACCAAGAAAGAGAACTAGGATTAGGGCTGTATATATGTATAGGCCTATCCTTTCTTAGTTTGTAGAGGAACACAGTGTTAAACCTATTTGTCCTTGCCAATGGTGAAAAGATAAACTATTCAAAAAGTAACAGGAAAATAAGAATCAATTCACTGGTTATTCTGATTCATAGAAAAAAGTTTTTATGAACTTCAGTCAGTGTAAGATTCAAAACAAGTGTTAGATGACAAAGTCAGTAGGCATTTAATACGTTTATTTGCAAGTAATATGTAAAAAAAATCCAGGAAAATCCTATTTAGTCTTTTATTTAATCTTTCACCGAAAACAAACCTACGAATGGACGCCACACAATAATGACAGCAGATAGCGCCACCAGTCTTGAATACATGATGGAGGTATCAAAGTTCAATGGACATGTACAATTTCAGCCCTATCTGTCCATTAGTTTTAGACTTATAATGCTCTCAGTACTTTCAAGTGCCAATGATGGGGTATTAAAAAGGCTTGAAAACAAGAAAGGACAGGTGGCACCACCTGCCTTCCGCAGAAGACAGTGCTGTCCAAGATCTTTGGTCAATTTGATTTTTGGACCAATCCATGCAAGATTTCTTGAGATATTTAAGAATTTATGTGATTTTCCCCCAAATTGGAGCCATTCAAGGTCAAGGTCACTCTCCTAGTAAAGGTCATGACCCCATTTTAAATATACTTTGTCCTCTCACCCATATCTATGCACATGTCAAGTTTGTAAAGATCTGTGAAATATTTTTGGGTTATCATGTCCAAAACAAATCTCTGCAGCAGCTGTATGACCGTGCTTAAACCACAGTAACCCAATTTTGTCTCGGGATACAATGAAATTATTTATTTCTAGTGTAACATATGTCACAATGGTTGCAGAGATCAGGCTGGCATATCATAGATTGCATTTTTCCAAAAGTATCGCTAGGTCAGATCATTCAATAATTAAGCATCTTACCAAAATTGTCAGATTATATTAATACAGTATCTAGAGCCAATCTTATCAAATATACTGTTGATGCATATATTTTTCATATACATTGGAATCTGTGTAATAAGACCATCCTCGTGACTGAGGATGTGAAAGTGGTCTTGATTTCGAGGTAGTTTTCTCAAACAGGTAAGTACGTACTAATCAATATGAATGCTTTAGTTTATTCAAGATTGGTCTTTATAGATAGGTGGTCTTTCAAAGAGGTTCTACAGTACAATCAATGAATAATGCACACTGGCTGATGTAACATGAAAATGTTCTCATCATTTATACATATTATCTAGTACACAGTCTATACAGATAAACAATCTCGATGCACCATATGCACTTGTCTGAGGAGTTATTAATAGATGTTTACAACATGATAGGGGGCCTCAGTATCTTCCTATCTCAAGAGACCGCACCATCTGACACTTGAATGTGAGTGCTCATAGTGTGTCATGTAATATGCTGTAACCACTTGGGATATATATATATGAGGTAACCACATGTGATACTGTGGTTGCCTTTTTGTTCGCGAGGGTTTTAATTTCGCGATATTCGCAAATGGGAAATAATAGCGAAAATGACACCCTCAGGAATAATTGGCCAATTGAGTGTGTCCTTCTGATTAAGTGTAGCCAATCCTTGAATGGAAATAGGTTAGAACAGTGAGAAATCTAAATATAAGTTACATCCATGCAGGTATAGGGAAAACATTCCCTTAAATTTGAACTAAAGAACCTGTGCTGTGTGTACGGGCCCATCCTTATATGAGGAGAATATCACAAGCTCATGAATTATTCTCAAATTATAATACACACAGCAATGGCCTTACCAAAGATTCGATATAGGTTCTGGTGAGATCACGAAAATGACACCCTCGCGAAACATTAAAAATGGAGAAATCGCGAAATTTCAGCCTCGCTAATATGAAGCCAACCACAGTATGTTTTAATCATACACAGATAAAGGATCACTCATTAGTATAATCATTAATAGTACAGCAGCACGGTACAGCATGTGAAAATGTTTATGAATGTACAACAAAGAAAACAACATGTGTATTATCTTATGAAGAACAAGTTAAGATGATTTGCGCCAATAGCAACTGATGACATTGAAATAAAGTCTTATCAAGCTTATGATTCAATGCATAATACTTATTCAAAATTAGGACCAATAAAAATCTAGCTCGCAAGCTGCTCAAATAGCTCTCATCCTACAAATCACTGACTAGAGGTCACATGACCTAATTTTTGGTTGTTAAAAGAGAAATCCTCCAGACCTGTTCTGAAGGATGGTCTGAGCATTATAAGGTTGGTTTAACTGTTATAATTGGCAAATTTCCTGTTCTTGGCTTGGGACAGGTCTGAGCAACTTCATCCAAGACAGTTTTTAGCTCAGCTGACTATAAGTCATCTGAGCTATAGTCGTGGTCCATTGTCCGTCGTCCGTCCGTCTGTCCGTCCGTCCGTCCGTCCGTCCGTCCGTCCGTCCGTAGATGTGGCACGTTTTGAAACCGTTAGACCTAGGAATCCAAAATTCAGCATAATGTTAGATGTCCCCAAGATCTCCTACCAAGCCGAAAACTGGATCTTTGCGACTTCGTTCCTTTGAGAAATTAAGGAAAAACCTCAATTTTTTATTAAAATCCTATTTTCACACTTCAGGACTGCCTAATATCAAAACCACTCATCTGTTTTTCCTCATATTTACCATAAATATTCTTCTATATAGTTCCTATGTACATGCCAGAAATTAAGTCTGTTAAGAATAAATTCTTTAAGTTATGGGCCCAAACTTAATGGACTTTGTAAAAAATCAGGAAAAATATTTACTCACTTAACATGAAAAATTTTGAAACTAGAGTCTGTTTTCCCAAGTATATAACTATGTTTAATTAAGATTCAATTGTTTACCCAAAATTAGATCTGAATTTTGTAAATTTTTTAAGTAATTAGCATAAAAATAAAATCAGTACCTTAAATTTTGCCCAACTTTGACCATGGCACGTTTTTTTCCTGTAAGTACCATTGATTTAATTTTCACAGCATGTAAACATAAATATTTAATTTGTTTAAATCTGAAATTTGGAAGTAAAAGCTTGAAAATTAAGCTAGTTATTGATTATTTTCTTGAGGCTCTATTGTAGTCATTTGCTTTGTTTACAGATTACAGATGCAGGGTCCCACTCCAGGTCACTGGAAGTCAGCTATGCCAGGTTTCTGATTTGTTACAGTCACTGGGGTAGATCCCCTGCTGTGACAGGTGTACAGTTATTCTCATATCACCACCCCAATCACCCCCCCCCCCCCCCCCCCCCGCAAACACAACCCACCAAGTGTTATGCAGTATTGTTATTGTTTTCACTGTATCTCCTTAATTGTAATGCTGATTCCACTCTGATATGCAAAAACTTTCCTTGCAAAAGTAATTCAAGGTGTAATCCAGAAGATGCAATGTTGTGTAATGTAGCATTTTTAAAGAAATAATTTTTCTTTTAAATGATTTTACCAATCATAATGGAACCCATCAGTATGCTTAATTTATGATAAAATATGAAGCACATTATGGATAAATAAAGACACAATTAAAAATTGTAAAATCTAAATCAAGTATTTTTTTTAGATATTTATTGTTTTGCAGATTTAAAAGATATATTTTTGTCGTAAAAAATAAAGAAACATTTGTATGCATGATGTGGTGTTATCTGACAAGATTGAGATTTATGATGATGCAATTGAGAATTATGAATCAACTTTTATATTCAGATATATATGTTATATTGAAAATGTATAGAAATATAAACTTAAATTAAAAAAAGGAGGATTTATTACAAACATTTGTTCATTATTTTCCTGCATCAGCAGAATTTGAGATCAGGCTTTGTTTGCCATGTTTTATGTTGTTAATTAGTTATATTTCAACTGTATACATTTCATAAAAAAAAAACATATATTTAATAATATATATTATACCAAAAAAAGATTCGATTGAACAAATGTGTAAACTACTGAAATGTCAACAGTTAATCGAAAAGCCAACTAATGATCATGGTAATTGTACAGATCATTTGTTCACAAACTGCTCACATGCTTCAGTTTCATCATTAGGAAACACATGGTCAGGTCACCAAATATTATTTGCAACAATTTCTTGCTCATCAATACAAACCAATCATATAAACCAACCATGGCCTTTATTACCTCTTCCTCTTACACTTTATCTCCATTTGATATTTTTTTAGATTTTTACCTTCAAGGTTAACTTCAGCTGAGCACAGTGACCCATAGGTCCCTTGTTTCAATCCCTGAAACCCAACTGACTGAGTTTTCAATGGGCCAAGCTGAATAAACTTCCATAGATACTAATACATAGTGCTATGATAGCTCCTTTGCAATATGATAAAAAAATTCTCAGTATTAATGTGGAAAATAAACCCCAAATTCCATCCATAGAACCCATTTTGTATTGGTCCCATAAACTCAAGACGGAAAAATTCCATTTCTGAGCTGTGGCCACAGAGGAGTTGCCCGACAACAGATTGAGCACCACCACAATCAGTCATAATATAGATTACCATAAAAAGCCATCGCTTTCAGATTATTTCAGTCAACAGTTATCTGCATCAATATACAGACAAACTTTCTTAAAAGTTGAAATTGGTTACCTAGAAATATGACTGTTATTTATAGTGATATACCATTTTTTCCTTACTATCGCCATCATGGAACTGAAGTGTTTTCATAATATGTAAAAGTTTTGCAAGATATTTTTTACTTTAAATAGTACTCTGAATCAGGCACACTGACATTGTTTTTCATAGCACAGAAAATACTGCACATTTGTATTACATCCATTTTTTATGAAATTATACAAAGGAATTATCTCGTAAAATCACCTCTCAAAATGACATATACTGTGTTTCATTGAATGAAACAGAAGGTGGCGCTGAGATGCATAAGCAGTATTACTGTAATTTATACTGAATACATTTTTATGTACTTCATTCTAAAAAATCGGCCATTATCAATGAAAAAGAGTGGAAGGTAACTTTTCACCTTAACCATGGTACTCAGGGCAAAGACTCCTTTTGTGTTACGGAGAAGGTTGGACACAATCTGTGACACCATGAGACCAATGGCCCATGACGTGTATCCCTTCAGCTTGATAATCTCATAAGCACTGAAAAATAAAAAAAAAAAATAAATATATAATAAAAAAAAATCACCATATAAATCATCATCATTACCTTCAGTCTCCCTAATTTTGAACAAAATCTGGAAAAATGAAAACAGATAAAAATATCTCACAATATGCAAGAGATATCTACATTCTACACATGACAGAAGGAGATATCTCAAATTAATAGAGAGAGGGAGGATTACATTTAGTTTAAAACACTGTTATAAATTATCAAGCAAATTTGCGGAATTTATGTTCTTTGCTTCTTACTCTTGTTGTTTTGGGTTCCTGTGATCTTTGTGGTTGCTTCTCAATATGTTTTAGTTTTTACTTTCCCTGAATATGTCTCCATATGTCACAGTGCCAAGTTTTAGTTTTCACTGTTCCCTGAAGATGTCTCAACAAGTCATAAATTTTGTTGTGAGTTTTTGTGAATTTTGTTTGTTTTGGAGCTGGTGATAATAAATTTTCAGACAGGCACTAAAAAAACAATCTGAACCAAGGTATATGTGACAGCAATCACTGACCCAAATATAATGAAATTGGATAGTATTTAGGAAAGTTTTGCACGGTTATGAAAACCTGACAGACAGACTGACAGACACACAAACCAAATTCAATGTCCCTGGTTCCGCAGAAGTTGGGGACAATAAATTGGTATTTATTTTAATTTAAATTATCTAGTCACAGAAAGCTGTGTGTTCTTATATAAGATCCTAACATAACTGTTCATTTGTTTCACTTCACAACTTATGTGAGTACATTTCACACCCTTTGGACTGGTCCAACTGACCCATTTCCACTTTGGTATAGTGATAAAGTTTTATACTATGAATGAGCAGACATTTTTAATTTTTTTATGAAGTGCATTTGATGAATAGGTCCTAATGTGACAGTTTCTCACCTAAAAAAAAACTTAAAATTGAACATTTCACCAAGCGAATGAAGAATATACAATATTTTCATTTATTGTACTATTGAAATTTATTAATTACATGGTCACTAGAATTCATGGTATATATGTATATATAATCACCTGTTGATAACACATTGATGAATTTAATATATCAGATGTTAACAAGTACTTATTATATATATGTTTACACCCACAAGTTCATAACAATATTAGATGTTAACGAGTAC
The DNA here is from genome assembly GCA_026874595.1 of Sipunculus nudus. Lineage (NCBI taxonomy): Eukaryota > Metazoa > Annelida > Sipuncula > Golfingiida > Sipunculidae > Sipunculus > Sipunculus nudus. The sequence continues at coordinate 56,847,174 of CM049311.1, read as the reverse complement.
TTATTTTATGTAATTAGGTATGTATACAACTACCCCTTGTTGACATGCTGATACATTTTGTGTCATTTGGAACATCTCGCAAGACACTTGATATTAGGTTCGGATGTATTTATGGCCCTTGGATATCCCAACGACATGGGTATTTTCTGTGCTGGAAGTAAGTCGAACAACAATCACGGTTTATAAATAAAATATTCCCTAATAAACTTCATCCCAAAGCATTGATTAAGCAAGAACAGTTGAACGTCTACAGATATTGTTAATATACTTTTTATAGGCTTTATAATAAGGTATTTCATCTTCCCGCATGGTGTCTTATGTATGTCATGCAACAAGGCGAAGAATGAAAGATCACGAGAATAATGTTCATGCCAGTAAGCGTACCATATGGTGTACCAGCTAGTGTGAACTTTATCCTAATGCAGCAAAACTACTTCCATGGCTGCGCCCTTGATACATCTTAGGTCAGAATCCCAATTTGGCCGAGGAGTTCCGAGTGATTTTGTGTATGAGATGCTAACCAGTGATTGTTTGTATGTATGTCAGGGATCGTAATACTTTTTTTCACCTTTCCAACTGAAAGGCATTAAAATACAGGTTTGCCTGTAAAATTTGCCTTTCTGCTACTGATGCATTCTACCATCATATCAATCATATTCAGTCACACTTTGCTCAGTGTAAACCTGATTCTGCCATCTTACATGCCATCCTACATGCACACTTGTTCAGCAAAAAGAACTGAGGCATTGTTAAGATCCTTTTATGTATTTATGTATGTATGTATGTCTTCACACACCTTTTAATAACATCCTGATGAATCTGCTCCCAGTTCTCAGGATCTTCTGATGTGCCTACTAGTGGACTCAGATCCTGGAGTCTCACGCCAGCAATATTTACCCCACTCCAAACAGCCACTGTCCAGTAACAGAGCCAGAATTTGAACCGTGTTGGAATCAAATGTGACTCCATGCGTTTAAGTGATTCAAATAAATCAAATGAAAGTTCTAATGCAAAACAAAATTAAATATGAACAGATACAAATGTGAAAGATATTACCAGAAATTATAAAAATATACTTTTTTTTTCTGAGATTACAATATGGAACTGCATTTGCAAATGTTTTAAGCTCCATTCAGGGTTTTCTGTAGTTCTTAATTAAAATGAAGAATTTTCAAATGTTAATGCATTTGCATGTAAAATCAAGCTGGATTTACAACTAAGGTATATAACTTAGTGAGTGTATCAAGATTGTTTCTACGTTTAGAATACTGAGATCCAAGGAAGGCTGGAAAAATTGGCAGTTATGGTTGCTTTCTATGATAATGTACAAGGGTCAATTCCTTCACATGTAAAATATTCCAGAGATTTACTTAATGGTGCAGGTAAGGATGAAAACTGACCACTGGAGTCTCCATGTTCCCCAATCACCCATGCATGGCAACTTCTGGCTGCAATTCCAAGTCGTTCACTCATCAGAAAGCGGAATCGTGAAGAGTCCAACATAGTCCCACTACCGATGACACGATGTTGAGGGAGTCCACTCAACTTCCAGGATACGTATGTCATTATATCAACTAAAATGGACAAAATGGTTAATTAGCTAAATTCCTGCTTTAATAACTAATTTGCATCATAGTTAAAAAAACATGTACCAGACAGAAGAGCATCCCTCTCACTGTAATAATGAATCTGCAAATCAAATTAAGGTTAATTAAGACAAATGATGTTTTTGTTTTACAGGCAACATGAATTTGATTACTGAAGTCATTTCATTTAAAGACACTAGAAATGACTAGCACTACTCATGAAACAGTTATTCCAGCTAGACCTTGTTCGACTCTATCCTTGCATCCAATACTAATGAAATACTCAATTTCATTCTACTATTTTTTTTGTCTAGTTATTCCCCACACAAAATTTTATGTACACCTACAACTATATAATGGGTGAATAAGTTGCATTTGGTACCACACTTTTATTACAAAAAGTTAGATATGATCAGTTGGCATATTAAACTTCAGGATAATCCATGCAGTCATTCTTGTCAACTAACAATTTTATAATAAAGATTAATAGTGAAAGATAATACAATGCTCCGCTTCAGGTCTGAGGATACAATACACATGTGGTGCCACCTATCAACTAATTATGAAATTAAATTAAACTTCTCCTCCTATCACTGACACCTTCTGTCTAAATTTAGAACTAAGCATCAGTGAGCAGGTTTTCACAATTGATTTGTTATAATATGGACCGACTCAGTAAATGGACAAAGCATTAGCATGTGTGAAAGTCCATTGAACATATAACAAAGGATGTACAGAAAGGGCCAATCACATTTGGTAAGAACCATGTACTCAACCAAAGAACTCAGCGTTCTTGATTATAACTTAAAAACATATGTGAGCTTGAGTATTATTTTCCTGGCATACCAACCCTTTGAGATTGCAACTGTTATGATCTTTTAATTACCTACCTTACAAGGACAATACTCCTGAGACATTGACTTACCTGGATTTGAGACAATCAGAAGGATTGTATCTGGGCTGTACTTGACCAAATTTGGAATAATGGCTGGAAAACAGTAACATCATATTCATTAATATGTAAATCTAAAAACAAAAGGCAAGTTGAAACAAGGGACCCATGGGTCACAGTGCTCAGCTGAAGGTTGAAAAATTTTAGCAAAGGCAAAGTATGCTGATTTCTGTTGTAATGTTTTTCATATGTATAAGCATACGGGAAGCTAAGAGGAAATGGCCCTCCTACTTGGTTATAGTAATTGTTCTAAATTAGTTCTAAATGTATGATTGCAAAACTAATAATCTGACAAGACTGTCATGAAGTAAAAAAAGTAAAAGTTTTTTAGATACTGTGATGCATATGAATAATTTACAGATGGACAGAATGGACTGACACCTTTATTTCACTTTCAAGGTAATAATGCATTCAAGTTTATATTTAACCCTATTTTTTAGCATATCTACTTTTCCTAGTCATGATTTTTATCAGATTCTTTTTAAATTTACAGGTTTTATAAATTTGTAATATAAAAATCTGAAAAAAATGATGCATACTAGAATTGTAAAATGCATCATTATTCATCCAGAGTTTAGCTCTTATCAGGTCCTTTCTTGCATTCACATATATTTCATTATTTTTTAAATCATCTCAGGTATAATTTATAACTGGAATTAATATTCAATTACACATCTTGTGAAGTTTTTACTCTTCTGAAGTATGGAATTCCTTATCTGATGAACATACACACTTTCATAGCAAAACACCACTTTGTGGACACAATTAAATGTGTACTTTAATAACTCAAACCATGGAGGTTCAATACAATATCTAAAATAAAGCAAAGGCCTAGAATAAGAATGAATCAAATTCAGAAAATTATAACATTCATCTAGTTTACCGATCATCCTGGAGGGGGTGGGGTGAAGGGTAGAGGGGGAGCCTGTCAGTAGTGGCCAAGCTGAGAAGCTGCCTGGAGTGGGTTACATAACACAGTTGAAGGCTGTACAAGGTGGGCTTGATGTAATCAACAACTGACATGGTGTATGAAAACTTGAATAAAAGCTTAAAATTTCAGATTTAAACAGATGAAATGATCATGTAAACATATAACAGTGGGTTTTTCTTAAGGAATGTAGCCCTAGTGACCCCATTTTCAGTATGGAAGGAGACTTTTGGGACATCTGACTGTATGCAAAATTTTGGAATCATAGTTAGTCATCTGAGCTAAAATTACATACTCTTTCTGTTTGATGCTGTATGTTTATTTCAATAAAGAACTGCTCACTTACAAATATACAGCCAATCAAGGGTGAACACAAGTGGGGATTGAGGGGGATTAAGCCAGCATATTCTGATATATTATCTGATAATCACCCATCAACACTGTCACTACTATGGTACCAGCTGATCTGGTTTAGACACTAAATTTATTCTTACGAGACTAATTGGTCAGTTAGTTGTTATAATTAACCTGGCCCAAATGTCTCTCTCACCTGCCTGGATTTATTCATTTGTGAATTAATTCATTTAAAGTTGTTCAGGTCATACCCTGTTCCCTAACAATTACAGAAATGCAACTCAGGGGTACTGACAGCTATTTACAGAGATTTATTTGCAGAGTTCATAATGAACAAGGGACCCATTGGGCATGGTGCTCAGCTGAATTGGCTCATAGGTAGCATAGAAATTAACAAGGCTTGCAGGCCCAACGTGAACCTGTGCAATGGAACACATAACATGCTTGACCATTATTTGAAAAGTACTTGCATGCTTTTCAGTGCATGTGTAACATATTCATGTACAATGCAAGTATTAAACATTTTGAACCTGGGTATAAGCACCAATTACACAAATGTCACTCCTGAATTACTGGCATGGATGCACACAACCAAAAAAGGATTGTAGGTGGCACCACCAGTCTTAAGTATGCGAAAGCCGATAAAGATGTATGGACATGCAAAATTTCAGGCTGACATGTCAAATCACTCCTGAGATAACAGCAGGGACATGCACTGCAAAAATTATTGTAGATGGTACCACTAGTCTTGTCTAGATGAAGCTACCTGAGAAGTATAGACATGCTCAAATTCAGGCATAAAAAATTCTGTCAGGTGCCCTTTGATGATGTTGACCTAGCTCAACTGAGGCAGGCAGTTGCCCAAAGTGAACCAAAACTAATATGCAGGTGCTGCTTCTGCACTGAGTAAACTCTTCCTGTAACTTGGCCAAAATTCACCAAACTGGAACATTCTAACCAATTTGACATAGTTTGTTACAGGGATTAATTCTGTGATATATTGAATAATTTGGCTGGACAGAAGAATATTTCTTAAAGTTTATTTTTAGCCTTTTCCCTATAAAATCTAAGTGAATGAAAAAAGCAAAACTATTAGTAAAATCTGATAGATTTTTTTAGATGACTGATTTTTTGCATAAAATTAGGTGATGCAAGCTCCTACCATTTTGAGACAGTATGGCTTGTATGACGGATGATGGAAGATGCTACACCATCGCATAAGCTTACAATTTCACAAATAAATTTTAAGCATACAGAAAAGAGATGCAAAAAATAACTTTTTTTAATATGCATGTTGCTGTATTTGAAAACATGGCAAATGCTACTAACAAGTTCCAGTTGACAATGCATCTGAACAACTTTGTCCTGCAAATATAGCTGCTCACACACCTGTGCCAACAACAGGCAATAGAAAAATGTATTTTATGATCATTCTATTTATTGCCATTTTGTGCACTGTTAATATCATTAGTCTATATAATAAAAGCATAGAAATATGCCGAGTAGTATGTTCTGTGGTGAAAATTCAAAAGTGTGTCAGTGAAAAAAGAATTCAGTCAACTGCAGTATCCATAGTTTTAAGAATCACACAAACTGCATTGCATTTCTGATTCCATGCTTACTTTTAAAGATGTCCACGTTCCTCTGTACAAGGTCCAGGCGTGACTCCCCTTCTCGCTGTCTGGCCCCAGCAGTCACGATACAGATCTTTGAGCCTGCTGATGCTGCATAATCTGAATACCAGAGAATTTATACCTTAAATGAATTACCATAAAGTCTTTATAAGAAAATGATAAAAAGTTTACTCACTACAATATGCTCCTGTTAGTACTAGCCCCCTAACATGTAAATAAAATTCTTGATGTCACTCTTGGATCATGGCTTAAAAACCAATATTCCAGCAATAAAGAAATATATTTACAGCAGTACTATGTTGTCAGATTCCAAAAATGAGGTGTAATAACTAAGTTTAAATTTTCCATAGTTACATCCTCTGCACTGTAAAGCAGATATCTTTCGTTTACATATTTATGTGTGGCTTATATAAAGGTATATATTTATTTGCTTTAATTCTAGCTTGTGTAAGATATAAAAATATTTCGTCAAACTGTGCAGTATTTATATCAGTAAACCTTGGCCTAACGACTACCTCGGTATAGAGACTATGTTTAAAGAATGACCATTTCTTTACCATCCCGATTCTTATTTCCCCTTGGATGGTCATAATTTTTTAGTTTTACTGTACTTGTTCTGAGGTATACCTGTCTCTTTTAAGGTATACCCATGTATCTTTGATTATAGAGGACCATACCTGTCCTCCCATTAATAACTGAGTTTTTGGTTTTGATGAAGTAATACCTGTACTCGCTTTGATTGTTGAGCCATGTAGGAAGCACTCTCCATGCTGCAGGTCCATCATCTCTCCACGTAACTTGTCAGCCACCACGTCAATCAGCACCAACTCTGAGACGGTGTGCTACAAAGAATGACAGATTTATGGATCCTGTTTATCCATTGCTAATCCTTAACTTTTGAATTCAATACGTCACTTATATTTTGCTCTACAGCACTTCTGATTGTCACCTTTCTATAGGGCTGGATATGATCATATGGTGCTTTGATTGCAAATATGTCCTGCAGTCACTAGACACACAGAGTACATGTAAAAGAGAAACCAGGATCAGTCAATTATGTCAAAATATAAACATATTATAAAACATAGTATTTACCAAAGTAATATATATCTAAAAAAAAAGCTGCTTTAGGTGAGGTTGTGAACTTGTGTCTGAGACATATTTTATTAAAGCCTGACTATAGTATAGAACCCTAATTAAGGTTCACACTAATTAGTTTTTAAGTTCTTTAAGATATCAGAACCAGCAAAACTCTATAAAGCCATCTTTTGTTTGTATTGACGATGCAAGAGGAGTGATTATTGGTGTGTTAAATTTCAAATTCTGTATAACATTACCTAAGTTTTCAAACTAGGGACCCATGGGTGTCAACACTCAGATGAATTTGTCTAAAAGGATATGTTTATGAGTTTTTTTCCAAAATATAGGTCCTACTGGGACCTTGTGACCCTTTAATCCATAAGTTTCTTCTACTATTTCCAGGTGAGCAATATATAGAAGATAGAAGGTTTGGTATGGTAAATTTTGCTAAAATTACATTCACAATCGTATAACAGAAATGGGTCCTGTGACCTTGACCTTTGACCTGTTGACCCCAAAAATCAAAAGGGTTCTTACATTATTGGTGGGTCGTATATATAAGTAAAGATTGAAACAAACTGGAGTTATCATCCAGAAACAAATATGTGGACAAATGGCCCCTGTGACCTTGTACTTTACCTTGCAATCCCAAAACAATCAGATTCTTCCGCTATTTGCAGGTCAGCCAATGTGCAAGACTGAATGTTTGAGATGAAAAGTGTGGCTCACAATGCATCCACAATCTTTCACAATAAATGGGTCCTGTGACCTTGAACTTTTTGACCCCAAAATCAGTAGAGTTCTTGCATTAGAGGGGGGCCATATATAAGTCAAGTTTGAAATTCATATGTCAATCTAAAGTGGATTTATCATCAGGAAACTAATTTGATGTACATATAGAAAGATTAACAGACAGACAGGGTGAATAATTTAGGGCATCTGCTTATTCAAGCAGGGCCCTAATAAACACACAAGGTTTCAGAACACAGATGAAACCACAAATCTGATAACATCAATGTAAATTAACAGTCTCAAAATAAAGGAAATAATGCATAAAAAAAAGAAAAAATTCAGGTGGTGCCACCAGTCTTCAAAAACCAATCAAAATCATTAAACACACTGGGTTTCAGGACACTGAATGAAACCATAGCTAAGAAATGACATAACTGCTGTCATTTTACAGTCTCAAAAACAGACAACAATTGTAAAAATTAGAAAAAAATACAGGTGGTGCATCCAGTTTTTGGGAACTGGCAAAACTAATCATGGTCAATATACAAGGCAAGATTCATGGATGGGTAATACCCAGGCGGGTAATACCACTTATTACCACCAGTTGGGGCAATATGTCTTAAAACCCACGTGGGTTTTATGGACAAAATAATATAAACTATTCTTAAAATTGTTCATTTTTTTAATAAATTCTAAATTATTAGGTAGTGTATATACCATATCTTGTCATATATTTACATATTGATATCACTGTTTGTGTGTGATTGGATTGTAAACAATTAAGTTATTAACTGAATTTAGATACACAAAATCATCAGTTCTCAATGTCAAGCTCCTTATCTGAGCCCTATGGCTATTATGGAAAACATCAGCTTGGAAGCATTTCTTGACCCAGTCAGTGCCTTATTGTAATGTGCATTGTCATCCGATTCAACACTAGATAAGATGCATTGAAAAAGTAGTTACATAAGAGCTAGCCAGTCTTGAAAGCCTGACATGAGATGTTTTAGTTGTATTGGGATTACTGAGGAATTCCCTTCATATCCATCACTTGACTCCCAGGTATCTGCATCTGGTCATTTGCTAACAAATATAATTGCACAAATCCCTTATGTGGCCTGGCAATAAATATGGGTAACAATAAGAGGTGGTGTGCACAGCACTCGCTAGGTGGTTGAATCAGAAGGTAATGTTTATCTGGATATCAACCTGCCTGTGATGGATCATCATTATAATAGGGGTGGGATAATTGGGTGTAGGACAAAGGTCCAACCTGACAAAAGCCCACCCAGATAAAAGCCCACCAGACAAAAGCACACCCCTAAAAGTGCAGACTTGGACAAAATATAACCCTACCTGGATATTCAGTTTCAAGTTTCTAGGAATAGTGGTTACATTTTGTGCTCTGCTAACAGATGACCGGACGGACGATGGACACAGTGCCATTCCTACACCTCGGTTGACTTTCAGTCATCTGAGCTAAAAACCATGAATTTTCCAATGAATAGCCAAGCAGCTGTGCACTGAAGCACAAACTCTACAACTTTGTCATTATCAGATTGAGTTACCCAAGAAGGAGAAACAAGAGAAGAAAAGGATGTAAACTTATGTTTTGAATAAAAATCAATAATTGCCTAGACCCAAGTCACTATGTCCCCCATATGTGTTAAACTAGGAAAGTAATACTGTATGGTATCAGTGATGTTCTAATATCCCAAAACCTTGCCAAGAAACCCTCTTTAATTCAAAATACAAAATGTGTGTGTTTTACATACCTGGATCATCATGGCATAGGCGGATGCCATGCCAACCTGACCCACCCCGACTACTGTGATTTTGGAAGCAGAGTGTTCCACCTCTGGTGCCACCTGCTCAAACAACCTGTCTGTTATAGCTGAAGCCATGTCTGTATATCTGTAATAATGAAACCATATCAAAATACTTTACAAAACAAAATTACATCATATTTACCAAAAGTAATTTATTATAACATTATATGATTATAGAAACACTGAGAATAGTCAGAGCTGATTCCGTGTTAGTTATTGGTAAGTTCCTGTGTAATACTGCTCCAGTAAAATTAGAGGGGCCTGTTCCCATTTCTGACATGTACATTTATTAAATAAAGATAATCTAAACCAACTATAAAAAAGCGACCCATTGCTCAGCTGAATTTTGGAAAGTTTAAGCAAATGCAAAATATACTAATTTTTTTTTTTTGGTTTTCATATATATATATTAGCATTTGATAAGCTAAGAGGAAAAGGCCCTGCTAATGAATCCCTGTTTATTACAGAATAATGGACATGAGCCAAAGTATAATATTAAACATTAATTTATTAATTGAAATAAAATCCTGTATAAAATTCAAGAGCAAAAAACAAAATCTGAACAGCATGCTAAAGCAAATTTACCTTTAACAGCCAAAAGTGCCGTTAAGATGTTAATAACGTGGGGGCCTGCCAAAATGACTGCCAAATGTAATCAGGACATGTCCAGCAAGGACACTAAAGTGGGTAAACATGAGGTTTGCATGTGACAAATGATGTTTTTTCCTACATATGCTTCCACCAACATCATGCTCTCACCCTCCTACATTTATGATAGTTTGTATTTGAAGTGCAATTGCATCTGTCATCTTAAAGATAAAATAACTCCTTCATAGGTCTGGGTGAAAGACTGTTATAATAATAATACATAAAGATCAGCTCTAGATTGGTCCAGTCAATAAAATGGCTCTTAATTGTTGCTTCTGACAGAGAAACCAAACGTTCTCTCACTGTATCGCACGTATAGTGTCGGTAATTTCCACTCTCTGACCCTCTTATTTCATCAACTGGTAAACTTGAGCTGTACCGGACAGTCAGCGCCACACATCACCGCCTCGCTGAATTAAGGTCTTTTCCAGTGACGTAGAGATTAATTATAGTGGTCTTTCCCTGAATTTTTTTTTTTAATTTTCAAAACCAACATGGGTTATCCAGTAACCGCCTATTGTGGGCTTCTAGCTTGCTATTTTTATACCCATCTGATCAGTCATAATATTTTAAGGCCCTCGGCTATTTTGAATACGGCAAGACTTTCAACACTATATATAACCCTTACCCTCAGTGAGCCAGTGTGTTACCGTTTATTAGACCATCTCTTTTCAAGGCAGGCCGGTTTGAAAATGTAACACTAGCTCAGCCAATCAGCATGAGATATTCAGGGCAGCAGTCATGTAGCGGCTGGCTGAAACGATCACGGCGATCAGCGTGTTGGCAGCTTAACAGAGGCAAGACTTTCAAGTGTAACTTGAACACTAACAAATACACAGTACAAAATAGAGGCGACAGTGTCTACAATGCACTTTCATTTGGCCCATGGACTGTAGTGTTCAACAGCAGAGATATATCAAAGGACACGAAGGTCCACATATGGACTTTCTGAAAACATGATTTCAGTGCGAATGTTACCAAGCGGGTTGAGCTGTCTATTACCATTGTGACCGCTGCTAGCGTCTACATAGCAACGATGCCAATTCACAGGAGGCGTGACAGCCTGATATGCAAATGCGAGGGAATTGTCAGGAGCCTTGTGACGCCCTAATATGCGAATATCAGGGATTCACCATACGGACTTTACAGGGCTTTAGTGATAAGAGCTGGTACTGAGTTACGTCTATCGGTACATAGAACGTTTTATTTTTAGGATTTTAGTAGTAAACGTAAATACACTAAAGCCCAGGCAGGGCTAGATCAGCTCCTATAACCATCAAGTTCTATAACCAATGGTATATCAAAAGAAACAACAGAATTTAAGGTACCTATTATGTTATTAGTACTCAATATGTTTAAAATAATGTAAACTTTTGTATTTTAATGACTGATGTAAGAATATTAGGAATCATAGTATTTTGGTGATTTCAGGGGTGGACATTCATTATACATTCCAAAGAAAGAGCAAAAGAACTCATAACAATTTCTGCACGATGTGTAAGAGAGACACCCTTCCCCATCAGTCTTCTAGCAGGGTTTCTCTATGAATCTGAGACAGATCAAGCATTTTCTTAAAAAAGATATTGCGTGCAAAAGCAAGTGTTACTTTCTTATCTGATATATAAAACAATCACAGGAATAAAATATAATCTTCTTTCATCAACTGAACTCAACTGTCACTGGAATGGGTGAATTAACACTAAGATGAATTTATCTTTAAAGTATAAATTAAAGATCCCATTATTCCAGCTGGATTAATTGAGGGAATGTAACAAACAAATGAAATACAATACCAAAGGTATCATAAATCAGAACTTAATACATATTAAACTATTCTTTGTGTAAAGCACTTACCTTTTTCAAATTTTACAGGACACACTTTAATCAACTGTTCAGCTGGTGTGCATGTGAACAGTGTGAGTACGCTAGGGCGGATATACTTGTTACAAAAACAAAGGTTAACACAGACAAGGGGTCACTTCCTTTAGTTACACAGCGACTCATGGATTTTGTTTAATGCATGTCTCATATCTAATGCACTGGTATGTCCATCTGAAAATGCATGCACTCAAATATCACAACGTAGTGACACTGTGAGAAAAAAATGTATAAATGCACACAGCAACATTAAAATGATTGGTTGGGGGTAGTGTGGGCAGAAGGTGGCCATGGCACTCATGGCCAGTGTAAGCTGTCAAAATGTGATTAATTGTCAATATGTCCAACATTTCCTAGTCCAATAAGTCCATCCACCATTATGAATATATAGATATACATAATAGAGATATATATAATGTATAAATACATATATATATATATATATATATATATATATATATATATATGTATATATAAAGCCATGTTTTAAGATAAATGACAGGTATATGAGGGAGGGTGCAGGAGGGGGGGTTTTATAATATGCAATGTAGAGAGGACATTTTGAAGCACCTTTCAGAGATAATATTAGGATTTTCTGCTCCCGAGATTACTACCAATACACCATATATCAACGCTTGTCACCCCCCCCCCCCCCCCCGCACTTCTTATATGTCCCCGATTCATTTTATTTGTATAACAGTCATAGCTGTGACTTGGAGCTTGATTTATCAAATGGGCACACTCATACAGCTCATGAAAATGTTACACAGTTTATAGTTATATTAACCTCACCAAACCATATTGTAGTAAAAGACATGGTCCTATAAGTCAACAGGGGAACGCCTCCCAAGTACCCCCCCCCCCCCCCCCCATCTCACACATACACATCCGTCCGTCAATACGTTGCCTTACCTTACGGATCAAAGACCGGGTGTCACACGTTAACCTTTATGTTATCACGCACACGACTTCTTTAGTCCTTTTCCTGTTCTACGTTAGTAGTAGCCTGAATATTACCTATTTTCAGTTGGCAGGTTTATAAAAAGGTAAACCTTTACCGGTACTGGCCGAGTCTGTGCGTGTTATTTGAATCAGCTGAGCTTGTGTACCACATCGAGCTCCACAGATGCCCCTACAGTCCTCTGTAAGGTCACACGTACTCACCTAAATTATAAACAACAGCAGGGAACACCCCTGAATAACGCGCACTTGTTGCCTTTCTGACAGCAGACAGTCGGCCTTAGTAACCTTGACTCCCCGTACTCCTTGTTCAGAACAAGGTTGCCGCCGTTACCCGTGGGCACGTGATCAATGTCGGCCGATCTATCGGGAAATTTCCGATCGTAGCCTATCCCAGAACGCGATCGTCTGCCAGCCTAAGTCCGGATAAGCAGGAACCCGCCAACCGCGTGCTGCACCAGCTACCCATATAAACATAAACATTCACATTTTTCTGTTTAGGCGGGTGTGCATTTGGGCCGGCACGTGTTTTTGCCCCAACGGTTTTCAAAAGATTTGTCCTGTACCATGACTGAGACCGCCTGTATGGATGAACTCGTGCAAGGAATGTCAACTCGTGACCATGACAATCCAAAGTTAGAAAAGCATAGAATATAAGCATTAGTTTTAGTCCATTTTATTTACTATAGGCCTATATCCATAATTAGTTTTACAAATCGTAACCAGACAAAATTTTTGTTAAACACTTTAAGCCTATAGGCATAGGCCTATATGTGTGTGTGTGTGTGTGTGTGTGTGTGTATATATACATGCGTATACGTGTAGGCCTACATGCGTGAAAATCGCCTAAATTAAGGGACCTATTCAAAGAACAGGTATGTTAAATATACACAAAATACGTGTTTTCTCCGAAATTGGAATATAATATGGTATCTAGAATATTTCTTTCTAAAACAATTTGCATACTCCATGAACACAAGTATGTTAAGCTTTTAGCGGGCGCAATCGGCATTGGCGCCAATTAATCCTCAAGGGGGGGGGGGGGGGGCTGACCCGCAGGCGTGGGAATGTAATTTTATATGTACATATATACCTGTTATTTTCTGTGTGAGACGCTTCACCTAATATACAAATAAGTACACGGTTTCAAAAAATAAGGTACCATGTTTTCAGCATAAGTTAATCACAAACCAGGTTTATAGATATATAATATGTCATAGTAAACTCAGAAATGAAAACAAAGTCTTTAAATCTAATTAAAACTATATTTCATTTTCAATATATAAATATTTTCTCTGATTAGCCGGTGGGATGATTATACATTGACAATTCCCCCTGACTTAAAAGTGAGGGGAAATATAAACATTTTGTTTCTCTTTACCTTCTCCAAGCTTATTTAGTCATCTTTTATCTCAAATTTGTCACTTTGTCAGTAGGCCTATGTCTGTCTGTTTGTAGTTGTCAGTATATATATAGTCCTCAGTTTTGGCTGCTTGCTGTTTCCTGCGTCTTACATTTGGCATTCTACGGGCCAAAGTTTCACAGGAATCCTTATGAAACTGGTACATCTTATTTCTTGCACTTTTTTATATATAGATCGACGAAAGTGATTTTCATTTTCGGAAAATATAGAAGCTATACGGGGCGCTGCACTCAAAACACTTCAACATATCATTTTTGGCCATATCTCTAAAACCTTAAGTATAATCCTTAACCTAATAAAGTATAACTCATTTTGTTCCTCTATGCTTTCTCCATGAGATGGATTAGTCAGCTGTCTTCTCTATTGTGTTACGCTCCCGAGGCAGCGGAAATCTTGCGCTTCTAAAGAAGCTACTGATTTTCACGCTGCCTGCTTTGACCGTTTATGATGCATTTAAACACCAGGTTGTGCACATGGGCCTGTCTGCTTAAGAAACTGCTGATGTGACTATCAGCCAATCGAATGCAAGTCAACAAACACTCGACGGGCATCGGGCTCCGCCCAGAAACCACGTGTAGGGCAATTCTCTCTGAGCCTTTGGCCTGACATGTTCAAACGGTCGCCGGGGCGATGAGCTGTCACTCTTAACGAAATGAACAAAATTGGCTTCGTGTATTCCTCGCTTGGCTGGTAAACCGTTTTGCTTCCAGCACAGGGTCTCATTTGATTGGACTAAAATACAGTGCTCCCCTCTGGTGTAGAGATTCAGGATACAAGGTCATAACAAACAGCGGTTACGATATAGGTAGTTGGCCTATGGGAAATGCGCTGTGTAAAGAGCGTACTATTGTGTCAGTGTGTCAGTATATATCCGTCTGTTTGTCAGTTGTCGTCGCCTCTCTGTTTATTCTTTCGTCTGACATATGGCATTCCACAGGCCATAATTTTTTTAGCGGTCCCTCTGAATCATATACAGCCGATAGAACCCTTGAAGTTTCATGTCTTTTAATGTTAATAGATCAAAGGTCAAGGTAAAGATCATAAAAAAAATCGTATTTTCTTCATAAAAATTTATCGTAGCCGCATAAACTGTATAGCTCATTTTACTCGACATTCAATGGCCTTTTTTTTTCTTATGTGTAGCTTACTTACACTGAGGTTACCATGGTTACGGATTTCTGAGTAAAATTCATGATATTCCAAAATATGGGGTCTCATTTTCCTACTTTATGAGTTTTAGAGCTAGAGAAGTCTAGTCTTCTGCTTCAGACAGCTTTGGGTCAGTTATACTGATCTTGTACAAATTCTCTTGAAATCTCGTACCCTTTAGCGTCAAACATGTTGCAAGATATAACAAGATTTCACTTTTTCGCTGTACATAACTCTCAAGCAATCGCTCTGAAAATTATATATCTGATGGAAAAATAAAATTTTTCGAAGATCTTTGTTTTTTAATTGAGATAGATCAAAGCTCAAGGTCACCGCAAAAACCAATAAAATATTATTTTGTTTATAACTTCGTCAAATATTGATCATATCCTATCTACACAATCTGTATAGCTCATTTGTCTCTGCATTTCCCACTATATTTGAGGTCTGGTCACCTGTCATCCAGGTTGTGTCAGTCTGTCAGTATATGCATGTCTGTCTGTTTGTCGTTTGTTCTGAATTTCTCCCGCCTGCTTGTTCTTTGGTCTGACATATGTCATTCTGCAGTCAACATCATTTTAGCAGTGCTTCTGAAAGTCATTCAGTTAAAAGAAAATATAAGGAAATATGTTCTGTCTGTCTGGCTGTCCTTTTGTCCGCGATTTTTCAATTCATCAATTCATAAAAGTGTTAAGTTGTTTCTGCTCTCCCAGAACATTGCTCATTCAAATTACTGTCTTCGTTTGTTCCCCAGTCATCCTGTCTCTCTGTGAAATTTCAACTTCCGATAAGCGCTCGACCTATGGTCGTCTAGTCTTGGTATCTTTATCTTCGGAAATTTATAAAAACCTAATCTAAATTTCATATTTCTCCTAAAAACCTGGTCCCAATATTCACCAAAGTAACTTTCTATTTACTCTACTTTTGCCGGAGGAGCGCGTACAGAACCAGGTCCCATGTACCCTTCCAGCTATGGGGCGTTTAGTATTACCTCTTTAAGCCTAGGTAAACAAAATTAATATCCACATGATAATATTATGACAAATTTAGCCAGGTTGCCCTCAATGTCATTTAGTATTTACTTTTAGTTCAACTAGAATATAGGCGGTCGACAAGCGACTACGTGTATCCCCTGAATCACAGCTAGGGGGAAGGACCATGAGTGAGGCACTGAATGTCTCCTGACGTAAAATCTTTCCAAATTTCTGGCTTCAAAGACGCTTAAAGGGGCCCAATCACCCATAAATCACGTTTAGTTAAAATAAAAAATAGCTTCTTCCCTTTAAAATAAATCTGCACCTGCCAAATTTTGCCTTGAAAACGTTTGCTTATTCCTACTCCTGTAAACGAGTGTTAAAAACAGTGGACCGGGCTTGATCGTAGGTTTCAACATAAACACAGTGCATGCATGGGGCCCTGTGCAGCACGGTGCCACAACACGTGTCAATCAGGAGATGACCTGACTGACTTGGCAAATAAAAATATAACGCTTATTGCTCCTCATTATCGAACCTCCGGTCACGCGGTATTGTTATGGTAAACAGGCACATATGGATTGTGTTTACCAACACACAGAGTCATAACAATGTGTTGAACAGTCGTATGCGAGGAACTGAGACTGTGTGCTGGGATTGTTCTGCTGGGGAACTTTTGTATAAAGCACAACTGAACTGACTGTGTGAAAGAATAAGCATAATTTTGCTCCTGATCATGTCCCTTTAAGTATCCACAGACTTAGCAATGCCGCCTTTTTTGTCTTGTGACTCCTATAGGACATGCTACAAGGTGATAGTAGGTGGCGCGACCAGTATTGTGTTTACGAGATGAAGCTATATCAAAGATGTGTGGACAAGCATGCCACCATGCTGTTTAGTGTACGAAAAAACTGTCCAATATTGATGGAAAATGGGGGGGGGGGGGGGGGCAGGCGCAAAACAGATGCACAGATAGATGCCATGAAAAAACGGCTCTAGGTGGCGCCACCAGTCCCGTGTTCGAGAGGGCCATTCAAGATTTATGAACATATAAGAAGATTAAACCGACATGTGAAACCACTTCTGAGATATGTGACATTTTAGACCCATAACAGACACACGATCGAAGCATTTTTCCACCTCGCTTTAGCTAATGAAATTACACTCTTCAATTGGTTTGATTCAATTGAACGATATTTTATTATCGTTTAAAGTGACCTGATCACCTATCTAACCTTTATAAACTTATAGTAATCCCTTGGAGCTTTTAAAAAAAATAAACAGGCCAGAAAACGTGGATATCACCGCACACAGGCTGCTTGTTTTGTTTATTTCAACGTATTAATTATATGTGGGGGCCCGCCAAAATAATCAAAACAAATTGAACAAAGGCATCTGCATTGGGTAAGTCAGATAAGCCTGAGCTTTGCAAATGATGGTGTACAACAATTAAGTTTTCTACCTCCGCATGAATGTAACCTACCACCTTAGGTTACATGTTTTACCCATTTTTCAACATTGCTGTGCTTACAAGCAAATTATGATAAACAAGTTCATACATCCTTCCCGGAGGCGTTATAAGAACTCTTCATAACCAGAATTACTCTTAGATCATCAATATATACATAGAGGTAGCCAGAATTCACACATATTTTTGGTCAAAAGGTGGATGAATGGGCAACTTTAATTGAAACAGTAAATAGTGTTTTTATGTATACATGTTCTTTGATTTTTCATGGTTGTATAAGTAAGCTCTGAAAGCTTATATTGCATGACTTTTCTTAATTAACGGTTATTGCTGACTGGGATTATGAGCTGTATATATGCGTTTCAATTTTCACAGGGGAATATATTGTTTTACTTACTTGTGCTCGCTGCTTGTGAAAAGATGATTTTCTTTTCAAAAAGGTACAAGAAACTAAAGTTCACTTGGATGAAAATTAAACAGGCGCACGATAGCACGACACGCACACAGAAAATGCCGGAGGTCAAGGCAAACCGGCAGGGAACTAAAATTCCCATGGGACTCGCAACGTGTGCAAAATTAAAAAAAAAATCCTTCAAGGGGTTTTGGAGGTGTCCCCAGGAAACATTTACATGTACTTGCATGATTATAATCTATAAGTTACATTTCATATGATGTTTAGTGTGTTAGCTGTTATTCTGTATAAGTATAGCATTACTATAGAACGATATGGCAGTTTTCTTGAAGATATACTTTTTCAGCTTTCTCCAACACTGAAGATGTCATGACATATATAGAAACTTATGTTTAATATCAATATGTGTTGTTCTTAAATTCAAATAATGGTAAGTGTGTGGGAATTTAGACGTAGGTTCATATATAAGGAAGCCGGCTTACTATTTACAGACTTACAGTTTCATCCAATCTTCTTTTTTTTTTTTTTGCTTTATGAAAACCATTCCTTATTTCTACCTTAAAAATGCATTATAATTTAACATCTGTGGGCTAATCGCATGCCTCCTTGGCGTGGTTATTTAAATATATAAATGTTAAGCCTATAGACTTTCTCGCCGTGAAATACCAATATTTTCTCGATCATTTTATATTAAAGGGGCCCAATCACCTATCTGACCTATATAAACCAAAGGTAATCCATAGGAGCGTTTATAAAAATAGGCGAGAAAACATGAATATCACCGCACACAGGCTGCTTGTTTTGTTTAAATCCACTTGTTCATAATATTTGGGGGCCCGCCAAAATAATCAAAACAAATTCAACAAGGGCATCTGGCACCTATAGTCAGAGCTTTGCATAAGGCGTTTTGCAACAAGTGACCTTTCTGCCTCCGCATATATGCAACCTACCACCTAAGGTTACATGTTTTTCCCGTTTGTAAAAATTGCTGTGTTTACAAACATGTTGTTGGTAAACATGTTCATACATTGTTCACTAAGGTGTTATAAGAACTTTTTATAACAAAAAATATCCTTAGATAATTAAGATATACACAGAGGAAGCCAGAAAACACATAAATTCTTTTTAAAAGGTAGGTGAATGGGCACCGTTAAAAATACTCTCGATACTCAACCCCAATCGACACTCCCGGTTAAGAATGGGTAAATTAGGAACATTTCTCCAGACATAACGCAATAAGACCTTGGAAGATGTGTGGTTGATAAGGAGACCTCTGGTGGAGATTTAGGGAGTATTTCCCCTGATTCCCAGCAGATGGAAGCAGCAAGGGCCGACAGGGCGCCATCTATTGACAAAAGTTTAAAACTGCCATTCTCGATAGTTTGGTACCAACATACAATATTTGACAAATTATATAAAAGACGTTAACTACTGAATGTTATGAGATAAACATATTGTCTCATATATCATTAAAAGGCATTTATCATTTGATTAATTTTAATTATGGAGTATACAGACGTAGCGTCTATTCCTGATGTTACAGTTTGGTCACGGCATCAATCATTCACTTCCGGTTAAAGCGGGAGAACGGACAAACTGGTGGACAATATTCAGTAATGCAGGCCGCTGCCGAAGTGCAGAAAGAAGCCATGAATTCTCATAACTGTCTTAGATATCTCCAGTGAAATTTCCACGAGGTATAAGCTATGCCCAGGCTCATGGAAGGTAAGAGGCTTCGCAGTCTGAAAGCAGTGTCCCGTGCAAATCGACGCCTTGACTGTTGTTGGTCGTCGCCGTCTTTGCACTGTCCGTGTCAGTTCAGAGCGCCGCTTAACCGACCAAGCATAAATGCAAAGCACGAATCCAAATAAATTTTCTGGGATAAAATGCAAAATAAGCACCAAATACCACAAAACTGGCATGAAGGAAATGTTGATTAACTCGCGCACCTCCCTGAGGCTGAGGCACAACACTTCTGTGAACAGAAAACATTTTGATGTCTTGTATCTTAATTTTGCCTTTTATTTAAGTCTGTCTCTTACTTCTTCATAACATGAATCCTAAGCCTCATACCATCCATCAGTATATACTCATAACTGGCCCCCCTAATTTGGCCTAAACACCCAAAACACTGGTGTTTTGGGTACCTGTGAGGAAACCAGACAAAGGGTAATCGTAATCAATTACAATTGATTACATTTTTAAAGTAATAGTTATTGATTTCATTAATTTTTAAAGAAAAGAAATTGTAATTGTTATCAGTTACTCTCCCAATGTAATTGTAATCATGGTAATTAAATATGATTACATGAATGACTTTTGTATTTTCCAATTTTAAACAGCTACAGTTAATGTTTCCTAAAACACTTATTAAAAAAACATCATTGAGAGTGAAGTATGCAGCTGTTGTGACTCCTGATAGCCATCAAATCATACTTTGGCCTAAAAAGATCTTTGTTTCTGATTACACGCCAAAGAAAAAATAGGGTAGGTAGGTAGGGAATTTTTTTTTATTCAGTTTATGGGACATATTTTCAGAATAAATTTGTATATAGAATTATGTTTATGCATATCTATGCCAGTCTGTGTACAGTATGATCAAGTATTGACCCATTAGAACCATTTTCACTTGGATAAATAGGCATTTGTTCAGTCTCTTAAAAAAAAGGGAAGCATAGTAACTTATCAGGAATGATCAGTCGCTGAGAAATAATTTAAGGTGGCGATCAGGCAGGTTTACCTTCTTAGGCTAACATGAGCAGCCTGCCATTCATTTGCCTTCAACAATTGCGAATTGACACCGTTGAGCCATGGTGTAGTAAGCACGCATTAAGCTCGGGAAATAAAGTGATCATAACATTGGTATATTTGTTTAAAATAAGAAATGTACATTGGCAATCTGCCGGTTTCAAATTTGACATCGTAGTTATGAATATGCTCTTATCATTTACCGCCATTGTTTAAAAAAATTATCGCCAAAAATGAATGATTACCTTGTGTTACCCCCAAATTTGCGTTTAACTTTTCATTAATTGACCGGTCAACGTTCATTAAGTTGTTTGTTTTTTTACTCCTGCCAGCGCCCGAGCGCAGGTTCAGGTGATCATTGACAGAACAAATACGGGTACATATGTACCCAAATAGGTAACCACGGTTACATGCGATGACAAAACGTCATGTCATCAGTTCATTTAACTCATTTGCATAGCCTAAGATGGCACTCCCAAATATTGCCGACTAGCGTTCGTGCATACAAGCTGCCCATTAATGAGGCCTTACGGAAAAGCAAATTTTTGGGCATTAGGGCAAATTTGAACAATCTAAAATCAGTTCTCAGGCAAGTCATGGCTGTCAGACATTCCCAGAGGAGGCCACGTTCATCGCTTGATAGAAGCCACTTATTTCTCCAGTGGAACACTTATGATATTTATCAGCTTCCTATAAATTATAAAAAGTTGTTGCACAGAACTAAGTTCTCAGCTGACGAACCTGCTCATGCATATGACTGTCCACACGCTGTTTTTCGGGGGTATATCTGAAGTGTCAGTGACGATCTCAGAACATTGTAATTTGTATCTGTATGACAGATTAAAGTTGTTGACATTAGTGTACTTCACCTAAAAATTCCACATACAAACCTCGACTTTTACTGGTTTTGCAATCAGAATACAAATAAAAATTTTAGGGTCGCACAGGAAATCTAGGGTCGGTCGGGTAACCGGAAACAAAGACTTTTTTTTACGCCCTCGGTAGAAGATGTATCTAATGGAAGCTAGATGGATTGTTTGTGTTAGCATTTTGAGGTGAAATAAGAATAAATAAGCATTTTATAATTAATTTCTTTCATATTAAGTATGGTCATCATAACTTTGTTTAAGACCATGGTGTAGTGCTCACTATAAAAGCTCTTAGCTATTCCTACTTAAGCAATTGGTACTGCAAAATTGAGCAGTTACAGTTAGCCAGGTAATATTCACCTGCAAGTTACCTCTTGAGCAAATCACCTCAATAGTACATGAGCAAAGACTTAATACCTGGTCATGATTAATTTTCCGCTCATAACCATAAACAGATACCCTTGTACAACATCTTTACCACACAAACTAATATTTTTTTCAGTAGCTTACAAGGCTTAAATGCATAAAACTACATATCATACCTTATCATACATCAGGGTTGGGGCCAGGTACTTGTACCTGTACCTGTACCTAGGTACACATTTCAGAATACCTGTACCTGTACCTGCCAGTCATGAGTAGGAAGTACCTTGTACCTGTACCTGGAACTAAAGTACCTGTACCTGGTACAAGGTACTGCAGGTATATTTTCATATTTTCATTTTTTTAAGTTTTTTACTCTTTTTGTATTAAAAATGGTTACCTGTAGTGTAAAATAATCAGTAAGCCTTCAGTGTGATAAACTGCTCATGAATTGTTATCAAACCTTCAGAATGGTCACATGTGTGAAATAAGCTGTAACCACTAATCGAACAAATCATTCGAGGTGGTACCCACAACTAGTTAGGTCATAGGGGATATAAAAATTAATTGAACAGAGCTTTATAGCTGTTAATTTGAGTGATATTTAAGGTATGAAATCTGGCTAATGTTTGTTCTCTCACTTGAACACAGTTCAGTGTCAGCGCAAACAACTTAGTTCTATAAAGTGTCAGATCCAGTCGTGGCATCCCATGTTTGGAGCTAGGAACCTAGGAATGTATGGTGCCATAAAGATAATAAGTTCTAATTAAATATATTTTAGCAAATGTTTCAATATTGTTTGACAGAAAAAAAACATGTCAACTTGCATATATATGTCAATTTATGCCGCTTTTATTATCCTTCAAAACGTCTTTGAAGTGATAAATGTACCTGTACCTAGGTACTTTCTAATGTACCTGTACCTAGGTACTCTGTGAAAATCAAGTAGCTGTACCTGTACCTGGCAAATTCACAAGTACCTGTACCTGTACCTAGGTACTTTTACTTGTACCTGGCCCCAACCCTGTCATACATTAAACGGTCAAATTAATGGGGAAAATAAACAAAAATCTTCTATGTACATGCATTTATTCTGAAATATAAAACAAAACTCTAGGATTAAGGGATCCTTTTCCATTAAGTATGTATGCCTAGAGCCACTAGCTGCTCTAACTAGAGGACAGTATTGGCTAACAACATTTCACACCTTATAAGCTTAGCTGACTATTAGTCATCTGAACTACAGTCGTGGTCTTTTGTCTGTTGGCTGTCGGTCCATCTGTTAAACTGGCCCATTTGAAAAGGTTGGACCTATGAATCTGAAATTCGGCATACAGTTAGATGTCCCCATAATCTCCAACCATACCGAATACTGGGTCACTAGGACCTGGTTCCTTTGAGATATTAAGGAAAAACCTCCATTTTCCATTAAAAAAACCATTGTTACACATCAAGACTGCCTAACATCAAAACCACTGATCTGAATTTTATCATAGTGAATATGCATATTTTTCCATACATTACCTTTGTACATACAAAATATTAAGTCAGTATTGCGTAATTTGTTGAAGTTATGGGTCTGTACATAATGCACCTTGTAAAAAAATCAGGAAATGTATTTACTAATTAACATAAGAATAGCTGAAGCTACAGACTTTTTCAGGGATATAACTTCATTTAATCAAGATTCAATTGAATACCAAAAATTGGATTTTTCAAATTTTATAAGTTATTTGCATAAATATAAAATCAGTACCTTAAATTTTGCCCAACTTTGGCAATGGCATGTTTTTTCTTTGTAAAAACTGTTAATTTAATTTTCATATCATGCTAACGTAAGGATTTCAGCTTCTAAATTCTGAAATTTGAAAGAAATTCACCTAAAACTGTAGCTTTTTTTAAAGTTTTTAATGAGACCATGTCAACCTAGGCTATACTGAAGCCCCCATATTGACCTTTCAGGCCAATTATGCATGCTTGAAGGGAAGCATACTCTGCAGCCAGCCAGCTCTTGGGTGGCTTCAGCTGGATCTAACTGTCCAACCCCCCTCCTCTAGTAGTTGTTTTGGACAAAAACATAACAAATTAACAAATGAAAATCAAATTTCAAATGACACCATGCAGTCACAAATGGGGAATTTTCATTTCAGTAATAAAAATGAAAAATAAATTATTAAATAAAATTGTTGTTAACTATTAGGGATTTTATGAAGCAAGTTAATGATAGACAAGGATGAAGTTGATTATATTACATTATAGCCCTTTCCAGCACCCCTGTCCACCTGTTTTTTCTCGAATATCTCTACATAAGACAAACTTGCAAAATAATATTTGCACCAATGGCATGAAGAGGCAAAAGCATAATTTTTGGTACCTTACCTACTCAAAATATAAATATTATTTACTTTACGACCTGGCTGACATATCTCATATATATATCCGTGGTTCATGGCGCCCCTAATAAGTGACCATTGTTTATCCTCCTTGGATATGGATATAAAGTAATGTGACGTAACAGTGAAGAGCGTGCACGCAGAGAATACAAGTCTTGCTGTAAACAGGGGTCTGGAGTTCTTGATTATTGGGCCCATGAATATGGGTGCCACTTTAGTACGTCACGTCTATTATGACGTCATCACTAATCCCTGATATGCCCATTTCACAGATTAGTGGCACAATGTCGCTACAGAATAGACTTTTTACTCATAAAATGCTTTTAAATTGTTTACAGGAAAATGACACAAGGTACGCTATTATTTCCATAACAGTTAATTATGCTTTTTCCTCTTTCTGCCCTAAGATCTAAAAGTTTGGATGTTCTTTGATTATCAAAAAAATAATCATGAAAAAACAGGTGGACAGGGGTGCTGGTACGGACTATAGTTTAAATTTCCATCTCTCTTCCAGGTGTTTAATTCGTTGGTTTATATTTTTTACAAAATTAAAAAAAAATTGAAATGTCAAAAATTTAAAATATTACTCACACAAGTGCTCATTTAAGATGTCAATATGTTTAACTAATGACATTAAGACTCAAGGCTGTATTAGCTGTTACATGATACCTGGTCAATTATTAAATATATATTACTGATTGCTTTATATCAGTTGATAAAATTAAACATTCCAACTCCAGTTTGCTCCTTGTATAATATATTGGGTGTTTTGATCATTAGGTTATTTTTAACACATGTATTAGTTTCATAGCTGAGATTACAATTTTATTCTGATACATGTTTAAGAAAATAAAAATATTTAAATGTGATAAAAAAAATCAGATCTTAAAGACATGGTCTCATTATGAGGTTAATATTATGTTAATAATTGTCATTAGTGTCTTGCTATATTTAGTGTGTAGACAGTGTTCAAAATGAATATAACAGTTTTCTTTTATAAATTAAGCCATAATTTTTAATCAGCTTTAGGTTATAGTGGTAAGAATTGGTTTTAAATCATAATCTATTATTGAAAAATAAAAAAATGACCAATGATCGTTTATTTTACATACTTTCTACATATAACCTTGAAATCTGCTGTATACTAGTACAGTAGAGCACGGTATTTCCGAATGGGAAATTTCTGAAAATTTGTTTTTCCGAAAATTAAAATGGAGAACCGAAAATTTATTCGTATTTCCGAAATATTTTTCAAGCATGTAAACACCTCAAATGAATTTTTGTAATGAAGAATCACAAAGGCCTGCAGTCAGGTGGTTAAGCCCTTGGTGACCCTAATTTATTAGTTCTGGGCCGACGCTGTCGCCAGGGCAAAGGTTTGATAACTACAGCTAGACGCACACAACGCCAGGCTCCGTATACCCCTAGTAAGCAGCTGAGCAGTTTATCAAAGAGTACTTTTGTATTATCAACCAAGTAGGTTAAGAAGCAAGGCTATAGCACGCGGGCCTGGTCGGTCAGTTCATTCCAAGAGAGCAATTGTGTCACTTACTTGCCGTTATTCAGCTTATTAATTGTCATGAAGAACACCAATCAAACATGATCGCCTTGCTGTCACTTGCCAGAGATACTGAGTCAAAGAAAATAAAACGGACTGCATTATGCGTGTGCCGCATTGGTGCCACCTGTGGGCCGTTAAAAACTAACGGAGTTACAATAATGGTGATGTCATTTGTCCATTCCCTCCTGTGAATTTTGTTTGGAAAAAATGGCACACAAGTATCATAAAACAGGTTAAAGCAGGTATAATCTCTGCAATAAATCTGATATTTTTATAAATTTCTGTTTTAAATTATGTGGGTCGAAAAGAAACCCGATGTTCCCTCAGTAATATAGCGTTAAGTTAATGCAGGGTTCTTGCACCTTTTCAGTTTCAAAAAGTACGACGTTTTTAAGACTTTGTAAGACTTTTTTGAGAAAAATAAGAAACCATTTTCGCATGGTTATTAGAAACCTTATATATATAGGTCTTAATTATATTCATTTTTATATACATCCAAATTACAAATGACACATAAATAATTAAATAGGCCTTCATTTACATGCCCGTATATTCTCTACTCCTTTGCCGGCTGTTGCCGTATTCTTACACATATATGTTGTTACGATCGGAGTTCTTATATTATACATGGCAAAGCATGTATCTCTTTATCCATAAATCTGTCAATTAAGTTTACCATATCTATAAACAGCGTTTAGCTGTAGAATGGTAATGTTGTAACTTGATTGCTGCAGCCCCACGAACGCCAGGCACCACTTCTCCCTGAGCAACTTCATTTTCCTGCCAAAATCAAAGAACACAGGCAATCCAGTCCTCAGGTACAAACATTTTCATGGACATGTTCGGATAACTTCCTTTACTGGAGTTCACAGAATATCTGCTAAAAAAATGCAGCGGTAAATTTGAAAGGATGACGTATTCGCTGACGCATTACCGTGAGGTGTAAGCAAGAGTGACCAGTTTCCACTTTGAAACCCTTGGATATATCCTGCTGTATTAGCACAATCTACTGCAAAACCTTAGGTATCCCCGCAAAAGAGTTGGGCATTTGTAAAGAGAAAGCGAGCTTGGGCGTTCCAAAATTCATGTGGATAGGTGTGGCAAAATGCAGTTGGATGACACTGACATTGTTGACATCGGGCAGACCGTGATACATGTATGTGGGCAAAACATGTTCTGAAATGCGAGAGCAATAGGATAAAAATTAATTTACATCAATAAAATATAGATTTCTTAATGTTCATTTATATTTTCATAATACCTCTGTATTAGCACAATCTACTGCAAAAACCACGTGTCCCCTCCAAGAGTGAGACATTTGTAAAGAGTGCTGGTGTGCCTGGACATTCAAAAATTTACGGAGAAACGTTTGGAAAAATGTAGTTGGACGACACTGACATCAGCAGCCAATATAATCGGTGGGCAAAATGAATTCTGATATGCAAGAGCAATATGATAAAAAATATTTTTCTATAAAATATAGATTTCTTGATGGTCATGCATATTTTGGAATTACCAAGTTTATGATAATACAGTATTTGGTGATATAGCCTATAGGCCAGTCATTGCTGACACCGATATATGCTCCTTCTGCGTTGCATACACGGGCACGATAGTAATTAAAAATGTTCTAATTTGAAAGCATTTATTGGCATACAAAAATTAGATGAGCGTCTGCGGAGCAATTATAGTTTGTTATTACAGTGCTCAAATATTTCAAACATATTTTACAGCACAGACTTATAACTTGCTAGATATATGCATGCAGTGTAAGCTTGCCGATCTAGACCTACACACAAAATGGTAACACATTTGAACTTTCCCTGTGCTCCACTTGAAGTAGCCTGAACTAGCTGGTACTTTTATGCTGTAAATTTGACAAAATATAATTCATTCTAACTGATTTTAACAGTCATCCATAAATTAAATTAATTATGAAATATACAATGGTCATAATACATATGTGCCCGAAAAGATGTCCTTGACCACAAAGGAGGTAAATATGTCAACGTAATATTTCACAAGATTATCGACGTAAATATTTAAATGTATTAACTTCTATAGGGACAAACTTTCAAAACCCATCAATATCGTTCCTGGAAAAATTCAGCTCACAGGTAGGCCTATGTCGATGAGCAGGACGAGCCTAAATCATGAAGAGTTACAGAAAACTCATGTCAGTTCATGCCGTGTTCTGGTATACAGGGTTATATAAATGCTGGCTGGTTTAGAAATCACTGAAGCATCTTCTGTACACCAACTCACACACAAATATTTATTTCAACTTCTAGTTTGAAGCACATGTCCAAATATACCTATCACACTTTCAAACACCTTTTATTGGCACGAGCTCTGCTATCCTTGTGTGCTTGAGTCAAGCAAAATAATTATCTTTTTAAATGCTGTCAGTATTCATACATAAATATACATGAACCTGCTTGGCAAACATGAAACTGAAAAAAAGATGCTGGAGTGATATTTTAGGACCAAACTCTTTCATGATTAAGTCATAGTTACTGGAATTTCTCCTACTTTATTTGCATTGTCGACAAACACACAGCGCGTCGTTACTTTCAGTTACCAACAAAGTTAATGCCCATCCACTGACAAGCTGAAACTGCAGAGATTACATGATTTAGGGAAAGTGTACAGCAGAGGAAAATTCCATAAAAAATTGTGATGAACTGGCACGCAACTTTTGAGCCCCCCTTCACACCACCGAAATTGTGAACACGTGTCTTCTGATTCGTATTTATTCTGTTGTCTGCATTGAAAATACTCCGCAGGTGCCCCCCCATGATCATGAGACCCATGGTAGTCTGAACATGCAGATTATGTGTGAAATGCAGTTAAATACGGGAACAGGCTTTGAAAAATTAGCTACTTTCAGATTTATGGTATCCATTAATTTGCCTCCTTCACGATTCAAAATTTTATTTAAGTTTCTGTGAAACAAAAAGTAAGACTTTTGTAAGACCTAGCCTCTAAAATGTAAGAAAAGTAAGACTTTTTAAGGCCTTTTTTTGCAAAATGAAAAGTAAGACTTTGTAAGACTGCGCACGTCCCCAGACGCTTTCTGAAAAACGGCGCTCTACTGTACCTAAAATAAACAATGTGACATGTTCATCGATATTCATGATGAAACCATCAATTCACCTGCATCCAAATTTGACTTGCTGACAGATGAAAGTTGGTTACGTAACATTACATTTTGATGCTGTTAGTTACTTTGTGGTCATATATCTCTGACAGGATTGGATTCTTTTCATATGCATACTACATACATGATGGTTTTAAATTGGTTATTAAAAAATGTAATTCATTTAATTGATTAATCAGCACACCACTAATGTCATAGTAATATGTAATTCCTGCTAAGATAGGAAACATAAATAGGTCCTTATAATGCCTTAGATATCTCTGATAAGAACTTGCAAATTTATGTATTTGTGTCTTCTTATGGGTCTTTTTGATTATACAGATATATATTCAGGAGACTTAAGTATAAATATTTCTGTATTATTATAGCCTTGGATCAGAGTGGGTACAGTCATGTGACCACGTCACCTACAGCGCCACCTATGCCAGGTGATCAGCTTGCCAGCCAGCAGGTGGTGACATCAGCTCATCAGGTTCAAGCAGCAGTTAGTATACAGCAGGGACATCAACAGCAGCAGCAGGCCAGCACGTTGGTCCACCACCAGTCTGTAGGTGTGGCTACATCCACTCAGGTGGTCACGGTGGCTGGAACCGTTCCACTGATACGTGGAGCAAACCCAGCTGTGGTCAGCCATGCCGGTGTTCATTATACTGGTCAACAGATGAAGCTACATGCTCAGGCGAAGGATGGGGCACAAGTAAAAGGAGTTGTGTATCACAGATTGAATAATGATTCTGCTGCTGCCCAGATCAACAGGACTAGACCACAAATGGTCTCTAAAATCGTGCCCAGGACATCTGTGGATTCTTCTTTTGAATCTCCTGGTGCAGCATCACCCCAGAACTGTGCATCTCTTGTGCGGGCAGATCAACCTGCTGTTCACCAGGGGGAGCATGCTGTACAGGTTCTCCCGTCAGCAGCATCCATTGCTTTGCATAATAACCCTGCCACATCTGTGCTGTCTCCAGCCCAGCACACCAGTACCAGTCTGAGAAACATGCTGTCAACCCAGCTACCAGGGCAAGTGTAAGTATCACACCCCATGATTATTGGTTTCCTGGAATGACTAGGAATGCAATGTAAAAACTGGTGAGGAGTGAAAATTTTTATTAGCTTGTTAAACTTAGGAAACCTTTTTTAGCACATTTCTAGTTATGATCATAAATTAGAAATATATGGAATGGTGTTAAAAAATTGTGAAATGATTGGAATTTTAGAATACCTTGTAAAGTGGTATCGGCATATCAGAGCTCTTGATCAATCAAGTATTGGTATCATAAGTACATTTGAGGTGTACCAGCAGTAGCTGCATGGATTGCCCTGACATTCGAGGTGTACCAGCAGTGGCTGCATGGATTGCCCTGACATTTGAGGTGTACCAGCAGTGGCTGCATGGATTGCCCTGACATTCGAGGTGTACCAGCAGTGGCTGCATGGATTGCCCTGACATTCGAGGTGTACCAGCAGTAGCTGCATGGATTGCCCTGACATTCGAGGTGAACCAGCAGTGGCTGCATGGATTGCCCTGACAATTGGTTTAGCCTTGTTTTTGAAAAGCATTTAGTTTAATATGTGAAGAGGCCATACTATGTTTCATTTTATATTTTTAGTCTGTGTTATTTGTTGTATATATCCCTGCCATGAAGCATAATTTGTAGAACCTTTTAGCTTCCAGTGCATCAGAACTTGACAGTGGTTTTTAATGCATATTATATCGAGCGTATTGAGTCTGACAGATCACAGCAGTCAGCAGCTGATGGTCCAGAAGTACAAATTAAACCATCCAATTGAACCATCCTGTGTATACAGCTCAAACAGGATTTAGAAAGACCAAGGTGTTTATATGATGGGGAAGCAAGTTTGTTCCCAGTCTGTGTCCAATATGCCTGACGGGGCCATAAAACTAGCTCATCCCAGCACAAAGAGGTGCTGCTGACCTGTGGACCTTGAGTTACCTCATTTAGGAACAATTTGTTTGTTTCTGGAAATCCCCAAGTGAACTCTTGTGGGAAATGGCTATGGTACACATGGGCGATAATAATGCTGCGTTCGTTACCGCTCGTAGCCTCGTACAGATTGTATGTACCAGATGGCAGCTCGTTCGTACGACTTGCAAACGTTCGGTACCCAACAAAAGACCCGCTGACATGATGTCTAGGTTGTGATAGTAACCAAAAAGAAACTGATTAATAAAATATGTTTCATGTTACATTTGTTCAACTTTATTTGTCATTTAAAACTTTTATGTAAACCAGTCAAATATTGCCATTATTGGTGTCTTTATTTGCTTCCTATATCTCGAAAAGCAGTGAATAAAGGTGAAGGTCGCTAAGTGGAACAGATCGACTTGCTCC
This sequence comes from Sipunculus nudus, assembly GCA_026874595.1. Lineage (NCBI taxonomy): Eukaryota > Metazoa > Annelida > Sipuncula > Golfingiida > Sipunculidae > Sipunculus > Sipunculus nudus. The sequence goes on along the minus strand of CM049311.1, from coordinate 56,815,719 downwards.
GCCAAATCCCATTTTCCCAGTGGTACGTGCCACTTGTATCACGTGTCTAACGGGATTTCCCACTGGGAAACTCGTACGTACCATCTATTCAAGAGGTAACGAACGCAGCATGAGTGTCAAGCACCTGCAATGACACCGCCAGTGACCACCGCTACTTATCACTTAAATTCAGTCTTCTGATCATGTGTGCTCTAAACTGTCAGAATCAGAGGATAATTATAAACCTTGTGAATGGGCAGTATCAGTGTGCAGTGCGTAAACTGATATGAAAAGGAAAATTAAGCATTTATTCGAAGAAACTTAAGTTTTTTCTTACCAGTGATGCGTCATATATAAAAGCAAAAATTGAGGATGAGTGGCTGAATTTGTCCCAACTTTGCTCCAGTGAGTTGCCTACACTTGCTCCACTTGAATATATCTTGTGCGCATAATTTCAAATAACACAAACTGTCTGCGCATACATATTTAAACTTGTTATTCCAGGAATTTACCTCTCAGCAAATGGATTTATTGCTCTAACCGGCAAAGCCTGTCTTGGTCACTGTCAGTTACATGGGACATGCTAGCAGGATTAATGCTAGTGCGGTGTGTGAACCTCCACACAATGGGGGCACAAAAGGGATGATGGGCTTATCCTGTGCTAATTGCAATTTATTGTCAGCTGACACCTGGGGCTGGCATGGGACTTGGTTCTCTATTCATAAACTCCTTGGAGAGACCCTTCTGATAGTGCAGCTGAAATTCTTCTAGTCAAGTTTTGATTCTAGGTTTGGTATTTCCATGATCAGGAACCTTCTCAATCTACCAAATATGTCTCATTTGTATTTCTTATATATTATCAGTGTAACATTTCCTGTGATTCCTGTTTTTACTTTCAGTGAGGTTCGCCATGTGAACCCCAAAGCTCTGACCATGACTACAGCAGTTACAGAGGTTAGTATCATCATCTGCTCAGCATCTGTATGCAAATCATCTCATCATCAGTGTAGCCAGTCCTACAGAGTTCTGCTACAAAAGTGTTTTCAAAGGGCACACAAACAACTTGCAAGTGATTGGAATGTTAACAAAATGGCAAAGTCCAACAATCGTAATTTAGGCTCCAAAAGTTTGCCAACATGTGCAGGGGTTTGGATGCATCATCAATTCTTCGCAGTAGTTGCATTTAATTGGCGTGAATTTTTAAAAAATTAGACTTCTTGCAAATATTTCCATTATCCTGGGTCATGTTTTGTTTGTGATTTGCTCTCTAAAATGTCTAAATACCTTCGTCATATGCCCACGACATCCTTGTGAAACCAAAAAACGCTTCCTTTTCAATATTAAAAGCTTTCTCTTCATGCATGCATGGCCAGTCAGAACAGATCTGAGAGCTTGCTGGTCCATCTTCTGGTCATCACGGACCTCTTTGCAAGAACTGATGCTGGCAGTGCACTTCAGTGCATTTCATGGCATTTATACAGTGCTCAAGTGTCTGTCAGATGGCCTGTCACAAGATAATCTTGAAACATATGTACAAATGTCACAGCATGTTAGTTATCCACGAAACATGCGCAAAATGTTTGCATGTGTCAATTTGTCCACACGAATGTTAACTGAGATTCATGCGACATTTGTGTTGTTTGTATTTTAGTTGGGTGTTATTCATGTTTGAGGACTGGCAACACTACACAAGACATTAGCACGTACATGTTGAGAATTTTGCCCAGACTGTGCAAGAATGGTTTACGTCTCAATTGTTGCGATGCATTAGCAGAAAAATTTTTCTGAATGTCGGAATTTGCAATTTTTTAAATTTGCATCCGTTGCAAATCATTCACGTGCCCTGTGAAAATCCTGCTAAAGCAGAATGTGTTCTGAGAAATCATGCTGTTATTAGTAAGAATGATTTGCTCATCACAATTGTAATCAGATACAAAATAAAGCAAAATTCCAGACATAGTTATTATCATGTTGGTGGTTATTCTTTGTAACAAAGAAGAACAATGTCTGACAAATTATGAACCAATCAAAGGTCAGAGATAGCCGCTTAGTCCCCACAGAATTCCACAATATATAAGGGATTAATATGTTCCACAGAATTTGCACTCATCAATACAAGATACTTAAGTTTAGCTTCAGACTTATTAAAAAGTAAATGAAGCATTCATAATACTTCTTCTAATCTTTGGTAAAACAACAGAAATATCTTGATTCAGGCAGTACCAATTCATTCCTTAATGGCATATACAGTTGTACTCCTGCATCTTTCAGGGTGGTAAATCACCGCATGAAGTTGCAACTCAAGTGATTCAACAAGTCACAGCCCAAAGTCAGGGAGACAAAAAGAACATGTACTTGGTACTGCCAGGAGTTCTCCGGGATAAGATAGGTATGGCAGGGAACCAGCCAATTCAAATCAACAACATCTCTATACAGTCCAGCACAGCCACCTTGAACAATGTAATACAGAGTCCAAGATCTCCGGCAGTGCCAGTACAGCGCATGGTACTGAAACCCCAGACTCTTCCTGGCAGCGGAGCAGTGGTGTTTCAACAACAAACCCAAGGGCAGGTAACAACGCCCAACAAAATGGCCACCATCTCCTCCAGTCAGTTAGCCCATTGTGTCACAAAGGTTATTCCTGGCAACGGAGAGGTTGTCATACAACAACAAACTGCAGGGCAGGGGGTGATTTCTGGAAACACAGTAGCCAGTCAGCTGGCCAAGTGTGTCAGCCAAGATGAGGCAGTGAATACATTAGTTCAGCAGATAAAAAATAAATCAGGAGGAAGTAAATTAGTGTTAACAACTCAGCAGCAAATGCAACTCGCTTCCCTTGTTCCACAGGTTCAGCGTCAGTCTTGTGTCACAAAAACAACTGTTCAGTGTTCTTCACAAGCGCAAAATAAAACAGTCCCGGCCAAAGCTGGCCGAGGGGGTCGAGCAGCACCGACCATTCTATCTCACACAAAATCTCCACCGGCAAAACCAAAGGCCGCAGCCCAAGGGCGAACAACCATTTCTAAAATTGTACCAGTGGATGACTTCCATAAAGCTTTGGAAGAAAATAGGCCCATCTTCGGGGATTCTGTGCCTTTTGTCAATAACGATGAATGTGAGGATAATAAAAAATACATGCTGTTGTACCAGAATGGAACAGCCGTAGAGGTCATACGCAAGGGTGATCATTTTGTCAAAGTGGACACACCACCAGTGAAACGTAAGTCAAATATCAATATATGAAATTTCATGTTTTGTAATTTGGATGTTTTTTTTAGCTCAGCTGACTATAAGTCATCTGAGCTATAGTCGTGGTCCATTGTCCGTTGTCTGTCCGTCCGTCCGTCCGTAGATGTGGCACGTTTTGAAACCGTAAGACCTAGGAATCCAAAATTCAGCATAATGTTAGATGTCCCCAAGATCTCCTACCAAGCCGAAAACTGGGTCTTTGCAACTTGTTCCGTTGAGAAATTAAGGAAAAACCTCAATTTTTTATTAAAATCCTATTTTCACACTTCAGGACTGCCTAATATTAAAACCACTCATCTGTTTTTCCTCATATTTACCATAAATATTCCTATATATACTTCCTATTTACATGCCAGAAATTAAGTCTGTAAAGTATAAATTCTTTAAGTTATGGGCCCAAACATAATGGACTTTGTAAAAAATCAGGAAAAATAATAACTCACTTAACATGAACAATTTTGAAACTAGAGTCTATTTTCTCAAGTATATAACTATGTTTAATTAAGATTCAATTGTTTACCAAAAAATTAGATCTGAATTTTGTAAATTTTTTAAGTTATTAGCATAAAAAAAAATCAGTACCTTAAATTTTGCCCAATTTTGACCATGGCACGTTTATTTCCTGTAAGCACCATTGATTTAATTTTCACAGCATGTAAACATAAATATTTAGTTTGTCTAAATCTGAAATTTGAAAATAAAAGCTTGAAAATTAAGCTAGTAATTGATTTTTTTTTCTGTAGTCACCTGCTTTGATTACAGATGCAGGGTCCCACTCCAGGTCACTGGAAGTCAGCTATGCCAGGGTTTCTGATTTGTTACAGTCACTGGGGGAGATCCCCTAGTGTGACAGGTGTACAGTTATTCTCCTATCACCACCCCAATCCCCCCCTCCCCCCCCCCCCGGCAAACACAACCCACCTAGTGTTATGCAGTAATTGTTATTGTTTTCACTGTATCTCCTTAATTGTAATGCTGTTTCCACTCCGATATGCAAAAACTTTCCTTGAAAAAATAATTCAAGGTGTAATCCAGAAGATGCAATGTTGTGTAATGTAGCATTTTTAAAGAAATAAATTTTCTTTTAAATGATTTTAACAAATATAAATGAACCCGTCAGTATGCTTAAATTATTATAAAATATGAAACACATTATGGATAAATAAAGACACAATTAAAAAATTGTGAAATCTAAATCAAGTATTATTTTTAGATATTTATTGTTTTGCAGATTTAAAAGATATATTTAGTGGTAAAAAATAAATTAACATTTGTATGCATGATGTGGTGTTATCTGACAAGATTGAGATTTATGATGATGCAATTGAGAATTATGAATCAACTTTTATATTCAGATATATATGTTAAATTGGAAATGTATAGAAATATAAACTTAAATTAGAAAACAATTGATGTGATAAAAAAATCAGGATTTAATACAAACATTTGTTCAATATTTTCCTGCCTCAGCAGAATTTGAGATCAGGCTATGTTTGCCCTGTTTTATGTTGTTAATTAGCTATATTTCAACTATATACATTTCATAAAAAAATACATATATATTTAATAATATATATTAAACAAAAAAATAGATGCAATTTAACAAATGTGTAAACTACTGAAATGTCAACAGTTAATCGAAAAACCAACTAATGATCATTGTAATAGTACAGATCATTTGTTCACAAACTGCTCACATGCTTTATTTTCAACATTAGGAAACGCATGGTCAGGTCACAAAATATTTTTTGCAACAATTTCTTGCTCATCAATACAAACCAATCATATAAACCAACCATGGCCTTTATTACCTCTTCCTCTTACACTTTATCTCCATTAGATATTATTTTAGATTTTTACCTTCAAGGTTAACGTCAGCTGAGCACAGTGACCCATAGGTCCCTTGTTTATCTTAGTTGTACAGTCGATCCCGTATTATTGAACATCCCAATTTTAAAGGCTATTTAGGGGAACTATAGTCAGTGGTCAATGAGGTAATCCTGTTAAAGCTGTAGAGCTAGCAATATCAAAGGCTAATTAGCACAATGGGCAGACAGTAGCCCATGAGATCATTGTCACACATGAATATCTGGGATTTTCGTGCATGATTGACGGATTATATAATACAATTTACCGATATATATATATTTATCAGATATTCATTAAAACAGAATTTCATAAAGAAAACACAGGAAATGGTTTTCATTATTTTATACAATTAAATAGGATATAATTATACAATATAATTAAGCAGGACTGACTGTACACCATATGGGACAATTTGTGTATAAAGCGTGTACACTGGTATTTTTTTCAGCCTATATGCTGACTATAACAGAACACCTGTCCAAAAAAAAATATTATTAATAAAATACAAGGCACTATTTGTCCACATGTTTATCCTGGAAGGATGTCTACAGTTTTTAGCTCAGCTGACTATAAGTCATCTGAGCTATAGTCGTGGTCCATTGTCCGTCGTTCGTCCGTCTGTCTGTCCGTCCGTAGATGTGGCACGTTTTGAAACCTTAAGACCTAGGAATCCAAAATTCGGCATAATGTTAGATGTCCCCAAGATCTCCTACAAAGCTGAAAACTGGGTCTTTGCGACTTCGTTCCTTTGAGAAATTGAGGAAAAACCTCAATTTTTTATTAAAAACCTATTTTCACATTTCAGGACTGCCTAATATCAAAACCACTCACCTGTTTTTCCTCATATTTACCATAAATATTCCTCTATATAGTTACTATGTACATGCCAGAAATTAGGTCTGTATTATATGATTTAAAGAAAGTTATGGGCTCAAACATAATGTATTTTGTAAAAAATCAGGAAAGATATTTGATCACTTAACACAAAACATTTTAAAGCTATGGACTTTTTTTCCAGTAATATATCTTTAATTAATCAAAATTAAATTGTATACCCAAAATTAGATCAAAATCTGTTACATTTTTAGCTCAGCTGACTGAAAGTCATCTGAGCTATAGCGATCACTCTTTGTCCGTCATCTGTCTGTCCGTCTGTCCATCTGTCTGTCCGTTAACCAGGCACAAATCGTAACTGCTGGACCTAGAACCTTGTAACTTGGGATTCTGAGAGGTCCATGAAAAATCTCCTTGAAAACCAGAAATTAGGTCTCTGATACCTATATCCTTTGAGCTATGGGGCCCCAAAGTACCACCCAGAAAAGTAAAAAATTTAATACAAAAACTTCAATATCTCATTAACTACTTGACTGATGGTCATGATTTTTGGCATACATATTGATCACAGGGATGTGCCCACGCCGGGCGGCGCCGGGCGGGTGCGCCCGGCAGTCTTTCCTGCCGCCTGGCACTTGACTGGAAAGTGTCAATGCCCGCCCGGCAGTAATATTTTTAAATGGTTTAAGCCATGAACAAAAATACACGCGTTTAAGCTTATCTCGTGGTGTTTTACCGGTATTACAATTAGTGACCCCTGTTGAATGTATCTAAATGCATGTCTTCCACACTAGATGACATCCAGTGGCGCTCAAAATGAATATTTAATAGAAGGTACTCTTTTAAAATGTGCCGTATTAAGTGAATGTTGATGAATAAAATTTGGTACGAAAGAAGTGAACGTAGCTGCTATGGTAGCGCCACCTTGTATCTGTATAAAAGACTAATGCTGATATCAGCTTCTATGAAATCATATGACGCGCCAAACGATGTTTGATTGAATATAATTGATGATCGACGTAAATATTCGAATACATTTGTAAGGTCACAGTTCCTAATGAGGCCAAACTGCCGTAGAAAAGTGGAATATGATGTTTGGTATCAGGTTTTACCACAGTGTTTTAATTTTTACAATCAAATTTGCTCTCAGTGGCGGCATTGCTGTCGGCATATTGGAAATTAATAATACTTTTTAGTATTACTAATGATTTATTCATGCAGCTGAAATATCACGTCTATAAAAAATGAAAGTTAAACGTTAGATATCCCGTGATCCCCTCCCCCCACCCCCCATTTCACGTGCACGGCCCGCCCGCCCGGCACTCAAATTATTCTGAGCACATCTCTGTGATCATGAGATGTTCCATCACTTCCTGCAGACAGGTGGTGCCACCTGTATTTTTCGATTTTTTACTGTATTTTTCTCTATTTTTGAGACCTTTAAAAATGTGAACATCTGTTAACAAGGCACAAATGGTAAAGACTGGACCTAGAATCTTAATTCTTGACACACTGAGAGGTCCATGAAAAATCTCCTTGGAACCCAGAAATTAAGTCTCCGTTACCCATATCCTTTGAGCTATGGGGCCCCAAAGGACCCCCCAGAATAGTAAAATATTTCATACAAAAACTTCAATATCTAAATAACTACATCACTGATGGTCAGATTTTTTGGCATACTTATTGATCATGAGATGTTCCATCAATTCCTGCAGACTGGTGGCACCACCTGTATTGTTAGATTTTTAACGATTTTTTCCTCTATTTTTGAGACCTTTAAGGATGCTGTCATCTGTTAAGTGGCACAAATCATAACGACTGGACCTAGGATCTTCATTTTTCAACACACTAAGAGACCTATAAAAAGTCTTCATGGAAACCAGAAATTAGGTCTCTGTTACCCATATCCTTCAAGCTATAGAGCCCCAAAGTACCACCCCCCCCCCCCCCCCCAGAATAGTAAAAAATTTCATACAAAAACTTCAATATCTCATTAACTACATCACTGATGGTCATGATTTTCGCCATACTTATTGATCATGAGATGTTTCATCAGTTTCTGCAGACTGGTGGCACCACCTGTATTTTTCAAATTTTTACGAATTGTTTTGTCTATTTTTGAGACCTTTAAAAACGTGAACATCTGTTAACAAGGCACAAATCATAAAGACTGGATCTAGAATCTTAATTCTGGTCACACTGAGAGGTCCATGATGTTCTCCTTGGAAACCAGAAATTAGGTCTCTGTTACCCATATCCTTCGAGCTATGGGGCCCTATAGTACCCCCCAGAGTAGTGTAAAATTTCATACAAAAACTTCAATATCTCAATTACTACATCACTGATGGTCATGATTTTTGGCATACATATTGATCATGAGATGTTCCATCAGTTCCTGCAGACTGGTGGCGCCATCTGTATTGTTAGATTTTTTACGATTTTTCCTCTATTCTTGAGACCTTTAAGGATGCTGTCATCTGTTAACGTGGCACAAATTGTAACTACTGGACCTAGAATCTTCATTCTCAACACACTGAGAGACCTATGAAAAGTCTCCATGGAAACCAGAAATTAGGTCTCTGTAACCCATATCCTTCAAGCTATGAAGCCCAAAAGTACCCCCAAGAATAGTAAAAAATTTCATACAAAAACTTCAATATCTCATTAACTAGATCACTGATGGTCATGATTTTTTGGCATCCCTATTGATCATGAGATGTTTCATCAGTTTCTGCAGACTGGTGGCACCACCTGTATTTTTTTAATTTTTACAAATTGTTTTGTCTATTTTTGAGACCTTTAAAAATGTGAACAGCTGTTAACAGGGCACAAATCATAAAGACTGGACCTAGAATCTTCATTATTGACACACTGAGAGGTCCATGAAAAGTCTCCATGGAAACCTGAAATAAGGTCTCTGTTACCCATATCCTTTGAGCTGTGGGGGGCTCCCAATAACCCCCAAGAATAATGGAAAATTTGATGAAAACAAACTGCAACATCTTAATAACTACAACACTGATGGTCATGATTTTTGGCATACATATTGATCAAGAGGTGTTCCATCAGTTCCTGCAGACTGGTGGAGCCACCTGTATTTTTTCAAATTTTCACAATTTTTTTTCTCTATTTTTGAGACCTTTAAGGATGTAGTTATCTGTCAACAGGGTACAAATCGTAACGACTGGACCTAGAATCTTCATAATTGACACACATGGAGAACCATGATAAGTCTCCATGGAAACCTGAAATTAGGTCTCTGTTACCCATATCCTTTGAGCTATGGCACTCCAAAGTACAGCTCAGAATAATGGAAAATTTGATACAAAAGCTGAAGTATCTGAACAGCTAATGCAGGGATCACCATAATTGTTTGCATGGATATTGATCATGGAGTGTTTCATCAGTTTTTGCAGACTGGTGGCACAACCTGTATTTGTTCGGGTTTTTTTTACGAATTTTTTCTCTATTTTTGAGACCTTTAAAGATATGAACATCTGTTAACAGGGCACAAATCATAAAAACTGGACCTAGAATCTTCATTCTTGACACACAGGGAGACCTATGAAAAGTCTCCATCGAAACCTGAAATTAGGTCTCTGTTACCCATATTCTTCAAGCTGTATGGCTCCAAAATACCCCCCCAAAATAATGGAAAATTTGATACAAAAACTGCAGTATCTCAATAACTACAACACTGATGGTCATGATTTTCGGCATACATATTGATCATGAGCTGTTCCATCAGTTTCTGCAGACTGGGTGCGACACCTATTTTATTCAAATTTTTACAATTTTTGTCTCTTTTTTTGGGACCTTTAAAGATGTGGTTATCTGTCAACAGTGTACAAATTGCAACAACTGGACCTAGATTCTTCATTCTTGTCATGCAAGGAGGCCCATGAAAAGTGCTTGTGGAAACTTGAAATTAGGTCTCTGTTACCCATATCCTTCAAGCTATAGGAGTCTGAAGTATCCCTCAGAATAATGGACAATTTGATACAAAAGCTGAAGTATCTGAACAACTAATGCAGAGATCATCATGATTCTTTGCATGGATATTGACCATTAAGTGTTTTTATTAGTTTATGCAGACTGCTGGAGCCACCTGTATTTTTGTATCCGCCAAAACAAAGTTATGCGGATACTTTGTTTTTGCCCAGGTTCCTCCGCCGTTGCCAGGTTCGTTTCCAGAGAGCTCCTCTGAGAATAATGGACCAATTTTTCCGAAACTTACACCAATTATCGGGTCACATGTGAACTAGTGCCTAACTAATTTGCGTTGATCTCTGACCTATCCTCTCTATCCAGCGTCCATTTGTGTGTCTGTTTCCACACATAAACCCTCATATCTCGGGAACAGTTTGATCAATCAGGAAATAAAATTTATACAAATGTAGCCCTTGGATTGCTTTATAACATACACAAAAAATGGTGGCGCCACCTGTAACCATGTTTGCACAGTGTCAATCTGTTCATGTGCCTTGGGTTAAAATCACTCATATCTCTGCAGTGAATTGACTAATTCACCTGAAATTTGTCATGCGTATACATCCTGGATAGCTTTCTTGATTTTATGACAGGTGGCTCCACCTACATTCACGTTCACGCTGATCACATCCAAGCTCATGTCTCGGGAACCGTTTGACCAATCAGGAAATAAAATTTATACAAATGTAGCCCTTGGATAGCTCTATAACATACACAAAAAATGGTGGCTCCACCTGTTACCATGTTTGCACAGTGTCCATCTGTTCATCTGCCTTGAGTTAAAATCACTCATATCTCTGCAGTGAATAGACTAATTCACCTGAAATTCGGAATGTGTATACATCCAGGATAGCTTTCTTGATTTTATGACAGATGGCACCACCTACATTCATGTTCAAGCTGATCACATCCAAGCTCATATCTCGGGAACCGTTTGACCGATTGGGCCAAAATTTTGCATGTGTATAGATCTCACATAGCTCTTTATCATACTAAAAACTGGTGGCGCCACCTGCAACCATTTTTGCACAGCATCTGTCTGTTTGTCTGCCGTGGGATAATGTCACTCATATCTCGGCAGTGGTTTGACATCTGCCTAAAATTTTGCAGTTCTATACATCCTGGATAGCTTTCTTGATTTTGTGACAGGTGGCGCCACCTACATTCTAGTTTATGCTGCAGACATCCAAGCTCATATCTCGGGAACCGTTTGAACGATTGGGCCAAAATTTTGCATGTGTATAGATCTCACATAGGTCTTTATCATACACAAAACTGGAGGGGCCACCTGCAACCATTTTTGCACAGTGTCTTTCTGTTTGTCTGCCGTGGGCTAAAATCACTCATATACATGTAGTGGTTTGACTTTTCTGCCTAAAATTTTGCATATGTATACAACTTGGACAGTTTTCTGGATTTGTGGTAGGTGGCACAACCTACATACACATTTAGGCTGCAGAGGTCCATGGTAATATGCAACATACCTTACTCTATTTCACCTTGCCACTCAATCCATGCCTCACTTCACCCGTTTCCACTCTGATTTTGGCGGATACATATAGTCAATTGTCTGCTACCCGTATTCTAGTTTACACATTTTTTCTCTATTTTTGAGATATATAAATACAGACTAAATCTTTGCCTGTTGGTTAATCTGTTTGATGCTTCAGTTGAATGGGTATATACTACCATTCTGATGATAAAATTTCCTTTTGCGAATCTCTTCCCAGTCAGCTGAGCGTCATGACCCATGGGTCACTTGTTTAAAATATTAGCAAAAATAAAAAATAGGGACCTTAAATTTTGCCTAAATTTGATTATGGCACGTTTTTTTCTTATAAGTACATTTGATTTAATTTTCACAGCCAGTTAACATATGGATTTAAACTGAAGAATTTTATATTTTTGAAAGTATAAGCTTAAAAAATAGTCTAGCTATTGAAGGTTTTTAGAAGCCTTAATGTATTTGTATTTTCTAGCATCATGACCCTACTTTTGTTTACCTGGTAATCCAAAAATTGGCATAATGTTAGATGTATTTGTAAATATTCATATTCTTCCATACATTTCCTATGTACATACCAAAATTTAGGTCAGTATTGCATAATTTGTTGAAGTTAAAGGCTCAAACAAAATGCACCTTGTAAAAAAGCAGGATATATATTTACTCACTTAACAACAGAGACCCCTCCCTGACCCACCGCTTCGATACACAGGACTCATATACAAGACAAAGCTTATAATTTTAATGTTAAAAAAATTCTTTTGTTGAGACTTGGACAATTTTGATTATTTTTAAAGGAAAAATGTTCAGGAATTGCATCACTAAATGGTTTCAGGCCAAAGGTTTCATTTATTACACAGTCCATATGCTTTAGCTCATAACCATTATTCTATAATTTACAGAGTTTCATTTAAGCTGGGCCACTTTCTCTTAGCTTTTCAAATGGTAATATACATGGAAAAACCATAAGAAATAAAAATTTTGCAATTACTAATATTTTCCAAAATTCAGCTGAGCGACGCGACCCATGGGTCCCTTGTTTTGCTATTGAGCTGGGACCTACAATTTCATTGTTTTCATCAATTCTTTGTCATAATTGCAGCCTTTTTATCATGCATGTTAAGAGGTGAGCACTAGTGTTTGTATTTCTTATAGTTCTTAAGCATTTGCTTAAACCACATAACATTTTTTTAGCTTTTGTTATCAAGATCTTTACTGCTGTTCCTTTTTAGCTCATTTGACAGAAAAGTCATTATCTCATATGAGTCAAAATTATTGGTTTCAGCCCGTTGCATTTAGCCAGCTGTGAGTCGGGCATATTTAGTAACCACTAAAGCTTGAGGGTTCCAATTTAACGCCCAGACAGAGTTGTAGAATCTATTATTGAACTTGGAAACTGTGTCAGTGCAACTTATTTCTTGTGTGTTAAAAAAAGTATTGCACCCTGTAAATTTAAGCCAAAACTAATTGATAACATATCCCATGTATGATAACAAGTGCTGTCAGATACCTCCAGTTCAGGATATATATATATATATATATATATATATATATATATATATATATATATAAATTCATAACAGCAGTGGTAACTAGGCTACAGTGACCCAATTTCCAGGGTCAAGGCCAGTAAACATAAATGGGCCCATATATACAGTGGCAAAACAAATGCAGCTATTGGTTTTAGGTGCAAGAAATAAACACTTTCAAGACCTATGGTCACCCGTGAAGTTAGGTAAGTTTATAGAATATCATATATAGAAAACGTAGGCAGGAAGTATTCTGTTCTAATTAAATCTGATAAAACTTTAAACATTGTACTTTTCCTTCCTGCTAAGGCTGTACACAATTTTAAGTTATTGATGATTTTTGGTGGATGCTACTTTCTGTGAAACTTGGATCATCATGACATTTTATATGTGAGTGTTTACATAAAAAATATCTGGCCTCCAATTAGATGACCATAATTATTAGCTGTAAAGTGTAAAAAGTCTAAATTTTCATACTTTCAGGTGTCATTTGGTGAAGTCTAAACATAAAACTGGTCACTGTGACTTATTTTCTGTGTTGTTGCTGTCAGCAAAAATTTTCATGTTCACCTTTAATGCAAGTGGTATATATCTAGATTCTGAAAGGTGCCATCAGTCATATCTTCAGCAGTATATCCAATATATATATCATAATTTATTTTCTTATTTCATAGTATTATTGATTTGAGTACTAGATATTGATTTTGAAGCATGGCTGATGTGGTAATTATTGGAGATGACTCTTAAATCTGCTTTCAGTCTAAGATCTGAGAATGATTCTGTATTTCCCTCAGTAGGTTCTGTCATGGTGTTCTGGGTGTGTTTATTGTGCTTTTGCACTGAAAGAAAATCTTAAAACAAGCACCAGCATACTTTTACCCAGAGCTAGTTGGTTTAATAAGGTCTGGTTAAAAAGTGCTGCCTAAGATGATGATGCTAATAAAACCATGTGAAGCTGAGCAGGACATAACCAGTGTTAATCACAGATATTTTAATAAGTAGATCAGATTGCAAGTCAGGAGAGTAAACCATGATCAGGAGAATGATCTGACACATCTTAGAGCTGTGCTTCAAAAGCAGGTACCAGGAAACTAATAGGAGTCAGATTCATTGCACATATATATGCTCTGAAACTTTGACAGCCAAGCAGTTAACCTCATCATAAAACAGGTCAGCAGTTAACTTCTGCACCACAGATCTAGTCACACAGATTTCTGAATCACAAGCAGAAGGGGGAGCTGAAAGCTGTGATATCAACCAGCAGCCATTAGGAATTTGTAAAATTTTATCACTTTACATAATAATTGAGTTGCCCTCATGGATTTAGGGACATCATTGTAAAAAATATTAATTTATGTAAGATTATTGTTAAGATGTAAACTGATAAGCTTTTGTAAGGTGGGCCGTTTTTTTCACCTCGTGCATGGCAGACTTGGAAACCTAGCAGGAGCTGAATAAAAATTAATTAACATTAAGGTCTCAAAAACTGTCTCCATCAGTTGGTAAACAGTAACAGTACACAGTTTGTTAACAATAACAGTGCACAAATTGTAACCATGAAGCCCAGGAAGTTAGCACTTCACATGCTAATTGGCCTTGATAGGTCCTTTGTTGAAAATGAAAAGTTGGACACTGACCATCATCCAGTTGTAAACAAGCCCTGACTCATAAACAAAGGCAACAGGAAGTATATTGGGGGGGGGGGGGGGGTAGTGACTGTGTGGACATCTGCATATTTTAAACTTGTTCTAGGTGAATGAATGTGAAGTGAGCTGAATTATTTATAAACATTTTCTTTACAGAACCCTCAAGTTTCCCTGATCACAAATTTTGACAATTTCAAGTGTATGTTTTGTCTACTACTTGATATCACAGGAACTGCCAGGCCATGAGCACAAGATTTCAAGTGCTTTTCTGCTTCATCCCTCCATGCATTGTTTGATTACAAGATACTCGTATTGTCCATTAAAAAATATTGAATATATGACTAATGCGAGTCTGTAAATTACAGATGACGCCACTTATCTTTACCTTTTTCCCGTGAGCTAAAATGGTATATTTCACTTTTATCTGAATGATATCCACATTAAAGCAATATGTAGCACTTTTTATCCTGGACTGTATCCAATTATCATGCACAGTTTTGCTCAGACTAAGACCCCTTCGACTCTTGTTGAGAATGACAGACTACAGCTGTCTGCATGGTTCTTACTAGGGCACAAATGGTATTACCATTAAAACTAGGATGTTAAAATTGATTAACTAAAATACAAACATGTTCTGGCGAATTCTTCTTGAAAATCCCAAATAAGGTCACAAATGACCTACTATTAGTATCATGTGCTATCACCTTAAAGATCATAGGCAGCAATATATAAAAATACCCTGCAAAACATGATTTCCCCTGACCGGGGGATAAACTTTTTATATCATATACCTTTCATGGTTGATGTTAAGAAAAAATGCATGAAACTTTGAATAAAATAAAATTTTGATCAGCACTGCTATGTTCAACAGTGGAAACAGCCGAGCACACATGGCCCAGCCTGTGACGTCACAGTAGGGAAACCATGGTAAGTGGTCAGGCTGGACAAACGCTCCCATGCACTAATCCGTATGACCATCACAATGGTCTGTCAGTTTGTCATAGGAAGTTCTTCTATTACTGGACTTTTGGAGACACATGATGACTTTGGTGAAACTGAGGTGAACCTAGCTGTTCAGGTGCAGTGTTACATGATTGAACCACTGCAGGTCAAGGGGTCATTGGACACTGTATTAATAAGGGAGAAATAGAACAACTTTTATCTCCTGTGTAGATGATCACAGAGGCTCAGTGCTTCCATGCAGATTCAATCTTTTCACCAATGGTGCTTCCAAGTACATGTCAACTGTTAACGTCCGCATTCACTGAACTCGTGAACATTTAACGTGGTAAATACAGAACCCTGTGAAAAAGGCATCATGTTTTAATAGGTATATTACCTTTTGCTGAAATGCTTATAGTTATTTTTGAGTCTTCTTTCAGCAAGCGCTGTGCAATACATTAAGAGCCAATTGGGATTTTAATATCGGTGGGCAGGGACTGCTGTCAGCCACATCGGATAATATATTTGTTCTCACTTTTCAAGCATTTGTAAGGATTACATTAAAACTTCAAAATTTTCAGGATAAGGAGTTCCATTTCAGTCTGTAAATTCCATGATTTTGTCCGCAATCGCAGAATATCACTGGCTCATCAACCTGCAAGTTGCAATTTCTGATTAGAATTAACATTTAGTGGAAAACCAAATAAATGCCATCCCCTAACCAGAGCCATTTGTACAACCCAAGGTGCAGCAGTTGCCCATCTTTTCTGTTTTGTTTTGATACACTGTCTGACTGATACAAAGAAAGCACGCAGTTTGCACACAGTGAGTATTAACACAAAGCAAACAGCCAGTGTGCAGCCAGCAGTGCTTACAGCCAAGCGTGGCTACAGTGACATGACAGGTCATTAGGGTGCCGGTTACTCCTGACTATCTGTTTGAATGTAATGGTCAAAATAAGATAAATTAAATGATGTGTTTATGGATCTCAGACATATTTTATTTTAAAATCTTTAGTTCATCATTGAGAACATTTAATGTATTTACCATCTATATTGTGTTTCAAACCATTTCCTGTAACCTTTTAAGTAGTGTGTGAGATTCAGCTGAGCATCATAGCCCATGGGCCACTTTTTAAATCAAAGGGTCATATACCTGTGTGACACAAGGCCTTTGTCCTGTCTAGAAGCCACCCATTCATAGGTATGAGGGGCAGTGTTTGTGAACTCCTTGTCAGAGAAGCGTGATATTGTGTACTCTAGGCTTGTGAATTGTGAGGGGCCTTGGAATAGATTCAATTATTAATTCTTTCTCTTTAATCAATTCTCGATTCAACTAATGTAGAAAATTTCAGACTTCTTAAAAAGTAAAAGCAGTTTGACCAATTGAATGTTATTTAATTTTAGCAAATAAAAGAAAAATGTACCTCTCCCTCTGTTTGTCCAGCTATATATATTTCTATGTGAGTGGAGTTGTCCACAAGCAAATGTTTAAAGTAGATTTAAGGCACATACAGGATAAAGAGCTTCAACATTGCAAACTGCTCCGTCAAATTTGAGAGCTCACAGAGGACTTCAATATGGTGCATGCAAAAAATAATCAAAATGAATCGATTGGGAGATTGATAATTTATTACATTAATCCAGGGCCTGCAATTCAATGCATGATTTCCTCAATGCATTGATACACATCTAATGTACTCTACAAAAAAAGGCTGATTAGATTAGAAGATTTGTTAAGAGGTTTGTAGGCTCTATCATCCCACCTTTGTCAGGTATTGTTATCTCTGAGCAAACTGCTGCTTTATCTTATTATTTTGTTTGGTATTTTCTGTACAGTAATACATCAGGGTACAGCCCCACACACTCCTGGAGGACACAATCAAGGCGGTGTTTTTGGAGGAGGCCGTGGATCCATGTCCCCGAGGGGTAAAGGAAGGGGCCGCGGCAGGGGAGGCAGGGGCAGAGGAAGACAAGACGGGTCAGGAGTTGAAAGGTCAGAGGTCAATTCATTTAAAAATAAAAAAAAACAGGACTGCATATATTCATACAAAATGCCTTACACTTACAGTCAGACACTAGGTAAGTATCATAAACAATTGCTCAAATTAATGTGTTGCTTTATATGTGGTCGTGATGTTGGTTAGTAGTTTCCCCATTTGCTCTCTGACTGTAGGTTGTGTAACAATGTTTGGTTAAGGTAATGATGCAAATGCTGGAGGTAGTGATGTAGGTGTAACAATTTTGTCTGGTCACAACAGGTAATATCTGCATATTAGATCTGTCAGGTTTTACAAATGTGCTTTCCTGTACTTAGCTGTGGATACATGATCAGTCGGCATTTAATGTTCACTGATAGGGCCTACTTGAGTCATGAAGCCAGTCATACAGAAAACTGCAATGCAATGACCAGTAGTGCAGTGATATCACTGTATACAGTAATCTTAACATTTTTCTAAAAGTGAGGAAATAACACGGTAGAAAGCATGTGAATGTACAAACCAAAGTATAAATCCCATCTCAGTGGTAACTGCCACCATGTCGTGCACGTTGCACAACTTAGCTGACAATCACATAACCAGGGTTGGGGTCATATGTTTTGGTATTGTATTAATTTGTATGTACAAGTACAGTGAAGTTCGCCCATTTTTATCTGTATTTGTTTATTATCCTTTAAGTTTTCATCAGTTGTTTGATGTATTTGTTCATAAATTTTTCAGACATGGTTCATATGTACACTTAAACATGACAACATGTCAAATATGACAACCTGATCAATATCAGAATCAGTAAAGGGTTTTGATTGATTTTGATGAATGATTTTGTGTTAGGGTCACAGTTAAATCACTCCTGGCTACATGTTATTAGGTTTCTAATGTCTTAACCCATTTTGGTATACCCCAGGGAAGAAAATCCCAGTCAGCTATCTTAAAAGTTCAGTTCAAGTACATTTACCTTCATAGTTACAGCATCATGTTAAAACCTTACATTACATATGTAGAGCAACTATTCAGATGGATACATGACTTTGCATCAGCCAGGTCAAAGAAAGCTGCCCAACATACCTCAGTTAATCTATCTGCTCTTAACTTTGTATAAGAATTATAAATTTTATATCTAATGTTTTTTTGCTGCAAGCCTGCAACATGAGATTTCGTGCAAAAAAAGTTTGACAATTTCTATTAATTTTATATGACTCATGGTTACTTGGTCTCTCCTGTATTCATATTAGATGTCCTGTTTTTGAATGTGTTTGTATATGATGTCCCATATTGGAATTTGTATTTAACCATGCAGATAAGTATTTTTATTCGACCAGAGAAGAAGTTGTATTTATATTTGACTTTGTGTATTTGACCCGAACCCAACAAATAACCCATGGGAGTAATGCTCGTTGCAGTCTAAAATCCAACAAACATGCAGGAAATCTATCAACATGCTGAGTCTTAAATTCAAACATATTTGGTGTAGGAAGGAAGTACATAAATATATATAATGGTTGGTCTATTTCATTAAAGTACTTCTGCAGTGATGCTTTGTTCAAAATGATGATGATATGGAGATTAACAGTGCAGTTTTTAGCTCAGTTGACTGAAAGTCAACTGAGGTATAGGAATGGTGCTTTGTCCGTCCGGCTGTCCTTTAGCAGGGCACAAATCGTAACCACTGGATCTTGAAACTTCTCAGGGAATATCCAGGGAGGTCAATAAAAAATCTCCTTAAAAACCTTAAATTAGGTCAGTGCAACCTATATCCTCCGAGCTATAGGGCTTTGTAAGTACCCTCCATAATAATTTAAAATTTGACACTAAACCTCCAGTATCTTGATATTTAATGCATGGATTGCCATTAATCTTGCCTTGAATATTGACCATGACTAGTTTTGTCAGCTCCTGAAAACTGGTGGTGCCAACTGTATTTTTTCTAATTTTTATGATTATATTTCTGTTTTTGAGACCGTCAAATGACAGCAATTATCTCAGCCATGGTTTAATCCAGGCTTCTCAGATCTGGTGTTTTTATTGATTATGATTTGTTTTTTTAGTTCCAGAAGACTGGTGGCTCCAGTTGTATTTTTTCTATTTTTGATGCTTTATTTCCCTTTATTTTGAGACTGCCAAATGATATTGATACTTTCAAATTTGCAACTATGGTTTTATCTGTGTCCTGAAACCTTGTATTTTTTATAAGGGCCCCGCTTAAATAAGCAGAAGCCTTATATTAAACACCCTGTCCATCTGTCTGTTCTTCTTTCTGTGTGTCCATCAAATTTGTTTCCTGATGATAACTCAAGTTTGGATTGACATATGCATTTTAAATTTGAACTATATATGGCCCACCTCTAACGCAAGAACTGATTTTAGGGTCATGAGGTCAAAGGTCAAGGTCACAGGACCCACTTATGCATTTTAAGCCAAACTTTTCTTCCATACCTCCAATCTTGCACATATAGCTCATCACAGGGCTCATCTGTCCGCATTTTTATTTCTGGATGATAACTCCAGTTTGGACTGACATATTGGTTTCAAGCTTGACTTATATAAAACCCACAGTAATGTAAGGACCCTTTTGAAATTGGAGTCATTAGGTCAAAGGTCAAGGTCACAAGACCCACTTCTTTAAAAAGGTTGTAGATGTATTTTAATCCAAACTTTCATCCCAAACCTTCCACCTTCCAGATATTGCTCTCCTGCCAATAGTGGAAGAAACTTATTGATTTTTGGTTCACAAGGTCAAAAGTCATGGTCACGGGCCAACTGTCCACATACTAGTTTCCAGATGATAACTCCACTTTGGGTAGACAGGTTGGCTTCAAACTGATCATAGGACCCATAATTTGAAAAAGCTCATAAACCTATCCTTCTAGACAAATTCAGCTGAAGGTCAAGACCCATCCCTTGTTCTATATACAAGTTTAACTGCCCTTACATCTTGGCAGACGCTTATGTCAGAGAGGCAAAAATTGCTATATACTGTACTCACTTTATGTTAGAAACAACAAAGCTATTGGGCAAGTTTCTCATATATATGTGTGAGTTAGTGTGAATGTCTGACATTAGTAGTGTAAGCGTATAGACTTTCTGACGTGCTCTACCGTTGTATGGACAGGTCTCCAGACAACCCTGCTGCTGTTGGCTCCAGCACGAGTGTGGCTGGTCAGTCCAGTGAAAGTCCAGGGATGCTCAAAAGTAGACCATGGTCTCATTCCAAATTTGCAATTCAGGAGCTCAAAAGGTAAATAGGATATCCAGACTGTTCAAAGTCATATAAAACATTAAAATACAAAGAATTGATGTGGGAGTTAACCATATGAACTAGTAGTATACCATATCTAATGCAGTGCATTTGGCATTCATGTCAAACCAGCGGAAAGAACATTCACCAGTTTGATTCTTCAATGCGGGTATCACTAATACTGATACTCTCAAGTGTGGAATGTAGTAAATGACTGCCTGCCTGATAAACTGCAGGAAAACAGCCACTGCCCCCTATCGTCCAGCCTGGCCATCCCATTCATTCATCATGGCTGTGTGTGCACTGAGCATAATGTTTTTAATTGCCGATCATCTGGATATTTATTATATTAATTATGCCTTGTTAATAATGTTGCAGGAACATGAAAAGACAAAAATTTGCTGAATTTGGCACAGTTTGCTTGAGCTGTTGATTGAATGTATAATTGAACCATCTGCCTCAGACTATTGATCAGTCGGAGCAAAATGTAGGGGATGGTTACACAGGGTCTTTCAATCATTGAAAAACGTCAAATTTTGCATATTTTCTTGAATTTGGTGTAAAGTATGGTACACAACAATTGTAACCTCATTTAATCAATAATTATATGAGCTCTGAAGGTATATATAAGCTTACATAGTGGGGGTAGTAAGTTTTGTCCACACTTATGAATGTCTGGCTGAATCATGCATGCCTGCATAAATTGGTCTCTTGCTGTGTCAGCCAGTTGTTTTTCTCCTCCTTCCATACATTTGTGAATCACTACCATGTTTAATGGTTCCCTCATGAGAATTTCTAAAGATGAATATCCGGAAGTCTGGGATACAAAGATTCAAAATCTCTTAATTTCAGTCATTCCAAGTCATAAAACAACAAAGACAAGTAGGAAGCCAGGAACAGCCTGCGTTCCTATATTTCACTTGCAAAGACTGTCTGAGAATGATTAAAATATTTATTACTTCATGAAATCATCTAGACTTGTTATGCATACACATAAAATTCAGATACAACCTTTAAATACTGACCTATTCTGGATTTAGAATCTGATCTGACAGCTGTATTTTACCCAGTATGATCTGACAGACCTATTTCTTCAAGTTTCTCAAAACCACTTATGGAGGTTGCCATTTAATGTACACTCCAAAACCTGGATATCACAGGTCAACTGTCAAAATTATGCCTATTCTGCTAGTAGTAATTAAGTTCATCTTCCAGTATTTGACATTAAACCTTGCTAGTAGGGTTAACCAGACACTCCTGATGAAATAGTGATGAGGTTGAGTGTATCAGAGATGCCCAATGAAAAATTAATATAAATGATATGTGATATCAGTGATATGTGATTGAGAGTCAGTCACCATATATGAAAATGCCATATAGAAAAGGAAAGTGTTGTTGAGGCTTAACTATAAATTCCTGGAGAAAAAAATATGATGTGAAGTTGGCAGTTACCAAGGTGGGCTTCATGAACAAGTAATGGTTGGCTGAGAGTTTACAAAAAATGTTTGATGAAAAAACTGGTATGTGGCAGAGAGTTAACTAGAAATACTTTATGAACAAACTGGTATGTGGTTGAGAGTTGACTTAGAAATACCTTATGAAAAAACTGGTATGTGGTCAAGAGTTAAAAGAAATACCTGATGCAAAAACTGGTATGTGGTTAAGAGTTAACTAGAAATACTTTATGAAAAAAAAACTGGAATGTGGTTGAGAGTTGACAAGAAATATCCTATGAAGAAACTGGTATGTGGTTGAGAGTTATCTAGAAATACCTGATTAAGAAACTGGTATGTGGTCAAGAGTTAACTAGAAATACCTGATGAAGAAACTGGTATGTGGTCGAGAGTTAACCAGAAATACCTGTTGAAGAAACTGGTGTGTGGTTGAGAGTAAACCAGAAATATCTGTTGAAGAAACATGTGGTTGAGAGTTAATCAGAAATACCTTACAAAAAAACTTGTATGTGGTTGAGGGTGAACTAGTATGTGGTTAAGAGTTAACTAGAAATACTTTATGAAAAAAAACTGGAATGTGGTTGAGAGTTGACTAGAAATATCCTATGAAGAAACTGGTATGTGGTTGAGAGTTATCTAGAAATACCTGATTAAGAAACTGGTATGTGGTCAAGAGTTAACTAGAAATACCTGATGAAGAAACTGGTATGTGGTCGAGAGTTAACCAGAAATACCTGTTGAAGAAACTGGTGTGTGGTTGAGAGTAAACCAGAAATATCTGTTGAAGAAACGTGTGGTTGAGAGTTAATCAATTATACCTTACAAAAAAACTTGTATGTGGTTGAGAGTGAACTAAAATTGGTGCTCAATACATGTATATGCTGCAGGGCGGAGAGTAAGACAGCTGTATAGATAAGGATATGGTGTACTTTGTTAGTGCACCCTTGATGAATAAAGTGATATTTACTGTATGGAATCTCAAAATTATGCCTGTTATTGTATTATTGAATATTAATTTATGAATGTTTTTTTCTTCCACAGGAGGCCCATCCATGAGGAGGCTCCCAGCAGCGGCCCTGACTGTCCACCGGGTAGGTCAAGAGGTCAGGTGTACTCCACCAGTAGCCATCCACTGAAATTTTACATTTTTATACAAATGAAAAGAACAATACCAAAAACAAATATTAAGTAATGAAATTAAGTTATGGCCATTGAAAACAACTCAATACACTCAATATATATGTATTTGTGTTTATATGATCTTGTCTCCACTTAATTCCTACAACTGCTCAATAAAACATTGCCATGCATGCTGTAGTTCTGTGCATCACACCCTGTAAGTAAATGGAATATAAAAAATAATTTAGATGGGATCATCATAATTGAAACAGGAAACTGCAGCAGGTGACATATGAATTTTTTGAAGTAATGAATGATGTTATATTATTGAGATTTAATTGTGATTTAATGGCTATGGTTGAAATCATTTATGTAGTGTTATTTGTTAACCATTCATTAATTGGTAACTGTTGAAAGGCAGTGCTGTAATGGTAATTTTTAAAAACCATCAGTGTAATGGTGATTTTTGGAAAGCATGTAATGTAATTGTAACCAAAACAAACATGTAATGATATGTGTTGAAAATTATTCATGTAATGGTAACTGTTGTAAACCATTTATGTAATGTAAATGTTGTAAACTATTAATTTAGAGGTAACTGTTTAAAACCATATATGTAATGATTACTGTTTAAAACCATATATGTAATGATTACTGTTTAAAACCATATATATAATGATAACTGTTTAAAACCATATATGTAATGATTACTGTGTAAAACCATTTATGTATTGATAACTTTTTAAAGCCAATAATGCCATAGTAACTTTTGGACGATCTCACCATTGTTGGATGATGTGAATATGAACACCTGGCACAGACTGATGGTATTTTAGCATAATTATATAATGCTGTTGATAACCTATTTAATTTGTAATCTCTTACATTCATTTTTCCAGACCTTGGTCAGCCCAGTAGTCATGATGGGAGTACAACTGTAGACAATGATACAGAAAGAAAACCACAGATAGACATAGTAAGTTGAACCATGTACTTAAGTCCCTGTGTGTTCATACAAATTGTCATTTTATTACTTAAATGTAATTTGCACCCTTTTGTAGAGGAGAACAGTGTATTGTATGTGTTAAAGTCCACTTATAGGATTTCTTAATCAGTATTGATACTATTACCCAGAAGTCACCAGTTACATTAAAATCCCTGTAATTTGTCACTGATCTGTTACTGTCTGTGATCTTCAATTGTTAATCTAGTGCACCAATCATCAGGTTTGTGCTGCGCTTCATCTTTTCAACCACAGTTTTATAATTAATTTTATTAGCTCAGCTGACTATAAGTCATCTGAGCTATAGTCGTGGTCCATTGTCTGTAGTCCGTCCGTCCATCATTCGATGTGGCACGTTTTGAAACCGTAAGACCTAGGAGTCCAAAATTCGGCATAATGTTAGATGTCCCAAAGATCTCCTACCAAACCGAAAACTGGGTCTTTGCGACTTCGTTCCTTTGAGAAATTAAGGAAAAACCTCAATATTTGATTAAAAACCTATTTTCACACTTCAGGACTGCCTAATATCAAAACTACTCATATGTTATTCCTCATATTTACCATGAATATTCCCCTATATAGTTCCTATGTACATGCCAGAAATTATGTCTGTATTATATAATTTAAAAAAGTTGTGGGCCCAAACATAATGCATTTTGTGAAAAATCAGGAAAGATATTTGATCACTTAACACAAAACATGTTAAAGCTATGGACTTTTTTTCCAGTAATATAACTTTAATTAATCATAATTAAATTGTATACCCAAAATTATATCAAAATCTTTTAAATTTTTTTAAATATTAACAAAAATAAAAAATTGGTACCTTAAATTTTGCCCAACTTTGACCATGGCACCTTTTTTTCCTGTAAGTACTGTGGATTTAATTTTCACAGCATGTTTTTGTTAGCATTTTGTCTGTTAACACCAAAAATATGAAACAAGTTGATCAAAAACTAGATTTCATTCAAGTTTTCAAGCACCATGTAACATATTGTTTACATCAAGCCAGTGTTATGCAGTTTGCAAGAGCTTAGCTCCCCAACTTCAGCTCTCAGTTCCTAAAATTTGGCATACTATTAGATGTCTCCAAAATCCCCTACCATGCCAAGAATTTGGTCACTGGGACTTAATACCTTCGAGATATTAATGAAAAACTTCATTTTTCCTTTAAAAACCCATTGTTACACTTCAAGACTGACTAATATCAAAACCTCTGATCTGACTTTAATCATATATAATATATATATTTTTCTATACATTCTCTATGCACATGCCAGAAATGATGTCAGTATTGCGTAATTGTTTTAAGTTATGGGCCCAATCATAATGCACTTTGAAAAAATCAAGAAATATATTTACTCCCTTAACAAGTGGATTGCTGAAGCTAGAGATTTTTTTGTCAGGGATGTAACATTATTTTATCAAGATTCAATTGAATACCCAAAATAGTTCTGAATTTTTCAAATTTTATAAGTATAAATAAAATATTAGTACCTTAAATTTTGCCAAACTTTGACCATGGCACCTTTGTTTCCTGTGAGCACTGTTCATATAATTTTCATATCATGCACACATAAAGATTTCAGCTTTTTAGTTTAGAAAGCTGAAAGAAATTGGCCAAAAATTGTAGCTTTTATTAATGTTTTTATGAGACCATGTCAGACCTTAGCTCTCCCAAGCACCTCTTGAGTCACCTGTATGTTGACCTTGTTGACCTTTCATCAAATTATGCACGCTTGACGCGAGGCATACACAGGGGCAGCCAGGCAGCTTATGGCCAGCCACAGTTGATCCAGGGATCCAACCCAACTCATCTAGTAGTTTTAACTAAGTGCATAACAATAACAATAAATTAATAAATTTTTATTGGTTTTTAATTACAAATTAAAGAAAAATGGAAAAGGAATTTGTTAGTTGATAATAACAGGAAATTAACTTGAAGTTACTGATGATATAAGAATCTTGTATCGATTGATAGAATGTCACGTATTCCAAATAACACCATGCAGTCACCTATGGTATTTTTCAGTTCAATTTTAATGATAAAAAAATAAATCATATTATTCATTACTAATCATTAGGGACCATATGAAGGAAATTAATGATAGACAAAGATGCAGCTGATAATTTTAATCTAGATTCCTGCTGTGTCTGGTGTGTACATTGATGTGAAATTAGTCCAAAATGAATATATTACATTTATTTTTTTGTAATATGAATAAAAGCCATAAAACAAGGTACTTATGATCATTATTTAAATGTGTGAATTTTGTTTATTCTGGATTCTCAACATCATTGTTTAGTGAAAACTGAATAAATACCAGACATGGTGCGAATACTTTGCAAATGTATTTGAATACAAATATGAATATGTACTCCATTATAAAATTTCTTGCATAAGAATGGGAATTCAGGTAAAAATGAAAGTATATGAATACCAGTGCAAATACTTTCAAAATGTATTCATGAATGCATTCATGAATATATTCTTTGATATTATTTTAATAATCATTTCAGTTGTATTTTATTTTAAAAAATCATACGATTCTCTTATTACTTTTAATAAAAATTATATTTGGGACAGTTTGTAATTATTTTTAATAAATAGTTAAACTCTTATATTATATGTTCTGCTTATAAGTTTTATGGCCAAGTCAAAATCTGTGTGACAATAGCACTCCATTTGTTAATAAAATAAATGAAATCAATCCTCTTCCCTGTCACCAAAGATACTATCAAAATCATACAAGCTAAACACCCACAATTCATAATACAGCTTATATTTATTTCCACACAAAACAAGCATGTGCCTCTTTCTAAATCATATTTTTTTATCATATATAACAGCTGAGCGCCGTGACCCATAGGTCCCTTGTTTTCATTGCAGGTGGATGGTGTGTTGGCCTTGTGTCCTAACTGTGGCTGTGAAAGCCAGAAGTATGATGTATGCGAGTCGTGTGACAAACCTTTACCAGAAGAAGCAAAAAAGATTGACAGAAGAGCAGAGGGAGGTGCTAGTGCTGGACTAACAGTTAATAAAAAGAAATTTTATGGAGCCGATTCAAAGGAAAAGCATGATTTTTATACTTCTAAATTAAATGAACAATCTCAAGTATACAGAGGAAGGCCAAAGAGAAAAGTATCAACACACACAAAAAACAGCGGCAGAGGAAGAGGTGGCCGCAGACAAATGCCATTGGAACCAGGTGAGATTGGATAATTTCCTAGTTATCAGATATGTGTATGTTTTCTCCACCTGAAGAAAAACAAGAGAATTAGGGTGAGAAACAGTGCAGAAGGGAGAGTGAGAGCATGAATCAGTGTGATAGAGGGAGAGAAAGGGAGGGAGACTGAAATAAAACCTGCATTAGGGATTGCTTGCGAGATTATTATATGAAGTCATGATACTGGTCTAGGACCTGTTTTGCTTTGTCATTCCAAATTGTCTTATCATGTTTGGGGTGGGGGAAGGGGGGGGGGGAGGGGGTTTCCCACCCTAATATGGTAAAGACATTAGTCTTTTAAGGATAAATCTGCTCTCATGAACTGATTGAAAATATTGAAAGCAGTTAGAAAGTTTAACATGATAATGAACATATTTAGGATAGCCTTGATATTCTTATTTGTCTTAAAAAATTTTGCTTTAGACTGAACGTGTTTTTCATATACAGTCTTTTCTTAGTTTGACATAACCTCATGCATCATGATTCAAATAGATAACTAGACATTTCTTGGCACCGCAGGTGCCAGAGTATCCTCAGACATAGTACGGCCCCCCCTTTAAGAATAGGCCCCCATTTTTAGCAGCATATACTGACACTTGGCAAGCAATTATTGTTTCTTCCATCTGTCAATCCACAATCTTTTTGAAGATGTATCCAAGATCTTCTGTCACCTTGATTTTGGGACCGATGAAATGTCTGAGAGGAAATGTTTGGCTGAAAATGCATCCACAATCTTTTTAAAGATGTGTCCTGTTACCTTGACCTTTGACCTCATGACCCCAAAATCAATTCGGGTCTTGCTTTTCCAGTGGGACATATACAAGTCAAGTTTGAAATCTATACATCAATAAAAACAGGAATTATCACCCAGAAACTAATTTTTGGAAAGATGGCTCCTGTGACCTTCACCTTTGACCTTGTGACCTAAAAATTGATAGGGTTTTTCCTCTCTTGGCAGGTGAACTATATGTGCAAGATGAAAGATCTGAGATGAAATGTTTGGCTAAAAAGGCATCCACATCTTTTTAAAGATTGTCCTGTGACCTTGACCTTTGACCTCATGACCCCAAAATCAATTCGGGTCTTGCTTTTCCAATTGCACATATACAAGTCAAGTTTGAAATCTATATATCAGTAAAAGCAGGAATTATCATCCAGAAACTAATTTTTTGACAGATGGCTCCTGTGACCTTCACCTTTGACCTTGTGACCTCAAAATTGATAGGGGTCTTCCACTCTAGGCAGGTGAACTATATGTGCAAGATGAAAGATCTGAGATGAATTGTTTGGCTGAAAATGCATCCACAATCTTTTTAAAGATGTCCTGTGACCTTGACCTTTAACCTCATGACCCCAAAATCAATTGGAGTCTTGCTTTTTCAATTGGACATATATAAGTCAAGTTTGAAATCAATACATCAATAAAAGCAGGAATTATCATCCAGAAACTAATTTTTTGACAGATAGCTCCTGTGGCATTGACCTTTGACCTTGTTACCCCAAAATTGATATGAATCATCAATTATTGGCAAGTGAGCTATATATTCAAGATGGAAGACCTGGGATGAAAGTTTGGCTTAAAATGCATCCACAGCATCTTTTAAGATGCGAGTCCAGTGACCTTGACCTTTGACCTCATGACCCTAGGGTTCTTACTTTAGTGGTGGGCCATACATAAGTCACATTTGAAATCCATATGGCTATCAACACTGGAGATATCATAAGAGGTGTGTGATTTTCACCAAATATGGACACATTAAAGGTCAAGGCCACTCTCATGGTAAAGGTCATGACCCAAATGTAAATAGACCTCATCCCATAACCCATCTTTCTACATGTGAAAGAAATCTGTCCATTAGTTTTTGACTTATAATGCTTACAGTACTGTCAAGTGGCAATTATGGGGGTATTAAAGGCGTAAAAACAAGATAAGGAAAATAGGTGGCGCCACTTGTTTCCGGTATATCACAAGGCTATCCAAGATCTTCCGTCACCTTGATTTTTGGACCAGTCCATGCAAGCTTACTTGAGATATTTAAGAATTTGTGTCATTTTCAGCAAAAATGGACCTATTCAAGGTCAAGGTCACTCTCCTAGCATATGTCATACCCCCATTTTAAATAGGCTTCGTCCCCTTACCTATATCTATACAAATGTAAAGTTTGAAAAAGATCAGTGAAATATATTTTGAGTTATCCCGCTCACAAGGTTTTTCTGCGGCGGCGGCAGGACCGTCGTGAAACCATAGTATCCCGACTTTGTCTGGGGATACAGTAACATTAAAATTTTAGTGCAACATGGCATTGTGATGTTTATTTGCAGAAACTGTTATATTATCATCGGATGATGAGGACCAAGATATGAAAGAGAAAAAGAAGACAAAAATGGACACACCTGAGCCTGCTTCATCTGAAGACAAAGAAGCTCCACCAGACTCGCCGATGTTTCCCCAGCAAGAGACGCTTGCAAAAACGAAAAAAGTGAACAGGAAGTCAAGGATGGAAGGCCCGGTAAGCTTTAACATGGCTGACCAAGATAACCTACAGTTATTTATGTGTTCCTTGTTGCTGCTGTATTTGTTCCACCTTTGTGTTTAATGTTTGTATTTTGTAGTTATTAGCTCAGCTGACTATAAGTCATCTGAGCTATAGTCGTGGTCCATTGTCCGTCGTCCGTCCGTCTGTCTGTCCGTCCGTCTGTCCGTAGATGTGGCACGTTTTGAAACCGTAAGACCTAGGAATCCAAAATTCAGCATAATGTAAGATGTCCCCAAGATCTCCTACCAAGCCGAAAACTGGGTCTTTGCGACTTTGTTCCTTTGAGAAATTAAGGAAAAACCTCAATTTTTTATTAAAATCCGATTTTCACACTTCAGGACTGCCTAATATCAAAACCACTCATCTGTTTTTCCTCATATTTACCATAAATATTCCTCTATATAGTTCCTATGTACATGCCAGAAGTTAAGTCTGTAAAGTATAAATTCTTTAAGTTATGGGCCCAAACATAATGGACTTTGTAAAAAATCAGGAAAAATAATAACTCACTTGACATGAAAAATTTTGAAACTAGAGTCTATTTTCTCATATATCATATGAAAAAATAGATTCAATTGAACAAATGTGTAAACTACTGAAATGTCAATAGTTAATCGAAAAACCAACTAATGATCATGGTAATAGTACAGATCATTTGTTCACAAACTGCTCACATGCTTTAGTTTCAACATTAGGAAACACATGGTCAGGTCACAAAATATTTTTTGCAACAATTTCTTGCTCATCAATACAAACCAATCATATAAACCAACCATGGCCTTTATTACCTCTTCCTCTTACACTTTATCTCTGTTTGATATTATTTTAGATTTTTACCTTCAAGGTTAACGTCAGCTGAGCACAGTGACCCATAGGTCCCTTGTTAGATAAATGTTGAAACCTCTGTGAAACTACAGAAGTATGGATCTTTAAAAGCACAACCCTGCCTCTTGAGATGAAACTGCTCATGAGTGTGTTTACACAGTAAACATTCAAAATGAAACAGGACTAAATTTATATCAAAGGCTTTTATGTCTTAAAGCATACTTCCAGAAATACCCTTAAGTGCACAAAAAAACCAATATCACTTTGTATACTGCAGTTAAGTAGTAACATGCTCAGCTCTTTCCCCAGTGACTTGAGTTTAAATCCCATGATGCTATGAGAGAGAGTTGTAGCAGTGACCAGTCCAAAATCAGTGTCCTACAGTTTTCTTTGAAATAAGTGTCACATTACTAGACTTTAACAGGAGGTTCAGGGAAGCTGCACAAAATTTGATTACGCTTTCCCTCCTTATCTGGTAATTATTTTATGTCTGATCTTGCTAGTTGGGATTTTCATGTTGCCATATAGATGTTTCCATGTTAGCATCTCATTGTTAATATAGACATTACAAAACAAGAAAATATGTACAAAGCCATGTAATGCAGTACTCTTTCAAACATATTGAAGACAGGGTTTTGACACAAAAACAATATAAGGTCAATGAATGTCTTTTAGCATGTGGTAAATTTTCTGCCTTGCAGACCCCACTGTCTGATAGAGACATAGAGTATATTGTAAATTTAGAGCCTTGACATGTGGAAGTGCAGATCTTTATAAATAATAAATCTGCTATTATAACCTAATCTAATATCTTTATTAATAACCATGATATAATTATGTAAATGTGGAATAATGATTGTTGACTGATTGTTTTAGGATGGAAAAGTCCCGGGTGTTAAGGAGCCACCCAAGGTGGATGAGGAGCCCGAGGAGGGCAGCGTGGTACTCCCACTAAGACAGGTCCATATTGGATCATTGGCACTGAGGGCCATCGGTCAGCTTGTGGTCAACACCAAGGGCATCACGTTCAGCGTGTCATGTAAGTCTACTAACTTACCGTCTACTGTGGCTTCTCAGTTTTTATCCTGCAGTTAATGGCTTTGTATTTGTTATGCATGATCAAATGTAGTGGTTAACCACATTTGAGTTTTAAAATATATATACGTAAGCTTCACCATTTATTAGATGCATAAATTACTATACATGTTTATGTTCTATTGTGCAATATACCGTTAGTTCTGCATACATACAGCATAAAATTCTGTCTTGATCAAGAGTGTATGAAATTTAATGCAGTTGAGTTAATGTGTCATGAAGTTCTTGAAATAGATCATGCTTTGATATTTGGAATTGACTCTTTTTGTATTGCAGTAAGGTCATTTCACAGTTACTTTTAGAATAATACAACTTAAAAATAGGGTATAAAAACCATATATGAATTAAACAAAGGCTTCAATACTCTCAAGGACTTGAAAAAATTTTGGTGTATATAAACATGATCAAGTGACATATTAAATGTTTTTGTTGGATACTTGAAAATTAACCATGGGAACCTCTTGTGAATTCTTTTAAAATGTGTTTGGTAATGAGTGGGAATGGAGGTCCTCTAAGCATTGTATATTTTATTTACAGATGCTTCATTCAACATGAAGGAACAAGTCCATGGGGAAGAGATGGTCCGTGTTTTAGCTTGCTTACGAGGGGATACACCTTCCATTATAATACATTCCTCATTGAGTTGTGGTGAACGCATGAGAAAGGCCTTCAAGATGTCAGAGGAGTCAGGGCCCTACTTCAATCCATCAACTAAAGGTAACATCAGAATAATGATATACAGTAACCCATCAACTAAAGGTATCATCAGAATGTTGATATACAGTAACCCATCAACTAAAGGTAACATCAGAATGATGATATACAATAACCCATCAACAAAAGGTAACATCAGAATGATGATATACAGTAACCCATCAACTAAAGGTAACATCAGAATGTTGATATACAGTAACCCATCAACTAAAGGTAACATCAGAATGATGATATACAGTAACCCATCAACTAAAGGTAACATCAGAATGATGATATACAGTAACCCATCAACTAAAGGTAACATCAGAATGATGATATACAGTAACCCATCAACTAAAGGTAACATCAGAATGTTGATATACAGTAACCCATCAACTAAAGGTAACATCAGAATGATGATATACAGTAACCCATCAACTAAAGGTAACATCAGAATGATGATATACAGTAACCCATCAACTAAAGGTAACATCAGAATGTTGATATACAGTGACCCTCAACTAAAGGTAACATCAGAATGATGATATACAGTAACCCATCAACTAAAGGTAACATCAGAATGATGATATACAGTGACCCTCAACTAAAGGTAACATCAGAATGATGATATACAGTAACCGATCAACTAAAGGTAACATCAGAATGATGATATACAATAACCCATCAACAAAAGGTAACATCAGAATGATGATATACAATAACCCATCAACTAAAGGTAACATCAGAATGATGATATACAATAACCCATCAACAAAAGGTAACATCAGAATGATGATATACAGTAACCCATCAACTAAAGGTAACATCAGAATGATGATATACAGTGACCCTCAACTAAAGGTAACATCAGAATGATGATATACAGTAACCCATCAACAAAAGGTAACATCAGAATGATGATATACAGTAACCCATCAACTAAAGGTAACATCAGAATGTTGATATACAGTAACCCATCAACTAAAGGTAACATCAGAATGTTGATATACAGTAACCCATCAACTAAAGGTAACATCAGAATGATGATATACAATAACCCATCAACTAAAGGTAACATCAGAATGATGATATACAGTAACCCATCAACTAAAGGTAACATCAGAATGATGATATACAGTAACCCATCAACTAAAGGTAACATCAGAATGATGATATACAATAACCCATCAACTAAAGGTAACATCAGAATGATGATATACAATAACCCATCAACTAAAGGTAACATCAGAATGATGATATACAGTAACCCATCAACTAAAGGTAACATCAGAATGATGATATACAGTAACCCATCAACTAAAGGTAACATCAGAATGATGATATACAATAACCCATCAACTAAAGGTAACATCAGAATGATGATATACAATAACCCATCAACTAAAGGTAACATCAGAATGATGATATACAATAACCCATCAACTAAAGGTAACATCAGAATGATGATATACAATAACCCATCAACTAAAGGTAACATCAGAATGATGATATACAATAATCCATCAACAAAAGGTTACATCAGAATGATGATATACAATAACCCATCAACAAAAGGTAACATCAGAATGATGATATACAATAACCCATCAACTAAAGGTAACATCAGAATGATGATATACAGTAACCCATCAACTAAAGGTAACATCAGAATGATGATATACAATAATCCATCAACTAAAGGTAACATCAGAATGATGATATACAGTAACCCATCAACTAAAGGTAACATCAGAATGATGATATACAATAATCCATCAACTAAAGGTAACATCAGAATGATGATATACAATAACCCATCAACTAAAGGTAACATCAGAATGATGATATACAATAATCCATCAACTAAAGGTAACATCAGAATGATGATATACAGTAACCCATCAACTAAAGGTAACATCAGAATGATGATATACAGTAACCCATCAACTAAAGGTAACATCAGAATGTTGATATACAGTAACCCATCAACTAAAGGTAACATCAGAATGTTGATATACAGTGACCCTCAACTAAAGGTAACATCAGAATGATGATATACAGTAACCCATCAACTAAAGGTAACATCAGAATGTTGATATACAGTAACCCATCAACTAAAGGTAACATCAGAATGTTGATATACAGTAACCCATCAACTAAAGGTAACATCAGAATGATGATATACAGTAACCCATCAACTAAAGGTAACATCAGAATGTTGATATACAGTGACCCTCAACTAAAGGTAACATCAGAATGATGATATACAATAACCCATCAACTAAAGGTACCATTAGAATATTGACTTTGAAATTAAATTACTTTGGATATTTAACTGGTTCAGTACTGATGCAATTAAGTTGTAAGTGGCAGATGAGCATTGTGTTAAGGTCTGTTAGCCTGTTAGAATGTAATAAGTTTATTGTAAAGGTTTCTGTGAGTGGATCATTTATTTATTTATAGAAGCAGGGACTGCATGCTAACATAAAAGGTGATTGCTGAGTCAGTTATTTGCCTTTATCATCAATTTGTGTTACAGATTAAATTTGTTAGAACAAGTTTTCAAGGCTCATTTATAATTCAAGGCTCATTTTCATGGGCTTAATGTTTATTTCTCTCCAAATATGGTTTGATTGCATTGGCAAGGTCAGTAAGATTTAAATCTGTGTGTGTTGATGGTCCTGGTCAGATGCTCAGGTCTGACACCAGAGGGAGCTGTCATACAGATCTGTGCCTTGAGTGTCTGGAAGTAATTCATTTGTGGCAGTCTTTTGATGTATTTACAGACATGTTTAACAAAGAAATCCTTGTTGTTAGTATCACATGAATACACATTGCTTAATAGCATGCATGAAAACATGCAAGTAGATAAAAAAGTAAAAAAGTAAACAGCAAAGATTTGGCCTTTCTTTTGGTGTATAACTTAAGTAGAGCTACTTTTTTTCATCCTAAGATGAATTTTGATGGATTGTACTATTGTTCCTCTCCTTAGGGAATTTCTAATCCAGGAACCATTAGATTCCATCCCTAAGGGCCACACAGGAAAAGGAGGTTTTTTTCAGCTACACTTGACATAGTTTTAATGGATTTGTTTAAATTTTGAGAAGATTTAAGTTTCATTATTTGGTATTTAATGGTTATATTTCAGAGTAATATAACTGAGTTGTTACTAAGGCCATTGAATCTCCTGAGGCAGGATCAAACTTACACAGATTGAACTTGCATGTGATACTTTGTGTTACAGTATCTATATAATACATAAATTGTCCTGTCTGTTTGTTTGTCCTACAAAACCCGCAGAAATGGGCCATGACAAGTGGCCAGTTCAGTTTTCAGCATCAGTCAGATGCCATAACTCACAGAATGCACACCAATTTGGTCCTTCCACTTTCACACATTTGAATTCACAGCAGCATCAATTCACAGGTCTCTAGCACAACATCACACCACTCTCCACCTCACTACTGCTGACCTTCACCTCAGCCCATTACCACAATGACATAAATAATTGGTTCTGTATCAAGCAACAGAGGTTGCTACTTTAAGGTAGAGGTCTTGGAAGTTCCCTATATTACGGGTCTGGGGCCACACAATATGCAGCAATATACCCTTCCTCTTCAATGGTACCTGTTTTTTAGTATGTATTAAAGCTAAATGTATTTTCATTTCAGAGGAGCAGCACAAACGTATCGTGTTTGTCCTGGAGCCCCATGTATCACCAGAAGCAGAACATCCACTAACACACATATTTACCTCAATCAGCAAGATGTACAAGGGCACTGTGCCACACCCGTTCCTGTTTGTTATCGATGAGAATGAGCTGCATCGCTTGTTGCTGCTTGCCGGGGTTCTAGTACAGCATGCCCCACCACCACAACTCCCAGCCAATGCAGCACAGGCTATATCAGCTTATGCTGCAGCAGCCGCAGCAGTGAGGGCCCAGTACCACGACGAAGATGAAGAAGATGAGGATAAAAGTCGATCACCATCTCCCCTTCCAAG
Source organism: Sipunculus nudus (assembly GCA_026874595.1). NCBI lineage: Eukaryota > Metazoa > Annelida > Sipuncula > Golfingiida > Sipunculidae > Sipunculus > Sipunculus nudus. Next base: position 56,778,988 of record CM049311.1, on the reverse strand, counting down.
GACTTTCAAAGGAGAAATAATTAAGTATGTACTGTACAGACCAGTGCCTCTCTTGTATAACATTGGCTAAGCTCTTTTCCTTACCACTCTTTTAATGTAGAAGACTGGCCTAAGCTCTTTTCCCTGCCACTCTTGTAGAACACTGGCCTAAGCTGTCTTTCCTATCAATCTTGTAGAACACTGGCCTAGGCTCTCTTTCCTATCAGTCTTGTAATTACTGGCCTAAGCTCTCGTTCCTATCAGTCTTGTTGAACACTGGCCTAAGCTCTCATTCCTATCAGCCTTGTTGAACACTGGCCTAAGCTCTCTTTTCTATCAGTCTTGTAGAACATTGGCCTAAGCTCTCTTTCCTTTAAGTTTTGCAAATCACTGGCCTAAGCTCTCTTTCCTATCAGTCTTGTAAATGTCTGGCCTGAGCTCTCTTTTCATCAATCTTGTAGAACACTGGCCAAAGCTCTGGTTCCTATCAGTCTTGTTGAACACTGGCCTAAGCTCTCTTTTCTATCAGTCTTATAGAACATTGGCCTAAGCTCTCTTTCCTTTCAGTTTTGTCAATCTCTGGCCTAAGCTCTCTTTCCTATCAGTTTTGTAAATCTCTGGCCTAAGCTCTCTTTCCTATCAGTTTTGTAAATCTCTGGCCTAAGCTCTCTTTCCTATCAGTTTTGTAAATCTCTGGCCTAAGCTCTCTTTCCTATCAGTCTTGTAAATGTCTGGCCTAAGCTCTCTTTCCAATCAGTTTTGTAAATCTCTGGCCTAAGCTGTCATTCCTGTCAGTCTTGTAGAACAGTGAAAATGAATGAAACTGCCTTCCCAGGCTCTTTTCAGAACATGATTGTCCTGATTACTGCTCTTGTGGAATACTTACTTAAGCCTATGTTTCTACCTCTTGTTGTAAAGTACAGAACATTGGCCTAAACTGTTCTCAATAGTGTCAATTATTTTTGGATCAAAACATCTTCTGTGTGATTTATTTAAGCTGTTACATATTTATGAGACCTTTGATGTGCACTTTGATAATACCTGTGTATTTGAAATTTACATCACATCATATTAGCCTTCTCATTGCACAAAGATATTTTTGAATGAAGCATCATTAAAAGTTTTGGTAATATATGCAGTTTAAATCTTGATACGTCCTTTTGCCTCGACATGGGTAGTGACAGATTCATTTAAATTGTTCTCTTGATGTGACATTGTAAGGCCTTAGGCACAAATCTGCAGAAATCTAGGATTAGTTCCCCCCCCCCCCCCCCCACTAACTGCAGATTTTTCCTCGAATTAAATAACAAGAACTTTTTTTGGACAAGTGCGAAAAATTATGACCTTGATCTTAAAGCCCATATCTCTACGTTATTTACGTTACTTTTGAAATGTGTATAATATTTACTCAGATTTGGAGATGGGGGGCCCATAGGGGGTAGGAAATATATTTTTTTGTGTGACTTCTAGTTTAGTCCACAAAGTTCACATTTTGTCACATGATCTGTTACAGGTTGTTTACATATCCACCGGGGAAGGGAGGCATCGCTGTAACCACAGAGGATTTCTTCTGTTTAAATGAAGGAGAATTCCTCAATGATGTCATCATTGATTTTTATCTCAAGTAAGAAAAAAAAACTGCCAAGCTCTCTGCTACTTCTTAAAATCATCACACCTAAAATGTATTATTTTGACAGGTTTAAAATACTGATTATTTGTGAAGAAGTCATTTGGGTGATTCATAAACCGCTAAAATATATTAGGGGTAAGGACTCAATGAAAGGTTTTATATATCTGTGAACAGGTATACTCTTGTTGTTCATTACTGGACCTTTAAGCACACAAACTAATAAGTAGACAGGTATACTCTGTTGTTCACTGTAGGAGCATTAAGTAAACAACTGATAAGTACATAGGTTTACTTTGTTGTTTACTATAGGACCTTAAGTACACAACTGTTCAGTTCACAGGTATACTTGCTTGTTCACTGTCAAACCAATGAGTACAGAAGTACACTTTTGTTGTTCATTATTGCAAGATGAAGTATATGGGGACCAGAGACTGAAGGTAAATGACATTCATTGTGTGTTTGGATTTTTTTTTACGTTTCTGCATATTTTATTTTTCAGATATATATACTTGAATAAGCTCTCTGAGGAGGACAGACAAAAAACACACATATTTAGCTCCTTCTTTTATCGGCGACTTACCCAGAAGCCTCCCAGAAATATGCAAAACCCAGAGGAGAGCAAGTTACCGTAAGTACTTTCAATATAATACAAGCACAGGATTCAGAGCTAGGAGATCATGAGTTTGAATCTCAGCCGAGGTGGTGAAATTTTTCACGGTCAGCCCCCATCTAAGGTGAGCGTTCTCCAGGCTCAATGGGAAAGCCGTGCCGTGTTTCACTCTCAAAAAGGGTGCACCATTCAGGGTTTTCTTGGAAGTATGACCCAGAAATGAGGCAGATTACACACTCAGGGTTCATAGCTGTTACTGGGCTTGGTTAACACCAGGATATAAAATGAATACCACTCTGCAGATGTTCATACTTAGTACAGCTAGCATTAAAAAGTGGAGGCAGCTACCTTAAAAAAAAAATTATATTAAAAAAAGTACTCTTTGTCATAAGGCCCTTGGCCAAGGTCATAACCTTTATTGTTGTTCACTTATTGGCCATAAATGAATAAGATTTTGTCTTTGATAAGTTCTGTTCTTGAGAAGAAAAAAGATTTAAAATTTAAGATACTTTTATGAGGATAAACCTTGGAGTGCTCACTAGGATGCTGCTAAATGTTTAATTCCTGATCACAAATACTGCACCTACTATTTATACTCGTGCAGATGACAAGTCAGCTTTTATTCCTGACAAAATTCAGGTATTTTAACATTGACAATCCAAAAATTGACAATACAAACATTGACAGTCCTAACACTGATAATGCAAACATTGACAATCCAAAACATTGAGAATACAAACATTGACACATTGATAATACCAACCTTGAAAATCATTCATTATGTAAACTTTTACAGTCATTGATTTGACAATAATATCTTTGTTAAGGCTGCCAGAAAGAAGACATAACCGGGTAAAAACATGGACCAGGCACGTGGATCTGTTTGCCAAGGATTACATCATTGTGCCAATTAATGAGAGGTAAGGTTACTAGTTCACATGGCACCATTGACTCATTTAATGTGAGGTCAAGAGGTCACATGGTACCATTTAAATACCCTTGGTAATTTTTATCTTTAACTATTATGAACCTTGGCCCCTTCTTATGATATTACATTATATTTTTATATGTAACTTTCTTTCCTTAAACAATTTCTTTTTTTTTTATATCAGTAAATGATGGTAGGAACATGAGGATAGGCATCTGTGTTTATGAAGCTTCTGGCTAAAAAGGATGTTAAGACAAAACTTGACTTTATTTCATTTATTGCTCTCACTGGTACCTGGCCATCATGTCAGTGACTTTTGTTTTAATTACAGCTCTCACTGGTACCTGGCCATCATCTGCTTCCCCGCCTTGGAGCGTCCGGTCCAAGTTCAGTACCGTATCAGCAGAGTGAACCCTGCAACCCCACCGCCAGCAGCAGACAGCAATGGAACAGCCCAGCAGGATGAAACAAGCCAGCCAGCAGACCAAAACTGTAGACGGGAGCTGCCACTACAAGGTGGTGGACAGACAGGGCTGGGGACAGGGATGCAAGAAGCACCAGGCAGCGCACACAGCTCACAGGTAGAAGCAAGGATCTAGTTGTAATTCAGAATGGCAAGATTGTTTTGTTTTAGTGATGACACCATTATGAGAGTGTTTTGTTATAGTGATGACACCATTATGAGAGTGTTTTGTTATAGTGATGACACCATTATGAGAGTGTTTTGTTATAGTGATGACACCATTATGAGAGTGTAGTACATAATGCAGGGATGATGAAACTAAACAGGGGCTTGGACAGTCCTGAGGGTACCGTCTCCACTCTCTCCACTTTCAGCCAGATTTGATTGAGGGGGGGGGGGGGGGATTTGTGAGTGGGTTGCAGCTTCCTGTTGAAGGTTGTTGGTTTTCTCCTGGTCCTCTGGTTTCCTTCACCTCTACACACTACCAAACAGCACCGTCAGTGTCATGTAGAGCACCTATCAGTAGTTATTATAACTATTCTACAATCCATGTAAAGGAAATAAATTTTAAAAAATATAAAAAACAATGGGAGGGACTGGGTAGGGTACATAAAGTTCTGTCAGGGTCAGAGGAAATTTGGTGGGGTTAGCTTGTTCAAACATGTCCAAACTACTGCCACTGTGGTTTACCAATAGATTGTGATTGAAGAAATAGTTAAAATCTTACCAGCTAGTGATGAATTTCTGATCTGCGCCAAATAATATCATGTTTCCTTTAGCTGTTCCACTGAAAGTCACCATTATGAGCAATGAATTTAGTGAACATCTCACCAATTGGTGAAGAAAAACCAACCTGCTCAAATAATACCATATAATTCCAGGTATGCCAAACATTCTGCCTTCTCAGAGCAGAAGAGAAGTAAAAATTTAATTCAGAGTACCCATATTTCCAGTGTAAGGAAATGGGTTATCTAGGTACATTGACCTTTACATATCAAGTCACATCAGCTTAAAATGTGAAGAGAGCAATCAGCGCTGCCGTATGCTTTTGTTAAGAAAAAAGCCACACAAAGCCGTAGTACCAGATATTGCAACCAGATAATGCTCAGTTGCATCCCTCTCTTTCTGTGAACATCTTGTGTTAATTTGACTTATTGACAGTCATTGATATGAGCTGAAGACTAGAGAGGTGTTCATTACAGTCATCTGTTAGTGGTCTGCGAGGACATCAGTAATAAACCTTTTTCTTGTCTTCCCTAATGTTTAACTTCAAAGATGGTAGGATGGCTAATTTTTCCTGCGCTGCAAAGTTCTCAAAGTTGTCTTGACCATAGATTGAACATTTTTGTTGGTTCTAGGAATCTACTGAGGAACCCATGGATACCCAAGAAGATGGACAGAACAGCATATCACAGGACTCTAGCAGCACCCGTCCATCCAGTCCTGCAGGATCCAGTGCTGGACAGAGCACGGCAGAGTCACAGCCGGAGACAGAGCTGGTGAATGGAGTCAAACAGTAAGTGCATCAGGTCCTCATACCAGAACAAATAGTTTCACATAAAGCTGTGATGTCTTCAATACACCAGTATTTTTACAACATATTTAGACAAGCTGCTGTTTCATGAACGTGAGCATCGCCCTCACACCCAACCACCCACCCATAAAAATGAACAACTCAGACTTTTTTTAATTAAATAAAATAATAAAATTTCATATTTTTTTTTATATTTATGTGCTTTTAGCTGATTAGCAAAACACTCCTGTTATAATCATTTTGTCCCCTGATCATATCAGACTTTCTATAATTTAAAACAAAAGGTGAACAAATATTTGTCATTTCACACAGGTGTCTGAAAAACTGCCTTGTTGTCTAAGAACCCAAGCTTTTTAGCTCAGCTGACTATATGTCAACCTTGAGTCTAACCCCTCTTTGTAATAATATTTTGTGATCATATATTTCAGCTCAGCACCGTGACCCATGAGTCCCTTGTTTTAAAACCTTAAAGCTGCTTTTACCAAATCTGCTGGGGGCTCTTTGTTTTGCAGTGAAATGTTTTCCAACTGAAGTTCAAATCCCATGTGTTTATATGAATTTATAATTTCTAAAAACTTGTGTGCAAATTGTGTATACTTGTTACTTCATTGAGGTTTGCAGGATGTAGTGAACAAAAACTAGTGAACCTTCCTCCAAACCCCCCCCCCCCCTAAAAACACACACACACAGACACACAAAAACACAACACTTATGTGGTCTGGAATACCTTTGACCATACAAACCCTGTGCATGATAATCACTCCTATTGCAATTTTCACCTATAGACATACATGCATATATACGCTGACAGACACATTGGTTTTTCATGAGTGATTTTCACACATATACATGCCTATGTGCAACTTCCTATGGCTCTTTAATATATCATCAGTTCTGAATATGCCGGGTGATCGACTCAGCAGATGCTCATTCCATCCTTATCATTTAATGAGCTACATCAGTCACCTTGCACTCACCAGTCATTTGTTTTTGAAGTGTTATGTAACAACTGCATTAAATACGCAAGATTTCCCAAAACCTATATCCCTGAAAATAACTTATAAGTCCTTAAGCTTAACAACTTCTAGTATTTAAGTTTTTTGAAAATTTTGATAGAATAAAGTTCTCAAAGAGAACTTGCCTTCGTTTGCTTTCACTCTGAGTTTAAACCACTTGACCCCTGTGACCTAGTTAAATACTTAGCCTGTGTGATTGTGTTGCAGGGCATGCATCCTGATATTCGATTCGTTAGCGGGCCCACAGAGAAACAGTGTCATTAAGACATTGAGAGAGTATCTCAGTATGGAATGGAAGATCAAGAAGGAGAAAACATGTGGTCCTCGAGTCTTTGACAAGGACACAGTGAAAGGAGGCAGCCCAATTTGTCCACAGCAGACCAACTTCAGTGACTGTGGCGTTTTTGTATTGCAATATGTAGAGAGTTTTTTTGAGGTGAGATTTATCATGAAGTTTTTAGCAGTTAAAGTCATACTGTCATTTTTACATAGTACATGCAATCCATTTTGCACGAGAACATTTGAAAGTTGATGTAACTGTTACTTTTATTGGATAGCACAGTTTTAAAGAGATTCCTTTCATGGCTAAAAAATTAGGTCACTGTGACCTTCTATGAAAAATTGTTTGAACTATTACTGACATGTCATTTCATATTTATAGATATGCTTGATACCTTGGTACTGTTGCATAACGTGACTTCAAAAACTTGGAATGTACAGTGAAGAACTGTTGATAAAATCATGATTTCTTTATGATTCTAAGGCATTTCTGTTGGGTTGTGACTTGAAATTATGCTGTTACCCCCCCCCCCCCCAAGTGCATGACTACTTTCATACATCATATATTTTAGGCATTTATACAGAACATTAAATATGGTATTGTGGTTGTTTAATATACATTTAGCTCAGCCTGTCAAGCATATTACTGTTGAAGATTACAAAAATTAAAAGCATGTAAAAACTAAGGACTCTAACAGTCTCTAATGCAACAAAACATTTCCCCCCCCCCCAGTTTTTAGCTCAGCTAGTGTAAGTCAACTGAGGTATAGGAATGGCGCTTTGTCAGTCTGCCATCTGGCTGTCTGTTAGCAGGGCACAAATCGTAACTGCTGGTCCTAGAAACTTCTAAGTGAACATCCAAGGAGGTCAATAAAAAATCTCCTTGGAAACCTAAAATTAGGTCACTGTGACCTATATCCTCTGAGCTATGGGGCTTGAAAGTACCCCCCAGAATAATCATAATATAATACAAAACCTCCAATATCTTGATAATTAATGCATGGATTGTCATGAATCTTGCCTTGAATATTGACCATGACTAGTTTTGTCAGTTCCTGAAAAAAGTGGTGGCGCCACCTGTATTTTTTTTTTATTTTAACAGATATTTTTCTATTTTTAGCTCAGCTGACTATAAGTCATCTGAGCTATAGTCATGGTCCATTGTCTGTCGTCCGTCTGTCCGTCCGTCCGTCCGTCCGTCTGTCCGTCTGGATGTCCGTCCGTAAGACTGGCACGTTTCGACACCGTTGGACCTACGAATCTGAATTTTGGCATATAGTTAGATGTCCCCATAATCTCCTACCATGCCAAAAATTGGGTCAATAGGACTTCGTTCCTTTGAGATATTAAGGAAAAACCTCAATTTTTTATTAGAAATCTATTTTCACACTTCAGGACTGCCTAATATCAAAACCACTCATCTGGTTTTCTTCATATTTACCATAAATATTCCTCTATATAGTTCCTATGTACATGCCAGATATTAAGTCAGTATTATATAATTTAAAAAAGTTATTGGCCCAAACATAATGGACTTTGTAAAAAAATCAGGAAGATATTTGGTCACTTAAGACCAAAAGTGTTAAAGGTAGGGACTTTTTTCCAGTAATACAACTTTAATTAATCAAAATTTAATTGTATACCAAAAATTAGATCAAAATCTGTTAAATTTTTTTAAATATTGGCAAAAATATAAAATTGGTACCTTAAATTTTGCCCAACTTTGGCCATGGCACGTTTTTTTCCTGTAAGTACTGTGGATTTAATTTTCACACCATGTATACATTAGGATTTAATCTGTTAAAATCTGAAATTTAAAAATAAAAGCTGCAAAATTAGGCTAGTTATTCAATTTTTTTAGCTCAGCTGACTATAAGTCATCTGAGCTATAGTCGTGGTCCATTGTCCGTCTTCCATCCGTCTGTCCGTCCGTCCATCCGTCCGTCCGTCCGTAGATGTGGCACGTTTTGAAACCGTAAGACCTAGGATTCCAAAATCCGGCATAATGTTAGATGTCCCCAAGATCTCCTACCAAGCCGAAAACTGGGTCTTTTCGACTTCGTACCTTTGAGAAATTAAGGAAAAACCTCAATTTTTCATTAAAAACCTATTTTCACACTTCAGGACTGCCTAATATCAAAACCACTCATCTGTTTTTCCTCATATTTACCATAAATATTCCATTATATAGTTCCTATGTACATTCAAGAAAATATGTCTGTATTATATAATTTAAAAAAGTTATGGACCCAAACATAATGCATTTTGTAAAAAATCAGGAAAGATATTTGATCACTTAACACAAAACATGTTAAAGCTATGGACCTTTTTTCCAGTAATATAACTTTAATTAATCAAAATTAAATTGTATACCCAAAATTAGATGAAAATCTTTTAAATTTTTTAAAATATTAATAAAAAAAAAATTGGTATCTTAAATTTTGCCCAAATTTGACCATGGCACGTTTTTTTCCTGTAAGTACTGTGGATTTAATTTTCACAGCATGTTTTTGTTACCTTTTCAACTGTTAACACCAAAAATTTGAAACCAGTTGATCAAAAACTGTAGTTTTTATTTAAGTTTTCAAGCACCATGTAACATATTGTATACATCAAGCTAGTGTTATGCAGTTTGCAAGAGCTCAGCTCCCCAGCTTCAGCTCTTAGTTCCTTAAATTCGGCATACATCTAGATGTCTCCAAAATCCCCTACCATGCCAAGAATTTGGTCACTAGGACTTAATACCTTCAAGATATTAATGAAAAACCTCATTTTTCCATTAAAAACCCATTGTTACACTTCAAGACTGCCTAATATCAAAACCACTGATCTGACTTTAATCATAAATAATATACATATTTTTCATTCTCTATGCACATGCCAGAACGATGTCAGTATTGCATAATTGTTTTAAGTTATGGGCCCAAACATAATGCACTAAAAAATCAAGAAATATATTTACTCCCTTAACAAGGGGATTGCTGAAGCTAGAGATTTTTTGTCAGGGATGTAACATTATTTAATCAAGATTCAATTGAATACCCAAAATTAGTTCTGAATTTTTCAAATTTTATAAGTTATTAGTATAAATGTAAAATTAGTAACTTAAATTTTGCCCAACTTTGACCATGGCACGTTTGTTTCCTGTGAGCACTGTTGATATAATTTTCATATCATGCACACATAAGGATTTCAGCATTTAAGTTTAGAAAGCTGAAAGAAATTGGCCAAAAATTGTAGCTTTTATTAATGTTTTTATGAGACCCTGTCAGACTTTGGCTCTCTCCAGCCCCTCTTGAGTCACCTGTATGTTGACCTTGTTGAACTTTCAGCAAATTATGAATGCTTGAGGCGAGGCATACAGGGAATCCAGGCAGCTTATGGCCAGCCACAGTTGATCCAGGTGTCCAACCCAACTCATCTAGTAGTTTTAACCAACTACATACAATAAACAATAAATTAATAAATTTTTATTGGTTTTTAATAAAAAATTAATGAAAAATAGAAAAGGAATTTGTAAGTTTATTATAACAGGAAATTAACTTGCAGTTACTGATGATATAAGAATCTTGTATAGATGGATAGAATGTCACGTATTCCAAATAACACCATGCAGTCACCTATGGTATTTTTCAGTTCAATTTTAATGATAAAGAAGTAAATCATATCATTCATTACAAATCATTAGGGATCATATGATGGAAATTAATGATAGACAAAGATGCAGTTGATAATATTAATCTAGATTCCTACTGTGTCTAGTGTGTACATTGATGTGAAATTAGTCCAAAATGAATTTATTACAGTTATTTTTTAATATAAATAAAAGCCATGTACTCCATTATAAAATTTCTTGCATAAAGAATGGGAATTCAGGTAAAAATGAAAATATATGAATACCAGTGCAAATACTTTCAAAATGTATTCATGAATGCATTCATGAAAAAATTCTTTAATATTATTTTAATAATCATTTCAGTTATATTTCATTTTAAAAAATCATATGATTCTCTTATTATTTTTAATAAAAATTATATTTGGGACAATATTTGTAATTTTTTTTAATTAATAGTTAAACACTTATATTATATATTCTGCTTATAAGTTATATTGCCAAGTCAAAATCTGTGTGACTATAGTACTCCATTTGTTAATAAAATAAATGAAATCAATCCTCTTCCCTGTCTCGAAAGGTACTATCAAAATCATACATAAGATAAACAACAACAACTCATATTACAGCTTATATTTATTACCACACAAAACCAGCATGTGCCTCATTTCTAAATAATATTTTTTTATCATATATAACAGCTGAGCGTCGTGACCCATAGGTCCCTTGTTTGTAGGCTCTTATTGTATTCCCTTACATTGTCAAGCAGTCCACTTTGATGACTGTAGGTCATTCAGTGCACATCTCTATGCTCCCCAGGCTGTTGACATAATTTTAGATGTCCCCAAAATCTCCTACCATACCGAAAATTGGGTCATTAGGACTTCGTTCCTTCGAGATATTAAGGAAAAAAACTCTGTTTTCCATAAAAAAAAGCCATTGTTACACTTCAAGGCTGCCTAATATCAAAACCACTGATCTGTTTTTGATTGTATTTAGTATTCACATTCTTTTATACATTTTCTATGAACATACCAAAAATTAGGTCAGTATTGGGTATTATTTTGAAGTTATGGGCCAAAACATAATGCAATTTTTAGCTCAGCTGACTATAGGTCATCATATTTACCATAAATAATCCTCTATATGGTTCCTATGTACATGCCAGAAATTGGGTCTGTATTATATAATTTAAAAAAGTTATGGGCCCAAACATAATGCATTTTGTAAATAATCAGGAAAAAAATTTGATCACTTAACACAAAACTTGTCAAAGCTAAGCACTTCTTTTCCAGTAATATAACTTTTATTAATCAAAATTAAATTGTATACCCAAAATTTGATCAAAATCTTTTAAATTTTTTGAAATATCAGCAAAAATAAAAAATTGGTACCTTAAACTTTGCCCAACTTTGTCCATGGCACATTTTTTTCCTGTAACTGCTGTGGATTTTATTTTCAAAGCATGTTTTTGTTAGCATTTCAACTGTTAACATTTAAAATTTGAAACCAGTTGATCAAAAACTGTAGATTTTATTCAAGTTTTCAAGCACCATGTCACATATTGTTTACATCAACCTAGTGTTATGCAGTTTGCTAGAGCTCAGCTCCCCAGCTTCAGCTCTAAGTTCCTTAAATTAGGCATACAGTAAGATGTCTCCAAAATCCCCTACCATGCCAAGAATTTGGTCACCAGAACTTAATTCCTTCGAGATATTAATGAAAAACTTCATTTTTTCATTAAAAACCCTTTGTTACACTTCAGGACTGCCTAGTATCAAAACCACTGATCTGACTTTGATCATATATAATATACATATTTTTCTATACATTCGCTATGCACATGCCAGAAATGATGTCAGTATTGCGTAATTGTTTTAAGTTATGTGCCCAAACAAAATTGACTTTGTAAAAAATCAGGAAAAATATTTACTCAGGTTTCATGAAAATTATTGAAGCTAGAGAATATAACTTTGTTTAATTAAGATTCAATTGTATACCCAAAATTAGATCTGTATTTTGTAAATTTTATAAGTTATTTGCATAAACATAAAATCAGTACCTGAAATTTTACCCAACTTTGACCATGGCACATTTTTTCCCTGTGAGTACTGTTGATTTAATTTTCTCAGAATGTAAACATAAGTATTTAATGTGTGTAAATCTGAAATTTGAAACTAAAAGGTTGAAAATTAGGCTAGTTATTGAATTTTATCTTGAGGGTCTATTGTAGTCACTTGCTTTGTTCCAGATGCAGGTAGGCCACTCCAGGTCACTGGAAGTCAGCTATGCCAGGGTTCCTGAATTGTTTCAGTCACTGGGGGAGATCCCCTGCTGTGACAGGTGTACAATTGTTCTCATATCACACCCCCCCCCCCACCCCCATGAATATATAAATATACATTTGTATGCATGATGTGGTGTTACATGACAAGATTGAGATTTATGATGATGCAATTTAGAATTATGAATCAACGTTTATATTCAGAAATATATGTTATATTGGAAATGTATACAAATTAAACTTAAAATAAAAAAATGAGGATCTAATACAAACATGTGTTCATTATTTTCGAGCCTCAGCAGAATTGGAGATCAGGCTTTGTTTGCCCTGAATGTTTATGCAAAAGTGTTGTAAATCCCATCTCTTACCCCCCCCCCCCCCCCCCCCGGCTGTCATTGATCCTTAGCACCTCACCGTCACCTGTGCACTGGGACATTAGTTATTATTGCAAATGTGTACAATTTTTTCAATTTGAAAGATAATTGGATTAGAAAAAATTAAGATCTAATATTGAAACATATTCTTGCCCCAGGAGAATGGAACATAAAGTGATCAGCTCTTGTCTGTCCATCATCTCTCAATTATCATTAAATATATATACTAATTATGAAATTTTTCCTTTAAGCACTGTTGAAATAACTTTCATATGCTGTATGTGTATGGATTTAAGCCATTAAAGTCTGAAATTTGAAAGCAACTTATGTATTCAGATGTGTAATATTGCAGATGAAAAACTTTAAAATATTAAAATATATTATCAGCTTTGTTTGTCTAACAGTCTGTCTGTCCTTTTTTAAATATTATGTAATTGTGAATGGACTATTTAATCCTGTAAGTATTGTTGAATTAAGTGGAAATCCTATATGTATATACACTATGTTAATACAGAGATATTGTAACTCCCATCATTCCAGCCTTCCCCCCCCCCCCCCCCCCAACCACCACCACCAGGTTCTTGCATCTGGGGACTGGAGACATCAGTTATTTTCAAATGTATACATTTTATAAAATAAAAATACATATATTTAATAATATATATTATGTAAAATAGATCCAATTGAGCAAATGTGTAAACTACTGAACTGTCAACAAACTATCAAAAAGCCAGCCAATGATCATGGTAATAATATACATCTTATGTTCACAAACTGCTCACATGCTTCAATTTTGACATTAGAGAATGCATGGTTTGGTCACAAAATATTATTTGCAACAATTTCTCACTCATCAATACAAACCAATCATGTCAACCAGCCATGGCATATATTACCTTTTCATCTTAGACTTGATCTCCATTATTATTTTAGATTTAGACCTTCAAGGCCAACTTCAGCTGAGCACAGTGACCCATATTTATAGCACCATGTCTTGAATGTTTACATCAAGTCATTGGTTAACAGTGTTCCAGGCTGTTACATAACACCTTCACTCCTTGCCTACTGCTTCTGTCAGTGTCTGGATCAGGCTGGGTCAGGCAGTAATTACCAGAGAGCCTTTCTCCTCTCTCTTTCCCTTTCTCTCTTTCTAGCTCTCTTTCTCTCTCTCTCTTTCTCTCTCTCTCACCCCTATGCCTCCCTTCCTCCCTCCACCCCATTATGTTGACAGGTACTATAAACCTAATTTATTAGATATATATGTTGATGCAATTAAGAAATGTGAATCAACTGAAATATTCACATATATATGTTATACTCTAAATGTATAGTTACATTTTCAAACCTTGAAAAAAATGTTATAAAAAAGGGAATTTATGTAAAAATTGTTCATAATTTCCTGGCTCAGAAGAATGGGAATTAAAATTATTTGCTTTGTTTCTCTAGCTTTCTTGCCTGTTTAAAATATTTGATAATTATGAATAATCTTTTTTTTCCTGTAAGCTCTGATTAATTAAATTTCATATCCTGTTCGTATATGCAAGGGTATTGTAACTCCCACCATCCCCTTCCCCCACCCCACTAAGTCCTTGCTCCTTCGCACTGTCAACAATAGTGCTATTGCTATAGCATAAAATTTAATAATTTGAAGAAAATATATACAGAGAGACAGAGGCGTTGTAACTCCCATCGTAACCCCCCCCCCCTCCATCAAGTCCTTCCGCCTGTGGAGTGGGGATTTTATAGCAACTGTATACATATCATAAAAAAGAAAAAACAGTTTAATTAAAGTTTAAATTAAAAAAATTGGATCTCATTAGACAAATGTGTAAAATGTTGAACTGTCAACAGCCTGTCAAAAAGGTATCCAATGAAAACGCAAGGTCAGATCTTAAAATATTATTTGCAACAATTTCTTCAATCATATCAACCAACGCAAGGTCAGATCTTAAAATATTATTTGCAACAATTTCTTCAATCATATCAACCAACCATAGCCTAGATTACCTCTTTCTCTCAGACTTTATCTACATTTCATAATATTTTAGATTTTAACCTTCCAGGTGTTTGAGTACTGTTGAATGCTCCCTCCCTCTCTCTCTATCTCCTTTTCTCTCTAAATCCAACCCTCCTTGCTGCCCACACTGTTTCCTTCTCCGAACCCCATCCCAATGTCAGCCTCAGTAAACGAGAACAAGTTGAATCAGATATATTCATATTTTTATATATTGTATAACTGTTTGTTGCCTATGTACGTGCCAGAAATTATGTCAATATTGTGTTATATGTAGATGTGGTGGGCATCAATATAATGTACCTTGTCAAGACCTAAGAGATACCATGTCATACAGTCACAATTCATAAATCCACTCTTCAGCATAGTTAATAATAACATTATATATGTCAAATTGAAATCTTGCGGACTTCCATACACTATAGATCTTTCAACAAATAGCCTTATCATCATTCTACCACTGCTTAGTGTACTGTCATTGTATTCATATTTGCTCAAATATATTGCTATTTTTAACAGCTCCCAAATAAATAAAAAATAAACCACTATATTTACTCCATATTAATCCATCAGTCAGGTAATTTCATACATGATTTACTCACATATTACATTATATTCCTTTATAATAGCCTAATAGGTCCATGATATTTATAAGGTTTGTCGACTAAATATAGTATCACAATGGTGATACATTTATAGTTCAATCATGATCAGCTGAGCGCCGTGACCCATAGGTCCCTTGTTTTTAAAAATCAGGAAATATATTTACTCACATGAGAATTGCTGAACCTAGAGACCTTTTTTCAGGAATATAACTTTATTTAATCAAGATTCAATTGTTTACCCAAAATTAGATCTGAATTTTGCAAATTTTCAAGTTATTAGCATAAATAAAAAATCCATACCTTAAATTTTGTCCAACTTTGGCACTGTTGATTTAATTTTCCCAGCATATATGCATAAGGATTTAATCTTTTAAAATCTGAAATTTCAAAGGAATTGATTGAAAAGAAAAGCTTTATTCAAGTTTTCATACACTATGTCAAGTGTTGGTTACATCTAGCCCACCTGGTAGTACAGCCTTCACTTGCATTATGTAACCCACCCCAGGCAGCTTACCTTGGCCCAGCTTGGCCACTACTAGCAGGCTTCCCCTCGCCCTGCACTCATCCCCCCCCCCAGCTGGTGCAAAAACTAGATGAATGTTATAATTTTTCTGTATTTTATTTTATTCTTGGACATGCTACATTTTAGATTTTGTATTGAACCACCAGGGTTACAATGATTAAAATGTACATTTAATTGTGTCCACAAAGTGGTGTATTGCTGTGAAAATGTGGATGTTCATGAGACAAGTAATTCCTTACTTCAGAAGAGTAAAAACTTCACCAGGTGTGAAATTGACTATTAATTCCAGTAATTAATTAAAACTGGGATAGTAATGATATAGCACAATGATATTGTTTGTCCCTCATCTAACCAACAGTGTGTATACTTTATTTGAAAAGATGTTTTATTTTATCAAATTTACTTTTATTTTATTTTGGTGAATAAAATTAAGCATGTCCTGAAAACTCCAATATGCAACACTTTTTAATAGTGATTCAAGGAATACTCTTGTAGATGCCATGTTGTGGCATTATTTTCTTTTAAAATCAGTTTAAACATTTATGATTTAAAAATAATAAAATATATGTGTATGCATAATATGACCCAATGTTTTTTACTCTGTATATATAATGATTGCAACTTTTGCAACAATTCTAATATTTTAACTTATATTTTCAGGTTTTTTAATTAAAAATTTATAAACCTGTAAATAAATAAATGATTCAGATAAAAACTTCTTAATGGAAAAAGTGGATCTGCTTAAAAAAATAGGATTATATATAAACTTAAATGCATTATTCTCTTGAAAGTGAAATAAAGGTATTAGTCCATTCTGTCCACTTACCTGTCCATCTGTAAATTTCCGTATGCAACACAGTATCTCAAAACTTTTACTGCTTTTCTTCATGACAGTCTTGTTAGAGTATTAGTTTGCAATCATATATTTAGAACTTTACTATAACCAAGTAGGAGGGCCCCTTTCCTCTTAGCTTTTCATATTCTTATATAAATGAAAAACATTACAATAGAATATTTCTACATCCACCTTCATGCTGCCCTCACTTTTCCCTTCTCCGAACCCCATCCCAAAGTCAGCCTCAGTAAGCAAGAACAAGATGAATCAGATATATTCATACTTTAATATTTTGTATAACTATTCGTCCATAGGTACCTATGTACATGACAGAAATTATGTCAATATTGTGTAATATGTAGACATAGTGGGCATCACAATAATGTACCTTGTCAAGACTAAAGAGATATTGTGTCATACAGTCACATATTCATAAATCGCTTCATCAGCACAGTTAATCATAACATCATATCTGTCAAATTGAACGCTTGCAGACTACCATACACTTTAGATCCTTCGACAAATAGCCTTATCATCATTCTACTACTGCTTATTACTGCTGTCATTGCATTCATATTTACTCAAATATATCACAATTTTCAACCCCTCCTAAATAAATAAAAAATAAACCACTTTACTCATTTACTCACATATTACATTACATTCCTTTATAATAGCCCAACATGTACATGATATTCATAAGCTTTATCGACTCGATATAGTATCACAGTGGAGAAACATTTATAGTCAAATCACGATCAGCTGAGCGCCGTGACCCATGGGTCCCTTGTTTTACTATCAAATGACAACAATCATGTAAGTTTCCAGATGGTAACTCCAGTTTAGTTTGACATATTGGTTTCAAACCTAACATGTATATATGACTTATCACTAAAGTAAGAATAGTGTCTATTTTCGGGTCCAGCGGTCGAAGGTCAAGGTCACAGGAAAGATTTAGAAAGATTGTGAATGCATTTTAAGCCAAACTTTTCTGCCGATGACGAAAAAACTTGTTAACTTGCATAACTGGGAAACTGGTTAAACGGTCCAAATGACCGAAAACGCAAGTAAAAGGGCTTTGCGTCTCGAAGTAAAGTCGTTCACAATGATCGAGTTCGGCTCTCGAATGGCATGGCTGGGTCTCCGCTGCTGGGATCGGTAGAGGGAATGCAGTTTGCTTCGGGCTTTGTGGCTGTGGGTGCTGTAGCTTTCTAACAAGGACTTCAACCCTGGAGAGAAGAGGGCGCCCCCTATGGCTCCTTGCTTGGCTTGGTGTGGCACTGCGACTGTTGGCTCAGAGAACGTGCTTAAGGAGCGCACAGTGCTGAGGTCTTGACCGCAGCAACCTGTAGCTGCTCGATGAGCGTATACTTCTTTTGGCTTGGCTTGGCCAAACTTTTCATCTCAGTTCTTCCATCATCAACATGTGGTGCACCTGCAAATAGGGGAAGTTTCCTTTTAATTTTGGGGTCACAAGGTCAAAGGTTAAGGTCACAGGACCATCCATTCACAAATAGTTTATGGATGATAACACCAGTTTAGGTAGACAGGTTGGCTTCAAACTGATCACAGGACCAATATTTTGGAAAACCTCATAAATATATATCTTTATAGACAAATGCAGCTGAGTGTCGAGACCCATGGGTCCCTAGTTCTTTCTTAATTGGGATAAAACACAATATTCCGGACATATAAGAAAAATGACCTCTCACAGATTTTGGGAGCTCTTTGTGAAATCATGGTCTGCATTTGATGATTACTATGGCAGCAGTTATATACTGTAATATGTGCACAGTGTGTATTCCTTTAATAAAACTGTATTGCAATTTCAGAATCCTGTGGTCGACTACACAATGCCAGTACACCTGATGGCCTGGTTCTTGGAGGAGACGGTTTTGCGGAAACGAGAAGAACTAAGAATGTTGATATGGGCACTCAAACAGAAGATGAACCCTGACCTTAATGTGCCAGACATGCAAGACATGCCTGCTATAAAGGAGGAGTCATGCTGACGTTCATTCCTGAGGTGATATTTAATATATACAAATAAACAAATAGTGGCATTTTTCAGCAGGCAAGCATAGGAGATACAGTATTTCAGGTATTGACTCAGCTCATGAATAATCATGAGCAGGATATTGGGGATGATTTCTGGGCCCAGCATGAAAGCCACTATGATCCAGATCCCAAGTCTGCATGACTGACACATGTATCAGGAGAAAGGAGAAATTAAAAAAAAGGGGTGTGGCCACTGGCTCACGAATGCTGTAGGCTGAAATGTTTGTCACTTGTATGATTGACATGTCAGTTAGCCAATGCAGCTGTAGTGGGCGTGGTGGAGAAATGTGATTGATCTAAGAGAATATTATTTTAGTGCTTACAGTCTGTCTGTGACTAGCTGTTGCTACAGAGTGGGATTATGCTGATCCAGGTGAGAGACCCAGACAGCCAGCACAGCACAGACACAACAGCATCACCACCGGGGCTGTTAAGATTCACCGATGCACTGATACATTGTGATACTAAGTCAGATATCGTAATGATATCATCAGATGTTCCTGTATGGATATGTTGACGATATATGATCATATGATGGAAAAAGACGTTTGACAGTCTCAGGGTGAAGCTTCATTGGTCAAAGACAAAAAACAAGGCAACTTATTGACTTTTCCGTTGTAAATAAACTGTTTCATGTTTGAAATAAAATTTGAAATTTATGAGTGGTCTGGGAATAGATTATAAAAAGAATGGTACAATTTCCACAATCCATATAAACATGAGCTAATACACTTAGTATATATCACATTGTGCAATGTATCGTGAAGCCAGTATAAAGATACATATATTGTGAAATGAATCATTACAGCCCTAATCTTCACTTACAGCAGATGATCAGATGGCCATAGTGGTGACATACAGATTTAATGACAAAATAAAAAGAAGGAAAAACATGGTCTGATCCAGAATGTTTATCTGGAGAATGTATTTTGATAAAATTTAGTTCATGTTTGCCAGCACACTCAACACACACCACCACTTCATTCAGCACTGTACGTTAATTTGGAAACTGTCAAACTTCTTATCCATACTCTGAAACTATGTAAATAATATTACAAATATACTGCATTCATTTGGATGTAAATTTAATATTTGATACGAGAGTTGTATGTGATCTATGATAAAGTTTATGTATATTATTGTTTGTTTGCTGAACATCTTCAACAGAATATACATTTTATTAGTAAAAAAAATATAGAAAAAATTGTACATGAAACGCGCTCAAGGGGTTGACAGCTGTCCTGAAAATAGGTCGATTAAAGCTAGGAATAGTGCTCTGGTCATAAAACGTGATGAGTATACTTTGATGCAGCATCCCACACACGTTATGGCTATCATGGAGTTAAAAGTGTTACAGTGAATCTAAATGCAATAGTAGATGATGAATAATAATTCTCTTTTTATACAGCAGTGACATACATGTCATGGACATATTATGAACATTCACAAATGCTGCAGTGAACCTACTATGTCTTCGGAACATGAATATTCATGATTTTCTTTTTATACAGTGAGATACATGTCATGCAAACATTATTGACATTCATAAGTGCTGCAATGAAGCTACTAAGTGTTCAGAATATGAATAATCATGAGAACCCTTGCATGAACAGGTGAAGTGTTGAATATTCAAAATCAAATGATGTAACCATACATCATGATTGGCTAACCCTTTATGAATATGAAATGGGGAAGTACTATACAATATATTTGTAATGACATAGCAAGAATGCTGATGTTAATATATAGGGCATGCCATGCCTAGTACTTCAATATACATCTTTTAAAAACAGATACTGAGTGATTTGGAGATGGGAAAAGTTTGATATCAGACAGCATGCATAGTGTCCAGATGAGAGGATCAGCTCAAGTGTTGGCCGAAAAGCAGGTTATATTTACAGGAAAGATTTATAGTCGGACTACAACATAGAATAATAATTGATTTTGCATGCATTTAACTTTTAATTAAAACGTCAGGTTCACCACGTGTCATGCACTGTTTTTAACACACCTCCACATTTCATCATCGAGCAATACATGTTGATATGTATCATAAGGTGACATGTCTGTTTCCTGGATATATTTTGTGTTGTAGTGGTTGAATGATCTTCATTTCCCCCAAACAATAATACTTGTATACCGACAAAGAAAACCACAGGTTCACTCTGTGAAAGAATACTCTACCCCTCTTGACTGGATGATTGAGGGTTGGGACGAAAGTTTTGGAGGGGGGGTTGCACTATAGACTAGATGGATGATAATAAAGTGTACTGGCAAAATCATTAGATTGTTGTTGGAGTAGTATACAGAGGGTCACATACCCACGTGACATACAAAAGTAAGCGAAGTCCTGTCAGTTGTTCATCTGTACATACATCAGTCACAGAGATGTATTTTGCGAAGCATTATGTAGATTTGTGTTCCCTTAATAAAATGTCAGTTAAATATTTATCAGGTCTTTTCTTTAGTTTTTATACCACAATACTTGTCTTAACCTTTGTTACGCAAAATGACCTTTCTTCTTAAGGCGAATTCATTTGGTGAAACTGGATGTGCGCATTTTCCTTTTAGTCGGTATATATGATAGTGATTTAAATCTATGGAAAAATCCTGTGCGTAAAACGCGAACAATAAGCTGAAGAGGTTCCATGCATGGACTGGGAAAAACCCAAATGCATGTGTGTGTACCAGGCGTTACTAAAACCATGAGCTGTGCACGAACTCCGGCAGAGGAGTGGTATATATATATATATATATATATATATATATATATATATATATATATATATATATATATATATATATATATATATATATATATATATATATATATATATATATATATATATATAACATGTAGCATGCAGAACCCACTACATATCCCAGTAATAAGTCTTCCGAAATGAATGATAGCCAACAAACGTTTGAATGTATATAATTCAGCAGTTTGCGTGATAAATGTGAGAAGATTATATTGGCACCAATACTAACAAAGAACGGTACATACTATGTACCCATAAGTTATCTGGATTCAAGCGCCATATGTCGCCAGACTGACGTTCTGCAGGGCACATCCTCTTGTGAAGTCATTCGTGCCCGAGTTTATGTGGTGCGCAGTCTTTCAAATCGGTTTCTGCTGGTGTCGGGAGTCGTTTCCTTGATCATAATCGACCATCCACCGCATATCGGCAACCGATGATCGATTATTAGTCGCTTATGAGAAAAGTTTGGAATCCATTATAATTTGATGATCAATCATCAGTAAACATTGGTTGACCTCCAGGAGTATGAAATTTCATATCAAATCAATATATACCTGTACTGCCTCTTAATTGACATATAGGCCTACATCCTGGCAAATATACCTAAAAATTCCACAGCCTAAATGTGTATAGGCCTATAGTAAAATTAGGCGTGAATCCATTAGTAAACACAGATCATTCTAAAAAATTTGTTCGTGTAATTTTATGAAAGTCTAACCTCCGTGAAAAACCCTTTGATTTTTGCAATGCAGATCAATCATCTGCGTCAGCCGACCGATCATCGAGTATATTCGATCATTGGTCCCAACACTAGTTTCCACACGTACTTTATATATATATATATATACGATTATCTGACGGACGACCTTTCCCATGCCTCTATTGATACACCAAGGACACCAGTCATGATATGTCGATACGTTTCGCCTCGGTGCAGTCAGGATTGCATGTGGATGACATGTATTATGGACCCAATACATGGAAAAAGAAAACCATACATCTCAAAGGTGTAACAGATAGTGGGAGCATTACAAAAGAAGTCGAGAGAAATTTAGAGAATGTGGCATGGACCATCAGCTACTAAATGAGCCTGAAATTTTATAAATTTCACGTGTGGTTATTAAACAATAGATATATAGGCCACATATTTCTATGTAAGCTGCACCCGCTGGCCTGATCCAGGGCTCAGATGGGGTCCCCCCCTTCCCCCGATCCGTAGGAGGGAAGACCACTGTCCGTCGTTCCGCCCGTCTGTCCCGCCCCTTCCTTTTATTTAGTATCTCTTAAACCTTTCTTCACCAAATTTGCACACATACTCATCACGACTGGCGTGACTATAACCTGAAATTTTATAAATGTTATTTTGTTTGACAAAAGAAACGTTCACGTGTGGTTATTAAACAATAGATATATAGGCCACATATTTCTATGTAAGCTGCACCCGCTGGCCTGATCCAGGGCTCAGATGGGGTCCCCCCCCCCCCCCCCCCCCCCCCATCCGTAGGAGGGAAGACCACTGTCCGTCGTTCCGCCCGTCTGTCCCGCCCCTTCCTTTTATTTAGTATCTCTTAAACCTTTCTTCACCAAATTTGCACACATACTCATCACGACTGGCGTGACTATAACCTGCAGATGACGCCACCTGATTAGCAAATCCCTGCCATCCGAAATTGTCTTTCCCACATACTAAGAATCACCAGATCGGTCAGTAAAAAGCCTTCAACTCATATATAAGAATATATTTGCTATGACCTATAGGGGCATCCTATTAACACTTTTGTTGGTGGAATTGTTTTCAAACTGATGTTTCTACGTGACTCTGAATTTCCTGAATTCACGTGTTTGAATATACAGTGCAAAATCTTTTACCTTTATTTCATGAACTGTTTTACCAATCATTACTAAATTTCCACACATATTGATCACATGACTGACGTGTAGGCCTAATTGTAACCAGAATGCGGTGCCACCTCTAACGAATGGCGTTCCCAATTTCTTCCAGATAAGTCAGTATGTAAGAATACCATCAGTCATATCAGTGTTATCATCTTTCGGCATTTGCCTATCAAATAGACATTGTCCCTTAATTAAACACACTTGTAAGCAAGCGTACTAGTATTATCCGTTTAATATTTCGCAATGGAATACCAGTTCCATTACAACACGATAGATGGCGCTGTATATATGTGTACTACCCTTGCAATACACTGACGTAGTTATTTGATAGATGGCCATTGCGATGAACTCTTAACTGGATTTCTCAATTTCAAATTCCTTATAATTTATGAGAAAATTTAGAAAATTATTCCGTAAGAACACGCAATGTTATGGACACTTGGGAGACAAGGAGGGCATTTCCAGGGCGTGGTCAGAGAGGAGTTGCGTGATAACGACTTAGTGCCATTGTTATGATAAAATAGGAATTCCCGTGCTTTTTCAGCACTTGAATAAGATTAGATCAAAGTGTTTTTTATAAGATAAAGTTAAGATTCCTTATGTAACGGAATACGGCATGCGGGAATGGGTGTTGAGAGATTTAATATTAACCTGCAAGGCGGCATTTACGTTTTCTGTGTTGCCCCTCGATACCAAACCGAAATCATCAGAGAGCCCTACATGTAGCGATTCGTTTTGCCGGATACGCATTTCGCATGCCGGATCTGCTCATAAGAAATCGCACCTTATTTATTTAGTCAATATCGATTTTATATACGCATTCCGCATTCCATACATAAGGAATCTTAGCTTTAGACCCACAATTGTGTGAATTTTTTCTTGCATCAGTAGTGGATATATTGGTATAAATTTACAAAAAGCATCAATCTCTCAATATCATTTGCATGGATTGCCTTGAAATTTACTATGAATGTTGATCACCAGTGGTGCCACCTAAACATTTGAAACATTTTTGACAAATGTAATGGTAATTTATAGACTGGTTAATGTCAATAATTTCACAGTTTTAGTTCAACATATTTTTCAAAATGTGACAGTTGTGATTGTTTGGCTATAATGTCACATGCTGAGCATCATGACGTATGAGTCATTTGTTGTCTGTAGGCTTCGGAGTTGAGGGAGGCTTGTGAGGCAAAAGGTCCCTTTTACAGGTATAATATCGACACACTTCACTTACTCTATCCATAAGGAAAGATTTGCACATTAATTTATATGAGGGTTTTATTCCACGAGGTCTGTACACCGCTTTTGCGCGACCTGACATGTTATTTAGTTCGTGCACGAATTAGCAATCCTTGAATACAAAATCACAAGTATATACTATTTCTACCGTGTCGTGTCCCAGGCGCCACAGCTGAGCTTATGCTTATAGCTGTGATTTCACGACTACAGGTGTAAGCTTAGGCAATTTCATAATTAGGCCTATTGTTAATGTAGGCTTACAGAGCCAACTATAGAGTCGCTGCGGGTTAAATTCAGCCATGCATGTACAGTCATGAGCTGCACTAAATATATATGCAGTCCAAAGTATCCCTATATCTAGTTTTACTGTTAATACATAAAATAAATCGACTGTATCGCAGAATTAATACCCGTAATTTAGTTAACGTATCGGTCGAATAATTAAATTACGAAGGCCTAAATGAACAGTCCATGCACAGCGTCTCTTTTTCATGTCCGTGTGTCCCAACACAGTTTGAAAAAAACTGTACACTGTCTGGTTGATTGATTGGGTTAAATTAATTAGTCAGATAAATGTATATAAAAAAATCATCATAAAAAACAGTATCTTGACATAACCAAGGATTTCCATAGTGTTCCCCTTGTGATAAAGGTTTGTACTAGAGAAAAAAGGCATACAAGGTATACCTGATATAGAAACTAAATTATATGTAGTCATTTAAAATCAAAAGTGTTAAAAATAGATGTGAACAATAATTAAGGACTACAAAACTAAAATATTGCTACATTTTTAGAAATAGCGTGTGTATAGGACTGATCATACCAAGCATATTTAAAAAATAAAAAAAAACATGGAATACAATGACGACTGAGTCCTTACTACGCACAGTATACCCATCATAAAGAACAGAGAAGAGAAGAAACAAATTCATCAATTAAAATAATTATAAAATAGAAGTCTAGTTTACTTTAAATGTCTAGAGACCTATGTGGCATATCACAGAGTAAATCATAATTTAAATGACTAGTCAATAACTAGTAAATAATAAAATGTCAATAACTTTGTCAACGTTAATCCTATACGTAAAGGGCACGTTATATACAAGTAAGCTAAGAAAATAATTATTCCAATATGACAGAAAAAAATGGCGAGCAAATTACATCATACACACATATGAGGAAATTTACCTATTATTTATTGGGGCCGAATTATACACATTCTTGGTCACGTGGTTCTGGTTCAGTACTGGTTTGAGTTCTCTTCAGAGTATGATGCTCATGGAGGGAAATCTGAATGGACTCCTCAATTGCTTTTCTTAGTGACTGGCGCAATGCTGAAAACTGTTGCGTCGCCGTCGTCGGCTGATTGAGGGGGTAATGCATGCGCGTTAAGGGTTGTGCCCTGAGCCGTGTCTTATAAATACATTGGTGGTATCCGTGTTCACTATAGACTCGGCAAGAGAATTCTACTCAGGAAAAGTTCGTACGAAGAAGGGGTTCCTGTACTGGTTTGTGACAGATCTCAAGTGTTTATACGTGAAAGCAAACTAAGCATGATTTCTTCGGGTGTGACAGTCTGATTTAGTGAGAATGTTTTTCAACGTAATTGCCACTCTGTTATTTACAATCTTACGCATAAGATTTAATCGAAGTTCCCGCCTCCTTTGTTGAACATTATCGAAAGCCTTGCAGAAATCGAGTACCGCAATGTCCATGGCCTATAGTGTCCCCTGCATGTCGTCATAACGCCGCATCAGGTCATGCATAGGTGTGATCAATTGGGTCTCGCAGGAGTAATTTGACTGTAAAACATGCTGTAGCTGGGTTATAAACTTTTGTGTCTCAATATGAGTATGTATAGGTGGTGCCATGATATGTTTTAGAAGTTTGCAACATACACATGTTAGTGATATTGGGCTATAATTTTCAGCTGTTCCCATTCTTAAAGACAGGGGCAATCTGGGCTTTCTTCCAATCAGACGGTAGGATAATGATCTAAAAATGTTGAAAAAGGATCGATTAGCGAATTGGTATTTCAGGTGTTCTTTAATTAGCTGACGGAGAACGTTGTCCAGTCAGGAGGCCTTATTTTGTTTAACATAGCTAACTGAAGAGCTACGTTTAGCAACCCCCTCTACGAAAATTTGAAGATCACTTTAACTTGGTAGTATACCCCCTCAACAGCTGCCCAAGGAGTAGGATAGAGTCAGTGTTCTCTTTAACAGTAAAATCCAAGCTAAACTGGTGGTTAAGTAGGCCTATTTCTGCCGTAGTTGCACTGTCAGCATGTAGTATGCCACTCTTCTTAGGCCTAAGGAGAGTGCCGTCGGAAAATTGAAAACAAAAATGCACCCTAGCGTTACCTACAAAGTACCGTTTATGTGAAAGGAAACTTAACAAAAAACATATAGCCTATACGAGCAAAGATAATAAGTGAAAAAGGAGGGTGTCTAGGCCGAAAAAATTGACACCTTTGAAAATGATGCGAAGGGTTTGTTCTCTTTATATGGGTACCTCTGGAAGTGGAACGCTGAAAAATGTTTGAACATTTCGATGTTAGGCGTTTTTGATCGGATAACGGCGTTGTCGGCATGTTTTGGGTAAATAGGCAGTTCGGGGAAGGGGGGGGGGGGGGGGGGGGGGGGGGGGGCGCCAGTTCAGATTCAAGCTTAGCGCCCGAGGGGGGAAGGTGTGGGATGGGGGGTTTCCGTCTCACACAGTGAGGACATTTTTTGAAGATATGATTATTAAGAAATCAAATTTGAGCATTTTCGGGTACTTAAACCAGACATTTTTGATTCTGATAAATTGGATAAAAAGCAGAAGTTTGAGAATATTGGCATAAATCACTTCTGGTATGTCTGAAAGGTTCTAAAGGTTAACCATTTGTCACCTTGTAATACCTAGCTAGTATATGAATGGTCCTGACACTGGTGTACTGGACTTTATCTTCCAGTGCTGCCAGAACAAGGACTAGCTTCAAGTGGACATAGTATTGGATATATAACTTTATTCCTTAGCATTTACTCATGTTAAAAGTTAATATTTCTGGTACTGTTTGTTCCTGTGCCCCCCCTTGGATCCGCCACTGATAGGCACTCAGACAAAGGAAAACAAATTTGATAAACGATCAGGTATGCTAAAACGACGGTTGGACTGAGGACCCCCCCCCCCCCCCCCCCACACACACACACGCGCATTGTGTCAAGTGCCTATGATGAGGTCTGCGTTTGATAACTGCTGCTGTCTTAGAATCTTTCGCGGTAAAGAAATGTATTCACGTTTGGTGGCCCGCGGATTGTTCTGATGTAAATAAATAATGCTTAAAAATAGACAAAACGTCTAAGATGTTCATTATTGAATCTCATATTTTTTTACACAAAAACAAACATATACATACATATTTAGTATATACATGATAACATACTTAAATAGGCAATGTATAACAAGGTGACGTGGACATTTACAAACATAAAGAAAATCTGCCATCACCATGCAACTAATTTGTAACATACTTAAAACATAAACCATAATGCAGGATATTAATTATATATTGATAAAGAATGTGTCAGTATTTGCACAGCATATTGCACACATCAGTACAAACAAAACAAGAGAAAAAAACTAAATCTGACCGCCCTGGTCAGCTCGCATGTTTATTCCAATGAAATTATTAATTTTTTGAATCTCATATTTACGACTTACGAGATATCCAATCACTGAAATGTCTAAGTAAAATCATTAAAATTACTTTTTTTTAAAGACCCACCCGAAGTATAAAAGGGGCCGCAAGATGGCGTAGCTGTCAGTCATTGAAATTTAAATACCTGTCAAGACGCATCGCCCGAAATCATGAAAAAAGTCATCATGCTTGAATTCTAGGCCATTATTCAGTATAATATTTGTCTGACATACGCATTTTAACTCAAGGAATCTAATTTGACCATTAAAATGATCATACGTTATATATTTTCTCCAATATCTGACGATGTTGCTCACCAGCCGGCCAGCTGTCAGTGCCGATCACCGATCGCCCCCGGCTGGGAAAGACTGGATAATTTTAGTTTAGTCGAGCGAGTTTCTCTCTCAGACAAAACGTATGCCTTATTGATGCATCAAATATTATTGTTCTAATTTTTAAAGTGATAAAATCAAGTATTTTTTTAGATATTCCCAGTTCTAGTGCCGAGGCGGACTGTCAGATTGCATAGGTTTGAAATGGCAGTTGGGGGGTCACGTGACATGACACCCTCAATGTAAACAATAACAGACTGCACGTGTTTTAGTGGGCGTTGCCTGGTCTTTTGCCTCCACAAAACATAGTGGAATCAGTGTCGTTACATTCAACCTCTTCTTCCACTGAACTGAATTTTTTCTACTCATGAAACACCTAGGTCATATAGGGCATATATCTGTTTAATTATAAATTCAACTGAAGGACGACTGCTGATATTATGAACATCTAAAGATGGTAGCATGGAAATATTTTTATTTAGTATATATTTCATCAAAAACAATCATGTAATATATTATAAATTCAGGATGACCATGATTAATTGCAGAAAGCACACAAATCGGAATGACGCTGTCGACTTAACAATTAGATATTATTAATATTTTAAATAATTTCACAATATATATTCATGTTATGTGTAACAAAACAAATTTATCGCCACACACACATATATATATAACTTAAATAACTTATTCTAAATAGTTATCTCAACTTTTCTCTGTGTTAGGCTATATAGTGTATGGCGTCCACATGGTCATTAAAAAATGGGCACTAGACATGTTCAGTGAATTAATTTTCTAGTCCCTCGCCTTATACCAATCATGTGAAGAATGCTATTGGTTTATTTTTCCCAGCTGTCAGGATCGGGTCACCTATCAGTTGATTTCATGACAAGGGTAAATTCAACAATTTCACGCCATGGAGACTGTACATCTTATGATTAATAAATGAATTTGCAGCCTCAGAATTTAAACAACATTTCATATTTGACCAATCTCATAAGGATCCGATTAATCAGATTCATAGTTTAAGATAGGCCTAAAACAAACCCAAAATGATTTACATCATCCCAAAAAAATAACCAAGTTGTATAAATATTAACTCAAAGAAAAAGGTTATTTTCAAAACGTATGTTGTCTTATTTATGTGAATCAGGTATGCTGAATAAAGAATGGGTCATGTATACATGTATCGGTAAGTATATGTGTGTGCCGACTATTGTGGTAATATTATAAATTATGATACAAATATTTTTAAAATATTTTTTTATCTAAATAATAAAATGAAGGTTTACCTAACTATCCACTTTAATTAATATTTTTTTTTTTGCATTGCTAAAAGGATGTATA
The DNA here is from genome assembly GCA_026874595.1 of Sipunculus nudus. NCBI lineage: Eukaryota > Metazoa > Annelida > Sipuncula > Golfingiida > Sipunculidae > Sipunculus > Sipunculus nudus. The sequence continues at coordinate 56,748,979 of CM049311.1, read as the reverse complement.
TTTTGTTTATGCAAAATTGCTAGTTAAACAATGGGCTTCGCCATTTTTTTGAAAACATAGCTGTCCACAAAGACAGCTATAAAATATACCTGGTTTGTCCGTGTAGGTTTCCGGCCCTCACTGGATTATAGCACTTACAAAGGGCCCGTATACATTTTCAAAGAGTTTATGTTATCACCTCTTTTTCTTTTCTTTTTTTTTGTCTGTCTTGTATAGCTTCAGTGTAATAAATCTTGATGAAAGACAGGTCTTGTGACAACGAGGGATTTGATTTAATTTTTAATGTCGCAGATGCAGGATTCTTTCTGCATCGGTCATATTTGGTGGACACATATGGCACTATAAACAATTTTCCTCATATTTCTTGGCACACACTGATTGATACATTCACGTAGGTATACATGTATGTTAATATACATTTACATGTATATATATATATATATATATGTATATCCCGAATTCAAAACTTCGTTTTCTTTTTTTAGGGGGGGGGAGAGGGGGGGGGGGGGTAGAGGTTTCCTCACCCGGACTTAAAACAATCCAATTTCAGTTTTGAACCTTTAATAAGCCTCCTCTAATATTACATTGCCACATGGAAAGTAATTGTAATTTTGATCATATAATAGGCCTACTGCTCGTCATTACCAACTTTCATCTGTATGTGCATGCACGCGTTGAACCTCTGTGGTGTTACATTGTTACATACCAAAACCGCAATGTCGCAATGTCAACAAAATTGCTGAAAATAAAAACTCATATTCTGTGAATTTTCTATTCATTTATGCCCATGCAAAGTTGCAACGACACATATCCAGTTTCTATATTTGGTAAAAAATGGGGATATTTCGTGAATGAAGAAGTTGGCTTACATGTAGTCGGTAATATAAAAAATCCAAATCATGCTATTTAAAATCTCTATGGAGACATTCATGTGTAAATTGAACTTTATTGGTCTTATTAAATATTTGCTCAAAAAATTATTGGATGACAAAACCCGGGGAATCTTCGATACCACATCTGTCATCATGCACATGGCTTGCTTCCAAACGAAGTCTTGTTTCAGCAAACCCCGCAAGTGCAGTAAAAAAACATCTGTCTTATAATAACTAACGTTTCTACCTGCTGATATTCATTTCATGCAAAACTTTCAATGTGCCAGCGTCTTCAAAACTACATATAAAGCGCGGTAATCATACAGTACGAAAGTAGGTCGATGCTGCTGCCGGTCATGTCCATATTTTCACTGCCGGCGGCCATGTTCGTTTTTCCACTGTCACGCGTGGACTGCAATTAAAGTATGTGACACATATTTAAGTGAATTTCTGTAATGACCACTAACACGCGCCTACCTTCTTCACTTGGTACATCATTTTATAAATTCCTACAAACACACGTGTTAAAGAACTAGTGCGTACATCACTCGATTGGCCATGCGGCCGCGAGTAACCCAGTGTCAACATGTGCTCGCGTTTCGAGGTCATGTCAAACCGGAAGGCTGACGTAATCCCATCAGTCAAAGGGAAATCGACGTTCTTAAACTTCAAGCGGCGTTTAGAAAATTAAAATTGATGGTTTATTACGTTTAACGAGGATACATTTCTTGTTAATTGCACTGCACTGCAGTAATCTGCCGAGCTCACGCAAGTACACGTGCTTGATAATGTTGCCAAACACCATGTCGCTCCGCCTCTATTACCATATAAGGTAGACGCGCACTGCGCATGCGACCCGATCCGCCGGATCGGGTGTTGGGTCTTTAAAGCGGCTGATCAAAATACTTCCTTAGTTGGTGGATAGGAGGCGCCACTGATACAGCTTGACCTCACCGAGGTTAAAGTTCAGCATGATCTGACCTGCTCACTTCTCACCAAGTTCTTGTGTTGGTGTCCCCCGGAGTGAATCGCGACTTTGTAGCCAGTTTAACAGTTGAAATTCAGCCACAGAATGGCATGTATTAAAACTTAGTGATGGTATATTGGATTCCTATGCCGGAAGAATTGTGAGAAAGAGGCACAGGGGGAGTAAGCCCGGGAGCTGATTCGTCACAAGTGGGATATCGCAAACATTCCCAAACAGGAAGCAGCCGAACTGGCCCCATCCACCTCCAAAAACTGTGGTTAATTTTACTGAAAAGGCTCGCCACACCGTCAGGTCAGTTAATTAATTTACCATAATATGAGGAAATAGATAGTGAAGCCAGCTGTGCAATACTCATGTCGCCTTTGAGGGCCCGCTTGTTTCCGTCACGTTGGTCGTGATGTTGGGGTTACTATTTTTAGTAACACCATTGCAAGAAGTTCCTCCTTTTTGTTTGGCCCCGTGACTTGAACCTTCACTGGCCTTTAAAGACCAAAGCTTGGTTTAGATTCGTGTAAGGTAGTCACAGGCATTTACCATGACGTGTCGAACAGGTGCTACAGATCAACATACGTGTTTTAGTTATATTTTATGAACAAAATGGTCAATATTGGGGTGAGAAACAGGAGGTGAGAATATGCAATAATAATGTCTGATATATGTCAGATGACTGGTACACAAAATAACATGAGTAATATCACAGAAAGGTTATACAAACATGTAAGTATATCACTTGGATTTAATTCTGTAACGGTGAGGAGGGGATCTGATCCATGAAAAGGTAAAGAAAACATGCTTTAAAATTTTTTTTTATTACAAGTCAAATTATATAATAACAGGTAACTGGTACTATTATAGAAAAGCTGCAACACCTGCAATAACATGTATGGTCAAATGGGGTTATATTCAAATGCTTGTGTCATGATTTTGCAGTTTCTTTCTTTCTTCATTACATATATATATATATAAATATATAAATATATATATATATATATATATATATATATATATCTGATGGTATATGTATGCATTAATGCTGGGATCAATGATCATTAATAGTCAATGATCAGTAAGTACACTGATGCAGGTGATCTGATGATCAAATTTGCATTGCCATAATCAGCCACCAGAGTTTTATTGAAAGATTAGGTTTCATAATGACAGACAATACGCTTTCATGAAATTTATGCAAACACACTTGAGAACAATTTGTTTTTCTAATACATTCACATCTAAGTTTACTATATACATGTAGGCTATAAAGTAAGTAAAAAAAATTGATGTATTGGCCAATATATATACCTACATATCAAGTAAGGGGTTGTCAGGTCTGTGTTTGATCAGAAATTTCATACTTCAAAACGTCCATCAGTGTTTACTGATGACTGGTTATGAAATGACATCTGATTCCCACTATTTCTGAAAAGTGACCAATAATCGATCATCAGATGCTGATGTGCTGCCGATGATCAATTATGATCAAGGTTGAGACTCCCAACACTAGTATTTTCAAGACGTCTTTGTTGCTTTGAGGGAATATTATAAGTCAAACCAGGTGGTTGCAGGTTTAAATTGTTACGGGGGGACATAAAAGCAGACCCAACTGTCTCACTAGAGATTAGTTTGCTTTTCTAGCGAAGCGTTTGGTAAGCTGGATTTGTGCGCCACCGACATGGGTTCGAATCCAGGATCGGCCCAGTATTTTTCCCTGAAAAAAATTTGTCTTTGTAACAAAATCTAGAATGAGGAAGTCGAAGCATGTCCAGCCATATGCACCAATGTTTTGTATACATTTGCCTCTGAAGGCCATCAACTGGGTTGCCTTCTTTTGGAAATTTAAAAAAAAACCTATTAAAGTAATTTAGTGTAACTCCTGTTCTATAATTGCTCCAGGTAATTTAATTATCATTTTATGTCCCAGAGAACCTTGCTATTCAAAGCAGGGGTTAAAACAAAAAGGTGGATGACTGCAATGTATTCATACTGCAGAGTGAGGAGCATACTGAAAATTTACGCCATATCAGCCACTTAGAGCTGTGGTTAGGCTGGTTATGTCCCATTTTGTTTTTCATGAAGAATGCCACATTTTGTTTCTCTCAGTCATTATTGACAGTTGCACTATTTTTTTCTTCATTCTCCTGATTTCTGCATAACATGTCTGATTAACAATTATAATTGGTTCCTAAGTTTAGGAAACCATTTACTGGTAAATAAAAGCTTTCTCACAATAGCTTGATGAATATAGAAATCATTGTATAGCTATTTTTCTTCTAGAAAAATACTTTCAATATTTGCTGTACAAATTGGTATTGAATTTGGAAAGAATAACGCTTAGAAATAAAAAAATCAGATGTATTTCAGGAATTATATTGTGAGCAAAGAATGCATAAAAAATCAATACTAATACAACCTTTTCTGTGAATGTTGAGATATCTTGTTTAATTAGTTAAGGTGGCTCATGTTCATTACTAGTGGTTGTATAACATTCAGATCAGTATCTCTTATATAGTCCAACAGTTCCTCATCTGTCATGCTTGCTGGTCAAGCTTGAAGTTTTGGATGTTAAACTCAAGTTTATGTGAAAGAACCATATATTTTTTTTAACTTACACTGTTAAACAGAGGATAAAAGGAGTTATCTGATCTGTGTTTTTTTTTTAAATAGACATTGACTTAGTTAATTTTATCATCTTTTGTAGTTTGATTTAAAAGCTTTGTAGGAACATAAAGATACTTAGGTCCATTCTTTAAGAGATATAAATATAGATACAAATATGTATTGATATTTAATTACATTTAAATATGTACAAGCCAGTCAGGCTGTATAGTGATTGAAGTTTATTTCATAATCAGGTATGGTATTTAAAATTTCCCTCTTTCTGTCCTTGGTGCAAGTTCGTTTTGGTCAGTTGACTTTCCAAAAAAAAAAAAATCAGGAAAAACTTGTGGACAAGGGTTGTGAAACAGGCTATGATTATCAGTGCCTCAGCTAAATACCCTTGTTGAATTAGTATACTGGTCATGTTAAATTTAGCCAGCATTTGTCGGGTTTAAATTGGTTGTCAGTCTTTGTTACTTCAGCACATCAAGATTTTATGGCCCTGGACCTAAATTTTAAAAGCAAATTATCAAAGGTGCGAATATGAAAGTGCTAAATTTTGGCTTCTTTGGCTCAGGGGTAGAGCACAGGAGTCAAAACCCGGAGATAGTGAGTTCGAATTTCAGCCGAGGTGGTGAGATTTTTTCACTATCAGCCCCCACCCAGGGTGAGTGTTCTTCATGCTTAATGGGGAGACTGTGCCCAACAGTCGTGTTTCACGTACAGATGAGTGCACCTTTTGCGGGGTCCTTGGTGTTAGACCCAACATTGAGAATAACACACATTCAGGGCTTGCAAGATTGGTACACTGAGCCTGGTTGACACCTGATTGATTTTATAAATGCGTAGAGGCCCATGTCATTTTTGTCCAAAACTGGAATGGAACTCTGCAGATTACATCAGTAGTAGTACATGTGGAGCAAAAATTAAAAAAAATAGACGTGATCACCTCCCCCCCCCCCCCCCCCCAAAAAAAAAAAATATAAAAAAAGTGCTAAATAAGTGGCAGTTATAGTACCTCCAGTGGATGAACTTCAGAAGATATGTCAAGATGTATATTATCATTATTTACAGTAGTCCTATAAATAATTGAGGAAGCTCTTGAAACTGGGTGGGACTTCTTTTATCACTGTAGCATGGGCACCATCCAGGGCAAAAACATGAGTGATTGTCACGGAGGTCTGGAAAAAGTGTTCTTGCGAGGTGACAGGTTTATATACATTGAACATACTGTGACCATAAAGGCACAGAAAAAAGTCACAAGTGGAAATTAAATCACTAATTTTAATAAGGAAAAGGGTCTTTGATGAAGGGGAAAAGTTGCATATTTACAATGAAAATTATCCCTTAAATCTAAGCTTTATTTATAAATGGCATTGAATATTTTTTTTTCAATCAAATTTCTTAATGTTTTTCATTACTAAAAGTTGCAACTTCATATCCTGTGACCTTTTTCCCCTCACAAATCTATGTCTGTTTTCCTTCTCAGATTTAGGCTTTAGATAATATTCCTACCTAAAGGTGTGACTATTCTTTTTTATTTTATTACTAACCAAATTGTGAATTATTTTCCCGTGACTTTTTATATACTGTTCCTTGTAGTGGGGAATCAGTAAACAACAAAACGCTCCTCAGTCTCAGGATAACTTGCACTTGAGTCTCTTTGGTGCCTGACTGTTTGGCAGGCTGCATGGAACAGAACCAGGAGCTGAAGAGTATGGCATGTAAGGTTTTTACCAGATGGAATTGTTTGCTATTTGCAAAACCAAAATTATGTGTTATGTACTTGTTCATCAAGAGGGAAGAGAAAAGTTCCAGGTTAAAAAGGGATCTTTAGATAAATTGTTTCCAGGTCAAAGTCAAAGCTAGTGTGACATAGTTTTATTTGTGTTTATAAATTGATATGATCTGTAACAGCAGTTGTGTGTACAGATCCTTTTTTTATGGCCAAGATCAATTGATATGATAATTTTGACTTTGTTTGACATGGTGACCTTTTGATGTTAGGCTTCACTAACCACATCCCAGAATATTTCAGACAGGACTAATGATTAACAGATGCAGAGGATCAATAGTAAGGGGGCTGCCATCTAGGTATCTATATTATCATTCATTGGTAAATATGGAATACAAGCACGTGATGCAATACCAGATAGGCTGATCATGTTACTACTTGTACCAGCCAATTTATACCAATATCTCTCATAGCTGTATGTGGGTTTAATTGTTCCCTTTTGTCATTGTATCCGCCAAAACAGAGTTTTGCGGATACTATGTTTTCACTGCACGCCGCCGCCGCCGCCGCGTAGGTGTCCGGAGAACTCCTCCGTAACCGCTGGGCGGAATTTTATGAAACCCAGGATTATGTTCGGGTCACGTGAACTGCTGTGCCCCGATTTTGTTTTGACCTCTGACCTTTCCTCTGCGCTCTGCGTCCGTTTGTGCGTCTGTTTCCACACATAAACCCACATATCTCGGGAACCATTTGACGGATCAGGAAAATTTTTTTGCACAAATGTAGCCCTTGGAGAGCTTTATAACATACACAAAAAATGGTGGCGCCACCTGCAACCATGTTTGCACAGTGTCCATCTGTTCATCTGCCTTGGGTTAAAATCACTCATATCTCTGCAGTGATTTGACTAATTCACCTGAAATTTGGCATGCGTATACATCCTGGATAGCTTTTTTGATTTTATGACAGGTGGCGCCACCTACATTCATGTTTACAGTGCAGACATCCAAGCTCATATCTCGGGAACCGTTTGACCAATTGGGCCAAAATTTTGCATGTGTATAAATCTCACATAGCTCTTTATCATACGCAAAACTGGTGGCGCCACCTGCAGCCATTTTTGCACAGCTCCCGTCTGTTTGTCTGCCATGGGATAAAATCACTCATATCTCGGCAGTGGTTTGACATATCTGCCTAAAATTTTGCAGGTTTATACATCCCCGACAACTCTCTTGAATTTATGACAGGTGGCGCCACCTGCATTCTAGTTTATGCAGCAGACATCAAAGCTCATATCTTGGGAACCGTTTGACCAATTGGGCCAAAGTTTTGCATGTGTATAGTTCTCCCATAGCTCTTTATCATACGCAAAACTGGTGGCGCCACCTTCAACCATAAACATAAAGTGGTTTGACTTATCTGCCTCAAATTTTGCATATGTATACAACTTGGACTGCTTTCTGGATTTTGTAGTAGGTGGCGCAACTTACATACACCCTTTGGCTGCAGACATCCATGCTTATATGCAACACTTCACTCTATTTCCCCTTGCCACTCAATCCATGCCTCACTTCACCCGTTCCACTCTGATTTAGGCGGATACACGTAGTCGCTTGTCGACTACCCGTATTCTAGTTCCATCCATTAGCAGTACACTTGCTAGTTTCATCCCCTTATGTCCACCTGTTTTTTTGCTATGAAAATTGTATTTGTTACATTTCAAGGGAAACCTGATAGTGCAGGGTAGAGGATTAAAGGACCTTATTTTCAACAAGGTAAATAAATACCTAACTTATAGCTTATTTAAGAAACCGAATTATTTATTTTTTTGATAAAACAGACTATATTTTACAACATATCAGGCCCTCTTGTGGCAGTCAAGGTCATTGCTCACATGCAACTTTTGCCCCAGTTGACAGCTGCTGATTGGATGATGTCATGTAAACACTCTAAAAAATATAAGCAGCTAAAATAAAGATGGCTACTCATGCAGGGAGACATCTTATCTGACAGATCATTGGGAAGAGACCAAACAGTCGTGAAACATAAACATGGGCTTTATTGTAAGATTCTTAATTGCTATATTAGGTTGTCACTTCCATGTGTAGTTTTCTAGGAAATTATTGAAAAATATAATTTTTAAAGGAAATTATCTAAAAAAAAAGGTGGACAGAGGTTGATGAAATGGAGTATAGTGAAATTGTAGTTGAGTCAGAAGAAGAAGGTACTAACTTTTTATCCTGTCTGGCCAGGTTAATATTCATCAGTATTCACTGTATTTGTGAAGGATACTAGCCCATACACTAGCCTATAATTAAGCACCCCATAGGGGAGCTTATTGTTTTATGTGGTGAGCGTCCTTGTCCGTGTCTGCTCTTTTAAAATGCAACTTCATATCAGGACTTGGACCTTTCCCCACAAAAATCTATGACTGTTATCTTACTCAGATTTAGATTTTCTTGTGCTGTGACCTTGACTTTTGCTCTCAAGGTCAAGTGACAGTAGACATTGGGCATCATTTGTTTTGGAGCGCGAAAGCACCAAGGGATTTGATCGGATTTTGTTCAAATTTAGTGGCAGCATCAACTAATGACTCTTTCAGACTGATTAACTTTTGGTTGACCTTGACCTATATTTTTTCAAGTTATAAGCATGTTAGCATTTCAAACAGTGACTCAGTATCATGGAAAATTGGCTTTAGGAGTGTCTAAGGCAAATTTTCAAATATTCATCTGTATCAGTTTTGCATCTTTCTGTTTCACATAGTTTTCTGAAATTAGATCATTCTGACAGGATACCTTTATCAATGATTTTGGCTCTTAGCCTTATTATTCATCACAATTGGGCTAGTTAAACCATGCATTATTCATAAGTTCATGTAAAAGTACCCATTTTGCTAATGACCTTGACTTGTGCTCTTAAGGTCAAATCACACGAGACTTTGAGCATCCATTGTCTGTTTGTCTGTCCATCCATTAGACTGGCACGTTTTAAAACCTTTAGACAGGTATACTTAGACCTACAAATCCAAAATTTGGCATACAGTTAGATGTCCCCAAAATCTCCTACCATACTGAAAATTGGGCCAATATAACTTCTTTTCTTCGAGGTATTAAGGAAAAACCTCAAATTTCCATTAAAAACCTATTATCACACTGCAGGACTGCCTAATATCAAAACCACTAACCTGTTTTTCTTAATATATTTACCACAATTATTGTATTTGACAAAACAAAGTTTTGTGGATCCTATCTTTTTGACCAGGTTCCACCACCGCCACATTCGTTTCTTGAGAACTCCTTTGAGACTACTTGACTGATTTTCCGAAACTTACATAAATTATCGGGTCACATGTGAACTGGTGCCTAACCAATTGGCATTGACCTCTGACCTTTTTTCTCTCCAGTGCGTCCATCTGTGTTTTGACATATTTACCCACATATCTTCAGATTTGTTTGACCAATCAGGAAAAAGATTTTGTACAAATGTATCCCTTGGATAGATTGATAACATACACAGAAAATGGTGGCGCCACCTTCAACCATGTTTGCACTCTGTTGGTCTGTCTTGGGTTAAAATCACTCATATCTCTGCAGTGGTTTGACTAATTCACCATTCACCAGAAATTTGGCATGCGTATACATCCTGGAAAGCCTTCTTGATTTTATGAAAACTTCCATCTATTCATTTGACTTGGGCTAAAGTCACTCCTATCTTGGCAATGGTTGACTTATTCACCTGAAATTTGGCCTGTATATATATCCTGAATAGCTTTCTTGATTTTATGACAGGTGGCGCCACCGTCATTCATGTTCACACTGCAGACATCCATGCTTATATCTCCGGACTGGTTAGACGTATCTTCTTGAAAATTTGCATGTGATTAGATCTTACATAGCTCTTTATCATTCAAGAAACTGGTGGCGGTGTGCCACCTGCAACCATTTTTGCACAGCATCCATCTGTTTGTCTGCTGTGGGATAAAATCACTCATATCTCGGCTGTGGTTTGACTTTTTCACCTGAAATTTTTCATGTGTATACATCTTGAATAGTTTCTTGTTCAAATTACAGGTGGTACCACCTACAATCATGTTTACGTGGCAGACATCCATGCCAATATTTAACACATCTAACTCTTATTTTCCCTTGCCACTCAATCCATGCCTTACTTCACCCATCCTACTCTGATTTTGGCTGATATATGTAGTTGCTTGTCCACTACCCGTATTCTAGTTCTCATTTATATTTCCTATTTACATGCCTGAAATGAAGTCCGTTAAGTGTAATTTCTTTAAGTTATTGGCCCGAACATAATGTACTTTGTAAAAAATCAGGAAAAATATTTACTCACTTAACATGAAACTAGAGACTTTTTTTTCAAGTATATAACTTTGTTTAATTAAGATTCAATTGTTTACCCAAAATTAGATCTGAATTTTTTAATTGTATCCGCCAAAACGAAGTTTTGGGATACTATGTTTTTGACCGGGTTCCGCCGCTGCCGTGTTCGTTTCCGGAGAACTCCTTTGAGACTACTGGACAGATTTTTCTGAAACTTACACAAATTATCAGGTCACATGTGATCTGGTGCCTAACCAAGTGGCCTTGACCTCTGACCTTTCCTCTCTGCCCAGCGTCCGTTTGTGCATCTGTTTCCACACATAAACCCACATATCTCGGGAACTTGTTGACCGATCAGGAAAATTTTTTTTTCACAAATGTAGCCCTTGGATAGCTTTATAACATACACAAAAAAGGTGGCGCCACCTGGAACCATGTTTGCACAGTGTCCATCTGTTCATCTGCCTTGGGTTAAAATCACTCATATCTCTGCAGTGGTTTGACTAATTCACCTAAAATTCAGCATGCGTATACATGCTAGATAGCTTTCTTGAATTTTATGACAGGTGGAGCCACCTACATTCACGTTAATGTTGCAGACATCCAAGCTCAAATCTCGGGAACCGTTTGATCAATCAGGAAAAATTTTTTACACAAATGTTGCCCTTGAATATTTTTATAACATACACAAAAATGGTGGCGCCACCTGCAGCCATTTTTGCACAGCATCCATCTGTTTGTCTGCTGTGGGAGAAAATCACTCATATCTCTGCAGTGGTTTGACTTTTCCACTTGAAATTTTGCATGTGTATACATATTGGATAGTTTATCGTTCAAATAACAGGTGGTGCCACCTACAATCATGTTTACATGGCAGAGATCCATTCGATTATGTAACACATGTAACTCTATTTCCCCTTGCCACTCAATCCATGCCTCACTTCACCCGTCCTACACTAGTTTTGGCGGATACATGTAATCGCTTGTTGACTACCCGTATTCTAGTTTTTAGCTCAGCTGACTTTCAGTCATGCTGAGCTAAAGCGATCACTCTTTGTCCGTCGTCCGTCTGTCCATCTGTCTGTCTGTCCGTCTGTCCGTTAACCTGGCGCAAATCGTAACCGCCGGACTTACAATCTTGTAACGTGACATTCTGAGAGGTCCATAAAAAATCTTCATGGAAACCAGAAATTAGGTCTCTGTTACCCATATCCTTCGAGCTATTTGGCCCCAAAGTACCCCCCAGAATAGTCAAAAATTTCATACAAAAACTTCAATATCTCATTAACTACATCACTGATGGTCATGAAGTGTGGCATACATATTGATCATTAGATGTTCCATCAGTTCCTGCATACTGGTGGTGCCACATGTATTTTTCAATTTTTTACGAATTTTTTTCTCTATTTTTGAGACCTTTAAAAATGTGAACATCTGTTAACAGGGCACAAATCGTAAAGACTGGACTTAGAATCTTCATTTGTTGACACAGTGAGAGACCTATGAAAAGTCTCCATGGAAACCAGAAATTAGGTCTCCGTAACCCAAATCCTTTGAGCTATGGGGCCCCAAAGTACCCCCCAGAATTGTCATAAATTTCATAAAAAAACTTCAAAATCTCATTAACTACATCACTAATCGTCATAATTTTTGGCATACATATTGATCATTAGATGTTTCATCAGTTTCTGCAGACTGGTGGCGCCACCTATATTCTTTGATATTTTACAAATTGTTTTCTCTATTTTTAGACCTTTAAAAATGTGATCATCTGTTAACAGGGCACAAATCGTAAAGACTGGATCTAGAATCTTCATTCTTGACACACAGGGAGACCCATGAAAATCTCCATAGAAACCTGACATTAGGTCTCTGTTACCCATATCCTTTGAGCTGTGGGGCTCCCAATTACCCCCCAGAATAATGGAAAATTTGATAAAAAAAAAACTGCAACATCTCAATAACTACATATTGATCAAGAGGTGTTCCATGAGTTCCTGCAGTCTGGTGGCGCGATCTGTATTTTTTCAAATTTTTATAATTTTTTTCTCTTTTTATGAGACCTTTAAGGATGTAGTTATCTGTCAACAATTTACAAATCTTAACGACTGAACCTAGAATCTTCATTCTTGACACAGTGAGAGACCCATGAAAAGTCTCTATGGAAACCAGAAATTAGGTCTCCGTTACCCAAATCATTTGAGCTATCGGGCCCCAAAGTACCCCCCAGAATTGTCAAAAATTTCATAAAAAAACTACAAAATCTCATTAACTACATCACTGATGGTCATTATTTGTGGCATACATATTGATCATTAGATGTTTCATCAGTTTCTGCTGACTGGTGGCGCCACCTATATTTTTCGATATTTACGAATTGTTTTCTCTATTTTTAGACCTTTAAAAATGTGATCATCTGTTAACAGGGCACAAATCGTAAAGACTGGACCTAGAATCTTCATTCTTGACACACAGGGAGACCTATGAAAATCTCCATGGAAACCTGAAATTAGGTCTCTGTTACCCATATCCTTTGAGCTGTGGGGCTCCCAATTACCCCCCAGAATAATGGAAAATTTGATAAAAAAAAAAACTGCAACATCTCAATAACTACAACACTGATGGTCATGATTTTTGGCATACATATTGATCAAGAGGTGTTCCATGAGTCCCTGCAGTCTGGTGGCGCCATCTGTATTTTTTCAAATTTTTATAATTTTTTTTCTCTATTTATGAGACCTTTAAGGATGTAGTTATCTGTCAACAATTTACAAATCTTAATGACTGAACCTAGAATCTTCATTCTTGACACACAGGGAGACCCATGAAAAGTCTCCATGGAAACCTGAAATTAGGTCTCCGTTACCCAAATCCTTTGAGCTATGGGGCACCAAAGTACCCCCCAGAATTGTCAAAAATTTCATTAAAAAACTTCAAAATCTCATTAACCACATCACTGATGGTCATTATTTTTGGCATACATATTGATCATTAGATGTTTCATTAGTTTCTGCAGACTGGTGGCCCCACCTATATTTTTCGATATTTTATGAATTGTTTTCTCTATTTTTAGACCTTTAAAAATGTGAACATCTGTTAACAGGGCACAAATCGTAAAGACTGGACCTAGAATCTTCATTCTTGACACACAGGGAGACCCATGAAAAGTCTCCATGGAAACCTGAAATTAGGTCTCTGTTACCCATATCCTTTGAGCTGTGGGGCTCCCAATAACCCCCCAGAATAATGGAAAATTTGATAAAAAAACTGCAACATCTCAATAACTACAACACTGATGGTCATGATTTTAGGCATACATATTGATCAAGAGGTGTTCCATCAGTTCCTGCAGTCTGTGGTGCCACCTGTATTTTTTTCAAATTTTTATAATTTTTTTTCTCTATTTTCGAGACCTTTCAGGATGTAGTTATCTGTCAACAGGGTACAAATCTTAACGACTGAACCTAGAATCTTCATTCTTGACACACGGGGAGACCCATGAAAAGTCTCCATGGAAACCTGAAATTAGGTCTCTGTTACCCATATCCTTTGAGCAATGGCACTTTTGCGACCTTGAAAGATATGAACATCTGTTAACAGGGCACAAATTGTATAGACTGGACCTAGAATCTTCATTCTTGACACACAGGGAGATCCATGAAAAGTCTCCATGGAAAATGAAATTAGGTCTCTGTTACCCATATCCTTTAAGCTATAGGACTCCGAAGTATCCCTAAGAATAATGAAAAATTTGATACAAAAACTGCAGTATCTCAATAACTACAACACTGATGGTCATGATTTTTGGCATACATATTGACCATGAGGTGTTCCATCAGTTTCTGCAGACTGGGTGCACCACCTCTATTTTTTCAAATTTTTACAAATTTTTTTGTCTATTTTTGAGACCTTTGAAGATGTGGTTATCTGTCAACAGGGTACAAATCATAACAACTGGACCTAGAATCTGCATTCTTGTCATGCAAGGAGGCCCATGAAAAGTGTCTGTGGAAACCTGAAATTAGGTCTCTGTTTCCCATATCCTTCAAGCTATAGGACTACGAAGTATCCCTCAGAATAATGAACAATTTGATACAAAAGCTGAAGTATCTGAACAACTAATGCAGAGATCACCATGATTCTTTAGATGGATATTGTTTATGGAGTGTTTCATCAATTTCTGCAGACTGGTGGTTCCACCTATATTTTATTCAATTTTTCGAATTTTTTTCTCTATTTTTGATACCTTTAAGGATGCTGTCATCTGTTTACATAGCAGAAGTTGTAACAATTAATGCAGAGATCACCATGATTCTTTGCATGCATATTGACCATTAAGTCTTTTTATTAGTTTCTGCAGACTGGTGGAGCCACTTGTATTTTTTAAGCATTTTTTCTCTAATTTTGAGATATATAAATACTGACACAATTTTGGCCTGTTGGTTAATCTGTTTGATGCTTCAGTTGAATGGGTATATACTACCATTCAGATGATAAAATTTCCTTTTGCGAATCTCTTCCCAGTCAGCTGAGCGTCATGACCCATGGATCACATGTTTTAAGTTATTAGCATAAAAGTAAAATCAGTACCTTAAATTTTGCCACACTTTGACCATGGCACATTTTTTGTATGAGTACTGTTGATTTAATTTTCATAGCATGTAAACATAAGTATTTCATTTTTTTAAATCTGAAATTTGAAAATAAAAGCTTGAAATTAGGCTAGTTACTGAATTTTGCTTGAGGCTCTATTGTCATCACTTGCTATGTCCAGATGCAGGCTGCCCGCTCCTGGTCACTTGAAGTCCCCCTTGCAAACCCAACCACGAAATGTTATGCAGTAATTGTTATTATTTTTGCTGAATCCTCTTAATTGTAATGCTGTTTCCACTCTAGTATACAAAACTTTCCTTGAAAAAGTAATTCAAGGTGTAATCAAGAAGATGCCATGTTGTGTTAATGTAGCATTTTTAAAGAAATCAATTTTCTTTTAAATAATTCTAACAAATTAAAATATAATTGCACCCATCATTATGCATAAATTAATAAAAAAATGAAGCAAATTTTAGATAAATAAAGGCACAATTTAAAATTGTGAAATCTGAATCAATTATTATTTTTAGATATTTATTGTTTTGCAAATTTAAAAGATATATTTTTGTGTTTAAAATACATAAACATATGTATGCATGATGTTGTGTTATCTGACAAGATTGAGATTTATGATGATGGAATTTAGAATTATGAATCAATGAATTATATTCAGATATATATGTTATATTTTGGTAATGTATAGAAATATAAACTTATCATAAAAACATTGATGTGATAAAAAAATGATTATCTAATACAAGCATTTGTTCATTATTTTCCTGCCTCAGCCAGTATATGAATTATTGTGAACCCTGTTACTTGAACCACTCAGTATATTTTCATGAAATTCGATTCATGAAATGTTTCTACCAAAATCTTGGAAGTGTTAAAAAACCAGTGACCTTGACCTTCATCTTTAAGGTCAAATCAGCAGGAATAAAAATTATATGTGAATGCTGTGACTTTTGAAGTTGTATGTATTTAATTTTTTCCCCTCAAATTTGGGGTTTGGAGTCCCATATGGAGGAGAGACATTTGTCTGTTTTTGCAATCCTCATATTTAAATTGGGATCATGACCTCTCCTATGAGAGTGGCCTTGACCTTGAATATTCAATTTTTGGTGAAAAATATTTTTATCAAGTTGACAGATGGAAGAAACCATAGTGGTTTGCCAAGTGTCAGTCTATGCTTCTGGGGATGGGGGCCTATTCTTTAAGGTTAAAGGGGAGGGATTAATTGCCTGGGGATACTATGGCACCCTTGGTGCAAAAAAATGTCTGGTTGCTATATATTTTTGCTTAACCACTCCTATTTGTGTTTATGTAAATCCCCTTCACCCCATCTAATATTTGATTACTTATTATTTGCAACACAACAAATCACTATCTTGTTATCTCTTTTATTTGTATCTCTATAACTAAAAAAAGGATGTTACATGTATCTTAAATATAAACAATATCTCATCATTTTGAAAAAAAAGTTTGTGAATTTAGATTAATTACAGACTGTAAGTTCTTGTTGTCTTAATGTATGAGACTGTATGTTTGCTTGACAGTAACTGATTATGATATAAGACTAAATTTCAAAGTGAGCAAGTTGCTTGAAATCCATACAACATTAAGTTAGCAAGTTTGTTCTTTATGTGGGTCATGCTCACAGAGACTTAAAAAGTGTTTTCATTCAAATTCACATATAAATTACTTCCCTAACTAATGTTCACAGCAATTAAACTTTGTTATTAATCCTGTGTGTATCATTGCCTAAAGTGTACTGTGTGGTAGACGCCCTGATATCAACATCGCTGAAAACTTATATCTATATTTAGGCATCTTGGTCCTTTTGCTCTTTTGTATCTTCACGATGGCATGATGCATGATATGTAGTGCTTGACAAAGCTTAGGGTAAGCTTATTTATTCATTTAACATTTCATGTTCATTAAATTTATGTAGACACATCACCAGTGCTGAAGACCTCTGTACATTTAATGTTTCATGTTCATCAAATGATGTAGACACTTTATTAAGTAAATTAAAGGCCTCAACCCATCTTGTTGGTAAATTCAATATTTCATGTTCATAAATTTAATATAGAATTCATCATGCTTCAAGATAAATATGATCTTGAGTATTTAGGAAACTGATGACATCACTGAAGCCATGGATACATTTTAATGGAGCATGCAGTGGTTTTATGTATCAGTCAGTTTTGAGCTGTGAAAATCAAATATATATATATGGCTCTCACTGTTTGTAAACTTGTGCAAGACATTTATTAGTAAATGAAATAACATGAACCAAGATTTTTATTTTAATGAGACATGATTTTTTGGGGGAATTAAACATATTGCTTTGGTTTCATGTGGTTTTGTAGGTTTCAGATTTTAGTTTTACTGTAATTTTACATTATCTGAAAACCTTTTCCAGTATTTGATTGAATTGATGATTATTAATTGATGTCATGTGCAACAATATCTCCTAGCAATATGAACCTGAAGTTATCATATCTTCATATATATTTCTAGTCGCATATCAGTGACATCATCTAGCTAAGCCTCTGACTTATAATATTATTATTACTCTGGCTTACATATGATTATACCTCTGGCTTATAAAAGTATACATCTGGCTTATAAAGTTATAAATCTGCCATAAATGGTTATACCTCTGGCTTATAAGGTTATAACTCTGCCTTAAATTGTTATACCTCTGGCTTATATGGTTATACCTCTGGCTTAAATGGTTATACCTCTGACTTATATAGTTATACCTCTGGCTTATTTATGGTTATAATTCTGGCTTATATATTTATACCTCTGGCTTATTTGGTTATACCTCTGACATAATGTTATACCTCTGACTTGTATTATTATTCCTCTGGCTTATATATGGTTATACCTCTGACTCATATTATTATTACCTTTGACAAATAATTTTATACCTCTAGCTTTTACAGTTATACTTATGTTATATATTATTGTACTTCTGACTTATGTTATATATTATTGTACTTCTGACTTATAATGTTATACCTCTGGCTTATATGGTTATACCTCTGACTAATATGGTTATACCTCTGGCTTATATGGTTATACCTCTGACTAATATGGTTATACCTCTGACTTATATTATTATTACCCTTGACAAATAATGTTATACCTCTAGCTTTTACAGTTATACTTATGACTTGTATTATTGTACCTCTGACTTATAATGTTATACCTCTGGCTTATATGGTTATACCTCTGACTAATATGGTTATACCTCTGACTTATATGGTTATACCTCTGACTTATACTGTTATACCTCTGGCTTATATGGTTACACCTCTGACTTATATTATTATTACCTTTGACAAATAATGTTATACCTCTGGCTTTTACAGTTATACTTCTGACTTATATTATTATACTTCTGACTTATAATGTTATACCTCGGGCTTATATGGTTATACCTCTGACCAATATGGTTATACCTCTGACGTATATGGTTATACCTCTGACTTATATTGTTATACCTGTGGCTTATATGGTTACACCTCTGGCTTATATTATTATTACCTTTGACAAATAATGTTATACCTCTGGCTTTTACAGTTATACTTCTGACTTATATTATTATACTTCTAACTCATAATGTTATACCTCGGGCTTATATGGTTATACCTCTGACTAACATAGTTATTCCTCTGGCTTATATGGTTATACTTCTGGCTTATACAGTTATACCTCTGGCTTATATGGTAACCAATATACCTCCTGCTTATTTTGTTAAATCTCTGGCATATACCGCTAATTCTCTGACATGTATACCCTCACTGTCCCTGATACCTCTGGCTTATATTGTTTAACCTCTAGACTCAAGCTGTTATATGTTTATACCTCTGGCTTATAGGTTATACTGCCGGCTGATATGGTTAAGTCCCTGGCTTATATGGAATAACTTGTGGCTTATATATGATTAAACCTCTTTTTTACATGGCTAAACTCTTGCTTATATAGTTATAACTCTTCCTGATATGGTTAATCTTCGGCTAAACCTATGCCCTTTACGGTTATACCTTTTTCCAAAAGAACCTGCTGGGCTTGATTTTTGTTTTGGCAGTTTAGGGTTCCTGTCTGTCAGTAACAATTATCTCGCACAGTTTATTCATGAGAACATGTATCTATTAAGCAGTGTTCCAAGGTTTATGGACAAAGTGGGTGATTTAAGTACTAGTAAAATTAAAAAAAAAAATTCTTAAGCATTTGAAATTCATGTAAATTGTGACCTCAGCAAGACATTTGAATCAGATTTCGTGTACCAGTATTGAAGTCAGTACAAATATAGTCAGTACCATCAAAGTTTGTACCATTATAGTGAATACCAATATAGTAAAAACTAATATAGTCAGTAACAGTTAACATAGTCTGTAACAAAAAGTAGTACCATCATAGTCACCCCAATAAAGTCAATGCCAACATAGTCAGTACCAACATAGTACCAACATAGTACCAACATAGTACCAACATAGTACCAACTTAGTACCAACAATGTCAGTACCAGTAAAATCAGTACCAATGTAGTTGGTACCAATTTAGTCAGTGATGCATTTCTTGATCACAAATCTGTGTTAATGTTCACTGAATAACATTCCAATCTCATTAAAATATCTTAACCCTTTAAAGATACATTATCCATCACTTCTGGAGTACAGATGCTGTCAAGGTCACACTTGATACAGTCAGGTGTTTATATGATGTATGTTATAAACTTATTTGAATCATTTTGAGTAATGTCCAATGCAGTGATTAATCATATCTGGGTCAGTGCCCTTCTCATGCTTTTATTTTCTGTAGTTAATTCTTTAAAAACTCTCATGAATGAAACCAGACCACACTGACCTGGATTTGATATACTAATCTGGTAAGATGTTTTTCGGTTCAGGTCCTTGCCAATTGGAAACATGATTTTCAGCATCTGTTCAGCATATGATCTTTGTTATCAATACATTCTGCACAGTAGGTATACTGGTGAGCTTCAGTAACCAGTCATATATATATAATCATTTAATACCACCTGAAGTGACCCTTAAAAGGCAAACTAAATATTATACATCTTCTAGTTGATTAACTGTTGTTATGAACAGGATCCTTTCTGTATCTTCAGTAATTAAGAATGACTGAAGCATTCATCTGTCACTGAGAACTCTGCAACATAATAACAATGGAAAGATATATTTTATATGATCATAGAAAATCAATAAAATTAATATTACCCTGGAAATTATATAACCTTGGTCTGCATGGGAGTCAACTGTATATAGCTAAAACCTGATTTACTTGGAGCCTGTTTAAGGGACCGTCGGGTGTGGATAATTACACAGGTAAGTTGTGGCATACACAGAATTAGTTAGAACACATGAAAGAAACAAGTACAGGTTGAAACAGATTTCAGAGTGGAATAACTTGTATTTTTGAAAAATCACAGGGGAAATCTTGATGAAGAAACAAATATTTTTATCATTTATCACAACACCTACAAAAACATTTTTGCTTAAAATAAACAAGACCATCAGTTAAATATCTTTATAGTTACTTTCTAGCAGCATCCACCATGTACAAAAAAAAATATCCTGGTATAATGGAGGAGACTGGTAAATCTCCCTGAAGGTTGGTGAAATTCATATTGCAAACAGGCATGTCTTACATAAGGTATTTGATTGACAGCCAAATCATGCAAGGTGCAGGAAATAACAGTGGGTACCATAGAGATAGGATATATACTTTGATTCATAGAGTCACTTGTATTATTGTGTTAAGTCTTCACTCACAGCCTAATTTTTATGTAAGCTCTCTTCAGAAATATTATTACACTAGGATAGAAAGCCATTAAAGTGCAATTTTTCCAGTGGCTGACATCACAAATCAAAGAAGGCCCTTTGCCCCTATCCATCCAGTATGAATGCCAACTGGGTTGTGTATTTATGACAAATTCTGATCCATCCAGGGATTTTTAACATTTGTTTGTGTGGACTCTTGTACTACGTCTCCCGCCTGTACCCACTACTTGCAATGACCTCTGCTGGAGTATTTTGGTGGTTTGAAAGAGGTCAGCATTGAGACTGAGAAAAGTTTATTAAAATTAAGAGGTGATTTGATATAAGTAGTGGATGGAGGGCTGTTTTCAGAGAGTTGTCTGGTTTAATTTTCATCTCTTTAGGGTCAAGAATTGTGTTCTGAAACATATTATTTATACAAAACCAAATCATTACTCATAAAGCTCTGTGGTTATTGTACTGTTGTTATCAGCTTATAAACGCCCTCAAACAGGGATATTACTAATTATAGTCCTGTGAATGCATGGTCCAGGATGGAGTGCTGTACAGAATTTACAGCTGAGCTAATTATAGGCCTCAGTGACAACATATATACTAGCTTAACTACTCAGACCTTGAGAAAAAATGTGTTTCCTCATAGCATGATGCAAAATGAAATAAATAAAATAATTCAAAATGAAACACATGTAGGGCTTAGCAATGACAGAGTAAGTTCCTGCATAAAGACATGAATTATTGTATCCCCATCAAGGTACCCAGAAAGGTCATCAAGTACAATATCCAAGTTTACATAATATGTCATTCAATGGTCCCATTACAAGGACACACATGCAGTGGAGTCATTCACTATACAGTTAAGAGAAGATTTTTTTTTTATAAAGGTGGAAATAACATGGGCGTTCCAGGCTGTTTGCTCCTCACTCTGTGGGTCAAGCTTTATCCATGCTAGGCTCAGCTAAAATTGTGTCTCCCCAAAAATGGAGTCTCCAAGCACATTTGATACAAACAAGGAAGTGTGCAGATCTGTGGTGCTAGGTCAGCTTTGGAATACCCAGTGAGTAAGCTATTTTGAGTAAGTCCAAAGGGACATGTAGGTTGATCTTTTGATTGACACAGTCATTTTAATCATTTAGTCAAGTCCTACATCATGAAGTCACTAAGGTAAGCAGATATATATAGTACTTAGTTGTTTTTAGCTCAGCTGACTATAAGTCATCTGAGCTATAGTCGTGGTCCATTGTCCGTCGTCCGTCAGCTGTCCGTCCGTCCGTCCGTAGATGTAGCACGTTTTGAAACCGTAAGACCTAGGAATCCAAAATTCAGCATAATGTTAGATGTCCCCAAGATCTCCTACCAAGCCGAAAACTGGGTCTTTGCGACTTCGTTCCTTTGAGAAATTAAGGAAAAACCTCAATTTTTTATTAAAATCCTATTTTCACACTTCAGGACAGCCTAATATCAAAACCACTCATCTGTTTTTCCTTATATTTACCATAAATATTCCTCTATATAGTTCCTATGTACATGCCAGAAATTGAGTCTGTAAAGTATAAATTCTATAAGTTATGGGCCCAAACATAATGGACTTTGTAAAAAATTAGGAAAAATAATAACTCACTTAACATGAAAAATTTTGAAACTAGAGTCTATTTTCTCAAGTATATAACTATGTTTAATTAAGGTTCAATTGTTTACCCAAAATTAGATCTGAATTTTGTAAATTTTTTAAGTTATTAGCATAAAAAAAATCAGTACCTTAAATTTTGCCCAACTTTGACCATGGCACGTTTTTTTCCTGTAAGCACCATTGATTTAATTTTCACAGCATGTAAACATAAATATTTAATTTGTCTAAATCTGAAATTTGAAAATAAAAGCTTGAAAATTAAGCTAGTTATTGATTTTTTTTCTGTAGTCACTTGCTTTGATTACAGATGCAGGGTCCCACTCCAGGTCACTGGAAATCAGCTATGCCAGGGTTTCTGATTTGTTACAGTCACTGGGGGAGATCCCCTGCTGTGACAGGTGTACAGTTATTCTCATATCACCACCCAAATCACCCCCCCCCCCCCCCCCCCCCCCCCCCCCCCCCCCCCCCCCCGCAAACCCAACCCACCAAGTGTTATGCAGTAATTGTTATTGTTTTCACTGTATCTCCTAAATTGTAATGCTGTTTCCACTCCGATATGCAAAAACTTTCCTTGAAAAAAATAATTCAAGGTGTAATCCAGAAGATGCAGTGTTGTGTAATGTAGCATTTTTAAAGAAATCAATTTTCTTTTAAATGATTTTAACAAATATAAATGAACCCATCAGTATGCTTAAATTATTATAAAATATGAAGCACATTATGGAGAAATAAAGACACAATTTAAAATTGTGAAATCTAAATCAAGTATTATATTTAGATATTTATTGTTTTGCAGATTAAAAAGATATATTTTTGTGGTAAAAAATAAATAAACATGTGTATGCATGATGTGGTGTTATCTGACAAGATTGACATTTATGATGATGCAATTGAGAATTATGAAACAACTTTTATATTCAGATATATATGTTAAATTGGAAATGTATAGAAATATAAACTTAAATTAGAAAATAATTGATGTGATAAAAAAATCAGGATTTAATACAAACATTTGTTCATTATTTTCCTGCTTCAGCAGAATTTGAGATCAGGCTTTGTTTGCCCTGTTTTATGTTGTTAATTAGCTATATTTCAACTGTAATCATTTCATAAAAAAATACATATATATTTAATAATATATATTATACAAAAAAATAGATTCAATTGAACAAATGTGTAAACTACTGAAATGTCAACAGTTAATCGAAAAACCAACTAATGATCATGGTAATAGTACAGATCATTTGTTCACAAACTGCTCACATGCTTTAGTTTCAACATTAGGAAACACATGGTCAGGTCACAAAATATTTTTTGCAACAATTTCTTGCTCATCAATACAAACCAATCATATAAACCAACCATGGCCTTTATTACCTCTTCCTCTTACACTTTATCTCCATTAGTTATTATTTTAGATTATTACCTTCAAGCTAGGTTAACGTCAGCTGAGCACAGTGACCCATAGGTCCCTTGTTTAGTTAACAGAAGCCTTTACTTAAAATTTAGTAACAAATGTTAACCAAAAAGGTACAGTTATAAATAACTCAGGATTTTTAACATTGTAGCATTCTAACAGCCAAGAACATCTTTTTACTCATCTTTTAACTGGGCAAGTCAAATGATACCCAGTGTCACAGTGGATAAGGTGAAGTACCCAACAATGCTGTGGGCAAAACAATGGTCCTTGGCATGGTGAGCCAAACTAACCGGCTCTGTGGCTCAGGGAAAGAGCACAGGACTCAAAGCCTGGAAACTGTCAGTTCAGATTTCAACCGGGTGACATTTCTCATGGCTGCTTTCGCCCAGGGTGAGTGCTCTGCAGGCTTGATGGAAAGGCCATGCCCAATGGCCTTGTTTCATTCACAAATGAGTGTGCCTATTTGGGGTTCCTCATAGGTTTGAGCTAACAATGGGGGCAATTACACAGCCAGGACCTGCAGGTGCAGAAGTCACCAGGCCTAGTTAACACCAGCATATTAAATGAGAGATAGCTTTTGATACTGCCATGTTATAATAATGTAGTCCAAAACTGAAATAGAACTCTACAGGTATACATATTCTTAGAATTAAGCTAACATTAAAAAATGGAGGCGGTTACCTCCAACAAAAAATATTTAAAAAAAAGTTTGCTAGACAGGTAGAAACCAAGACAAGACAAAATTATTCTCAAAGGTAGAGTTGGCAAAACAAATAATACTCAACATAACATTCTGGTAGTTAAAGCAATATGATACTCTGTATGTGGTTGGTAGAAGCAAATAGTAATCCACATTTGATTGGAAAAAATAATATGATGCTCAACTTTGTACTGTTGTAGTGGGGAGATCATAGTTATAATATGTTTTGTATTGGGTTCAGAAAAAAGTAATTCAACATGGTTATTAGCACAAGAAATTGGCTTTCAGTATTGTTATTTGTGGAGCAAAGTGATGGCCAAATATGTGCAAGACAAAATGGTGCTTAGCACTGGAGTATGTAAGAGAAAATGATCATCAAATTTGAATAGAGCTTAATGAATTAATTTTACACTTAAAGTAATAGTCACACTTAGTACTCTGCAGAGTGTACAGTAATAGTCAAACTAAAAGGTCTACAGAGTATATAGAAATAGTAAAACTTAGTACTCTGCAGCGTTTACATTAATACTGAACCGTAGTATTCTGCAGAGTATATATATTAATACTCAACCTTAGTACTGTGCAGATTATTCATTAAAACTCAAACTAAGTACTCTGCAGAGTATACATAATACTCAAACTGAGTACTCTGCAGAGTATACATTAATACTTAAACTGGGTACTCTGCAGGGTATACATTAATATTAAAACTGAGTACTCTGCAGAGTATACATTAATACTTAAACTGAGTACTCTGCAGAGTATATATTAATACTAAAACTGAGTATTCTGCAGAGTATACATTAATACTCAAACTGAGTATTCTACAGAGTATACATTAATACTCAAAGTCAAACTGAGTATTCTACAGAGTATACATTAATACTCATACTTATTACTCTACAGAGTATACAATAATTGACATATTATTCTACAGAGTAAACAGTAATAGACCTATTATTCTACAGAGTAAACAGTAATAGACCTTTTATTCTACAGAGTATATAGTAATAGAACTATTATTCTTCAGGGTATACAGTAATAGACCTATTGTTCCACTGAGTATACATTAACGGACCTATAATTCTACGGAGTATACAGTAATAGTCAAACTTAGTAGTCTGAAGAGTATACTGCAAAAGTCAGATTAGTTTTCTACAGAGTATACAGACATACTCGAGCTTGGTACTGTACAGAGTATATATAGTAGTAGTCAAACTTAGTACTCTGCAGAACAATTTTGGCACAATTCTTTAAAGAGACATGAGCAGGAGCTATATCTTGCCTACTCTTCTACACTAACAGTTCAATTTTGCTTTATAGTGTATTACAAAAGTTTACCAGCAAAAGCATTCCAGCACACAGTCTCAATACCTTGTATATGGCGGTTTAGCACCTTAATTGTTATGGCTCTGCGTGTTGATAAACACAGTCAGTGTGGGTTTATTTACCAAAACAATCCAGCGTGATCGGAGGTCCAGTTGTTAGCCACAACACGTGATGTTTCAGGCAGCAGAACATGTATTTCTTTTTTTTTTTGCCAAAAAGTCAGATTGACATGTGTTGTAGCCCGGGATGCATGCGCTGTGTTTTTGTTTACACCTGTGATCGTGCCCGGTGCACTGTTTTTAAAACTCATTCACCAGAGTTAGCAAACAGTTTGAGGGCAAAAGTTTAGCAGGTACCAAAGGTATTTTTCGTGTAAATTCAACATGTTTTATAGGTGATGGGCCCCTTTAAGAGATGATATTTTTTTAATACAACACAGTATTACACATAAGGGAGATGATTTTTAGCTCCTCTGACTGTAAGTCTTCTGAGCTTTAGCGATCACCCTTTTATATGTTGTCTGTCCAAATGTTAAGGGGGCACAAATCATAACTGTTAGACCTAGAACCTTCTAATTAGACATCCAGGGAAGGCCAATAAAAATCTCCTTCATGGAAACATGAACTTAGGTCTCTGTTAAACATATGTCCTCTGAGCTATGAAGCTCATAAGTACCCCAAAAAGTAATTAAAAATTTGAAACAATATTTCCAGTATCTGAATAAATACTGCATTGATCACCATGATTCTTTGCATGAATATATTGATCATGGAGTGTTTCATCATTTCCTGGAGACCGGAGGCAACAACTGTATTTTTAGCTCAGCTGACTATAAGTCATCTGAGCTATAGTCATGGTCCTTTGTCAGTCTTCCGTCCATCCTTTGTCCATCGTCTGGCCGTCCGTCCGTTAACAGGGCACATTTTGAAACAGTTGGACCTATGATTCGAAAATTTAGCATACCATTAGGTGTCCTCAAAATCTCCCTCCATACCAAAAATTGGGTCATTAGAACTTCATTCCTTCGAGATATTAAGGAAAAACCTCAGTTTTCTATAAAAAAGCCATTGTTACACTTCAAGGCTGCCTAATATCAAAACCACTGATCTGTTTTGGATCATATTTAGTATTCATATTCTTCCATACATTTTCTATGAACATACACAAAATTAGGTCAGTGTTGGGTATTATTTTGAAGTTGTTGGCCAAAATATAATGCAATTTTTAAAAAATCAGAAAATATATTTACTCACCTAACATGAGAATTGCTGAAGCTAGAGACTTTTTTTCAGGAATATAATTTTATTTAATCAAGATTCAATTGTTTACTCAAAATCAGATCTGAATTTTGCAAATTTTTCAAGTTATTAGCATAAATAAAAAATCAATACCTTAAATTTTGTCCAACTTTGGCAATGGCACGTTTTTTCCCTGTAAGCACTGTTGAATTAATTTCACAGCATATATACATAAGGATTTAATCTTTTAAAATCTGAAATTTCAAAGGAATTGATTGAAAAGAAAAGCTTTTATTCAAGTTTCATACACCATGTCAAGTGTTGGTTACATCTAGCCCACCTGGTAGTACAGCCTTCACTTGCATTATGTAACCCTCCCCAGGCAGCTTGCCTTAGCTCAGCTTGGCCACTACCAGCAGGCTTCCCCTCAACCCTGCACTCTCCCCCCCCCCCCCCCTTCCCCCAGTTGGTGCATAAACTAGATGAATGTTATTATTTTCTGTATTTGATTCATTCTTATTCTAGGCTATGCTACATTTTAGATTTTGTATTGTACCACCAGGGTTACAATGATTTAAGTGCACATTTAATTGTGTCCACAAAGTGGTGTATTGCTATGAAAGTGTTGATGTTCATCAGTTAAGTAATTTCTTACTTCAGAAGAGTAAAAACTTCACCAGGTGTGAAATTGACTATTAGTTCCAGTAATAAATTAAAGCTGAGATAGTAATTAGCACAATGATATTGTTTGTTCCCCATTCAACCAACAGTGTGTATACTTTATTTGAAAAGATGTTTTATTTTATCAAATTTACTGAATCTTTTATTTTATTTTCGGTGAATAAAATTAAGCATGTACTGAAAACTCCAATGTGCAAAACTTTTTAATAATGATTCAAGGAATTTTCTTGTAGATGGCATGTTGTGGCATTATTTTCTTTTAAATTCAGTTTAAACATTTGTGATTTAAATATAGTAATATAAATGTGAATGCATAATATGATCCAATATGAGCTACACTCTGGACATATAATGATTGCAACTTTTGCAACAATTCTAATATTTTAACTTGTATTTTCAGTTTTTACTCTGGATATATAATGATTGCAACTTTTGCAACAATTCTAATATTTTAACTTATATTTTCAGTTTTTAGCTCAGCTGACTATAAGTCATCTGAGCTATAGTCGTGGTCCATTGTCCGTCGTCCGTCCGTCTGTCCGTCCGTCCGTCCGTCCGTCCGTCCGTAGATGTGGCACGTTTTGAAACCGTAAGACCTAGGAATCCAAAATTCGGCATAATGTTAGATGTCCCCAAGATCTCCTACCAAGCCGAAAACTGGGTCTTTGCAACTTCGTTCCTTTGAGAAATTAAGGAAAAACCTCAATTTTTTATTAAAAACCTATTTTCACACTTCAGGACTGCCTAATATCAAAACCACTCATCTGTTTTTCCTCATATTTACCATAAATATTCCTCTATATAGTTCCTATGTACATGCCAGAAATTATGTCTGTATTATTTAATTTAAAAAAGTTATGGGCCCAAACATAATGCATTTTGTAAAAAATCAGGCAAGATATTTGATCACTTAACACAAAAAATGTTAAAGCTATCGACCTTTTTTCCAGTAATATAACTTTAATTAATCAAAATTAAATTGTATACCCAAAATTAGATGAAAATCTTTTTAATTTTCTAAAATATTAATAAAAATAAAAAATTGGTACCTTAAATTTTGCCCAACTTTGACCATGGCACGTTTTTTTCCTGTAAGTACTGTGGATTTAATTTTCACAGCATGTTTTTGTTAGCATTTCAACTGTTAACACCAAAAATTTGAAACCAGTTGATCAAAAACTGTAGATTTTAATAAGTTTTCAAGCACCATGTAACATATTGTTTACATCAAGCTAGTGTTATGCAGTTTGCAAGAGCTCAGCTCCCAAGCTTCAGCTCTTAGTTCCTTAAATTCGGCATACAGTTAGATGTCTCCAAAATCCCCTACCATGCCAAGAATTTGGTCACTAGGACTTAATACCTTCGAGATATTAATGAAAAACTTCATTTTTCCTTTAAAAACCCATTGTTACACTTCAAGACTGCCTAATATCAAAACCACTGATCTGACTTTAATCATAAATAATATACATATTTTTCATTCTCTATGCACATGCCAGAATGATGTCAGTATTGCGTAATTGTTTTAAGTTATGGGCCCAAACATAATGCACTTTGTAAAAAATCAAGAAATATATTTACTCCCTTAACAAGGGCATTGCTGAAGCTAGAGATTTTTTTGTCAGGGATGTAACATTATTTAATCAAGATTCAATTGAATACCCAAAATTAGTTCTGAATTTTTCAAATTTTATAAGTTATTAGTATAAATATAAAATTAATACCTTAAATTTTGCCCAACTGTGACCATGGCACGTTTGTGTTCTGTGAGCACTGTTGATATAATTTTCATATCATGCACACATTAGGATTTCAGCTTTTTAGTTTAGAAAGCTGAAAGAAATTGGCCAAAAATTGTAGCTTTTATTAATGTTTTTATGAGACCCTGTCAGACTTTGGCTCTCTCCAGCCCCTCTTTAGTCACCTGTATGTTGAACTTGTTGACCTTTCATCAAATTATGCACGCTTGAGGCGAGGCATACAGGAATCCAGGCAGCTTATGGCCAGCCACAGTTGATCCAGGTGTCCAACCCAACTCATCTAGTAGTTTTAACCAGCAACATAACAATAAACAATAAATTAATAAATTTTTATTGGTTTTTAATAACAAATTAAAGAAAAATAGAAAAGGAATTTGTTAGTTTATAATAACAGGAAATTAACTTGCAGTTACTGATGATATAAGAATCTTGTATCGATGGGTAGAATGTCACATATTCCAAATAACACCATGCAGTCACCTATGGCATTTTTCAGTTCAATTTTAATGATAAAGAAGTAAATCATATTATTCATTACTAATCATTAGGGATCATATGAAGGAAATTAATGATAGACAAAGATGCAGTTGATAATATTAATCTAGATTCCTACTGTGTCTAGTGTGTACATTGATGTGAAATTAGTCCAAAATGAATTTTTTACAGTTATTTTTTAATATAAATAAAAGCCATAAAACCAGGTACTTATGATCATTATTTAAATGTGTGAATTTTGTATATTCTGGATTCTCAACATCATTGGTTGGTGAAACTGAATAAATACCAGACATGGTGCGAATACTTTGTAATTGTATTTAAATACGAATATGATTATGTACTCCATTATAAAATTTCTTGCATAAAGAATAGGAATTCAGGTAAAAATGAAAGTATATGAATACTCGTGCAAATACTTTCAAAATGTATTCATGAATGCATTCATGAATATATTCTTTAATATTATTTTATTAATCATATCAGTTATATTTAATTTAAAAAAATCATATGATTCTCTTATTATTTTTTATAAAAATTATATTTGGGACAATATTTGTAATTTTTTTTAATAAATAGTTAAACTCTTATATAATATGTTCTGCTTATAAGTTATATGGCCAAGTCAAAATCTGTGTGACAATAGTACTCCATTTGTTAATAAAATAAATGAAATCAATCCTCTTCCCTGTCTCCAAAGGTACTATCAAAATCATACATAAGCTAAACAACAACAACTCATAATACAGCTTATATTTATTACCACACAAAACCAGCATGTGCCTCATTTCTAAATAATATTTTTTTATCATATATAACAGCTGAGCGTCGTGACCCATAGGTCCGTTGTTTTTATTAAAATTTATAAAACTTGTTAATAAAAAAAATGATTCAGATAAAAACTTTTAATGGAAAAAGTGGATATGCTTAAAAAATAGGCTTATATATTAACTTAAATGCATTATTCCCTTGAAGGTGAAATAAAGGTATTTGTCCATTCTGTCCACTTTCCTGTCCATCTGTATATTTTCATATGCATCACAGTATCTCAATACTTTTACTGTTTTTCTTCATGACGTCCTTGTCAGAGTATTAGTTTGCAATCATATATTTAGAACTTTACTTTAACCAAGTAGGAGGGTCCCTTTCCTCTTAGCTTCTCATATTCTTATATAAATGAAAAACATTACAATAGAATATTTTGCATATTTTGCATTTGCAAATTTCAAACTTCGGCTGAGCGCCGTGACCCATGGGTCCCTTGTTTCTAATTTTTATGCATTTTTTCTCTATATTTTAGACCTTCAAATGAAGCAGTCAGACTCTAGGTAGGGCATAAATGGTAACAGTTAGACCTAGAACTATTCAGCCAGTTCTTGGAAAATATCCTTGGAAAGCTGAAATTAGGTCAGAGGGACCTATAGAACATGATTTGTGAACCTTATAGGAATGATTTGCATAATTGGTTACATTTAGACCTAGAAACATCTAATTTAGGAGGTTCCTGTGAAAAATTTCTGAAAAAAACCCTGAAATAATGTGACAGTGACCTTTATTCTTCAAGCTGTGTGAAAGAACATGATTTTTGCTCTCTATTAGTCAGATGGGTTCAAATGGTACCAGTTGGATGTAAAATGTCACTGTAACCTATATCTGTTTGTATATTAGGAATCATTTACCCATTGTTCGAGGTTCCTTGAATTCAGCTGGGCGTCATAACCCATGGGCCACTTGTTATTTTTAAGATAAAGAAACATAATGTGGATAACATGAAGAAAAATCTTGTGTCCTAAAGGTCAGACTGATTTGTGATTTTTAAATGTCATGAAAATAATTTGCTTTGCAGGAGGTTTTATGTCATTTTGCAGTTCGTGCTATAGAACAACATCATTTGGTTACAAGGATGGTTTTAATAACATATAAAAATGAACAAAAAATGTGCAGGTTTCTGTCTCTCCTGCATTATTTCTAATCATGAAATATCAATTCAAGATAAAATAAAGGTGCGACAGGATGTAATTATGGAAGCTTGAAATTTAATAGCAAATTATCTCCGCGAGTTTGTTTTTTCCCTAACCAGTGGTTGGTTTCCTGGTAAATACCACATCACTGGTGCCTGTTAATAAAATCATTCCCATTTTGTGGTGATTAATTTAACACGCAGTAGCAAGTTTAATTTTTAGGACGTTGTTGAACTGCCAGCAAGGATACTCTTTTAATTCCTAACCCAGGGGCAGAAAGAGGGATTTTCAACATGGGGGGGGGGGGGGGGAGGTATTGTAGGTGTATTAGGGAGGTGCCCTTATTGAAAATTATGAAAAAGATGCTCAAATTAACAATACTGGTTCATTTTGGTGGCCTTTATTCAGAAAATGTTACTCAGATACTTTTTTTAAAAAATTAAATGTTCCTGAGACTTAATAATAACTCGTTTTCATAAAGATGTCAATATTTATTGTTATTCCTTCTCTGCCATTTCACATAAATATTTTGGAATAAATCTGCAGATACAAAGTTTCATATACACTGTGTTTCAGCCAGGCTCCACCACCACTATGTTAATTTCCAGAGAACAACGATAGCTTTCTCATACAGAAGACAGGTGGCACCAACTGCATTGACTTTTCCTTATAATATTAATACATCCAAGCAATTATCTCAGGAATGGTTTGCCATAATGGCTTGAAATTTTGCTTATCAAGTGGTAACACCTTGAATTGTTTTCATCAGTAAGTCTGTTCAAGGTGAAATTTCACATCTTGCGAGTGGGTTAATGTCTTAGCTTGAAATTTGCATGTCTATACACTTTGATAGCTTTCTCATATGCAGGACTGGTGGCACCACCGACAATCTAACTATTTTTAGCTCAGCTGACTGAAAGTCATCTTAGCTATAGCGATCACTCCCTGTTCGTCGTCTGTCTGTCTGTCTGTCTGTCCATCTGTCTGTCAGGGCACAAATCATAATCACTTGACCTGGAAGCTTTTTACTCAAAATCCATCGAAGTCCATAAAAAATCTCCATGGAAACCTAATATTATCTCACTTGGACCTATATCCTCCAAGCTATGTGTCTCAAAAGTGTCCCCCAAATCATTAAAAATTTGATACAAAAGCTTAAGCTCCAGTATCTGACTTACTACTGCATTGATTGCCATGATTCTTTCCATGCATGTTGATCATGGAGTGAAGACTTGTGGTGTCACCTGTATTTTTTCTTTAATTTTTAGGCATATTTTCTCTTATTTTTTATACCTTCAATTGAAGCAGTTTGTCCCTTAACAGGGCACAAACCCTAACTGTTATACCCAGAAACTTTTAACTGTACATCCAGGCTGGTCCTAGGCCAATCTCCTTGGAAACCTGAGCAAATGTCATGGTGACCTATATTTTGAAAACTACAGGCTGAAATCTTGATTTTGAGTACCATGTCGGTCAGACAGGACAAAAATTGTATCTGCTAGGCCTGGAATCTTCTAACATGACATTAAAGCAGGTCCTGGAAAAATCTGCATGGAAACCTGAAATTAGGTCATGGTGACTTGTATTCTGTGAACTATGGGCCAAGAGCATGGTTTTTATCACCCTGAAAATCAGATGGGCACAAATTGTATCCACTAGGCCTAGAATCTTCTAACATAACATTCACACAGGTCCTTGGTAAATCTGCATGAAAACCTGAAATTAGGTCAAAGTAACCTATGTTCTGTGTACTATGGGCCAAGAGCATGATTTTAGCACCCTGAAAATCAGTTTGGCATATTTTGTATCTTGTATCTTGTAGAATGTTCCAATGTTATATACAGGGGAGTCTTTGGAAATTTCCTTGGAAACCTGAAATTAGGTCATGGTGACTAATATTACTGGTCAAAAACATTTTAAGCACCATGACAGTCTGACAGGGTACAAAACATTACTATTGGCCCTAGAATCTTCTGTCTTGACATCCAGGGATGCCTTCAAAAATGTGCTTGGTCATTTTTAGCTAGTTTAGCTACATACAAAAAGGCTAGATTTCATGGGATGGCTGGACAAATTATCATAAAACTGTTTCTTCATGTTGATTTTGAAGAACTTTAATTGCTACAGTTGAATGGGGATACCACCTACAAAATTGGGCATTCAGATGATAAAATTCCTTTTGTGAATGTCTTCCTAGTCAGCTGAGCGTCATGACCCTATGGGCACTTATAGTCCCTTCTATGACTGGACGTATTATGGTATACCCACCTTCAGTCTGTCAATCTTGTCTTCCGTCCATAAACTTTTAGTCTCGCAACGATAACTTACCAGGGCTTTGATGGATTTTCACAAAACTCACCATAACTACTTACCTATAGATTATCTCAACAGAGTTCAGTTATGGGCAAAATTTGTGCATATTTAATAAGGTCAGAGAGGTCACTAGGCTACTTTGTGTTGTTGATGTGATAACTTACGAGGAATATGATGGATTTTGATAAAACCCAACAAAAATGTTAATAAATTAATATCTTGCTAAGTTTAATTTTTAAGCAAAATCCAGGCATATTTAATGAGGTCAGAGGTCACCACATTTTGGAGGTACTGTGGTGACTTACCAAAAATCTTATAGATTTTCATTAAACTCATTATACATATTAACCAGTGGGTTTCTCAATTAAATTCTTAGAAAATTCATGCATATTTAATGGAGTCAGAGGTCACCACACTATGGTCGCACCATCCAGATAGACCATCATTCTTATAGATTTTCATATCACTTATGATGAGTATTAACCAATACAGTTTCTTCACCTGAATTACATTCTCAGCAACTTCACACATATTTAATGAGGTCAGAGGTCACAAAATATGCAACAGGCATATTATGCACCATTTTTGGTTATCTTGATATAAAGATGTTCTAATAATAAATTTCAAATGAGTACCATGTCCCACAGGTCCCTTGTTTTGGTTGTGTCTGTCCATGTATCTTGAGATACTTTAGCATCTTTGGTGTCAGACTTCCAGAGAGCTGTCACATCAGGAGACAATTGATGCCTCAAGTAATCCATACCTCTGTGATTTGGCAGATACACATAGTCTATTTTCCACTGCCTATATTCTGGATTTACCAATAATGGACTGGAAAGCCTTGCATCAGTAGCTGATATTAACATATGCCCTGCTTTACCAATGCCTGTAAGTGTGATATGGACATAATAGCCATTAATTGATAAACATGGAACGAGAGACAAACATGTATCAAAAGAACAGAGATATTCAAATATCACCTGAAGTTGATGCATCAATGTCTGTATTGGTAGCAGTACATACTACATGGACTGTGACTAGAGAATTAAAATTACCCATGAAAATGAGTCAAATTTAAACCTGTTAGGTTGAAAGAAATAATTAGTCATCAATAGAACTGACGTCGGTGGGATCAGGTTTAGCTGTTTAAAAGACCTGGGCCACATCCACCACTTTGTCATCTGGACATGCTTAACTATCATGTTCATAAATAGAACTTTTATCCCACAGTATATGGCTTAGCTGTCATGCTGTGTTGTTGACCTCTGATAGTTTTATACGTAGTACAAGTTGTCATACCATCAGCAATATCTTAAATTTTCTGCATTTCCTAGAAAATTTGCAGAGCTAGTAGTGTGTGACTCGAGCAAATGCCATTCACTAACATTATTACATATTTTATACTTCTTTCATTAAAATTGTTGGCAGTTGTTAGACAGCATGCTTTTGAATAATTTCTGCAGCAGCTGTTATTTTTTATTTATCATTGATTTATTGTTTCTGATATATAAAGTTTGATCACAGGATGAGATCTTATGATGAGTACTACGACCTTTGGACATGTTGTATTCATCACTAGTTGACTAAATTCTTTTTGACTGCAGTCTTTACAAGCACCGTGCATCATTATCCTAGTCCAGGTTAAAGTATGGACAACTGCTGCCTTACACATTAAGGCTTTAATGATATGACAATGTACTAATTCATCCTGGTACAAAGTTACCTATTGTATCAGTATATTCATGTGTCCCAGTATTGATACTGTGATCATATTTCACAATCTATTGCTGGTTTTACTTCTGGTAATAAGGTAATTTGAATGCCATCTAATTGGTTAATGGATGGCATAGGATTTGTTAATGGCCACAGGATTAACCTATAGAATTTTTTTTAAGGAAATTTTTAATTGTTATTGTTATTGCCAGTATCTTCAACAAGTACAAAAACCAGTGACCTTGACCATTAAGGTCAAATGTAAGTAAAAAATATTTGTTGAACCTGTAAACTTTAAAAGTATTCCACACTTTTTTCTAAAATTTTTATATGAAAGGTCATGCAAAAGTTAACAAACTGATGACCTTGACCCAGACCTTCAAGGTCAAATCAGCCAAACTATAGCTCATTACTTTTAGACCCTTGTGAATCTGAAGACATTCAAAGCACTATTCTTTTATCAAATTTGAAATACAAATTGTTTGAACCAAGATCTCAAACAAATTAAAAAACTGGTGACCTTGACCTAAATCTTCAAAGTCAAATAAGCCAAAAAATAGAAAAAAAATTAATGAAGTCCTGCACAGTTTTTCCTCAGATTTGGAACACCAGTTCTTTCAAACAAGACCTAAAAAATTTAAAACCCTGACCTTCATCTGCACATTCAAATCTTCAGATATCTACAATTTTTGTGAGGCCCAACTTGACTACCATTGAAACTTCTATAAGCCATATGGTTCCTCAGGTGTAAGTAGCCCTATTCAGATAAGAAAAGTACATTTTTTAAAGATTATTTTAAGCATTACATAACCATAGATTGCTTCATTGTACCTGTTTTCTTAGAGTAGTTTCATTTCCTCATATATATGTAGGGGTGTCACATAAAATAAGGTCATAACTTCCTGTAGGAGGGATAATTGGGCCTTAGCTAATTGGGAGGAATCAGGCTGTTCAGGAAAGGCAACCTCATTAACAACATGTCATTTTGTGTGCTAAATATGTTATCTTTGTCTGTCAACTGATTTCTCATAATGGAAAATATTGTTGTGCCATTTATTCATTTATATCTCGATTTATAAATAAAATATATTGGTGCATTTTTTGTAAAGATTCATAAATGAGCATGAAAAGACCTACAATGAGTTATATTATCTGGAATTTTTTTTTATATCTTGTCTAGAAGGTAAGATATAAATTGGCAAGTCTGCAACCAGTGTGAAAAGTGAACTCTGAGAATTTATATTATTAGTGAGAAATGGACCAAAGAGTGTCAATAACCATGTTGTAAGCTTAGTCTTTCATCGTGACCACCCTGTAATTGCAAATTATTAAAGCAATATTTGATTTTTTATGTGTTGTCAGAATGGGTCCTTCAGATGTGGAAAAAGGTAATAGCTAGTTAAGGTGCATATTATTATTGAAAAATAATATGTCATAGTTTGTTTTTCTTCTAGTCATCAGATATAACTTTACAGTCAGTTCAAACCCTTACTATAGTGTACAGGGCTTTACCTCTGTATTTTCCAGACTTTCGTGTCAACATGTGGAGGACTGTGTTTTAAATTTAGGAACTCTCTGGCCTTTTTTTCTTCGAGGTTGCTGAACAGAAATCATAACATTTATAGAGTGAGCCTCAATCAAACATACGTCTTCTTCACATTGCAAAGTATGAAGCAAATAACTGGTTCTTCCAGATGGTGATAACTAATATTTGAAAAAACGTGGCTGGAACATAGATTGTCCTAAAATTTCTCATGCTTATTAATCTTACCTTACTTTACAACACAGGCACATCTAGTGTTGCTGCTTACAATTCATGCATTTGTATGTAATTATGTAAGTATTGATCCTGACCAGTGATGACAGTTTTGCCACATTTAATTCTGTAATAAAAGTTTGTCAAGCTGTGTTATTGCATCTCAGATTTCACTGCTTGGTTGTCAAATGAGTATATATTAAAGTGAAGAGATGGGGGTGTTAAGGTATATATTTTCTTTAAATAACAGAGTCATATGCCCCAGTGTAAGGTCTTGGATGCCACCTTACCAGCTTACCTATTTCTGAGAAAAATATTTGCCTTGTTAAACAAAACCTTTTGTTTGTGCTTATCTGGTCAAATTCCATAATAAGCAACAACTGGTGCAGACAATATAATAAAAAATTACTAAGCCATTAATCTTTATCACATAAACCTACATGGTTTTTTATCTGATTTTGGAAATTCCATTATCATGTTGTATATTTCTAACGTCATGGATGGATACAAGGATCCTAGA
Organism: Sipunculus nudus; assembly: GCA_026874595.1. Taxonomy (NCBI): domain Eukaryota; kingdom Metazoa; phylum Annelida; class Sipuncula; order Golfingiida; family Sipunculidae; genus Sipunculus; species Sipunculus nudus. The sequence goes on along the minus strand of CM049311.1, from coordinate 56,710,521 downwards.
AATGATTATCTACATTAAGAGTAAACATACACTTCCTAGTTTTCAGTGCACTAGCTGTAGTCCAGGATCAAGGAATAAAGTAAGTGAAAATATAGTTTTGTTACAATTTAAATTTCATATAACGGATATCAAAAGATGCATATAAACACATACACACACACTTTATGTGGTGGCACATAGGAGCCATGATATATAAATTTTCTCATGTTCAGTGATTATTACATAATAAGTATCTGTATCAATTATTGCTACATGATCCAACATGTTTACTGCTTGGAAGGTTTTGACATATTTGTCCTCCGCCATTCACTAAACACACAATTGATGCAGCTCATGAAGGTAAAGGTCAAGATAAAAAATGGATGACTTTGACACATTTTTCAAAGTCACAGTGGTGTTCTTGCTAAAATCGTGTAAGAGCATGATATGGAAAAGAATTTGGTGTTCATTTACCGTACTCATACCACTGTTCCACAGATCAAATTTCTTGTTTTAATAGTTTTGGGTGTTTTGGGCTAAACCTATAACCTTGTTAAAGTTTATGTTTTTGCCTTGAGAGCAATTGATCTTTCTAAAGACAAGACTGAATTTCGCTGAAATGGTGCGTGCATGTTAATCTTGATTATCAAGTATTAAATTTGACATGGTTCCAAAATCCAGAGACTGGGAAAGAGGCATTTAGTTCTAAACAGCAATGGTTCTGACCCTAGATTTGTTTTAAGGAATCTCCAGTTTTTGGTGAATTATTCAAGCAGAATCAGAAAATATTAGTGTGCTAAGTTCTCTATACCAGTACAAAAGACCTTGTGGTTTATTATTGTTTTTGTGAAATATAAGTTATAGATGAGGCTTTCATGTTTGATGCTTTTTCATTGATCGGCAGTGTTTTTTCTGTTGAGATACTTTATTAGCATGTCTTAGAAATTATGATAATCACCATCCACATAATCAGTGCTTCATGACCCCTTGAAGCTGCTGCAGTTTTACTTATTAATAAACAAACATAGGGACCCCTTCAGTTTGTTTTATTACAATTAAATCTTACTGAGGAGGCAAGCTTATCAGTAACCACTGGCAACTAATAACAACCAGTGGTTACTTATGGCTATAAAAACAATTATCACCATGAAAAGCATTTCCTTGTTACCATTTCTTTTATTTTTATTCATTATGGGTTCTTTATTGGCTAGATTCATAAAACATTTAAAGTATTTATTAGTTAAAGTTGTGTCACCTGAATGATATATATTATCAAAGGTGAAACATAGGAGAGAATATTTTCACAAGTTTCAAGATTTAAACAAATATGGTACTGGTTCTGTTTGTTTGCAAAGATAAATACTTTTCCTTGGAAGGCAGAAATGCTGAGCAGTTGGAATTTCCCAGCTACTGTGTTTGTGTTGTTAATAGGCATTGGATAACTATCTAAGCACCTTATTAGATAACTTGTGAATAAAGCAATCATTGTCACAATTGGGAGCCTAGTATAGTCTTGTGACTGGCTATTGAAGGTGATCTTGACATTATGACATTCCTTTTGTGCTCTTTGTATCAATAGAACCTTCTGTACCAGTGTCTTTTGTTAAAAAGCTGGGTGGAGGGGGGGGATCTTTCACAAATACCTTACAGGTTGTAATTTATTACTTATGTCATATGAATGGCACTTCCTTGTCAGTTTGTTAATTTGGTTGAAGGGCTATACAATTCATCCTTGATCCACATTTCTTTCACAAAACTGGCTGTCAATCTGTAGTCTCTCCTTATAGACTTTTATCTTCTCAGTGGTAAGACCATAAATTTAGCTATGATACAAGGATTGGTGAGATCTTTCATATCATAAATTAGCCCACCATGGCCTCATTTAGGTATTTTTTGTGTGTTCTGCACTGGGATCATGATAAGTGAAGTTTTCTCTCTGCTGTTATGAATTAGAAGTGAGAACATAACTTTTTGAACTGCTTCACATTTCTCACCATGTCTTTATTGATACAACCTATATGCAATGAGGGGGGAGACATCTGTTTTTGCAAGTGCATAAACAAGCCATTCTAGTTTGGTCTTCTTTCTGGTCCTTTTGTCTGCCTGCTTGGTGGTCCTTTGGATTTCCAACTGGTTTTATTTGTCTGTTTCCTGGTCATTTGGTCTGCTTACTGGTCATTAGGTCTGCTTAATGGTTCTTTGGTCTGCTTAATGGTTCTTTGGTCTGCTTAATGGTTCTTTGGTCTGCGTGTTTGGTGGTACTTCGATATGCATGCTTGGAGGCTTTTTGGTCTGCCTGCTTGGTTCTCCACAGTCTTCCAGCAGGTCATTTGGTCTGTTTGATGGTCCTTTGGTCTGATTGATGGTCCTTTGTTCTACATGACCTTATGTCTGCTTGATGGTCCTTTGGTCTTGTGCTTGATGGTCCTTTGGTCTTCGTGCTTGATGGTCCTTAGGTCTGCCTGCTTGATGTTGTTTTTAGTCTGCCTGCTTGGTTCTCCTCAGTCTTCCAGCAGGTCATTTGCGTCTGTTTGAAGGTCCTTTGGTCTTATTGATGGTCATTTGGTGTGATTGATACAGTGGGAGCCAGTGTTCATAGCAATAGTACAATTTTGACTTTTCACTTCAGATGAATGTAAACCAAAATTTAGAGGTTTGCAGCCCTCTAATTACCCCCTCAGAAGCCTGGTTACCAGCTTGGATGACTTGGTAATTTATTGTTTGTAATTTCACATTTTAGATGTGTAGTTCCTTTTTCATTTTTATATAATTAATGGAGACATGATAAACAAAATATACCCAACTTATTTTACATGCTCAGGATATGAATATTCCCAGGTGATGTTGTGTGATAAAACATTCCCAACTAGGAAGTCATGTACCTGGCAGTGAGAGGATAAGGCCTTACAATTGAAGCCTTTGTGATGGTTTTACTGAATGGTTGACAGAATTGAAAGCTTGAAGGAAGTCATCAAAGAACAATTCAGTCACTGGGAAAGCAAATAATGCCAACACTAGATTTTTATCCTGATGACTACCAGCAAATTTAACAGCAGTTTCAGCAGTGAAGACTGCCAGACTGCCCAGCGGTTGTCAAGAAGCTGAAGATCTGTACAAGACTTGACATTATCTTTTTAAAGTACTTGCCCTACAAGCAACATCTGGCTTTTACTTGCCCATCATGAATTTTTACTTGTTGTACAAAAATTAACAGTCACAGCCACAGACATAAAAAGTGTGATTTTTTGCAACAATAAACTTATTCAAATGTTTGTTTTTTTGTTATATTTTTTCTTCAGTATATGCTAAGATAAACCAAAGATCAACAGATGGCAGATTGTTTGATCCATCCTTCAAACCATTATTTATGCCTGTGGTCAGTATCCTTGACATTATCACTTTAATCAAATGGTTGTGAAATTTGACCTATTTTGCATATAATAAATTAATATTTTATTCAGATTATCTGAACTGCCTTTGAAATGTGGTAGAAAATTGCTAAAATTCCCTCTGCATGGTTGCAATGTGATATAAGTGACCATGTTTTTGATAATTCTATATTATTCAGAATTGCAATTTCCTTATTTTCTTTCATAGTGGAAAGAGTAATTTCAGTTATGATATCTTTATTAGCTTTCTTTTCATTTTCAATACAAGCTATGTAGGATTTGAATTCAACATTATTGTTAAATCTGAGTAACAGTCTTGAATTGATATGCGTGTTCTTCATGAATACATAATTCTAAATTTGTGATTGGTGAGTGCAACTATTAAACCATACAGATAACATTTTCGAAATGGTAACATTTTTCTGCAAATTAATCATGGAGTCATTATGATACCAGATCTGACTGTTTGTAAAGTACAGCCATCCAGATTGTGGATCATCATGGTGCAAGGGACAAGTTTTTCTCAAGTCTCTGTTTGAGACCAGTGTTGATTATAATTGCCTGGAATAGTGTAAACAAGATTTCATTCATGGTGATGAACACTACAGTTACACTCAGAGCTACTTGTGCATTAGCCACTGCTGATTAAGCAGTATGGTTACAAAAATATGGATTGATTGTCTCAAACTCTGTTTACCAGAGAACCAAGGTTACCTGGACCCCATTAGCTGTGTTATCTAACCATAGTCCAGGTGTGGATGAAGAGTGGCATTGATGATTTGCTCTGTTGAAACATTGCGTCAGAAGACCAGAATTATGACTTGTGGCCTCCAGTTTCTCATATTTATTTAAATATGTGCATATTGGCTTATATTCATCTCCATAAGTGCAAGGAGTAATAACCACAAAGATTTGAAAAATCACTGTTTAGTTATTTTCCGAAACACACCAACTGCACAAAATTCCGAAAAGAATTATAACATATTCCAAATGCACACCCACCTTATGCTGTCTTGTAATTACTAAATAATCCCTCAGATGCAAGTTTACAGGAGCTTGAGGTCACAGTGGTATTGCAGGCTCCTAGACAAGGTTACTCAGAGAGAGCATCCCTCCAACAGTACTGGTGACACTTATCCAGATCCTGCTCAAGACATCATCATCATCATCTCATGGTCTGCAGCATCCCACTTCCATAAAGGTTATCATTAACTTATTGGGATTGGTTGTACACCACAAACAATTGGTTGCATTTATAAGGAAGTTAGAAAAGTCACTAATTGCAAAAAATACCCTTTGCAAAACTCTAGTTCATCTGACTTGCCAGCAGGTGTCATTGTTGAAAGTGTTTGGATTTTTTGTTTGGTGGGCTCCCACACGTTATAAACATGTGAATATAAACAAAATGAACAACCTGTGTGTGGTGGGACTGGTGTTTTCTTGCCTATTTTTAGAAAAGGTTCAAGAGATTATCATTAGTCACCAGATGCCAGATATTGTAATAGGCCCCTTTGAATAAATCATCAACTTTCTCTGATGTCTTATGCACACACACTGTGAAAAATGAGACGGACTAACTTTCAGATATAACAAAGGGTGATTATATCATTTTCTGAGCAGATTAAGAAACACAAAGGCTCATGCTAACAAGCCAAATCCATATTCCAAACACATATGCTACATTCACACTGTTCTGTTCTACCCTGTGCAGATGCATATTTACTACCGGTAACATGCATAACAATTCATACAGTGAAAGGAGGTGAATGAATAATATCAGTCAGTTTCCATTGTGATACATCAGTAGCCTGAGATATGGAGGGGCCACTGGTGTTCAGGATTGGATGCCTGACAATATTGCATGGACACCTGGTGGACATGACAATTAAAAGACTTCATGACAATTGAGGGGCTGAATGAAACTCAGTGTGATGAGCATGTGTTTAACTGACAGCTCTGTGAATATTATAACTCTGTTAAATCATCTTATTGGGACCAGATCACTTTGTAATTATCTGAGACAAGCTGACCCCCATCAGTTTTGCAGTCCAAGGTTATGTCAGTACTGAGGAGACTGCCACCCAAAAGTAGATGTGAATCTGGTTTGGCGATGTTTGGCTCCCATCGGCTCATTAAAAAAGCCAGTGAGCTTACGGATTCAAATACATTGATACAGTTTGAGGCTTTTTGGTGACTTTATCAGATCTAGCTGAAGAAATTAGTTAAAATTAACTGAGAATTTTTATTACTGGTAAGCAGATTTTTACAGATCACTTGGGTGTTCTCATGGATTAGTTTTTGCTATGGGATATCACAGAACAAACTTTCAATCACCTACTGATCATGTGACTTGTATTCATATATCAGCTGTAGGTAATGCAACCTACGTTGTACAACCTGTTTTCTGTGAGTACAAATTATATTTCTACTATAAATAAGTCACAAGGTATAAAATTTCCACTGTTCACATTATGGCTTATGATGAAGAATGTTTTAAGGGGAATTACATGGGTATGACACTTAGCTTAATCAATTTCAAAATGGCATCTTGCCAGAACTTTAAATTTCTTTAGATTGCAAAATAAGATGATATGAAAATGTTTTGTGTATAGAAACAATAAATCAGAAATTGTTGCAGCTATCAGCACCAGATTATATAGGCTTGTTATATAGGTGTGTAAAATTAAGCCACAAGTGGTGCCAGGTGTGGTTACCTATTTGTGTGAACTTTTTGTTTCTTTTTTCTAAAGTTATAGATAGCTGACAGTTTCATAGTAGAAGGAATTTATATTTTGTGTTTCAGAAATCATTTTTAAGTTCTCGGAGATGCTAAGATGAAGGTGCATTGCTGGCCACTGCGCTCCAGCACAGACACAGGATTTCTTTAATATTCTTCATCTTGCTAACCTTTGCCCCTTTTCTATCAACTTAGAAATTGTGTGATATATGAAAAGTCGCAAGATAACAACTGTTTCAGCACATTTATCACTTCACTAATTGGTCTGGTATTTCTATATAAAGGGACTAGGGCTCATGTATTGGTCTATTCTGTTCCTATGGATGTAATGCCACCAAGCAGCTTTTGATATTTTTTGTTTTTTTTGTAGGAAAATTGAATGGGTATATGAATAAAATAATTAAAAACGTATTTACTAAAATAAAATAAAATTCAAACCAGTTCACCTTAGATCACCAGAGGTTGTAACCAGTAAGAAACCAAAAATTGATTTGTTTTATTGCCTCATCATTACCTGTAGTCAACTTGTCATGCTGAGTCTTGAACACAGGGACCATGGGATCCCTTGGTTTCTTGTAATGAGGTCTGGCACACTCCTTCTTCATGAAGAACTAATGACAAGAGCAAGAGGATCGTGATGCCAGATAAATATATACAGGTTTCTTTTGTGAGCAGTTTTAAAATGTCATGAAAATCCAAAGTCATGTTGCAGTAAACAGTACATCACACTAGAGTCAGAAATAGCTGTTTTGAGAAAATTAATGAATTCATCTGCAGGTGAAACATGATAAGTTAATTTTAATTAAGTGCACATGAAGCCCCTACTTTAGCCACAGCAGCTTGTTACTCAGACACGTAACATCATGTCCAATTAGCTGTGTTGTGGTGATCATGTTAGAAACCACTTTCTCCATTTGTAGTACTCATCCTGTTTAAATGGATTGTTGGGCTACCAGACGTGGAACGTATCATCATATTCTAGTGCTAGCTAGGGGTGTATCATTGCATCAAAGAATTGATGCATTGAATTACAAGCCCTTAATTAAATTGTAATCTATTATTAACCTCTGAATAGATTCATTTCAATTATAATTTGAAAGTTTGAAATCACCAAGAATAAGTCAGAATTGGAACCGGAATTGAATCAAAGGTAAAAATTGATAGTTGAATCGAATCTAAAGGCACATGCTCTTCATCGTTACAAGCAAAGATGAAAGTGAATATTTCTGTATCTTTTATAGGTGTATCATGTGGATGGACCCAGCATTAAAGTTGAAGCTATTGGACATGACTTGTGGTGTGGTGTAGATACAAGCAGATATGAAAGCAGCAGATGGGGATTGGTTCAAACAAAACCATGTTAATGAAATACAATTAGCATTAAGGTATTCAATCATTAAGTGGCAGCGCTGAGGTGACCAAGAAGTATGTCAGAAAACGGTGGGAAGAAAAGCAAAGAAGAGGCTGCCTCTGATGGCAGAAATGCTTCAGAACGAAGCGAGTCTGATCTGGTCAGGCAGCATCTGTCCAGTCCAAGTCCACCTCAGAGCTGCCATGACTCCTGTTACAACTCAGACACAGAGAATTCTCCACCGGCAAGTCCTGGTGTTGTTCCACAGCATTCTGGGAGCCTGGCTCATGAGGACGTCAGCCGTCAAGTTTCTGACACTCTCAGAGCTGAGCATGAAGACACACAAGATTTAGGAACAGACATTATAAAGGCATCAGATTACCCATCATACCAAGCTAAAGTGGAGTTTGCAGTAAAGTTAGGCTACACAGAGAAACTGCTACAGAAAGTGTTAAGGTCATGTGGACCAGATATAGAGCAGAATGAGTTGCTGTGTAAACTGATTGAATTGAGTACTTTAGAAGGTGATGGTGAGGAGAGTGTTACTGAGGACTTTGGTGATTTGGTGATCTCTCCTCCTCAGAAGGAATTCCTCACATCCTCTCACCAGACCCACGAGAGAACCAAGGACACCCAAGATGAAAGTGACAACTTAAGACCAATCATCATAGATGGCAGTAATGTAGCACTCAGGTGAGACATATTTGAAAGTCATTTTCAGTTAAAGGAGATGGACCTGTCAAGAACACCCAGCAAAATCTTTTTAACTTAATGTAGAGCTGGTTAGGGCCTTGGACTTGTGAGTGCATTGCAAGTTGTGGGTTCATGTCCTGTCTTCCATGCTTAGTCACACAGCCAAGGTCTTAACCACAAGGGTGCGCCCTCTCCACCAAGAGTGGGTGGGTATGTGTGAAGGGCAGGAAGCAAAATGTTGAAAGAACTACTCCATAGCTCCTTTTATAGCATGTTGCCCAGAGATCTAGCTAAAAGAATGGACAGGCCTGAAGATCTGAAAGGAAATTGGTAAAGTAAGATGAGACCTGCACTGCCTGTTATGACAGACTATAAACCCACTAGCTTTACCTTTTACTGTTACAACCTAGTCACCCTAAAGATAATGACCTTACCCTTAGGGTGTCTAGGTATGCTCATATTTACGCTTAGTTTCTTTTTTATTATAACAAGAATAAATGATTAAAACTTGAAATAAATTTTAAACTTAAAACATTTTTTTCTAAAGAAATATAAAAAAACTTGAAATTCTGGTAATTTTCTGTCTAAAAAAATCTTTATTTTTGTGTTACAGCCATGGTAATAAGCAGGTGTTTTCCTGCCGTGGCATTCAGATTGTTGTGGATTGGTTCAGAAAAAGGGGTCACAAACAGATATTTGCCATTGTTCCAAGTTGGAGGAAAGAAGCCTCTAGACCTGATGCCCAAATCACAGGTAAGGATAGCAAAATTTGGAGGTTATAACGTATAAAAATATCTGTTCATAATACAGGCAATAATACAGGCACACAGTTGTTCATCATAGCAGCAATGTATCCAGAAAACCAAGCTAACTACTCTATGACTGTGTTATCTCCTGCAGGCCTCCACAAGGTCATTCATTATCACAGGCTAGTCTCCAGCAGTCCTTCACAAGGTCAGCCAAAAGGCATAGGCTAGCCTTCAGCAGACCTGCACAAGGTCATCCATGATTACAGGCTAGCCTCCAGCAGTCCTTCACAAGGTCAGCCAAAAGGCATAGGCTAGCCTCCAGCAGGCCTGCAAAAGGTCAATAATAATCACAGGCTAGTCACCAGCAGGTCTGCACAAGGTTATTTATGATCAGCGGCAAGTCTCCAGCAGGCCTGCACAAGGTGATCCATGATCACAGGCTAGTCTCCAGCAGGCCTGCACAAGGTGATCCATGATCACAGGCTAGTCTCCAGCAGGCCTGCACAAGGTCATCAATGATCACAGGTTAGTCTCCAGCAGGCCTGCACAAGGTCATCCATGATCACTGGCTAGTCTCCAGCAGGCCTGCACAAGGTCATGCATGATCACAGGCTAGTCTCCACCAGGCCTGCTCAAGGTCATCCATGATCACAGGCTAGTCTCCAGCAGGCCTGCACAAGGTCATCCATGATCACTGGCTAGCTAGTCTCCAGCAGGCCTGCACAAGGTCATTAATGAACACAGGCTAGTCTCCAGCAGGCCTGCACAATGTCATCCATGATCACTGGCTAGTCTTCAGCAGACCTGCACAAAGTCATTCATAATCACAGGCTAGCTAGTCTCCAGCAGGCCTGCACAAGGTCATTAATGAACACAGGCTAGTCTCCAGTAGGCCTGCACAATGTCATCCATGATCACTGGCTAGTCTCCAGCAGGCCTGCACAAGGTCATTCATGATCACAGGCTAGTCTCCAGCAGGCCAGCACAATGTCATCCATGATCACTGGCTAGTCTCCAGCAGGCCTGCACAAGATCATTCATGATCACAGGCTAGTCTCCAGCAGGCCTGCACAAGGTCATTCATAATCACAGGCTAGTCTTCAGCAGACCTGCACAAGGTCATTCATAATCACAGGCTAGTCTCCAGTAGGCCTGCACAATGTCATCCATGATTACTGGCTAGTCTCGAGCAGGCCTGCACAAGGTCATCAGTATCACAGGCTAGTCTTCAGCAGGCCTGCACAAGGTCATTCATAATCACAGGCTAGTCCCCAGCAGGCCTGCACAAGGTCATTAATGAACACAGGCTAGTCTCCAGCAGGCCTGCACAATGTCATCCATGATCACTGGCTAGTCTTCAGCAGACCTGCACAAAGTCATTCATAATCACAGGCTAGCTAGTCTCCAGCAGGCCTGCACAAGGTCATTAATGAACACAGGCTAGTCTCCAGTAGGCCTGCACAATGTCATCCATGATCACTGGCTAGTCTCCAGCAGGCCTGCACAAGGTCATTCATGATCACAGGCTAGTCTCCAGCAGGCCTGCACAATGTCATCCATGATCACTGGCTAGTCTCCAGCAGGCCTGCACAAGATCATTCATGATCACAGGCTAGTCTCCAGCAGGCCTGCACAATGTCATCCATGATCACTGGCTAGTCTTCAGCAGACCTGCACAAGGTCATTCATAATCACAGGCTAGTCTCCAGCAGGCCTGCACAAGGTCATTCATAATCACAGGCTAGTCTCCAGCAGGCCTGCACAATGTCATCCATGATTACTGGCTAGTCTCGAGCAGGCCTGCACAAGGTCATCAGTATCACAGGCTAGTCTTCAGCAGGCCTGCACAAGGTCATTCATAATCACAGGCTAGTCCCCAGCAGGCCTGCACAAGGTCATTCATGATCACAGGCTAGTCTCCAGCAGGCCTGCACAATGTCATCCATGATCACTGGCTAGTCTCGAGCAGGCCGGCACAAGGTCATTCATGATCACTGGCTAGTCTCAAGCAGGCCTGCACAAGGTCATCAATGATCACAGGCTAGTCTCCAGCAGGCCTGCACAAGGTGATCCATGATCACAGGCTAGTCTCTAGCAGGCCTCCATAAGGCCATCCATAATCACAGGCTATTTGCCAGCAGGCCTTCATAAGGCCATCCATAATCACAGGCTATTTGCCAGCAGGCTACCACAAGATCATCCATGATCACATTATATTCCTTTTGGTTCTCTCCCAGGGCCCAGTATTTCTGTTTTGCCTTCCTCATCTCATTTTCTCAGACTGCAGGAAGGTTGTCAGTTCGGGAGTAAATCCTGAATGCGGCAGATTATATTTCTACAGTGATGAGACCTTTTCATGTATACTTAATTCACACTGCTAAATATTGATCTCAATATTATATCACTTAGATATAAGTGTGCATTTCACAAGTACTGGAGCACTATAGTGAACTGAATAAGAACCTTAATTTGTGCGATGAGTGTAGTTGTAGCAGTTGTTATTGCTTATAATTGATGAGAACTTCAAATTGATTTTAAATACAACTGGTTAGGCTTTAATTACGAAAAATATAATTATAAATTACAGACCAAGACATTCTTCAGAAGTTAGATCTTGAAAGGGTTATGGTTTTCACACCTGCTCGGAGAGTGGCTGGGAAGAGAGTGGTCTGCTATGATGATCGTTACATCTTGAAGCTGGCAAAGGATCTTCAGGGCATCATTGTATCCAATGACAACTTCCGTGACCTTCTCTCAGAGTTCAGAGAAGTTATTGAAGAAAACCTGCTCATGTACTCATTTGTCAGTGACAGGTAAGAAGGGCACAGTGTTAGGCTTGATGATGTCTGTATTGTCCGATGTTTAGACCCAGCAGTAATATCAGGTCAACTTAGATGTTTGCTCTAATACAGAATGATTGCAAAGACTACTCTCAGATCTGGTCATGCAGAGATAATCCTAAAGCTGGCAAAGGATCTTCAGGGCATCATTGTATCCAATGACAACTTCCATGACCTTCTCTCAGAGTTCAGAGAAGTTATTGAAGAAAACCTGCTCATGTACTCATTTGTCAGTGACAGGTAAGAAGGGCACAGTATTAGGCTTGATGATGTCTGTATTGTCCGGTATTTAGACCCAGCAGTAATATCAGGTCAACTTAGATGTTTGCTCTAATACAGAATGATTGCAAAGACTACTCTCAGATCTGGTCATGCAGAGATAATCCTAAAGCTGGCAAAGGATCTTCAGGGCATCATTGTATCCAATGACAACTTCCATGACCTTCTCTCAGAGTTCAGAGAAGTTATTGAAGAAAACCTGCTCATGTACTCATTTGTCAGTGACAGGTAAGAAGGGCACAGTATTAGGCTTGATGATGTCTGTATTGTCCGATGTTTAGACCCAGCAGTAATATCAGGTCAACTTAGATGTTTGCTCTAATACAGATGATTGCAAAGACTACTCTCAGATCTTGTCATGCAGAGATAATCCTAAATACAAAAGGTGTCATCAGATTACTTAAATTCAGTGTTTGCCTTTATTTTATAGATTGATATTACAGTCAAACCCACTTTGTATCAGATCGGTTAATAGAAAATCCTGTTAATTGTAACATGAATCTGAAACCCCAAAACATTTCCTATATATACAGTATATAATGGTAAATCTGACCGTTTAATATTATGGAATATTGTCATAATCTGGTTTATTGTCATGCATGAAACCCTTGGCAGCGATACCAGTTTGCAGTTAATATCACATCAAATGTGGACAAGGCGATCAATGAAGCATGGAGCTTGTAATCAGTCAGGCGTATCAAACAATCTGATCTCCTACCTGTGCGCAGCAGGCAGGTTCAGTGATGCATGTGGGTCACTCACTGTCACTTAGCTAATTAACGCCTTAAGAAATGACCTTTATCCAGATCATTGCGTTTCTCTGACGTTAACAAGGGCGATTTTTGCAGTAACATCTCATACATAGTGAACTAGTCTTTTTACACCTCAATGACCTTTTGCAGAGCGGTTAACAGTGCCTACATCTTGAAATCCCGGTCAAGGGTCCATAAAAAGCTGGAGGTTCTGAGGACACTGGAGGAGATACTCGATTCAAAACCCCAGTGGCCGTGAAACTTAAGAAAGTTGACAATGGCTAGACATTGCCTGCTCCCTGAACAGTCATATCATAAAGAATATTGTTGGAGAAGAAGATATTGGAGATGTTACACTTTTTAAAAATCATCCGGGAAATAAGGTTAAGGGGTTGGGAAAGGTGAAGAATTATCTATTAAAAATAGTTTGCCTTTGTATAAGGTTATAGCTGTGCCACTTATTTCCATACATTTGACCTTCTGACCCAGTCCACTTTTGGTCAGTAATTGTGACATGTGGCATTATAGTTATATGAAATAAATTGTCAGGTGCACTTAAAAAAATATTCATTAACATTTCTGTTTCCTTTTTACTGACAATTGATATACTATCATGTGAGACATATCACTTCTATGATTTAAAAGGACATATGTGTTAAAACCCTCATAATATCACATTCGGTTATTATCATAATTAAAGCATGTACCACCGACATGACAATAAGCAGGCTTGACTGTATTTATAACCCTGTGCTTGCTGTTGCTAGAGTTAATGATAAAGCTCAGAAGACATTTTTTATTACAGATCAGTTTTATGATATCTTCCTCCTCTTCCTAGACACTGCCATCCTATAACATTGCCACCTATAGGATAATTAATCATATATACATGTCCAAGTGTGTGTGTGTGTGTGTATTTATGTCTGTTCATATAAGTTTATATGTTTGTATGTACATATACATCAGTACATTTTGTGTTGTTAAACTACAAAGTGATGGATCAAATATGGAAGGATACAGTTCAAGTTTCATTTGCTGAACTGTCTATACCCTAAGGAAAGCTGTGGTAATGGTAACCAGCCTCAACTGTCCATTATTTGTGTGGGAGGAGAGACCATGTATATAACTGGATTGGGATTTGCAGTTTTAACATATTATATTATACTGCTTCTTTATGCCTCACAGTCAAGTGGGTGTGTTTTACAGGTGTGTTTTTTGCGGCATTGATCACACCTGCAAAGGTAACTAATACAGTAACTGCTCTGATTTAATGTAGCATGTATTCACTGCAGAATTTATGATCACTGTTTGCTGACGTGCAGAGTTAAAAAAAAAAGTATCATGTGATTCATGTGGGTTGTGGCAGAATCACCAGACTGGTCCCGGGTGGCCTGTATTACACTATATGTGACGGCCTGCATCAGTCCTGAATGTTACTTAATCATGAAGATGTCCCAGCTGTTGTTTGAACCTTACGCTGTATACCCACCCTAGGACTGTGAAAAAAAAAATTTATATACACCACTACATGCATTAATTTAGTTGTATTCAATGGGATTTTATACCTGCAGTGTAAAGGTTTAAAAAATAGCCTTGCAGAAAGTTGGGAATATACCTGAGAGACCAATATTTATCTGGATATAATACTTAGGCTGTTTGTTTCAGTGTAAGGTAATGTTTGTGGGCTGGTTATATTGTTGGGGTGGTCATGTTGTTGGGCTGGTTATATTGGTGGGGTAGTCATGTTAGTGGGGTTGTCATGTTGGTGGGGTGGTCATATTAGTGGGGTAGTCATGTTGGTGAGGTGGTCATGTTAGTGGAAGGTCATGTTGGTGGGGTGGTCATGTTGGTAGGATGGTCATGTTGGTGGGGTGGTCATGTTGGTGGAATGGTCATGTTGGTGGGATGGTCATTTGAGGGGGGGGGGAGATGGTTATGTAAGAGGGGTGGTCATGTTGGTGAGGTGGTCATGTTGGTTTGGTGGTCAAGTTGATGGGGGTTGTCATGTTGGTGGGGATGGTTATGTTGGTTGGGAGGTCATATTAGTTGGGTGGTAATGTTGATTGGGCGGTCATGTTATTTGGGTTGTCATGTTGGTGGAGTGGTCATGTCAGTGGATATGGTTATGTAAGAGGGTTTTTCACATTAGTTGGGTGGTCATATTGGTAGAATGGTCATGTTGGTGGAATGATCTTATAAGTGGGGTGGTCATGTTGGTGAGTTGGTCATGTCAGTGAGATGGTTATGTAAGTGAGGTGGTCATGTTGGTTTGGTGGTCATGTTGATGGGGTTGTCATGTTGGATGGGTGGTCATGTTGATGGGGTGGTCAAGTTGGTGGGGTGGTCATGTCAGTGGGGTGGTTATGTAAGAGGGGTGTTCATGTAGGTTGGGTGGTAATGTTGGAGGGGTTGTCATATCAGTAGGGATGGTTATGTAAGAGTGGTGTTCATGTAAGTAGGGTGGTAATGTTGAGAGGTTGTCATGTTAGTTATGTTGTCATGTTGGTAGGGTGGTCATGTTGGTTGGGTGGTCATGTTTGTGTGGTTGTCATGTAAGTGGGGTTGTCATATTGGTGGGGTGATCATGTTGGTTGGGTGGTCTTGTTGGTTGGGTGGTCATGTTGGTGAGGTGGTCATATTGGTGGGGTTGGTCATGTCGGTGGGGTGGTCATGTTTGTGTGGTTGTCATGTAAGTGGGGTTGTCATATTGGTGGGGTGGTCATGTTGGTTGGGTGGTTTTGTTTGTGAGGTGGTAATGTTGTTAGGGTGGTCATGTTGGTTGGGTGGTCATATTGGTAGGGTGGTCATGTTGGTGGAATGGTCTTATTAGTGGGGTGGTCATGTTGGTGAGTTGGTCATGTCAGTGAGATGGTTATGTAAGAGGGGTGTTCATGTAGGTTCGGTGGTCATGTTGGTGGGGTGGTCATGTTGGTGGGGTGGTCATGTCAGTGGGGTGGTCATGTTTGTGGGATGGTCATGTTGGTGGGGTGGTCATGTTGGTAAGGTGGTCATGTTGGTTGGGTGGTCATGTTGGTGAGGTGGTCATATTGGTGGGGTTGGTCATGTCTGTGGGGTGGTCATGTTTGTGTGGTTGTCATGTAAGTGGGGTCGTCATATTGGTGGGGTGGTCATGTTGGTCGGGTGGTCTTGTTGGTGAGGTGGTAATGTTGTTAGGGTGGTCATGTTGGTTTGGTGGTCATATTGGTAGGGTGGTCATGTTGGTGGAATGATCTTATTTGTGGGGTGGTCATGTTGGTGAGTTGGTCATGTCAGTGAGATGGTTATGTAAGAGGGGTGTTCATGTAGGTTGGGTGGTCATGTTGGTGGGGTGGTCATGTTGGTGGTGTGGTCATGTCAGTGGGGTGGTCATGTTTGTTGGGTGGTCATGTTGGTGGGGTGGTCTTGTTGGTGGGGTGGTGAAGTTTTACCCTTTACTGTTTTAATTGAACTTGTATTTGATATGGATATTTCAGTTTTATGCCACCTGATGACCCATTAGGGAGGAAGGGTCCTAGTCTAGATAACTTCCTCAGGAAGGAGCCTCTTGTCCAGGAGAATCTACCTCCAGTGTGTCCATACGCCAAGAAGTGTACATATGGTAACAAGTGTAAGTTTTACCATCCAGAACGAGGCCAACAGCCCATGAAGATGGTCACAGAAAAACTGGCTGAGAAGGCCAGGCAGGAACTGCAAAAGGTCAAGGAAAAACGTATGTATCCTTCGAGTAATAATTGTAGAAACTAGAAAAGCTTTCACAGAGCACTTTTAAAACAATCCTGTTTTTTTCCCCACCAAAGAAAATGAATCAGCATTTGTATTTATGTTTGTTATGTTTTATGATTTATGAATAAAAGCAATATGCTAAATGCTGAGTGCCATGACCGCTGTGTCACTGGTTTTACTGATGAGTTGTATAAGACTTCAGAAAATACATACAGAAGACATGAGAGGTGCACATATCATATATGCACGTAGATTAGCACAAATGCAAGCATGCACTTTCATGTTCACTCACACACATTTACTCACTTGTCTAATTATCATTTTTTCACCATTTTTATCAGTAATATCATGTTTTCAAAATAGAAGGATAAAAAAAATCAATCCTACATATCAGTAATTCCTGCAGAAGTCATGTAATCTCTCTCTCTCTGGTCTTTAGTTTATTACTCATGTGTAAAATAATTGACATGCTTTGTGGTTTAGTCAGTCATCCATCTTTTTTTTCCTGTCAATTTTTAATCACAGCTGATCATGGATTTAAGCTTCTTTGTAGATATCAAAGAAGGAAAATTATAAAAATCATGCACTGTTTGTAGAATTTGAGTCTACCTTTGCAGAATTTTTAATTATATGTCAGTAAGTGAAACTGAAAGGCTTGTGATTATAAATGAACTTTTTTAACTGATATTTTGTAAAAGTACAGAAAAAATATATTATATGTAATTGAAATGTTACAACACAGATCTGGGGACATGAAATGATTATCCCTTTTCTTGTTTTATCAGAAGAAATCTCAAAACCAGCTGTGAAGGCAACAGTGTCTACACCTGCACTCTCTGAGACCAAGCAGCCAATCAGAAGGACAGTGTCAAATGCACCTCAGAAAGCTTTGTTATCTAGAAAACAGTCTTTGGCACCTACTAACAGTTTTGGGGCAGGGAAGAAAGCTCAAGGACCAAAGGTCAGCCCTACAAAGGTCAAGGTCACACCAGCAGATGACCACATTTCAAAGAGTGCAGGAGAGCAAATTTCATATAGCGGGAGTAACAGCAGATCTGCTTTAAATCCGGACACTAAAATTTCTGGGAAGGAAGGGGTTGGTCCAAATGTTAAATTTGGGGATTTATATCCTTACCATTGGGGTAGCCGTGCAACCCTCCGTCCTGTAAATTCTGAACCAATAGCTCAAGATATGTCTTCTGGAGAAAATGTTATTAGTGGTCATCTGGCTGTTGCGAAAAAGTTGTCTGATGAAGGTAGGCGTTCAAGCTCACCAAAAACACAAACTGGGGACAGTGAAGGGGTGTATCACCGAAAGGTGGAGCGCACATTTTCAGTGAAAGGCAATGAAGACCCCCGTCTGCAGCGTATGAGCAAACCTGGTAGCGCACCAGCAGCTAAACCAAAATTTTACTTTGGTGATGAAGGACACAGGCAGACAAACAGGCAGCATAGTGTTGTGCATAAATCCCAGACACCTTTGATCCTGTCAAGACAACTGGCTCATCGACAGCTGAGTGATGTCAGTGCACAACACTTTAAACCAGGGCTTGACTCTCACGCCACTATTGAACGCATGGCTAGTGCTCCCTCTGCAACCTCTCAAGAAATGCAGCTTCTTCAAACGGGTTTCCGAACTGAGCGACAAGACAGTCTTTCGGATCCTGGTCTGTATATTGCAGACCAAGCAACTGGTGGTCGCCATGACGAAACTCCTGTGTTTATCGATCCTCCAAGAAAGGATGGATTTTACAACAATGCAGGTGGAAACAATGTTAGAATTTCAGTGTCTCAACACAATCCTGGGTTAAAGGTTATGGTAAACCAGCCCAAACAGAACTCCAGTCAGATGATATGGGGTCAGTATCCTATCATGCCGCCACAGGACATGACCATGCCTCATCCTTGTGTTAACTTTTCAACCTCGTCAGGACCTCCCATGATGTCGAGTGGTTGGACAGGAACTCAGTCGTCTGTGGGAAATGGCCAGTTTTTCACTCCTGCACAAATTACTACCGGCCAAGAAAACCAGCAAGGGTTGCCACTTTATCCTGGGCAGAGCATTCATCCTTCTCTCCCAGCACAGTTCATTCCAGCACCTGGCCCTTTGATGATGCAGAACCTGACCCAGCATGACCCGTCTGTTTGGAGACAGATACAAATGGAAGCTTGGCATCAAAATATACAGGGAAACATGGCAGCATTTAACGCCAGCTACCACGAGAAAGCACCCTCAGCCCGTGATGCTGAAACAGAGCAGAAAATGTTAAATGACCTCAGTAAGATTTTTCCATGTGATAAAGTACGGCGTGTGATGGCTGACCACCCAGAAATCACTGATTCATCCATTCTTTGCAAATACTTAGTTTGATAGCAAGAAGTGCTAGAATTGTTAACAGTTGGTCTTATTTTGGTCTGAATATCATAATGCTCAGTAAAGGTGGTGATATTGACAGTTGGTCTGTCACATTTATACCACAATACTCCCATCAGTGTGTTTGCCATCATGGAGTTATAGTGCAATTGTTGCAGTTCATTCTTGATCAGGGAGTGTGTGATGGATATGATATAGTTTAATTCTGATTAATTTGGGTCAGTCTTACAATGGTTTTCGTGTCCAGATCATACTTCTGGTTAAGCTCCTGTCATTCAATGAGGAGGGGTCAGCAAACATGTGCAGCAGTAATTTTTGTGGCATGTATCTGCATCCAGGCCGAAGCATTACATTTGCTTATTAAGTCAGAAGCATCTTGAAGTTTGTATATACAATTTACAACTTACCAAATCCTACATTTAAGGAGTTGTACAGTTTGTGAATATTGTCTTTCTTGGATGATGTATAAGGGGTATAGCAGGCCTAAGTTTTCAATACAGTGTGTCAGTCAGACTGAATGTTAGCATAATAAAACTTTTTATCAGAATAATTTTTGTGATTTTATGTAAATATAAAGGATGTTTTATCTCAGCAATACACTTTGTAAAGAAATGTTGAATCTGCTGGTATTAATGTTTTCTTCTTTCATAATGCAACAAAAGCATCAGGGTTTAATTACCTTATTACCAAACTTTAATTTAATTAGTTTCCTTTTTCCCAAAAAAATATATGCTACTTTGATTTGAGAGAAATCAATCATGGTTTACCTTTCTTAATTTTATATGACATTTTAAGACCACCTTTTATAGTAATATATGCAGTTATCTCTCTTCAGATAACTTGAATTCTTTATGGTTGTAAAAATGATCCTCTATGCTTTCTCCTTGATGTAATAATTTTTTTCTTGTGTCATATCCACTTTGCTAACAAGTGCACCTGCAACACTGTTGTCCTTTTTTATGATCTATTCCTAAATTATCAGTATTTAACACACAATTCTTAAATGTAAACTAATAAATGAGTACAAAGGAGACAAGCCTGCTGTGAACATATTTAACTATAAGAGTTTTCAAAATGATATTGGGGTTAAGGACATGTTCCTAGGTCAAGGTCATGGAAGGTTAGATTTTTTTTCCTAAGTATCATCAATGATTGATTTTACTAAATCCTTCTCTTCTAATTAATTTATTTGTTAAATTGATCTCTTTGGTTGTTATATGTACAACATTTGTTATTTGTTTGGGATATTATTTCTTCATTGCATGGGCATGTATGATTTGTTTTATTTGGTAATGGGATTAGATATAACCCAGAAAATGTATGACCAATTGTATCTTATTTTTTAAAATGTATAAACAGTAATAACCATAGATTTATTTTTAGTTATTTTAAAAACACCAAATGATGTATATACATTTAAATGTGAACTTTGTCAGTATTTTTTTTTATGTAAATGCAGATAAGATTGATTTAGCATTAGTTCTTTGTATTTTAGTTGTCAGGATTTTTTTCTAGCAATAACATGACGTTATATTTTTCTCTGCATTTCTAAAAAAATCAAATTGTAGTGTTTATGATATGCAAAATGTTTATTTGTGTTTTTTGTAGATGTATATTTACATTATAATGACAGAGTCCATAATTTTGGGACCAATCTTAGTTCTGTTCCACCAAAGGGAGCTTAAGTGAAAATAAGTAATTTTAAATTTATTCCATGCCTTTAGAATTTCTATTGAAAGGTGGACTTTTATTAAGAGTGGCTTTACCGATGACCATTTATAGTGTTTTGACCAATGACCATTTATATGCCAGAACTTTGTATGAATTTAGAAGTTGACTGAATTTTGGTCATATAAATGTTCTAAAAACAAGGGTAACAAAAATTAAATTTCACAAATCCTGGATGATACCATGTGACTTTGCTGTTACAGTGAAAAATCTAAAATTTTATGTAATTTCATCTCATAGTTTTAACCCTATTTGAGTTACATGGCTCTTCTCCATTTTGGAAAGGTTTTAGAGAATTATTGCAAGAGTCAATGTGCAAGCACCCATTGCTGAAACAGACTAAGAGATTTTGTACTGTGAGTGAATTCAGTTGATGTGAATATTTTATATGCTTCATAAATATATATATTTTTTTTCATTCTGAGCCTAGTTGATATAGTAACAGTTGTATGTAGATGTATAATTTGTACATATACTTCCACAGGCATATATATAGCTTAGTTGTACAAAGCAGTTGTCTGTATTATAATCATACCCAGGTGCTTAAATAAGGGTTGTTTAAAATCATTCTCTTTCAATTGTAATTTTGTATCCAGAGCAAAGTTGTATATAATTCTTATCTGTGATAAATTGCTTGTACATAGATAAACACATACTCATATATACATTTAAAATCATGCTTGTAGTGAAAGTTCTCTGTATGTGTATACTTTAATGGTTATGGTAACAAAAGAGGGTTAAGCTAATTGGGCATGTGGCCATTCTGAACTGTGATGCTGATTGGTCACAGGCAAGGTCACCTGACTAAGCAGTCCTATAAGCTCTGCTGATTGCTCAAAGACAAGGGCACATGACCAAGCATTCATAACAACAATGCTGATTGTTCATATGCAAGGTCACCTGACTGAACAGTCCAAACAGCTCTGTTGTTTGGTTACAGACAAGGACACCTGCCCAAGCCCAGCATTTTATTTGCTTCATGCAGCTTTGAAAGACCCAAACATTTATTGTTTGATTCCAAGTTTAAAGCTGATACAAGGGCATACTTTGGATATTTATTTTTAATAAGGCTTTTTATTACTTTATATGGCATAGATTTTAAGATGATTGTATACTGATTGTATACCTGAAGTGCCTTTAATTAAGTGTAAGATATATCTTTATTAATTTTAAACCTATCCATTTGTTACAGTTGTTAACCTTGGTCGTTGTCTATAGATGTGGCTGGCCACAATTTTCCCCCAAAATATGTTAATAGATGAAATTAATTCTTTAAAAATGTACATATAGTATGCTTAGATTTCATACAGAAATTTGTTTTATAAATATGTTAAAAAACTTTGTAGAACAGAGTTTAGGTTTTCTATTTTGCTTTTTGTGTGATTAACAGTTATTTGCATGTGTTTATTTAAGAAACTGAAAATAAGAGTGAATGATTTGCAGTGACAAGTTGTGTGCTGTATGTAATAGTCTGTGGAAGCCACCAATGCTTTTAATGTATAGTAAAAGTTGGATACAAGTTGATACTATATAGGCATCTCCTGAATCCTAGTCTAATGCTCATTACCCCAGCTATACCCTGATATTGTAAGTTTTAAGTGAACAAGAAATCACAAAACAGGAGTTTTGTGTCTTTTTAGCTTAACTGACTATACATCACATGAGCTATAGAGGCCAGCTGATATTTCAGCTGACTAATAGCACTCATCCTCCATCAGTTATCCAGTGTCTATCTCCCAGGCATGCACTTTTCATAGCAACTTGGTTTAGAGACTTCAAAGTTTACATACATTAACATGTAGACACACTGTCTCACCAAACCTGGAACTAGGGCACTGTGACCTAATTGCTGAAGATACCTGCAAGAAAACTGTTACTGGTACCATTAAAACCTTGTAACTTGACAAACCAGCCATTCAACATGAGCATGTTAACGGATAAATTCAGTTAAATTCATTTCATTTCCCATCAAGGTATCAGCATATTTTTGTCTGTGGTGTGTCATTTAGGAAAGTTATAGGTTAATATCAATGGGGACTCTGCCTGCCCAGTAACATTAGTAAAACGTCATTGTGTCAAACTTGCCAAGTGGAATACCCCACTTGTGTTGCAGTCATAAGTGGAGTATCCTGCAAAATTTAGTTAAAACTTGTATATAACCCCTTCTTGCATTGGGGCAGGTCTGCAGGACTTCAGCTGCATGGTATGTGCAGGATGGGAGTTCCATGGGCTGAGTTGGCCTGGGCCAAGTTCAAAGGTGTTGTGGAAAATTATGGCAAATTACCCCTCTTAGGACATGTGTGGCATCGATCCTGAAAAAAAGGAGCAATTCTGAGGCATGGCAATTGAATAGTTGCATAATGTTTCAGTGCCACCATCTATAAAATAGATTAGTTAAATTACAAACCCACTTGTGTTGATACTTTAAGCATCAAAGTTAATTTGTCAGTCCTTTCAACTAAATTTGACCCAATGAGGTTTTACTGTAGATGATGGATATTTCAAATTTATTTGACAACATAGCTAAAGTTCTCGAATTATAAATATTTGTAACTCAGTATTTTGTAGGTTGTTTTAAAACGATAGCATAATTTTGCAGTATTACACATGCATTTGACAAAAATAATGTGTTGGGTCTGGTACACTATACATTCAAGGGGAGAGGAGGATTTTCCTGCAAATAGCCTTTATAGCTAAAGCTTAAACTTCCTCAGTTGCTTCACCATGAATGTTTCCATCCTGTGTTTTTCCAGATTTCCTGATCAGGCTTTGTCTTACCCCACATACTGTAAAACTTTGGTTCTTGAGTGTCCCTGTTCATTGTCACAAACTCCAGTTTTATGAAAACTGCTGCAATAACAAGAGTGATTCCTGTAAATGTTACAAATATGAGAAGAACAATGCACCGGGAGGCTCATCTGGATATACATTTAATAATTATCATGACCACTGGAGAGAATGTTTTATCTCGGTACATCTGGGGAGGAATGTCCCAGTTCATGATTTTAGAATGGTAACAAACTTCTCAGATATTGAATGTAGCAGTAAAAATAAGTTTTGATAAGACAGTGGATCTGACTGAATTAAAGGTGAAGTTCATGCTG
The DNA here is from genome assembly GCA_026874595.1 of Sipunculus nudus. NCBI lineage: Eukaryota > Metazoa > Annelida > Sipuncula > Golfingiida > Sipunculidae > Sipunculus > Sipunculus nudus. The sequence goes on along the minus strand of CM049311.1, from coordinate 56,686,823 downwards.
TCATTCTGTAATGACATTACCAAACAGGTAAACAGACACACTAAACAGGTATTTCTCATTAATTATATACCTGAGTTTGCACCTGAGCACTCATTATAATTAAATGTTAAACACTTACACTTTCTTTGATTGATATCCAATATCAGTCAAGGATGGTCATGAAGCCTTCTTTAATGAAAAAAAAAAAATTTAAGTATTTCTTTTAGCTCAAGAAGCAAGCACATATCAGTTTCAGTGCATTTTTGTGCGTCGATTTTTCCTGTCTCTGGTCTAGTCTAAGTTTTCATGAATGCCATGAAGTAACGTGATAAATTTACAATGAATAGCCCTTACGGGGATTATATGTTACAAAAGATGAAAGTTTCAAATAAATATGATTTTCATGTATTTTGATATTGAAACCTGGAATTTACACAGAGATTATATGAATGAACCTGTAACATATCTGTCTCCAGTGAAGGCTCTGTAATTAGGATGAATTTCAGTTCAGCTCTTGATACAATAAATATACATTATTATAAATTAATAAATATACAGGAGCATAAATTACTGTCCAAATTAAGTTAAAAGCACAGTCATTGAACTGTACAAATTGTCAACAAATATTCCTGACCAATAATAACAATTAAATCAGGTTTGATCAGTTTGCCGAGCCCATCAAGTAAGTTTGCGGTGTAAACAACAGAAAGCCAGCCAGGCCAGTTAGAAGTGCTAAATGTGCTGTTATGTCCACGCAGAACTCCGCCCCTGTTCAGGGTCTGTCCTGTAGACGGGCTTGTTGGGTTAATGTTTGTTGAAGCTAGAAACTCCTAATTTAGTAACCATATAGTTAAAGATAAGATCTGATGAACAGTATGTTTCTCTTGCTTCATTCACATGAGTCATTAGATGCAAACAGGCAGATAGTAAATAAATAGTCCCATTTTAAAAACCAGTATAGGTGAAAAAATCTACTTTGAGCCTCAAGTGTGCCAATTATACCTTTTGCATACATACAGAGACCACTTCAGGCAGGGGGTGGCAATTTTAAATGCCATGTTGCCCCGTATGATGAATTAGATCCTGGTAAAAAAACAGCTTTTTCACTGAACAAGATAAAACCTCAAAGTCTGGGTCAGTCTAAATCAAATTCTGTTTAAGGTTTGTCAGGTTTCTGGGACACCTTGATCATGCACCATAACAGTTTCATGACCAACAGTACATGACATCAGGTTTTGACATTGTTCTTGACATGTATGTATGAAGGTAAAAGTGCTATCTGGAAAGAACATTAAAATATCCAAAGTTGTAGTCTGCACAAACCATGCAGTATGGCAACAACAACAAAATTGGGATGACTTGTGCATGTAACGTTTTTGACATTTTGGAAATTTATCCCACAAAAAGCAATCATCTTTGTCATGGATTTTAAATATTTTGACCATAAATGGTCTAGACACATACATTATGTTACTTTAACACAAAGTCTCCAACAAGTACATCAAGATATCACTTTTTTCTCTGTATGATTCTTTAACTACAGTAAAAACTTCATGGCATTTGTGGAATGTGTGCATTTTCATATGTGAATGGTACGTGTTGACATGTTAGTGACTTCATCAGTTGGTTAATCATAAATATCAGTTAGATTTGTGAAATCAGTATTTTTATATGCCTGACTTATTGATGGGTCATATTATTTTATTAGTAGTGCATGTTAGCCTTTGGTGTCATTTTTCCTGAAACTTACTGTTAATTTTTACCAATATAAAGGTGTCTCATCTGAGTTCAATTCTTGGCAGAATCCTTGCCGCTTTAATGACGTCAGAGGTTATCAGACTTAAGTGTTACCATGATAACTTCCGGAAATACAATGGATCTCAATGAAAATTATATCAATATTTACCAATAAGGTGTCCCACCTGAGTTATCTTGCATTCTCATGAATCTCATTTGACTAAATATACAATAGATAACACAGGGACAGCTCAGTATGGATTGTCCTGAAATTCGCATATAATCATAAATGTAAGACAGTTCAACCGGAACCATATGCACTCTGCAGGGTTTGACAAATCATCCTGCAGTTTGGTTCTCCAGAACTCTCTCGAGCACAATTGGTCATTTTGCAAATCATTTGCAAATTTCAAATATCCTTTAGTAAGATTTTTCAATGCTGCTTAATGTCAATTTAAACATTTTTTTGTTTCCATTCTGTCATATCAAAGTTCATAGTTGATTTTGGTCATTGTTACATGTTGAACACATCAGCCGAGTGATTTGACATGATATGATTGACATACTTCAATTTATGAAATGTAACTGGATGTCACAGAGTCTTATTAAAATTCAAAGGGGTCACTGGATGTCACAGGACAGGGGTGGCTCCAGGATTTTGGAAAGGGGAGGATCATTCCCAGGTAGACAAATAAAAAGATAATCCAGAGGGGGTCCAGGCCACAAAAAAATGGTTTGAAACCCTAAAAAAAAAGGTTGTTGCAGCTCAAAAAAAGGGGTGGGGGGGGGGGTGTCTGGACCCTTCAACCCCCCCCCCCCCCCTTCCATCTGGCACTGCAGGACCTCTTGGACATATGGCTCACCCACCCATAGATTAAGAACCCTATCAATTTTGAGGTCATTGGGTCAAAGGTCAAGGCCACAGGACCTACTTCTTGAAAAAGCTTGTGGACCCATTTTAAGCTAAAGCGTTTAACGAACACCTTTCATCTTGCTTATATGGCTCACCCACCTGTGGATGAAGAATCCTTTCGAGTTTGAGGTCACAGGGTCAAAGATTAAGGCCAGAGGTGCCCTCCACATCTGCACACGGCGTAATACACCCATTCTAATTATGCCCCATGCAAAAGGATGCTCTGCATTGCGGTGCCCTTGTTAATAATTATAGTTGTCTTTCTTTTGTGAACATACTCTGCATGTGTATATATTCTGGGGGAAAAACAGCAACTATTTTTTATTTGTATGCAGTTTGGCATAATCTCATTGTTTCAGACAACAACATTTTCCTGTCCATGCACGTGCACCTTTCTCATTCCTTTCAGATTGTCAGCAGATAAGATTTCTAATTTAAACAGGGTTCCCACTCACTTAAAAAGGTCATGAATTTTGAAATGTAAAATTCTAGTACAAAAAGTAATTGTATTTTTATTCACCTGTCTGTGATGGGACATCTTATGGAATACCCATGGTCCATCCATTAGTGACGATCCATCTGTCTGTCCATGAAAACTTTTACTGATAATTTACCAGGATTTAGATGGATCTTAATGAAACTCGCTATAACCTCTTACCAATAGATTATCTCACCAGAAGTTGATTATAGGTAAAATCCATGAATATCTGATGAGGTCAGAGGTCACCAGGCTACATTTTGGTGTCAGTGCAATAACAGACCCAGGAATAAGATGCATTTTGATGAAACTATAGAGAAATTTTAACCAATATAATATCAGGCCTAAGTGTGAGTCCTGGCAAAATTCATGCATATTTAATGAGGTCAGAGGTCACCAAACTTTTATGGCATTGTATTGACTGATGGCAAAAATCTGATGGATTTTCATGAAATTCATTATAAATATTGTTCAATAGTTTTCACCTGAATTAAATTCTTGGAAAACACACATATTTAATGAGGTCAGAGGTCACAAAACATGATGGGTGTATCTTGCACCCTTATTGTGCTCTTGTTAAAACATCCAATTTAAAGTCATAAGAAAGGCATGAACAACTTAAAATCCTACAAATCTAGGAATTCTGCTCTTTAACCCATGCTTGCCTTAATGAACATGGTTAAATGGGTGGTTTGTTAAAAAAAATAGGCCTACATTCTAACTGTTGGAATAACAATTTTTTAAATATATTTAAGTAGGTATTCTTAAATATAATGCGGGACACCAGCATGCAAATTATCAAATATGACCTTTATTGTCTGTTTAAAATATAAATGTGACATTATTTAGAAAAAGGTAATTAATTTTTATTAAAATGATAAAAAACATATGAAAAATTGATCTGTTGAAAGTGTTGGAACCCGGCAGTGCAAGCATATGAAAGGAATATCATGACTGTTTAAATACTTAATTTCACATGTATCACCCTCAAAACATTTTTTGTATTACAGTGGGAAAAACTTCTGGTGCATATATACAATATCTGAGAGAAAATAGTCATTTTGTTTAAGGACTAGTTGAAACATTTCTAACAGCATAAATACATAACATTTATTTCATAAAATGAAAAATTGAACATTAAAGAAATAAAATTTGGTCCTTGATCTTTTATAAGAAAAACAGAACTTTTATTCAAATGCAGTAAACAGTTTATGTAATTATGCCAATTGTAAGGTCAGGGGGGGGGGGGGGGTCGAGATATAGGGATATCCAAAAGTGTTCGCTATTTGGAAGACTGCCCATATTCATTATATACTCTTTACTTAACAGGTGCCCATGACAGATTGTTTCTTGTACATGAAATTGTCATTGGGGTTTTTCCTGAAAGGCAGTTCCCAGTGTTAATCTATATATCTTAGCTACCATGCTTAAATTTTATTACAAGAGTCATATTTTCCAACACTGAACTGCCTCAGGTTTTACGTTTTACCCGAAGCTGACATGATCAGGTTTAGTTATGGCCAAAGGGAATAGCAAGATTTAACCTTGGCAATAGGCCTGATGCGCAAATAATGCTGTTAAGCTGATTTTTTAAATAGTTTTGTGTTGTATCTGGGTGATGTAGTTTCATTTGGGATGCTTAATGCAAATTGATAAAAACTGGAGACAGGCATGATCAATTATTGTCAAGACTGGTGAAGGGAATCCCCAACTCACATGCCCCCCAGCTGGGGCTCGGTAATCATACATGAATTGTCTCTGTCCTCAGGGTGTGCTAATCAACAGCTACTGACGTGGCTTAATACAACCCTGATGAAACCACACAGTAGTTGGTACTGCTTTTGTCATGACAATACAGAAACATGTAGCTTGCTGGCTGTTTGGCATTTTTATAATGATGTCTGGTCATCGTGGGGTTTCATAATGTAAGCATACGCTGATGTAAAATTAACAATTGGTTTCCTAGGTTCTCTTTTTACAATTATCCACGAATGAAAGTCATTATTTACATTCATGACCATCATAAATAATAAACTGGAGGTACTGGCAGCAATATCCTTGTACATGCAGTGTATATTCCTAAATGCCAGCCTGACAAAGACATTCATATACATATGAGGAGGGGTGTAATCCAGTGGTTTTAATACATAACTTTAGAAATGAGGGTTGATAATTAAACTGATTTTCAACCAAAGTATTTTTCAGCCTGGCCACAGATACCTACTCTAAATTAAGTCTGTCTTGTTTCTTTGTTTCTTTTTGTCTTCTTATAAACTTTTCCAAGCCTCTTCCTGTTGTAGATTGCCATGTGGGTATCCATCTTCATCAGTATTCCATAACAGCGCCATCTATGGGCCATGGATGTAACCTTTCAAGAATCTACAACCATGTATTTCGGCTGTAGACATATTGAAAAGGTTATCATTTGTATTCTTCAGGCTGGTAAAATGATGGTAAGATAACGTTCAATATGAAATGGTCGAGCACTCTGTGAATTTGATCCGTCACAAATGTGTGGTACATACATGTCAAAGCAAGTTCAAAACGGCTCACAAAATCTGATTGCACGGCATTACAATCATTATGTTCTGTGTGGTGAATGCATTTGAGCCATGGCCCTATTAACGCCACAGTGATTTGTTGTGAAAATGATCATGCTCAAGAAGTCATGATAATTAGCGTGAAAACTTTCTGTTGGCATTTGCATGTGTGATAATTTCATTTGTTAAATAGCTTCAGGTAAACTACCACACTTTCGCTTCAGTGATTGTGCTGTCTTGCTGGCCTGGCTCATTAAGAGGGCTGTCTTTGGCCAGTGTCTATTGTGTCATTGGGATTACATTGAAGTTCTAATTCATGTCCTGTCATGCTATTTCATGTCATTATCTCACTGGAGTACTCCTGATCAAATCCCACACATTAATCCTTTGTGTTAGGAAATTAAACAGAGCCAGATCTTTTTCCAATTAATGGTTTGTTGAAATTAAGAAAGATATTTTCCTGCTAGTGTGAGTAATTACCTTGGACAAGTGGCTTTGACATGATCGGAAATCATTAGCCTGCACTTATACATTACAAATATCTGTGAAAGATGGTGTGTTTATGTAAATATATATGTATATATATATATATATATATATATATATATATATATATATATATATATACAGTACAGCCCTGCCTAATGACCACCTTGGTTTAGCAACCATCTCAATATAACAACCACTTGTTTACAGTCCCAAATTCTTTTTGCTATAATTATATATAACCTTGCTCAGACAATCATATATATGTATTTTTTTGCAATTTTCCTACTATTATTGACCGGAAACATTTAAAATCATTTGCATTGATTCTCTCAAAACTATAAAAGACAAGGAAACCTAGTTAAGGACATTATGCAGCACTGAATAATGATATGATGAAATAAGTTTATCTCAGAGCTGTAGCCTCCGGGGGGAGCTGCTCCCCATGGGATTTGAGGTGCAAAAAAATAATACAAAGTTGATATTCTTTTTTTTAAATTTTTTCAAAGCAAGCATCGACCAATAAGTGACAGAAAAAATGCACCAGAATGCAGTAGTATACATAGTTTTTCAAAATTTTCCACACCAAAGTAGTACACCCCCTCTATACCCTTCCCATCAGGGCCTTTGCCCTCTCATATCCACTTATTCAGCCTCCCGTTTTTTGGGTCAGGCTACAGCCCTGTTATCATATGTAAACAAGAATTGTATTTATAAAACAAAATAATTTCATGAGTTTGAAGTTGCTTCATTTATGTGCGAAAATATAATAAATTAAGGAATTATTTCTTCAGTTTTATGTGTGGATGAATGGCCAAAGTAATCTTTTTCTATTTGTGGAAGAAGTGAACATTCAAATTCTAAGATGGATTTAGTGGAAACTCTGTCTTGTGTAAGTGTGTGTGTGAAGAAGATAGAGTGAGATGGAGTAGATGTCATAGTATTGGGATGAAGTTGGAGTCAGTTTAAACATAAGAGCATATTTCAATATGAAGATAATTAACTCTGAAAGAATGCACACACATAAATTAGCTTTTCTTGTGCAGAAGATAAAGATAAAGAAGTAGCTGATGGGGAGTGATTGTGGGAGGTGGATGGTACAGTAATTATAGTTGATTTATAATTTCCGCTCCTCATTGTTTATACTGTAGTGGTCCCAGATCTCTTTTCATGTAACTGCTGATTTGTATAGCAAGATTTTCTGTGTAAGAACACGAGGGTGTGCACAGAGCAATTAAAGCATTGTAATCTGACCAATGAGAGCGTATTATAGCATTGTGCATCCAGCTCTAATTGTTAAACATGCAACACCACCTCTCAGTCTGTAGAGGGCCTAGAATCAGACCAATGTGAGCAGGTCCTGGTGAAATCAGACCAACATGAGGGCCTGTGAGGTTTTTCCAAGACTGGTGGTGCCACCTACAATCATTTTTCATAGACTACATATATGCCCTTATTCCAGGGAGTGGTTTAATTAACATATGGGCCTGAAAGTATGCATGTTCATTCATCATGGACAGCCTCTTTGTACACAGGAATGTTGGCACTACCAACAATCCAGTTTTTTTGTAGAATACATCCATGCACATATCTCAAATGTGGGTTGTAGTATCCACCTACATTTTTTGTGTGGAATACATTGATGTCCTTTTGTCAGGAGTGGTTTGATGTATCAAGCTGAAATTTTGACTGTCAAAATATTCTGGATATCTTTATCCCATACACAAGACTGGTGGTGCAACCTAAAATGATTCTTTTGGTGGCAGGCATCCTTGTTTCTTGGGATACATAAGTCTTAGGCATTTACTGATGCCTGAAAATGGAGGGTTTCTCATACCAGAATAACTTCATTTAATACACTCTTGTGATTTGGTGCATGCACAAATGCTTGATAACTGCCCATATTCTAGTTTTTTATCTTTATTAAATGTGCTTAACAGCAAAGTTTTGTGAAAACATACATGTATATTACCTCTTTCACACACAAAATGTTTTCCTAACAATTTAGGCATAGTGGTTTGACCAAATCGGTTTGAATCTGCCATGTGTGTTCACATGGGCAATTAGCACTAATGCATGGTGTACATTTCACATGTGGATCAATGTAACAACTACTGACACAAGCATGCGTGCTTGCGCTGTCACTTAGTTGCTGCTTGAAAACTATGTCCATACCGTGTAAGAGTATTCACACTACACTTTAGCAAAGCGAATAAAATGATTCGCATTCAGAATGGTTTGAAACCAACTCCTGAGCTGGATTAAAACCGTTTCAGCCAAAATTGTTTAAAAAAGGCTTTGGATTGCCATGTGAAAGCTCAGTTTGCATTCAAAATGGTTTTAAACTCATTTGCATTTGCTGTGTGATAGGGGTTTATGTATATATCATGTATACAGAAGAAAGTTTCTTTCTTTTAGAGGACACGTCTCTGTAACATACAGACATAGGAACCCATGGATATACAATTAATACAGACGTGGATGTCTAAGGTCACTTATGATGGCACATCTCTATTAATTACGCCAAAACTCTGATCCTGCTGGTGAATACTGACATGAAATTCCCCTCTGTGTGTATGTGTATATAATGTATTGCATGTGCAGAATTTTAATATGCTACTTTGTTATGAATATAGTATTTCTTTAAGGTCCATATTGATTATTGACCTGAAGTCTCACCCTGTATATCTCTTCCTCTCTCACAAATATATATTTATCAGTGCTGATAACATCAAGATGATATTCATGAGGCAACATAAGTTAAAACAAACAGGATATACTGGTACCATGTATCGTGGTGATAGTTTATTATCACTCATACCACTGTACAGGTCAAGTCAGAGGGCTTAACCTATTGTTACAATGGGGAATTAGGGGACTATCAATAGTGATATGGTTTCATTTAGCTGTGTTTGGTTTGGTGTTTATATTGTTTGTTCTGATTAGTTGGTTATGTAAAGACGCCAAATTAATTGTATTTTGTATAATACAGATGACATACATACTGTGGGTTCCTCTTAATTGCAAGAGTAGTTTGTTAAGCTCAGAAATGCATATAACTGGAGAATCATGGTGAATTTTAAATTGTCATCATGACTGTAATGTACTATGGGTGGGGAAAGAAAGGCTTGAGGCATGCAGTGTATTACTGATTCTAGCATGCAATTAACTGATGCAGACTAGCTTTATCTCAGATTTAACTTGCATTATAAGTAGGTTTCATCAGTGTAACTGGATGGCTAGGAAGGTAGAATATTTTGTATCATTATATTACGATTATAATAATGTTTATAAATGAAATATATAGACAGTGAGGTAAAATATTGGCAGGAAAGATTATGTGTGCCTGTTGATGGAAAATTTTTACCTTTAAGTTCAAATAAAATTGAAATTGTTATACATGTGATGATCCACAGTGAAAACTTCTATATATGTGATCTTCTCATTTATAAAGTACAAAGTATGCACCAGTATTGTATAAATAAGTCACATCAAATATGTCTGTGCCAGGATATTCATAGAGCACTCTCTTCATATACAGTTACCTAAGGTCAGCATATTTCATACACTCTACATACATTCACAGGTAACTATGTACCTAAATTCATCAATGACATTAAGGGTATATCTATACAACCAATACCTTTGGTTTTTTTTTTAACTGTAAGGATAATTGGGCAGGGTCCCAAAATGTGTTTTGTTAAATAGGACCTCAGTTGTACTGAGCAAATATTGTGTTAACATAAGATTGGTTGTATAACCACTTCGGATTTCAGCAGTGTAGCATGATTTCATGCATTAGTTTTACGTAATTAACAGATTTCTAAGTAAATCATATATGATTACTGTCATGACATGTTTATGTACAGATGGCTATTTTCATGTTTTTGTTTGAATGTATATACTTTTTTCATGTATAGAATGTTAATAAATATGTACACATTTTAATAAAAATTATTATACATATTAAAGTCACCATGGCACATTGCATCATTTTCAAGGGTTGTTTATGCTTTTCACATAATTCTAAAAGTATTATATAATTTAATTTGACACAAAAATATAGGTGCATACACAAAATAGGGTCTAAAATGTTAGCATATGTAGGTATCTGAAGTACAAAAAAAAACACAAAATTATATTTTTGCAGAAATAATACCATACAAAAAAAACATTGAGCCAAAATGTTGTGTTAATATACAGATTGATCTTTTACAGACCAGTTGATCTTTCAGATCCTTGTTAGTAAATTAAAAATCAACTTTTTATCTCCTGTCATTGATCCAGCTGAATCTTGTATTTTCTACAATACACTTTCCTCTCAGTTGTGTATTTTGCCAGTGATTGAAAGCTGGAAGTTTCTTGAATAAATTATCTTAATATCAACGATTTCTGTTATTATTTAATGAAAGATGAATGTTAGGAGTGACTAAACTGCAATGTGTAAAGAAATTCAGCCACTTCTGTGAAAATGGTGTCAACTGTGAACAAATTATCATTTAAATTTAACACAACTGAAGCCTATATTCAGGCATGCTATCATTTGAGGTATTTCTTGCTGCTGATCAAGATTCCAGAGAATTTACAAAAACTATGTCGCTGATAATTTGAAATCTATCCTTCATTCAACTACCCCTGTCTTCTTTCATGTATACTTTTTGGTGAGACAAACTTGCAAAACAAAATTTGCACCAATGGCTTACTTTTTTAATCATACCTTATGGTTTAAATATTATTCCCTTTATGGTCTGCTATATATATATGACATACTCTGTGATGTAACTGTGAAGGAATAAAATACAAGTTTCACTAAACAAGGGTTGGCAGCTCTTGGTCATTGGTCCCATAGTTATGGGTGCATCTTTAGTATGTAACATCTATTATAACATCATCACTGTTAAATCTCCTGCGCAAGACATTCAAGGCCACTTGAAACAATGAACCCATTCATTTAGGACAAAATATATTTATTCTAATCAAGAAAAATATTCATGGGTAATATCATTACACATATTCTTTATTAGTAAACTGTCATTATAACTCTCCTTTTTCATGACTTCCTTTGCACGATGTATTGCACAGTATCTTCTTTTGAATAGGTCTCATAATAGTGCAATGTCCTCCAAATTCAGTGATACACACTGTTGTGGCACATGCCTCCTTTCTTCCTCCTGATTATAGAGCACTTTGGTGGCTGTGGGTGAATCTGGAGCTTCTGTCTGGCTGCTACAAGACATGGTAGATATTTTTAAATTTAATATTAAACTAGAATACGGGTAGTCGACAAGCGACTACGTGTATCCACCTAAATCAGAGTGGAACAGGTGAAGTGAGGCATGGATTGAGTGGCAAGGGGAAATAGAGTGTTGCATATTAGCATGGATGTCTGCAGCCAAATTGTGTATGTAGGTTGCCCACCCCCCACCACAAAATCCAGAAAGCCGTCCAAGTTGTATACATATGCAAAATTTAAGGCAGATAAGTCAAACCACTACATGTATATGAGTGATTTTAGCCCGTGGCAGACAAACAGATGGACGCTGAGCAAAAATGGTTGCAGGTGACGCCACCAGTTTTGCGTATGATAAAGAGCTATGTGAGAACTATACACATGCAAAACTTTGGCCCAATTGGTCAAACGGTTCCCAAGATATGAGCTTGGATGTCTGCTGCGTAAACTAGAATGCAGGTGGCGCCACCTGTCATAAAATCAAGAGAGCTGTCGGGGATGTATAAACCTGCAAAATTTTAGGCAGATATGTCAAACCACTGGCGAGATAGGAGTGATTTTTACCCATGGCAGACAAACAGACAGGAGCTGTGCAAAAATGGCTGCAGGTGGCGCCACCAGTTTTGCGTATGATGAAGAGCTATGTGAGATCTATACACATGCAAAATTTTGGCCCAATCGGTCAAACGGTTCCCGAGATATGAGCTTGGATGTCTGCAGCGTAAACGTGAATGTAGGTGGCACCACCTGTCAAAAAATCAGAAAAGCTATCCAGGATGTATACGCATGCCGAATTTCAGGTGAATTAATCAAGTCACTGCAGAGATATGAGTGATTTTAACCCAAGGCAGACGAACAGATGGACACTGTGCAAACATGGTTGCAGGTGGCGCCACCATTTTTTGTGTATGTTATAAAGCTCTCCAAGGGCTACATTTGTGCAAAAAAATTTTCCTGATGGGTCAAACGGTACCCGAGATAGGAGCTTGGATGTCTGCAGCGTAAACGTGAATGTAGGTGGCGCCACCTGTCATAAAATCAGAAAAGCTATCCAGGATGTTTATGCATGCCGAATTTCAGGTGAATTAGTCTTGTCACTGCAGAGATATGAGTGATTTTAACCTAAGGCAGACGAACAGATGGACACTGTGCAAACATGGTTGCAGGTGGCGCCACCATTTTTTGTGTATGTTATAAAGCTCTCCAAGGGCTACATTTGTGCAAAAAAATTTTCCTGATCGGTCAAACAGTTCCCGAGATATGTGGGTTTATGTGTGGAAACGGACGCACAAATGGACGCAGAGCGCAGAGGAAAGGTCAGAGGTCAAAACAAAATCGGGGCGCATGTGACCCGAACATAATCCTGGGTTTCGTAAAATTCCGCCCAGTGGTTACGGAGAAGTTCTCCGGACACCTACGCCGCCGCCGCGGCGTGCAGCTGAAAACATAGTATCGGCAAAACTCTGTTTTGGCGGATACAATTAAAGGAAAAAAATAATATAAGAATATATTAAGTAAATCATAAAACTAGGTCAATTTGAATAAAAAAATCATTTGATTGATCCACCAATTTTCACACCTTGTTCAACTTTTTTACTCCAGAAATTTGACATTTTTTCCCCATGTAAAGTTTTATTTAGCCCTTATGTGACACATCCTGGAACATCCTTCAGTTTTTGGTAACTGTCAACTTGTTCAGATTATATTTCAACAAGGCTTTCAAATATATTTGTCACACAACAGTTCCACATTAGACTTTGGGAAATTCCTAGGACAGACATTGGTTTGTCATATGAAATTTATTCTTTTTTGTTATGACAGGATATGCTGTCTTAAACCCTTGTCATAGAGTTCTCAGCATGACTTAAACTGTTACAAATTTTGATTATTCGGTTATCTGTATTATTTAACTTTTAAAGCCTTAATCAAACTCCTGCCTTAACCTTATTTCCCACAACAGTATAAAAACTTGTATTTAATATGTGAATGTTAGGTATGCAAGTTTCAAATCCATCTCTCCACAACCTTTGTCACTCCTACCATAGCCAAGCTTAAAAATCAACAACAACAAAAATTGTAGGTTCACTGATATATACTGTGAGTAAAATGGCTTTTTATTTTATTTTCTTGCTGACCTCATAATAGTGACCACAAAGACAGCTCTCCATTACATGCTTACAGGGACCAGTTAGATAAAAGAGACTTAATAAGATTTGTGGTCTGCAACATTTAATCATATTTTGTTCAATTTCTCTTGTTTGTAAATTGTTTATGGTGTACAAGATGCTTAATTATGTTATACTAGTATAGATACAAGAAATCCACACATGTCTCTATCTCCTACCCAGATTATAATAACATCCCCAAATTTGATGAAAAGACAGGCACTATCTGAAAAGTTATTAACAAATAAATCTGAAGATTGATTTTGAAGATCAAGGTCAACTTTAAAACACAACCAAGAACTTGTATTAGAAACAAATGATGAGTCAAATTTGAGAAGGAAATCTTTAGTACCTTTTAAATTATGGGTGGTCACAAAATTCCAAATTTCTACAGATTTGACCTTGAAGATCAAGGTCACCAGTTTTCAAAATCCTCTGAGAACTTGGTGGAAAAAATGTGTGAGTGAAATAAGCAAGAGAAACCTGCAGAAGTTCAAAAGTTATGGAGGTCACAATAATCCTAGATTTTGGCAGAATTGACCTTGAAGGTCAAGGTCATCTGTTTTGAAACTCAACCAGACACTTTAATTGGAAACTGGTGAGTCAAATTTGAGGAGGAAATCTTCAGTACTTTGTTGAAACAGATTGTATATCAAATTTGAGTGCATAATATACAATATTTCCAAAGTAATGGGGTTCACAAAAATTGTACATTCAGGCTGATTTGACCTTCTGACATTTTGGTCGGAACAATTTGTGTGTTTGAATATCAGGCAAATTTATAGTGATTCAATAGTCATCATATTCAAAAGTAATCCTACAGACAAAGACTGAGGTTATTGACAGATAATGACACTGGAAACAACATGTCTTCCCCACAATAATCCTAGAAAGTTAGCTTTTATCACTTTAAATTCTGCTGAGGCATTGGAATAATGATTTTATGTTTATATTAAACCCTTTTTTAAGCATGTCCATTTTTGGCAGGAAAATAAGGATTAATTTAAAGAATAAATCTATCAAAATGAAATAAAATTGCAATATAAAACATCTGCAAATATAAAAAACATTCAGAGTTACATTTGTATATCGCATTGTTTTTTATCCTTGGTTTGATCAAGTCAAATTTTGCATACACATACATTTCATTTTTTTAAACAAAATGCTTAAACTAGATTTTCAAGGAAATTAATATATTTTGAAGATAAAATAATGCCAAAACATGGCATATTCTAGATTATTCCTTAGATCGCTATCCAAAAAGAAAAAGTTTTGTACATTGGACTTTTCAGTTTAATGTACATATACTTACTTTTATTCACTAATATAAAAGATCAATTAAAATTTATGAAAAATTCCCTTTTCAAATCAGGTGTACACACTGCTGATTGGATTAGGGAGAAACAGTATCATTATGCTAGTTATTATCTCAACTAGAAATCAATATTCAATTCAACTCATGTTGAATAAGAATGCACACAGTTTTTACTCTTCTGAAGTAAGTAATTCCTCACAGTATCAACACTATTAAAGCAAAACATCACTTTGTCTACACAATTAAAGATGCATTTTAATAATTGTAACCACTTGTGAAAGTAAACAAAATCAAAAATTTACAAAAGTCAAGAAAAAATTAATTAAACGTAGAAAATATAACAATATGATTGTTTATGCATCCTCTCCATGGAGGGGGGGGGGGGGCCCAATGAGGAAAACAGGGGAAGCATGGCTGATCTGAGCATAGGGACTGCTGCTTGGAGTTACATAACAGCTTGGGTAGGTGAGGGCTCCAGATCGCCTGCACACCACTGTAATGGTTGGCTTAATGTGAAAAATACTTTACATGGTGTTTGAAAACTTTAAAAAAATCTACACTTTTTGATCAGTTCCTTTCAAATTTCGGATTTTAAAAGAATAAACCCTTTTGTGCATATGCTGTAAAAAACTGCACCATGGTTAAGGTTTGGCAAAATTTATGTTATTGATTTGAAAAATGAAAAAAATTCTGAGCTCATTTCTGGCATTCAATTAAATCTTGATTAAATAAAGTTTTATCTGGCTTCTGTGGCTCAGGGGAAGAGCACAGGACTTAAAGCTTGGAGAATGTGAGTTTGAATATCAGCCAATAAAGTCCCTAGCCTTAACAGTTGCCATGTTAAGTGAGAAAATAAATTTCCTGATGTTTTGACAAGGTACATTATGCTTTGGTCCATAACTTTTAAATTTGATGCAATATTGACCTTAATATATAGAGGAATGTACATAGGAAATATAAAGAGGAATATCTGTGCCAAATATAAATAAAACTACACCAGTGGTATTAATATAAGACACTCTTGAAACGTTACAACAGGCTTTTACTTGAACAGGGTTGCAGACCAAGTTTTGGGTTGGGTAGGAGGGGGACTTCTAACCGTATGTTTATTTTAGATTTGTATGTCCAAGGGTTCCAAAATGTGCCCTGCTAAAGGACAGACAACCAAACAGACAAAGGACCATCACTATAGCTCAGATGACTTATACATCAAGGTTCATAGTGCAGCCTAACCATGGGTGTATCTTTCTATATATACAGGCAGAATATGGGTTGGGTGTGGTTAAGTTTACTGAGCAGATTAATATCACTGACATGACAACACT
The DNA here is from genome assembly GCA_026874595.1 of Sipunculus nudus. Taxonomy (NCBI): domain Eukaryota; kingdom Metazoa; phylum Annelida; class Sipuncula; order Golfingiida; family Sipunculidae; genus Sipunculus; species Sipunculus nudus. The sequence goes on along the minus strand of CM049311.1, from coordinate 56,670,655 downwards.
TTTCAGGGAACTACTGCTGTTCCTACTTCGTATCAATGTCAATCACTTTAATTTGTGATCCATTCATCAGGTTCATAAAGTAGCTAAACCCAATGTAATGGTACACTCGCACCAATACCCTTTACAATAGATCATTAATGATATATTACTGTCAGTATTGATTGCAATAGACCTAAATCTCTGCTACCTGGTTCTTTTTTTTATCTGTGTTATTGTCTGCTGGTGCATTTGGGTCTTGTGGTTTTTATGAATTTTCCCATCAACATGACAATGCAGTTAGTACATACAGGTAATTTATGCAAAGAAGCAGAACAACAGTTATCTTGATACCTTGCTGGGTTTTGGTTGCATGGATAATAACAAGATATACAGTAAAAGTTACAAAATTAAATCATGGGTTTTCTTAAAAGGAACCAAATTTTAACCTTATAAACCTTTTCCAACCTTGAGAACATACTCACTGGAAACTAAATCACTGAATCAAAAGTGATGTAATATATAGAGTTGACTGTTGCAGTGAAACCCACGTCAGTACCACCTCCATTGCATGACCACTTCACTCTCATAACCCCCTAAGACTAGACTCAAAGGTCAGCTGAACATTCAATGGTACTCACAAGAGTATGACTCTGCTGTTTAAGGATTGTGTGTAAAGAGATCTCTTCCCTAAATACACCCATGGTGTAGGTATACAATGTCATGAAGCGAGTGGATATAGGACAATAAAATAAATAACATCATAGCAAATAACATTCTTTTGTGACCCATGAGTCCCTTGATTATTATATACAACAGATTTATATAAGGGTTTTCTCAATTATCTTAAATTTCCTAGTGCACAGCACGACAGATGATAGAATTAATAAAGGTAAGCACACCTGCATTTATCTGGAAGTATGTCAATCATGTGACTGTAGAAAGTGACACCTTGCCCAGGGACAGAGCCGAGAGGGCAATGTGCCCATCTGGGATCTGAAAGAAATGTGTACAAACACATGTTAAAGTAAAGGTCATTTACAATCTGATACAGTTAATCCTACATCAGTGGATGTTAAAATAAGGCTTGTATTGTTATTTTAAAAGAAATGGAGTAAATAAGAAGATAAATCTGAGAATCAAGTTTGAGAGTCATGACAATTAAAGGCTGCTGGCATTCAAGCAGCCATGTAAAACTGGACTATCAAAATATACATGTACACCTTAGTTTCTTAAAATGTCACAGCTTGCTGACAGTACTATAATTTTGTTTTTGAAGGTGTTAAGGTGGCATTCAATATTTGCAAATAAAGTATGTATGCAGTATCTTTCAATATATGTATAAATATCAGACACAATACACCCTTCTGGGTTGATTCCATTGATATATCTGTGTATATACATATGTAGGCAGCATATTTTGATCACTCACTTTAGTAATTGAAAACACATATGTGCCTGGTAACAGATGGGGAATTCCACAGTTTGATTAAGTGACAGGATACTCCCATGGTCCATGATTCTCTGCTCCGTTTGTGCTCCAGTACATCCCCAATTTTGCTCATATAAGCCACATATGCACATACAGTGGAACCCTGCCTTGCGATCAGCCCACAATTGCAATCACCCCCACAATTACGACCACCTTTCTTGGTCCCAAATATCTGATCCATGTAACTTAGAGTTTCACAAATACGACAACCCCAAATTACAACCACTTTAGCCAGTCCCCAAGGTGGTCGTAATTGTGGGGTTCCACTGTATACTTAATGGAACTAGATATGTCCGATTTCCAGTTGCAAATGCACATGAACTGCATATGCATATATCAAATGCTATCGTTGTACATTAGTCTATATACACTCATTTGAATCCTTATTATAAGGGAAATGGGAAGAAAGCAATAGAACATAGGACGTGCATGTTTTGAGCACCTCTTTAGTGATACAAGCTAATAACATAAGGTACAATCATATACTCACTTAGTGAACAGTTTCATCCATTACACAATAAAATCACACCAAAAAATTGGGAATCAAGCTACTGCATGAAGTCTAATCAATTTTTTTTTACCTGTATCCAAGACCCAAGACTGCCGAGATGCTGAAGGATCCCTGGATTCACATGTTTCATCAATTTTTCCTTCATCATTCCTGATCATAAGGTCTGCCACCTGGTGGACTGAATCAGAACTGCAGGCATCACCTGGGGCAGTCATCAAGTTTAGCAGACACAGCAGCTGACTTACAGTTTTGTGCCTGATTACATCTGGGTAGCAATGACAGAAACTGAAAATTGGCAGAGAAATATCATGAATGTTGAGGCTTTACACTTAACAAGTGGCCAATGGCCCATGAACCTCAGCTAAATCTGATATATGATAAAGTACTGAAGGCTATTACTCATAAATATGGACCAGTGATTGATTTTTTAAAATATTTTTGTTGTGTAAATACAATTCCTAAATGAAAGCAAAAAGATGACAATTTTGTCAAGTTCTGTCAGTTTTATTAGAATAGATTTGGTAAATACAGCTTTAAAAAAGCATTGTAGCCAATTGAAAATGGCTTTCTGTGTTTGAAAACAGATTTGACAACATGCTGAGTTTCAGCAGCCAAGTCAAGAGGTCACTTAGTACAAACAGGTGGGGTCCAGACATCACCATGGCAACTGACCTGGCTCTGGCGGGTGTCTAGACAAGGTGTCTAGATGTCTAGATGTCTAGATGCAGAATTCCCAGATTATTGGAACTATATCTTTCAACTGTTTGAAAAAACTTGGTTTGCATTTTTAGCGAATCAGGTTTATCATCAGCTCACATGTGAACTGCTGCGCCCTCATTTTTGGTTGACCTCTGACCTTTCCTCGCTGCCCAGCGTCCATTTGTGCGTCTGTTTCCTCACATAAAACCACATATCTGGGGAACCGTTTGACCGATCAGGCTAAAAATTTTGCACAAATGTAGCCCTTTGATAGCTTTAAAACTTACACTGAAAATGGTGGCGCCACCTGCTACCATTTTTGCACAGCGTCCATCTGTTCATCTGCCTTGATTGAATTTTTTATGTGAACCTTTTAAATGTATATCAGGGCTTGAAATTATTACTGGACCACCAGAATTTGCTGAAAGTTTTACTGAATGTCGGGCACAATTTGATTAGCGTTGGCTTTCATTCACTGACATTTATTTTTCATAGTCTGATCTAGAAGGCATTTTTGTAGGAATCAAACAAATATAGTAGCGCCTGCAATGAAAAAAGATAATCTAGTTAATGTTGCTACCGGGAACCACACATAAAATAACACATGCTCACTAAAAAGGATTCATGGCCAGCTCATGTCGGTGACATATATGACCTCTGACATCAGCATCTGTTGGTTGACCATAATGTATTTGGATAGATGTCATCTGACTGCACGTGCTTCAGGATAACTATTATGACTGTATCACAAATGCATGTTGAACAAAACAGGTACTGATCACTGATGATGATGTTTTCTGGTATCATAATTGCTGAAATTGCCGAGCTCAATCAAAATATGAAGATCTTTACCTAATCATTGGGAGTAAAACCCAGATTTTTCAAATAGCTATTGATGTCAAGTACCAGTATGTCAAATTTTCATCTAAAGTTCTGTCACATGCACATAGCAAATAAACTGGGGATTTAATTATTAGAAGCCCTATTTTATTATTTAGTCTGTTTTTGTGACCATATTTCAATCGATAAAATGTTATTGTTATCCCCACCAGTCATACACTAAGATCATCACAAGATTGGGGAATTCAGCACAACAATTTCTCATGTCAGCAAAATAAATGCAAAATATTTGATATTTTGTAATACATTATGGTAAGTTGACTTATTATCTGCTTTATAATAACTCATAGCCTTAAAGTATTCTCTTTGTTAATGTACATCTTTGTAAAGCATATGGTTAAACAAGAATTATCTTTGTGGAACTCCTTGCCATTGGCATTAATTGAAATCTTCATACAATGAGCCTGCACTAGACTGAACCATGTGTTACATGAAGATAATTAAAAATTAAATTGTTAGGAAAGACATGTACTGAATTTTAACAATTATCCAGTGATCACTACACCATTAGATGCCATTTTCTTCTACTTGATCTCAATGGGGTACCTCAGCATATGTCTTATTATTAATTACAGTACCTCTATTGCATATCAATGCTATCTTGTGTGTATTTAGTGAAACACATAACATGTGACTAAGCCATCAAAACAAGATAATTCCTTCGTATACTCCCATAAATGTGAGTAGATTGCCTATGAGGATATATAACATTACACCACTTTGAATTAAAATATGATTAAAATCTAATGTTTAATAGAAAAAAAAGACCTATATTATACATCTAAATTGTTCCATGCTAAAAAAAAAAGATGGAGAGAGAAGCAAAAGCAGTAATTACCATAAAAGACAATTAGGCCAGACTTTTTTAATTCTTTGGTTTACGAACATGATTGACAAAAGTGATAGGTAGGAGGTAGGAAAAAAAAAAATTGGAACAAACCTGGATACTTGTGTTCGTGAATCCTGTATTGTACAGTTGGGTTATAAAATTCATATTTAAATGGCACCATATAAACCTGTATAAAATATATAAAATAATATATAAAAATTAAAATATTAACATCATCCTCTTGAGTTTTCCACATGAATCATGTGTGTGCCATGTTATTTCAAGCCATTCAAATGTCATCAAAGGTAAAATAATGACAAATAAGTTTAACAGTAAAACTTTTATATGATTTCATACACACATAAAATAAACTTCAGTCACTGTCACTGCCAAGTGAACTGCCTATTTTATAAAGTTTTACAAATTAAAGACCAGTCAAACACTTATACAAATACAAAATAATATATTTTTGTCAGATATGCATATGCAAGGAGAAAACTAAATATTCACTGCTTGCATGATAGATTGCAGTTTTTAATTTTCAGTCGTGAATGACAATAACAACAATATGCGACTTGCAGCTATTCGCCTATTGTTTATCAAATGTCAACAACATGGAACGCCAGTTGTTCGATTCATGACCATTTCCTTTTTGGTGTTGCGCATGTTTGATAGTCCTTTGAATATACAACAACTGCTAATAAAATGAGGTTTCCATTGGAGATCACATTGAATTATTCAACTATTTTAAAATTTAAAAAAGTATTAATAATCTTTATTTATTAATAGAGATCTGCATTTCTTACCACGGCCGTGACAGTACGTACCGTACTTAGTTTAATATGCCGTCACTTGGTCACTGTCAGTCCGGTATTGCTTTTCGGCATCCATACACAACAAAGCTTCCATCACATCCGTTTGGAACAAATAAATGAATCCTTTCAAAGTTTCTGCATTTTAAATGACTTTCAATGTAGCTTGCTTTTGTTTTGACTATAAAAATACCTGCAAAGCCAACGCTTCACATAAACCCGCGCAACTGAGACTACAGATAGTCGAAAATACTGCAGAAACCCGGTGAATTCCTGGAGTTTTCTAAGAGTATATGACGACCTCATGCAGTATATAATTTCATCTGTTCAGTAATTTTCTTTTAAGCGTTACAAGACTACGTTTTTAAGTTTTGACAAGTTATAATATTTTTTAAGAGTAAACTTGTGAAACTTAGCAAATTTGCAGTAATAAATAGCGTCTGACTTTGAGTGCAATAATTAGTCTTAAGAAGTAAATCTGTTTGTATATCCAGCAAGTTATTAACAGTGGCAAGCTGGTAAAGCCGCCATGCAACCAAACTAATTTTCTTTTCTAATTCACATCTATCTATAACAAATATGTTTAACGAGGTAAGTATGACCTAAATGAAGTAAACCTAAAATGTACTGTAGTGCAGAAAGCGAACTTTGAAAACTCTCCAAGAATAATGGTTCAGGCAATGGACTTGTGACCTCAAGGTTTTGGGCTTGAGTCCAGTTCAGTGATCTTTTCAAGCTTAGACTTCTGGTAATGATCTTTACTGCAAGGCTGCACCTCCCCACAAATGAATGAATAGGTGGCAGGCTTATGTTGAACAAATAATCCTCACAGTGCCATTTATAACTTCTTGGGCTGTACACTGCCCAGAGCGATGAGAAAAGTCAAAAGAATGAACAGATTAGAAAGACTATAAATATATATACATATATACATTTATATTGTAACTGGTTGGAAAAAAATTCATGCCCATTTCTTTAAATGTTTCCAAAATACCCTGCCATGTAATAATATACTGTAAATTTAACACAGAAAAAGTTATGTCTAAAATGGCAAAAATTATCACCAACATATATATAAACTAGAATGGCTTTGTTTTTGCGCTGCAAAAACAGATATATGTCTCCACCTTATAAGCAGTCCCAACTTAAGGGGTGAAATATGCAAAACAATGATTCTAGATTTCAGCAGATTTGACTTTGAAGGTGAATGTCACAGCTTTTCAAACAGCAATGAGCTTTCGACAGAAAGAACTGGTGTGTCATATTTGAAGAAAAAATCTCAAAAGATATAGGGGTCACAATAATCTGAGAATTGTATAAATTTGACCTTAAAAATCAAGGCCACTGGATTTCAAAATCTTTCGAGATTTTGGTAGGAACAATGAGTGTTTCAAATTTTGGATGAAATATGCAACCATTCAAAAGTTATCACGTTTACAAGATAATAACTATTATTTGGCTGATTTGACCTTGAAGATCTTGTCAAGGTCACTGGGTGCAAACGTGTCCAAGGACTTGGTAGAGACAATTGGTGTACCAAATTTGAGGACAAAATGATAAAACTTCTAAAGTTATGGGGTTTACAAAATTTAATATTTTGGCTGATTTGACCTGGAAGATGAAGGTCAAAGTCACTGGGTTTCAAAATCATCCAAGATTTTGGGATGAAAAATGAGTGTAAAATATTTGTAGGAAAATATATGCAGCAATTAAAAAGTTATGGCATTTCACAAGATATTATACAGATGATGAGGCTACAACTACTGACAACAAAAACAACATGTCTCCCTTTGTAGACTTATATAGTTAAAAGACAATATCTGGATCAGGCACACAGAAATTGTAAGTTGCTAACTGTGCCTAATATGGATTAATTTCTACAAGAGTTATGACTTTACAGGCACAACGTACAACCAAAAGGTGGCATTGCAAGTATATCGACCATGAGACTGCAGATTATAACTACTACTGGTAAAGGCCTGTCCATACACTATGTTGAGTACACGCAAAACTTCGGAGTGTCCACCAGATGCTGCACTGTGCAGGGCTGTAAAGCAAGCTGGAAAAAGTTAAACCTTCTCCGCTTTCCACAGCACAGCGTTCCGTGTGACCAGGCTTTAAGTATGCAATAGCATGTCTGAATTATAAACTTGACATTAAGTAAATATCTATTTTTATCGCAAGCTTGTTGCAGGGAGGAAATTTGCATGATTTTTCATCACAGCTGTTACACAAGCACACAAGCCAACCACAACTATATATATGCAATTTGAGAATTTTTTTAAAGAACAGGCCCCATAATACAATGGAATCCTATGATATCAATCTTGGCATTCCTAGGACCAAGAAATTCCCTTTAACCCCCTAATTAACAGCTAGGACATGCCAAGATTAAGGTTAAAAAGAAAGATTAACATGCCATCCTCAGGTTCTGCCAGGCACCAGTACAAGAACACAAGACATGACAATTATATTTCCAGACATTTAAAATGTAACGCTTTGTGATAATTTGTATTTGACTATTGTATAACCTATATTTAACCAGGCTATACAAGCATGCCATCTGGATACAGGTGGTCCTTTCAACTACCAGTATGATCTGTAAAATCTTCCAAAATGATCTTCAATCATCTCTGTTGTGGTCTATATGACCTGTAAAAATGACCTTGACTTCTGTCTACTGTGGTCTATATGATTTCTGAAAATGACCTTCAATCATGTCTATTGTAGTTTTTTTTTATCTCTGAAATGATCTTCAATCCTTTAGATTGTGGTTTAGCCTACCTGTTCTCTGAAATTGATAGACAATCATGTATATTTGGTTTATCTGATATCTGAAAATGATCCTCATGCAATTCTGTCCACTGCATGTGGTCTGTATGATCTCTGAAACTGATCTTCTATCATGTATTCTGAACGTGGTCTATATGACCTGTGAAAATGATCTTCAATCCTGTCTGTGATTTTAGCATGGGGTCATTTTATAACACTTGACCAGTGGTCATCTGATAAACATATGGTAATAAAATAAACATATGGTCAATAGTCACAAAATAAACATCTGGTCAATGCTCATTAATAAACATTTGATCTACTGTAGTCAATATGAACTCTGAAAATGATCTTCAATCCAGTATCTGGTCAATGGTCACTTAATAAACATTTGATCTACTGTGGTTAATATGATCTCTGAAAGTGATCTTCAATCTTGTTATTGCTCAATGGTCATCATCATCATCATCATCATCAAATTCTCTTTAATATCATTTAATTAATAATTAACCTACAGGATATGGTACTGAATATTTATACAAGTTAATTCAATAATGGCAGCCATATGTTTTTATCTCATAAGACAATAGAAAAAAAGCATGTCAAACATTTCATCTAAACACCATGTGGCACTTAAGAGGCCTTTTAAATTATTTCCTTTCAAATATAAAACCTAGTACCAGAATGCCATAGTAAAATGATAATCATTTCAATTCCTCTCATTAAACTGAAGTTGGATGGCAAAACTTTTAAATTTTATATACACAATGATTGGCTGCAAATGGCAAACATGAAATCAATAGAGAAAAAAAAAAGTGCCACGACCAAAACTTATGATTAAAGAATTTCACATGCACCAACTACCTATATAAACCCTGATTGTCATGCTGCTGGCATGTGGTGGCCAAACCCATGTGATCACCCGATAAAAATATCCTATAAAAGCATTTTATAAAATGAGTATAGGTAACGTAATTGCCACGCAGTAGCCAGTGGCCCCGTGTGGATGACTGCCCCTTCCAGTTCAACTTTATCCTTACAGCAAAAACAAGGGCAAAACCTCAACTGAACATACAGTCTGGCGGCCTACTCCAGTCTGCAGCAAAAGGAAATTGTCTGAAGAAAAGCCAAGTTTTCATAAAGACATGCTGAGTGGCTGGATTCTTTGAACACCTGTTCTAGTAATCACGGAGCCACAGTCATGCATCGGCATGACTAGCACTGGTTAAATACTTTGTCGGCCTGAGGAAGAAGAGCAAAACGATGCTGCTTGGAAATAAAAACTAAGCCCACTGCTGATCAGATGAAACATGAAGCATGATTCGGGAGTCCGATTCCTACTTCACAACAAAATTATAAATGAGTCGCTTCCATAATACAGGTTTTACCTCTGCTTCAAAGAACCAGCTGTTTGGGGCGTGACTTGATGGTGACCAGAATAAACTGGATCTAACTTGTATTACAGCCATGAGTTAAAATTCTATATACCATGTTTCATCATGAAACAATACCATACAATACCAAATATAATGTTTATAACAAGGAACCCATGGGTCACTGTGCTCAGCTGAAGTTGACCTTGAAGGTAAAAATCTAAAATAATATCAAATGGAGATAAAGTGTTAGAGGAAGAGGTAATATAGGCCATTGTTTGTTTTATATGATTGGTTTATATTGATGTGCAAGAAATTGTTGCAAATAATATTTTGTGACCTGACCATGTGTTTCCTAAAGTTGAAACTGAAGCATGTGAGCAGTTTGTGAACAAAGGATCTGTACTATTACCATGATCATTAGTTGGCTTTTTGATTAACTGTTGACATTTCAGTAGTTTACACATTTGTTCAGTTGAATCTATTTTTTATAATATATATTATTAAATATATGTATTTTTTAATGAAATGTATACAGTTGAATTATAACTAATGTCCACAGTCCACATATGAAAGGACCTGGTGGTGGTGTGGGGGGGGGGGGGAGAGGTTGGAATGGTGGGAGTTACAATATATCTGTATTATTATAGTGTATATACATAGTATTTTCACTTAATTCAACAATGCTTACAGGATAAAAATTTTCATTCAAAATAAATTAATACTTAAAAAAGACAGCCAGACTGGTAGACAAACAAAGCTGATAATATATGAAGTTTCAATTATTCCCTAATTTTTTATTATACCAAATTTTTTAAAAGTTTCACATCTGCAATAAAAAACACTGAATATATAATTTGCTTTCAAATTTAAGACTTATAGCTTAATTCCAAACACATACAGCATATGAAAGTTATTTCAACAGTGCTTATAGGAACAATTCATAATTAATATATATTTAATGATAACAGAGAGATGATGGACAGAGCTGATCACTTTATGTTCCATTCACCTAAGGCAAGAATATGTTCAATAATATCTTAATTGTTTCTAATCCTATTATTTTTTAATTAAATAAATTTTACACATTTGCAACAAGGCCTACAGGCCTAATGTGAACCTGTGCAAAATTTGGGAGTATGAATGGAGGTTTATTTTTAAAATTTAATATTGATCCTCTTAAGTCCTGCATATCTACCTTAGTCATTATTATTATAGCAAAATGGACATTTCGGACCTGCAAGTTTCAGATTAGGACATTTTAAAACTAGAATATGGGTAGTCCACAAGCGACTATGTGTATCCGCAGAATTCAGAGTGGAACTGGTGAAGTGAGGCATGGATTAAGTGGCAAGGGGAATAGACTGAGGTGTGTTGCATATTAGCATGGATGTCTGCAGTGTAATTGTGTATGTAGCTGGTGCCACCTGTCATAAAATTGAGGAAATTGTCGAAGATATATAAACCTGCAAAATTTCAGGTGGAAAAGTCAAACCACTGCTGAGATAGGAGTGATTTTATCCCACGGCAGATGAACAGATGGACGCTGTGCATAAGTGGTTGCAGGTGGCGCCACCGCTTTTGCCTATGATGAACAACTATGTGAGATCTATACACATGCAAAATTTTGGCCTAATCGGTAAAACAATTCCAGAGATATGAGCTTGGATGTCTGCAGAGTAAACGTGAATGTTTAGCCTATGATGAAGAGCTATGTGAGATTTATACACATGCAAAATTTTGGCCTAATCTGTCACACAGTTCCCGAGATATGAGCTTGAATGTCTGCAGAGTAACCTGAATGTAGGTGGCGCCACCTGTCATAAAATCAAGAGTGCTGTCCAGGATGTATAAACCTGCAAAATTTCAGGTAGAAAAGTCAAACCACTGCTGAGATATGAGTGATTTTATCCCAAGGCAGATGAACAGATGGACACTATGCATAAATGGTTGCAGGTGGTGCCACCACTTTTGCCTATGATGAACAACTATGTGAGATCTATACACATGCAAAATTTTGGCCTAATCTGTAAAACAATTCCAGAGATATGAGCTTGGATGTCTGCAGAGTAAACGTGAATGTAGGTGGCGCCACCTGTCATGAAATAAAGAGAGCTTTCCAGGATGTATAAACCTGCAAAATCTCAGGTGGAAAAGTCAAACCACTGCTGCCAGATGAGTGATTTTATCCAAAGGCAGATGAACAGATGGACCCTGTGCAAACATGGTTGCAGGTGGCGCCACCACTTTTGCCTATGATGAAGAACTATGTGAGATCTATACACATGCAAAATTTTAGCCCAATGGGTCAAACAGTTCCTGAGATATGAGCTTGGATGTCTGCAGAGTAAATGTGAATGTAGGTGGCGCCACCTGTCATAAAATTGAGAAAGCTGTCCAGGATGTATAAACCTGCAAAATTTCAGGTGGAAAAGTCAAACCACTGCTGAGATATGAGTGATTTTATCCCAAGGCAGATGAACAGATGGATGCTGTGCATAATTGGTTGCAGGTGGCGCCACCACTTTTGCCTATGATGAAGAGCTAAGGAGATCTATACACATGCAAAATTTTAGCCTAATTGGTAAAACAATTCCAGAGATATGAGCTTGGATGTCTGCAGCGTGAATGTGAATGTAGGTGGTGCCACCTGCCATAAAATCAAGAAAGCTATCCAGGATGTATAAGCATGCTGAATTTTAGAAGAATAAGTCAAACCACTGCAGAGATATAAGTGATTTTAACCCAAGGCAGATGAACAGATGGACACTGTGCAAACATGGTTGCAGGTGGCGCCACCATTTTTTGTGTATGTTATAAAGCTAGCCAAGGGCTACATTTGGACAAAATTTTTTTCCTGATCAGTCAAACCATTCCTGAGATATGTGGGTTTATGTGTGAAAACAGATGCACAAATGGACGCTGGGCAGAGAGGAAAGGTCAGAGGTCAAAACAAAATCGGGGCGCAGCAGTTCACATGTGACCTGAACATAATCCCGGGTTTCTTAAAATTCCGCCAAGCGGTTACGGAGAAGTTATCTAGACACCTAAGCGGTGGCAAAGGCGGGGGGCTGATAACATAGTATCCGCAAAACTCTGTTTTGGCGGATACAATGAGTGATTGTGCTCTGGCGGCCATACTGAATATCAGGCGGCTTGAGTCACGGTAAATCAACATAGCTGGCTGCTCTGGCAACCATATTGTAATTCAACAGGTCTTGAGCCCTCATAGGCTCAAATAATCCCTGTGAATTTGAGAAAGATCAAGCTTGTTTCTTGATATATTTTTGGCAAAAGAAATTAATTGATTGTGCTTTGGGGGCCACACTGGAATTCCAGCAGGTCTGAAATTCAAAGTTTGGAGCGTTCATAGAAGCCAATCATTCCAGTGAATAAGAGAAAGATGAAGCATGTTCTGGTTAAGCTATCATGTGTGAAGGAAGCATCACTGATAGATGGACAGAAGGACAGAGAGCACAAGGGACAGACAATGCAATCACTATTGGGGCCCTTATAATAACATATTGGCCAAAGCAGTCATGAATTGGTAACATGTCAGCAAAAACCGCAGTAAACATAATCTGTCAGCTGTCTGATCTGCCCACAATTTCTTACTTTAGTATTCACAATTTTCATGCGTACATCATATCATGAGACTTATGTTAACAGATTAAAAGTATTCTGTTCACCTTTTGGTCTGCCAAAGCCAGTTTAAAATAAGGGTTTAAATTCTTTTATGGCCTTTCATTAAAGAAAATCAAAGAATAAATTAGCCTGGCTATTGCTTATTGGACCCCTTCAAGGGTCTCTGGTCAACCCAATTAAAGATTCTTTCTTCCTCTCTTGAATTTTCAATGTGAAGGTAGTTATTCCAAATAACAAATATGAACACTAAGAAATAGTGGATATGCTTTAAGAATAATATATCATCAACAGTCCCTTCTCTGGATAATCAATATTTTGCATAAAACATAAAGGGATCCATTAACATGATACCAGGTATGTTAAATATACAAGAAACATAGTGTTTTCTCCTTAAAATATTATGGTATCTCCCAATACTTTGTTTTGAAATCTTCACTTTAGTCCTAATTACAAGTGGAAACAAGCAAATTCATGGAATAAATGTCCCCTGCTTTCAGCTCTTGTTGTCTTTTATGCTTGATAAGCAACCAAAATTATGACATGTGGGAAAATCTTCAGGGCACATGAAAACTTAAACACACACCATGATATGTGGTGACATCTGCAGGCGAACAGAAAAACTATCACACATTGAGAAATAGGACCAAAATCAAGTATGACATGTGGAGACATCTGCAGGCAAACATAAAAACAAAAACAAATTGAGAAATTGGATCAAAATTTGATAATTTTGTTTTTGAGCTGGAGAGAATTATTTTTCAGATAGACACTCCAAAACCAATCCCAACCAAGGTATTAGAGCAATAACTGACCCAAATTAGAATGAAATCACATAAAATTTGGGAAAGTCATCGCATGGAAACGAAAAAAAACATGACGGACGGACAGAGAGACAGATGGACAGACAGACAGAGAGACCGACCCAAATCAATGTCCCCTGCACCTGCGGAGCGGGGAACAACAAATTTACACTTGGTGGTATCAGTGGCACAAATCAAATGCAGCACACACCACCTGGTGGCCATACTCTGCAACTTCACAAATAAAGATTTAAGGTAGACTGGGTAAAATCAGAGGCACAAAATATAAATACAGTGTGCATGCCCCGTGGTGGGAATACTGCACAACTTTTAAAATTAAGATTATTCAAGTTTCCAACCAGTGTTTCTTCTGTGTTTCTTCTTTCATGTTTTCTGTCCTTGTTTGGGAGTTGTAATGCATATAACTGGTCAGATCTCTGGTCATGCAGTCTTGTTGTGGTAAACACCTGGACTGTTTTAACTCACACACAGAACCATAACAACTATTAAAATGGGTGCACTGGAAATAATGTGGTCATGTGTTGAAATGGTTTTGCTGGGAGTTTTTTGTGTTCGGCAGAAATGATTCAATAGCATAAAATAATAATCATGTATATGACATGTAATATGCATGTTAATGTGTTAATATACTTCAAAATTGCTTCAATACTCATGTGGGCCTTTATGTGTAAATTGGAAGATTTGTTGATGTTCCAACAACACCCCCCCCCCTTCCCATAGGGCACTGGACTAGAAAAATTGATGTCAGCATTCTGATAAGGTGAATGTACAATTGTGAAAAATGTTGGCAAACTCCAGTGACCCACTTTTACCTCATTGAACATGCCTGCAAAGTTTGGCAAAACACCTTGCAGCTTATACTGAAAAAAAACTATATATTGTGTCCAAATTTTAAAAAATTATGCGACTACAAAGTCTGCATGGTGACAAAGAAATATTTTAGCTTTATGTATCCTTTTATTTTTACAGTGAAATTCAAGATGCTGTCCCTCACTTAGTACACTTTTACGACTGATATATGCATCTAGCTGAAAATGAGTCATTTACAAGTGAAAGTTTGGCTGATTTTCTTCAAACTTTCCAAGGTGACAGGGATATACATGTTCATCATGAAAATTCCTTTTTTTCCCATCAGAAGGAGGTTTACTCTTGAATACTAACATACCTGACAGTGCTGAATACAAAAGGAAGTGGGGCCACATAGTTCTTAATATGAAGCCCTTCACCAAGCACATGAATATGTACAAACCGCAGTGAAGATTTTGCCTAAGAGTAAGCAGCATTTCATGAACACTAAATTGCCCGACCTGCTCCTTATAATTCCTCATTTTTTACTGATTCACATTGAAAATATAAGGCACATGATTTCAGTCTGTTTATAGGAGCAACACACGTGTAGTGTACATTACATTGATATATGTTTACATAATAGGATGGTAGCCTAGTGCACCTTAGTGAGCAATATGAATGGTCACTGGGGCTGTGACTTTAACGGTGAATGGATACAGCTGGTGCATGGACGCTGGTGATGTAACTTTATATCTTACAAACATGACAGACATTTATTGTCATGCGCCAATCAGTGTTAAAGTGTTAATTAATTTTTGGGAGGATAAAAAAGTAATTATGATCAGCAGATAATGATGAGTGGAGTCAATAACAATTATGCTTTGCTCTAAGGTGCCCATGCACTTACTTTTTGAAAAAAGATTTTATGTGATTTCTGGCTTCCATTTTGTATATAATCTAAGGGTAATTTTGGTAGTGAAAAGTTCTTATAAGGCCTTCGTGGAGGATGTATGAACGTGTTTATAAACAACAAGTTTGTAAACACAGCAATGTTGACAAACAGGAAAAACATGTAAACTAAGGTGGTAGGTTGCATATATGCGGAGGTAGAAAGGTCACTTATAGCAAAACACTATTTGCAAAGCTCAGGAAAATCTGACTTGCTGCCAGATCCCCTTGTTGAATTTGTTTTGATTATTTTGGCTAGCCACCACATATTATAAACACGTTGATATAAACAAAAAAAGCAGCCTGTGTGCAGTGATATCCATGTTTTCTTGCCTATTTTTATAAAAGATCCAAGGGATTATCTTTAGTTTATAAAATTTAGATAAGTGATTGGGCCCCTTTAAAACCATATGTCAAAACATCCCCTGTACTATGAAAAGCCAGCCCAGCCCATCCACTTGTTAGTTACACTATTTGGCCATGACACACAAACAGACCACCTTCTCTTCTGAGCCAAAAAAAGTTCCCCCGCATTCAACAAATAACAATCAACAATATTTCTACAACCCTGACCTTCCCGGACTGGGAGAATGGATACTAATTTTCTAAATTTTCCAGAATGCATGGGAATCCTGAGTCCAGCCATAGCTAAGGAAACCACTAACAGACAAACTGTGGGCAAGGACGGAACAAATGAATGAATGAGGGACAGACACACAGGGAATGAAGGATAAACATCACATAGATACTGCATCATGTCAGTAGTTCACAGTTGAGCTACAAAAGTGATTCTTCAAGTCTTGATTGTGAAATCCAGTCACATGTAACAACTGACTGGACCTGAGAACTACTGAAGTAATCCTTCAGCAAGAGAACAGTGCTGACATCAGGTGGACACTAATGGTACTACAAGACTAATGCTGAACTATAAGACTTACTGTTGTAGAAGCTGCTTTGATCTCCTGCATGGGTTTGCCAGTATCTCTCTTAGTAAACTCTCTTTACCGACTGTACCATGGAGAGGCTGGATATACTGATGTGAAGAATTTAATTCTGAAAAAGAAATAATAAAACAATAACTGACCAAGCTATCATTTAATCATGAAGGCTAGATTTTGGCGGGGATAGTGATCCTGTGGCTGTATTTATATTCATTAGGTTACATAATTGTGATTTTTTCCCTTTTCACTGTTTTGGGAGTAGCTTTATATATATTTATATCTTATACTGGCAGAGGATATGCAGATAAAAAGATGGATTATTTTCTCAGGAGTGAGACAAGAATAGGCAATGCAAATGGTATGTTATCATTTATAATATTCACCTTTTGCATTTTCAACTTTCAATGCTTTATCAATAGATAATGTTTTATACATGACATGCCAATGAGAGTATAGTGTAATTGACTGTTCACCTGTGGTTATGATGCATCTTATTCATAAAGGTTACATTTAAGTGATGATTTCCATTTCCAAAATATTGTAAACATAAAGCCATCCACAGCAAAAACCTGTGCCTGGTGAATTAACTGTTTACAAACTCAGGGTAATTTGTCTAACAGACACTCAACTAGTGAATCCACAAATTTTTGTGTGCACCTACGTTTATTCTGTGCAATGTGCATGACATTATTTAGTACCTACAAAAAATAAGTATCATTTTATCAAACAAGAGGATTAGACATTAAACCCACATTTTTTTATGAGAAAATTTGGATTCACTCCAGTGTTGTTCCAGCTGATCTTGTATGTTTATGATGGATTCACATTTTGGTATATTGGTCAATGACGTAACATGTGTATACACAACACACATATCACATCAAGAAAAACAAGATAAAATGATAATGTTAATATATTATTGATAGTAGGGTATCATAGATGCCTATAAAGCACTGAACCCACATTTTTTTAAACAAAAGACCACAGACCACTACAAAAATGCTAGGGTTGCCATTTACTGTTTTTTTTGTTCACTTTTAATGTACCCTTGTAGACTGTCATCATGGTAGAAATATTTGAGTCAAGTTATTGCATGCATAATTAGCAGCAACACATTTTCTTCCTCAGACTTTCCTGATCGCTCTGATCTCTAAAATTCCAGTGTGATTCACTTTGCAATATTTCTGAGCAGGGGACATGGTGGTATACATCAGAGCTGTGTTCCTCTGACATAATTCTTTTATAAAACACAGTCCAATGTTACTGTGCCATCCTTGGCATTTATCTCTGTCTTCCAGAGGCATATGGCACAGACAGCTGCCCATCGCATAAAGACATTGCTAGTTGGCCATACTGCCACAGACAGTTGTTGATTGACTCTGGCACTCCTGGGCAACAACGTATTTGGTATAAGTTTTGTAGTGATGGAACATGGGTGAATTAGTTATAAGCCCTAGCAAGGTAAAAATTACTGAAATGACAAACAGTAATTTCATATTTCATGGCATATACTTGATAACGTGACAGTACCCATATAGGGTGGCAATGACGTAATTTGGGGCAGTGACACAGGCCTTAACAAAATTCTATGATCTGCATTATGGTTCAGGGGTAAGAGTACAGGGGGAAGTGCTTGCAGTAATTAGTGTTTATTATTAAGTGCTGGTAATAAAGATAAGCAGAGCCCCAGCTGACTGACCAGCAGCGTCCACACGCCTGTCAAACAATGTACCTTGCACGGCAAATAGTTAACCAATAAGCGATTAATTACTCAGTTGGGTCTCACCGACGCGATGCTTGGTTTTGTATACAACCCACAGGGGTTGGCATATGAATTAACATGCTATTTTTTCAACTTAATACCCCATAACATCAGAAATGTGTTTTTAAGACAAGATAGATATAACAAACAGCTACAAGGTCATGGTTTTTCATAAAATGTCAATTTTACATGAAATAATTTTAAATTCAAGCAGTTTCAAGGTGTTCAACAACCTGTATACACCCTGAAAATTAGCTCCCATTTTGGCTCCTATCAATACAATATTTTTTCCAATTTTTAATACTTAAACCCAGCATACAAAATGTGTTACCTTCTCCACTGACTGCAAGGAGCAATGACTTTATCCATAGCACTGTCCACGAAGAGATTTTCCCTTTCTTGTGAAACCTTGACACCAAAAGGTTCAGGAGGTCTGAAACCACATTCATCTGATCCAAAGTGAGCAAGACTGGCTTCCAAAAGTTGTACAAGGCCTTTGGTATAACTTCCATCTTTGCTGTGTCTGAAATGTTATAAACATCTACAGATGAGCCTGTCTGAAAGACCATCTCTCTAATAAGACCACCTGCCCAATAAGACAGGTTATACCGTATTAGTAAATAAGAAAACAAGTGATATGAAAACATGACTTGATATCAATTAACTCTCAGCAGTTTGTTAAGTCATTGTATCTTTTGTATTAATTGCAACCAGAATTAATCATGTTGAAATTAAATTATTTCTACTATAAAATGTTAGGAGATTTCCAAGCCTATTTCACTTAGGAGTTCCATGGAATCAAATATATCTGTGAAGCTGTGAGGATAATATATACAATTTATTTTAACAATTTATTCCGCACAACATTCTGATTTAAATACAACTGAAAACTTTCACAATTTTGATTTCAATGTGTTTCACTTGCAAGTTATCTTATCCATGCTAACTTAAACAATATATAAAATGTTTTAATAAGGGTAAAAAAGCTGATATGACAGTGGGTTGGATGTACACAGCCAATTTCTGTTCAGACTACAGTCAGCAAGTAATGAGGTTGTTTGGATGACCTACCATTGATCTTTAAGGACTCACACTGCTCTGTGGTTGGGAGGAGGTATCCCTCCTGACAGAGTACATCAAGAACCATCTCCCTAGAAAACATAAACTCATACTGTAACCTCTGTGTAAGTAATGAGCTCAGTCTGTTAGAACACATGTAATCATTTAGTTGTAGATATCACAGACTAACACCGGCTCAATGTTTTTTTAGACAATTGTGTGACTTTGAAAACTGTAATGCTTTGGTGCTACTTTGAAAGCTTAAATGTCCTTTAGACTATGGTGCTACTTTGAAAGCTTAAATGTCCTTTAGACTATAGTGCTACTCTGAAAGCTAAATGTTCTTTAGAATATGGTGCTACTTTAAAGCTTAATATTTTTTAGACTATGATTCTATTCTGAAAGATAAATGTTCTTTGGACTTTGGTGCTACTCTGGAAGCTGAATGTTCTTTGGACTATGGTGCTACTCTGAAAGCTAAATGTTCTTTAGAATATGGTGCTACTTTGAAAGCTTAATATTTTTTAGACTATGGTTCTATTCTGAAAGATAAATGTTCTTTAGACTTTGGTGCTACTCTGGAAGCTGAATGTTCTTTGGACTATGGTGCTACTCTGAAAGCTAAATGTCCTTTAGACTATGGTGCTACTCTGAAAGCTAAATGTTCTTTAGAATATGGTGCTACTTTGAAAGCTTAATATTTTTTAGACTATGGTTCTATTCTGAAAGATAAATGTTCTTTAGACTTTGGTGCTACTCTGGAAGCTGAATGTTCTTTGGACTATGGTGCTACTCTGAAAGCTAAATATTCTTTAGACTATGGTGCTACTCTGAAAGCTTAATATTCTTTAGACTATGGTGCTACTCTGAAAGCTTAATATTCTTTAGACTATGGTTCTATTCTGAAAGCTTAATATTCTTTAGACTATGGTTCTATTCTGAAAGATAAATGTTCTTTAGACTATGGTGCTACTCTGGAAGCTGAATGTTCTTTGGACTATGGTGCTACTCTGAAAGCTAAATATTCTTTAGACTATGGTGCTACTCTGAAAGCTTAATATTCTTTAGACTATGGTGCTACTCTGAAAGCTTAATATTCTTTAGACTATGGTTCTATTCTGAAAGATAAATGTTCTTTAGACTATGGTGCTACTCTGGAAGCTGTATGTTCTTTAGACTGTGGTACTACTCAGGAAGCTAAATATTCTTATAAATTATTGTGCTACCCTGGAAGCTAAATGTTCTTTAGACTATGGTGCTACTCTGGAAGCTAAATGTTCTTTAGACTATGGTGCTACTCTGGAAGCTAAATGTTCTTCAGAATATGGTGCTACTCTGGAAGCTAAATGTTCTTTAGACTATGGTGCTACTCTGAAAGCTAAATGTTCTTCAGACTATGGTGCTACTCTGAAAGCTAAATGTTCTTTACACTGGACCTACTCTGAAAGCTTAATATTCTTTAGACTATGGTGCTACTCTGGAAGCTAAATGTTCTTTAGACTATGGAACTACTCTGAAAGCTTTATATTCTTTAGACTATGGTGCTACTCTGAAAGCTAAATGTTCTTTTAACTATGGTGCTACTCTGAAAGCTTTATATTCTTTAGACTATAGTGCTACTCTGAAAGCTAAATGTTCTTTTAACTATGGTGCTACTCTGAAAGCTTTATATTCTTTAGACTATGGTGCTGCTCTGAAAGCTAAATGTTCTTTTAACTATGGTGCTACTCTGAAAGCTTTATATTCTTTAGACTATGGTGCTACTCTGAAAGCTAAATGTTCTTTTTACTATGGTGCTACTCTGCTATCCCCATAATAATAGCCCCTTTAACAATGCACCTTGCACAAATTCTTCTGCAACAAAATTTATCATTGATAAAGAGGCATCAGAAGTATTTTATTTTTACCTACTGTTCTTTTGTATTAAAACTTGTGTGTGGATTTGATTGCCCTTCAGTCCATACCAGTACTCCTGCCCGCATGTTTTCCAGGATAATTTCCTATACAAGTGAGACAGTATAAATATTTCTGGCCTAAAGTTTGCTGGAGCTATTCTGTTGATTACCTAAGTGAAGAATAATGTCTTACCTTGCACTGAATTAGCATGAGAAAAATAATCCCAACTAGAATACGGGTAGTCGACAAGCGACTACGTGTATCCACTGAAACCAGAGAGGGATGGGTGGAGTGAGGCATGGATTAAGTGGCAAGGGGAAATGGAGAGAGGTGTGTTGCATATTAGCATGGAAGTGTGCAGCCAAAATGTGTATGTAGGTGGCTCCACCTTCCACGAAATCAAGAAAGTTATCCAAGTTGTATACAATTGCAAAATTTTAGGCAGATAAGTCATACCACTGCAGAGATATGAGTGATTTTATCCCACGGCAGACAAACAGACAGATGCTGTGCAAAAATGGTTGTGGGTGGCACCACCAGTTTTGCATATGATAAAGAGCTATGTTAGATCAATACACATGCAAAACTTTGGGAGGATACGTCGAACCAGTCCTGAGATATAAGCCTGGATGTCTGCGGCCTGAACCTGAAAGTAGGTGGCGCCACCTGACACAAAATAGACTAGAATATCAGCAGAAGCTGACAAAAGCCCTCAGCCAAAAGAACAGTGTTTAAAGGTGGTAACAGCAACAAGTACTAAATATCTGTTCTCACATGGATGTATATCTGTACATGTCTCAGTTATAAATTTAAAATGGAGAGGTATGTACCATGATTCATAACAATCCACCAAATGCTTCCTGAAAAATAAGCTTCTAACTTTTATTCTATTATAAGCTCTGTGACCTTGAGAAGTAGGTCAAGGTCACCCATCTTTGAACTTGACCAAGATTTTGTTGATATACATCTTCACCAAAGAAATAAAACTCCTATTGTGAATCCTTTTAGAGATATCCTGCTCACAAGGCCAAAGTTAAAAAATCCAAGAAATATTCATTAAAAATCAGAAATTGTATGTGGCGCCCCCAAACTTGTGCAGCAGTTACAGACTATCAGTCCCTATGATCATAGTAAGTATTGTGAAAATCCACCCAATGGTTCCTGAGGAATAAGCTTCTAAATGTTTTTTCTATAATCAGCTCTTAAACGTAGAAAAATAGGTCAAGGTCACCCATCTTCGAACTTGACCGAGATTTTGTCAATATACAGTAGAACGCCTGTATTACAGTCACCATCGGGACTGGATGAAAGTGGCCTTAATACAGGAGTGGCCGTTATACAGAATTTGACCAGGAAAAGGGGGTTAAAATGTAACACGGAACCAAGTTCAAATCTTTATTACAATCAACAAAATAAACGTATATACAGAGTATTAGTATAATTATTGTTATCAATAAAAAATAAAATGTTACAACCCTATTTATAACAATGACCAACAAAATATACAAATACAGTATTTGTTATTAAATTACAAACAGATTGTATATCCATAATATTTGTACAAATTTGTTGAACCACTGCCATTTGTCATCTTTCAGTTTATCATTACCTGTAGATACACACTGTCTTTATCTACTGGCATATGCGTTTTCTTCATACTGTTTCATGATCTCTCGCTTCCTCCTAAGTATGTTTAAAACTTGAATTCGGTCTGCTAGCTGTCGGCTGTTTTTCCTGATCAGATCTACCTTTTCTTTGAGAGCAAGTTCATGTCTTTTCTTGGTTGCCATAATGGTCAAAGTGATTGGGACAGATTATACGTAACATTTTATACAGGTAACAATGTTTATTTTTCCGTCATAATTATTCATGTATGAGTAAATTGTGCGATGTTTTCCGCACTGTTCTCGTTTGATGAACGTGTTCACAAGGACATTAAAGAAAGTTAAAAGATCCACAGTTTGCCTAACTTTTTTTATGACATAATCATTGGGACCCGCTGGTTGTCTTTCCTTAATTAAATGACAAACACCCTGTTTAAGATCCGGCTCGCACTATTGATTCACAAACATAAATGCAGGTGGGGAACACACGCCTTACTATTGTGCATACTAATGAGGCTGAGTAGGGGTAGTACGACGCTGGTTACGTATAAAACTACTCAGTCATGATCGAGTGGTTACCTTTATCCAGGCACTCATTAACAGACAGGAATATGTGAGAGCGGACAATTGTGTAATGATATTGAGATCAGAAGTGGCCGCTCGATTTGTTGAGCCCATGTCAATGAGTCACTGCCCCTGACCGTAATTGAGGCGTTTCCCGGCCTGCGGGACCGAGAACCCTGGCGGTAATACGGAATAGAGGAGTGACCGTAATTGACAACAAAATGGTTATGAAATATAACGGTCGAAAATTCGGGACCGGAAAATCTGACCGTTATAGACGTATTGACCGTTATTTAGGCGTGGCCGTTAGCAGGCATTCTACTGTACATCTTCACTGAAAAAATAAAATTCCTACGGTGAATCCTTTTAGAGATATCCCGCTCACAAGCCCAAAATTGAAAAATCCGATAAAAATTCATTAAAAATCAGAAATTGTAGGTGGTGCCACCAAACTTGTGTAGCAGGTACAGACTTTCAGTCCCAATCATCATAGTAAGTTTTGTGAAAATCCACCAAATTGTTCCTGAGTAATAAGCATCTAAGTGTTTTTCTATAATCAGCTCTAAAATGTAGAGAAATAGGTCAAGGTCACCAATCTTCGAACCTGACCTAGATTTTGTCGATATACATCTTTACCGTGAAAATAAAATTCTGACGGTGAATCCTTTTCCAGATATTTCGCTCACAAGGTAAAAGTTAACGGACGCCGGACAGACGGATGGACGTACGGACGGACGGACAGCTTGGGTGACCACAATAGCCTATCAGCCTAAGGGCTGAGGGCTATAAAAGCTATCCAAGATGTATACACATGCAATATTTTAGGCAGATAAGCCAAACCACTGCCGAGATATGAGTGACTTTATCCCACAGAGACAAACAGATGGAAGCTGTGCAAAAATGGTTGCAGGTGGCACCACCCTTTTTGCATATGATAAAGAGGTAAGTTAGATCTATACACATGCAAAATTTCAGGAGGATAAGTCAAACCAATCCTGAAATATAAGCCTAGATGTCTGCAGCCTGAACCAGAAAGTAGGTGGCTTCACCTGCAATAAAATCAAGAAAGCTATCCAAGATGTATACACATGCAAAATTTTAGGCAGATAAGTGAAACCACTGTGGAGATATGAGTGATTTTGTCTCATGGCAGACAAACAGACGGATGCTGTGCAAAATTGTTGTATGTGGCACCACCAGTTTTACGTATGATAAAGAGCTACGTGAGATCTATACACATGCCAAATTTCAGGAGGATACATCAAATCAGCCCTGAGATATAAGCCTGGATGTCTGCAGCCTGAATGTGAATGTAAGTGGCACCACCTGTCATAAAATCAAGAAAGCTATCCAGGATGAATACACATGCAAAATTTCAGGTGGATAATCTATTCACTGCAGAGATATGAGTGATTTTATCCCAGGGCAGATGAACAGATGGACACTGCGCCACCATTTTTATGTATGTTATAAACCTATCCAAGGGCTACATTTGTGCAAAATTTTTTTCCTGATTGGTCAAAGAGTCTGAAGTTATGAGGGTTAATGTGTCAAACAGACGCACAGATGGACGCACTGGAGAGAGGAAAGGTACAAGGTAAATGCAAAATATTTTGGCACCAGTTCAAGTGTGACCCGATAATCGTGTAAAGTTTCAGAAAAATCTGACCAGTTGTCTCAGAGTTCTATTCAGGAAACAAACGTGGTGGCGGTGGCAGACCCCGGTCAAAAACATAGTATCCGCATAACTTTGTTTTGGCTGATACAAACGTGATAATACAGAATGATTGCAACATCATCAATGCATTACTGAGATATGAACAAACGATTCAAGCTGATGATCAGGCAATGCAACATCATACACAACCAAACATTGTGACATCACCATTGTCTTATGAACAGTTTTCACAACCATAGACAAGAAACTTCCTCTTTACAGGAACATGCCGTCCAGCTGTACTGGAAAAATGCCATCCATGGGCCATCCACTTAAGCAATGTCAGTGTGTCGCAGAGTAAATACTGATATATTTAATCTTATACCAAACTGGTGGAACTATCCATATATGTTTTATGTATTAAGCAAAAAGTTACTTTTAAAGAATATTAATAAAACAATACAAAACATGCTGGCATTACCCCTGGGATGGACATTAGACTAGACTACCACTTAGAACATTTCTGTGATGATCATGATATTTATCTAGCTGAGTAAGGATTTGGGCTACAGGAAATGATGATAGTTGCTGTTACCTGTCTTGCTGTGTGAACTCCTGTAGAGTCTGAAGCAGGGGAGTTAGACGAGGCTGTGGGTCTCCAGGCTGAAACAGAACCAGAATACATAGATAAACACAAAATACTCAGATTACAGACTTAAAGTGTACTTGCATTAAAGGGGCCTCACTAATTAATATGACAGACTAATGCATTCATGATTAACTATTAAACACAAAATATTGCAAAGCTGACTTATAATTTGAACAATTCCTCAAAAGGGTTCTAACAAGCAGTAATTTTATACTTATGATCTAAATTTTCACGTAAAACCAAAGAACTCTGGTAAGGACTTCTTTTTCGCCACAATAAAATTATAAATTAACTTTAAAAAAAGAGAGTGCTGCACTACTAACCCAGCTAAGACCTAATGGCAGCTGCAAGAGGCAGGATGGATAATTCTCAGCTTTCAAAATTTATGATACAAATACTTCCTGTGGTTGTAACCTCCGAAGGAAGCTAGTTTCCTATACTGGCCAGAAGATCAAATCCCCTCCTTATTTGGATGACAGGCCATTTTTAATGTTGTTTTTATAAATTCTAGAATTTACAAACACTTAAGCATGAACAATGTAATATTAAGATGATCCAGATAATCTCAAATATTTGAATATTAGCATAAACCTCAACAGAATTTAAAAATGTTAATAACACTGCCAAAAATGATTTTCTTGAAAAGATCATTTTCTTATCCCACCACCTGCAATTTATTACAATAAGAAAAATATCTTACGTTGAAAAAATTTTCAAGGGGGTTGTACAGGAAATTTTTTTTGTTCCTTGATAAGATAATTTTTCTTGCTATTAGAAAAAGATATCTTATGGCAAGAAATTTTATCTTGGCATATGATGGTGAAGGAATTTTTTTCTTATGATAAGAAAATACATTTATATCTTGCCTTAAGATAATTTATATATATTTTCTATGTTTAAGGATGTTGCTTATAAATCAAGAAAAAATATCTTTAAGATTTATTGTCAACAGAAAATTTCCTTGAGATAAGAAATATAATCTTTTTGAAAAAATTATTTTAGCGGTGAATCTCTTGCATAAAATTGCTAATGGAAAAACCAATGAAGTGAAACACATAACAGCTTGCCTCCTGGCCGAGGTGAGATAAGCAAAAAGGTAAGACTGTCAAATTTTTAGTGACCTGGAATTTTTCCTGCATGTACTGTACCAGCAGGTCAGCCACGCTGGCCTGACAGAACGGTACGTTAATGCCGCAGTTCTCTGATTCCTCCTCGCCCAGCAGTGCCAGCCAGTACTCAGTCTGTAAATACAACGAATAAACTCCCGATGATTCCACTGATGATCTTCTTTACATTACGGAATGGTTAATCTGAAAACGAATGATTAGGCAATTAGAGTCACAGAAATGTCTCATGTAAAATATTTTATGAATCCCCTACAGAAATGAGTGAAAACTCATACAGCTGACACATACAGGTCAGTTTATTTCTGGTGTTTATCATATCTGGTATTCATATTATTGCATCTCATTTTAGTCCCTGTCATTTTTGAACATTTATAACAATTTTTGCACCAGTATTATTTGCCAATAAAAATATGTTAAAGAATAGACTGTTAAAAGGATTTTCTGCATCAAAAACGTGTTAATTTAGTTATGGCAAAACCTACCTTCAGCCAACTGAGAGCCCATTGAACTCCTTGTTTAAGCAGAGGCAGTGATGGTAGGGAGGAGTGAGTGGCATCATGTCGTAGATCTACCAACCATTCTGGCATCCCTAGCTAAAATTATTGTTAAAATAAACATAAGTTTGAATATAAGACTAACTTTTTGTTAGTTCACAATTTGCATGTTTAGAGTTCATAAACAAAACACAAACACTACACATTTATATTAGTTTTCCAAACGCAAAATCTGCAAACTTTCTTAATGATATTTACTGAACTTTTGTAGAAGGAAGGGCAATAGGCGCGCTTTTTCAGATTATGTTAACAGTATATATAACCTGATGTTTTCAATGAATTCTAGTGAACTTATATGGAATGTTGGGATATGGTTTGGTTAAATATTGAGGCATGAATGGATGCAGATATATGTTTTGGTGGAAGTATGTGCTCTATGAGTGCTTTCTTGCTTGTTAAAGTGCTGTTCTCTATATGTATCTGTGTACATTTACTCTCAAAGGAATTAACTGTTATGTCACTGCCATGCTGGTCTGATTAGAAAAGGCAGCTTACATTCCCGGCAAGATGATGGACTGATTTCTGGAAGTAACTGGTCTGACCCTTCTCTGTCAAGAGGTTTACAAATCTGAAACACAAACACAACTTGTTGCTCAGATGTCACATAATAAGATGTGACACAGATGTCACATAAAAAGATGTGACACAGATGTCACATAATAAGATGTGACACAGATGTTACATAATATGATGTGACACTGATATCACCAAATAATATGTGACAGGGCAAAAATGTCACACAGCATTAAGTGTCAAGAGGTAAAATTCACTGTCACAAAACAAATTATGAAGTATTATTGGATAAAGTTAACTATTTGACTGAAGTATGTAAGACTGTATAATCACAAGATAACTGCCCAGGAAAAGGCAGGCTAGCAACTAGTTTTGTGGATTAATGATCAATTACAGCAGTGAGTGGCCTTTCACACAGATAATCATTTAAACTGTCTGTATTTTGGAATATTAGACCACAACCAATTATGTATACTCATGCAAAAAATCATATTATCTGAACAAAATTAAAATCCTATGAGAGACATGAGGAAGGTTGGACGCAAAGTAGGGAACAACTTTAAAACTTAAACTAGAACAGCATATGATCGTCAACAACCAGCTATTACCTTGATCTGTCAGAGTGACAGATAAGCTACAACTACAGTTTAGTGGATGCGGTTGTGGATCAAGTCCAACATATGATTTTACGAAGGACCAATCCATATTAATGCTGTTGCAGTAGGTATCCAACCTGTCATCCAACAAAATTTTCGATGGATCATGAAGTGACCAGTCTGGCAACAAAATTTAAACAGATGGGGTTGGACGAGAAATCCGGTTGAATTGTATATGTCACATAGGGGTCACCCCAGGATTAATGTTCTTATCAGCATATGTGATGAGAAACAACGGTATCTGCCTGGAAACATCTGTTTAAATCACTGTAAATTTGTGAAACTTTTTCCTGTCATTCATTAGTGAGTGATCTGCCAAATACATGTATCTGTTTTGATTCAAGCAGCTGGTTTCTTAATCTTTTATTGCCACTTTTCACAATGCATGGATACATACATATATAATGTATATCACATATATATCATACATGAATATTATATAAATCATATACACAAGTTATGTATATTACATATACAAACATACATTTTCTCTGCAACCTTGACCATATGAAAGGAACCTCATACTGCAGCCACAGCCACAACCGTGTAAAAGGAATTGTAGCTTAACATGCCTTTTGTAATTAGTGACCATTTAAAATTGACCCCCTGCCTGCTGTTATTACCCTATAAATCACACACTGTGCACTGTTACAATAATAACATGATTCATCTAGTATTTATGTGAATAGGGGACTGCATCCTGACGTCACAGACCACGTGATTTAGCAGCACGTGCAGTGCTGGAAGGCAAAACACTTAGGGATGTTGACTGTATCAGTTGCACTTCTTCCTCTGTGGGCTTGTTCTATGTTCTATAACTATATTGTTTGCATTCTACATTTAATATTTCAGTCTTATCAAATTAATTGCAAGATAAGATAAGATAAGATAAGATAAGATAAGAAAAGACTCAGCAGGCTTCAAATAAATATACAAGGTATAAAATTAAATTACTGATATAATTAAAGATCATCAGTTGTATTTTCTTTCAATCATCGAACCTGATTTTATAACAAATTCCCAGCACCACTAGTAACACATGCTGACAAAATGGCATAATTTATAATATGCAGAACAACAAAACCAAACAGTATAATAAAATTGGATAAAATATTTATATGTAATGAAGTATACAAGGTAAAAAATATAACAGCCTGTCTCATGTTTTAGCTGCTTTGGATAGCTTTTGTAATTTGCCACGTATATATATATATATCTAATGTGGTAGTTTTATAACTTTGATTAAATTCTGATAAAGTGTTATAATGGGTAAAAAAGGCTAATTATATACACTTTCCAAATGCTTGACAGAAAAAAATACCTCCACTATAGCCATAGAAAGAATATTCTAAACAAGCTGCAAAACTTTCTAACTTGTATTTTCCTCGTGGACCATATTATTAATAACAGGTTTTAAAATTTTAAGGTGTTCACTACGCTCTTCACACAGCCCTTTCCCTATAGGCCAACTACCTATATTGTAAGCGCTGTTTATTTTGACCATTTATCCAGAATGTCTACACCAGAGGGGCGCACTGCATTTTAGTCCAATCAAATGAGACCCTGAGCTGGAAGACAAAACAGTTTACCAGCCAAGTGAGGAATACATGGAGCTAATGTTCTTAATTTTGTTTTGAGTGAAGCTCATAGCCCCAGCAACTGTTTGAACATGCCTCATGCTCAGATAGAATGGCCACAAACCTGGTTTCTGGGCAGAGCCTGATGCCTGTCGAGTGTTTGTTGACTGGCATTTGATTGGCTGCTGGTCAAATCAGCAGTCTTTCAGAACACAGGCATACAACTTGGTGTTTAAGTGCATCATAAATGGTCAAAGCAGGCAGTATGAAAATCAGTAGCTTCTTTAGAAGCGCAAGATTTCTGCTGCTTCAGGAGCGTAGATGTTCACAACCTTAGGTCTTTGGCTTTAGCCTATATTCTAAAAAGAAATTTCTGGTTTAATCTGCTTAGCCAATCTCCCCTTTTTTCAAACAGTAGTGAAATTCTGGTTGTTTCAATTAATATTCAGAAACTGGCATACATGCTTCCTTCTACTTTTAACTTTCCTACACATCAGACTTTATCTTCCACTTTGTATTCTTTAGCAATCTATGCCACACTTGATAAAAACACACAAACATAAGGGTCTGTAAATAACTAGATATTTCTTGGCACTGCAGGTTCCATAGTATCCCCAGACAATTATTTCCCCCCCCCCCCCCTTTAAGAATAGGCCCCCGATCTTCAGCTACAATTAATATCAGACCACTCTCATAGAAAAGGTCACTCTCGTAGAAAAGGTCATGACCCCAATTTCAATATACATCATCCCCTAACCCATGTCTACCACTCCGGTACATGACAACTCGATCCAAGATCTTAGGTCAAGTTGATTTTTGGACCAATCCATGCATCCCTTATTGAGATATTAATAATTTTGTGTAATTTTCACCGTATGTGGCAATATTCAAGGTCAAGGCCACTCTAACAGGAAAGGTCATGACCCCAATTTATATATACATCATCCCATAACCCATGTCTATGTATATGCATAATATGTGAAGAAATCTATCCATTTGGTTATGACCTATAATGCTCCCAGTACTGTTAAGTGGCAATGATGGGGGTATTAAACAGCACAAAAACAAGTAAAAGAATAATGGGTGGCACCACCAGTTTCTGGTACATGACAATACTATCCTAGATCTTCAGTCAAGTTGATTTTTGGACCAATCCATGCATCCCTTATTGAGATATTAATGATTTTGTGTGATTTTCACCATATATGGCAATATTCAAGGTCAAGGCCACTCTCATAGAAAAGGTCATGACCCCAAATTAAATAAACATCATCCCATAACCCATATCTATGTCAACTTGATTTTGGGATCAATCCATGCAAGATTTCTTGAGATATTTAAGAATCTGTGTGATTTTCCCCAAATTTGGACCTATTCAAGGTCAAGGACACTCCTATTAAAGGTCATGACCTCGTTTTAAATAGGCGTCATCCTCTCACCCATATCTATACATATACCAAGTTTGATAAAGATCTGTGAAATATTTTTTGAGTTATCGTGCCAACAAGATTTATATGCGGCGGCAGGGGGACCTGTATGAAAACATTGTATCCCCCCGACTTTGTCTGGGAATACAATAAACAATAACAACAGAAAACTACAGGCCCTGGCCTGTTATTCTACAAACTAAATCCTGCATTCATAAGGACATTAAGTAATTTCCAAACAATTTCATATCCTGTATTCTTAAGGTAGTTATGTGAAATCTGGTGTGACTGACCTGATGAGGGCCATGGAGTAGAGGAGACGGAGGTCCCAGCATCGTGACCTGTGAGTGCCTGTCAGGTGAGCTGTTGTTTCTGCTAGTTCAGCATGGACCAGCTCACAAGTACAGACAATGGCTACTGGTAACCTGTTGATGAGTCTGAAAAATAAACACAGTCATGACTTGATATATTCATTTTGGATTACATGGCTGTTGGTTTGTCAAATCACAAAACACAAGGTGTGTGTGTGGGGGGGGGGGGGGGTCCATTCTCAGAAATATTTGTCACTACACTTTATTCATGCATATTCACAAAGAGAATACTTGGGTGTCAGAACAAGCTTCATCATACATTCAGGTCTTAAATATGAAGATTCTCAGAGAACCAAACAAAAAGTCATCACATTTAGATACACAGCAGCTGTAGCTATCAGAGTGATTCAAGTAATACAGTACGACTATATGACAGAATCACTTTCTCCAAAAACTCTTAAGATTTGCTTGCTTCCCAGTGTAGGCAGTCCCAGAAACCAGGCTAAAGTACTGACAATTGTGATATGATGACAAAGGCAGGAGTTTCTGTGGCAGATAATATAATTATGTCACAATACATTGCGATACTTTTTTATAACATTTTCAAGATATACACATGTGACCCAGGGGACATGCCATCATGCTCAGTTGATCTCTGACACTGAGAGATTCTATCAACTTAAGATTAGTGTTATTTAAGATTGTGTCTGTGACAGTTGTGAAGATTTATCAACTGCATTTTCTTTAAAATTTCTGTGGTGAAAGATACATATGATGTGTAAATGATGCATGATCTTCTAATCTGTGCCTTACATGTAAAGAAATTGTTTGCTTGCCATTATTGTGACATGTATATGATAAATTCTAATTCTGAAAATATTATTATAAAATGTACAAAAATAAGGAAAATGTAATCAATCTGGAAATGATCAATAAGCTCACCAAATTTCTGAAAGATCCAATAAAGGAATGCAGGAGAAATGGAGGGGGGGGGGACTGGCCTTCCATAATGTGGATTGCTCACAAAACCGTATTTTCTTTCACTTATTTGGCCAATGTTTCCTGGTCCTTTTGTGCATAAGTGATTGTGCATTGATTTGTCAATATTCCTTGATGACATTTCTGAATCTGGATCACATGCCAGATCTACATCAAAATCTAATCAATTCTTTACTGGCTCAATCTAGAAATGACCTTAAACATTCATGAGAGTCTGTTAATGATTGTGCTAGTTATATTGCAAACAAACACACACATACATACAAACAGGGATGCATACATACCCTCCTGGCAGAGGCAGTGATGAATACAAAATGATGGAGTTGATTTTTGTGCCACAAATGGTGTCTGCCATTGTGGAAAGGTAAACAATTGATGACGATTAAAGAAGTCTCCATCAGCCAACTAACACAATGGATCATAAGCCCTATGGTTGCTGAACAATAAGCAATCTTATTGTGATTAGCACTTGCCTGCTTTTCCAAACACTGATCCTGTCCACTGCTGCCCTCTTGTGGCTGAGATCATCACCAAACAGTCCTTGGTACACCTGTTCCAGCTCCTTCCTGTCAATGTTAGTTCAAATGTTTGTCATTGAAAACCTTGTCATCTTGAAGGCTACAGGAGTTATAGCTTTGGCAGATGGAATGAGTACACTGGATAATATGTTGCTTACTATTAATCAAATTAAGATTCACTTCAGAACAGACATATGCTGCTGTTTTTACTTTTTACTTAGCATCATCATCAATAAAACCTAATACTTTGTTCCACTATCCCTGTCAACCTGTTTTTTTTTTTCATGATTATTTTTACTTAAGACAAAAATTTCACTAATGGCAGAAACAGGGAAATGCATCATTTTTTGTATCAATCCAGCGGCAGTACCCGCATGAAAACATACAGTATCCACAAAACTTTAATGTTTTGGCAGATAAAAAAAATCCATTTATGGCCTGGCTGACATTTTTACCAGTGCCATTTACCCCCACAATTTTCACTGAAGACCGCATTCTTACTAAAAAATCGACTCATCTCTGGAGGAGTAGGTACTAATCTAATTAAACCATGCTAGATTAACAAGGTGCAATACACAAAACATTATCAAGGGACCCATGGGTCATGGTGCTCAGCAGAATTTTGTAAAATTTTAGGAAATGCAAAACATACTTTTTTCTATTGTTATTTTCTTTTATATATTAGCAAGAGGAAATAATCATGCCATTTGGTGATAATCAAGTACCAAATATATGATTGCCAAACTTATACTCTGACATGACTGGCATGGGAAAACCAGTACCAACGTACATAGACCACAGGCTATAAAGACAGACCAGCATCTGGCTGCCAACAGGGTTCTGTGCACACTGGTTGCTGTGCCAGTGAGCTGTCAGTCAAAATGAAATGTAACAACATTGGTCCTGTGAACTCCTTGCCGTGCTGGTATATGTTTGCTGGCAACGGATACATGGCTGCAATAAAATAGTCTTAATGTAATAATAGTTCATGAAGACGGAATGTAGAGGGAGAAAAATTATTTTGACAAATTATTTAACAAGAAGAAAAAAGTGGAGAACTTAGAAGACTGGTGCGACTTTACAATCAGTAACTACGATTCAGGACTCCTTTATCCACAACGGATACATTTTAAGTGTTCCAATATGGATCATACTTACTCCTCTGTATGTTAATTGTATCCTGTAGCCTTTTCAATTATATCTTAGCCTGTAATAATGTATAATTTATCCTTTCTTTACGCGATTCCACATGCTCGTATTGGTCATGATTCCTTCCTCTGCTTGTTTACACCACTTGGCTTATGTGCACGTCCTGACTACATCATACACAAACGTTGTGTTGCACCCTCGAGGCATTTGTATGCACACAGATCACAGCTATCCTACGTATATTTGGTGTATTTTAAGGGTTAGGGTTTACATATAAACCAATGACTCCATCCATTCTGTGGGAAGCGTGAGGAGGAGTATACTTTAGGGGCAGGCAGATAACAAACAGCTGAGGGTTAATTTTTTAAGCTTTTGCGATGTAACAAAAATAATAACTACAACCAATTCTCAATAGTAAATTAAATATCCCCACTCGACCTCTGAATTCCAACTAGCTTGCATGGAGCATTGGTACCACAGGAATTTATTATCACATGGTTGCTGGTTCCAGACCCGGTGAAGAGCTTAACAATTATAGTTATGTGTACTAATAAATCATGAATTTCTCATTACAGGTTTTGCAACCTGACTGGGACACAGCAGACATACAAACAACAGACTACAACCACATAGGCAATACTAGGCATAGACACCAAGAATTTTTTCCTTGACTAAGACCATTTCTTGTAGGTACTAATTCTGCAGCCGCTACAGAAGTCTTAAAGGGGCCAAATCACCTATAAAGGATGTAGAGTTGACACGAAAAAAGCTTCTTCCCTTTTAAAGAAATCTGTACCTGCCAAAATATTGCCCTGAAACCATTTTGCTTACTCCTGTAAACGAGTGTTAAAAATAGTGAAGCAGGCGCTATCACAGGTGTCAACATAACCACAGTGCGTCAGGCAGTGCGCTGTGCAGAGCCACAACACGTGCCAATCAGGAGATGCCCTGACTGACTTGGTTAAAAAATGTAATACAATTATAATTATGGCTGAAACACTGCATGTTGCCCCTTTTAATCGGACCTCCTGTATACCAACACGCAGGGCTATGACTCAAGTAGCCCAATTTAATTGGACTCAATTTTAATAAGCCCTGCCATATATTGAGTCCGATAGCTATACAGTGAGAGTTCCTACAATATAAGCCTCAGACTACACACCACCCAATGCCCTTGTAACCAGTATCAACAGGTGTTTATAACCCCCATGCCAGCGTGTCACTCTTCAGAGCCCGTTGAAACAAAATGTAACAAAATTTTAGCTGGCAATCACTCAAGTCGGCAAGGCTTCCAGTGAGGTCTTCAAGTGTGCCCATTTGACTGTTCTTCTCTGTCCCTACTAAACTCGCTGACATGCCTCTGTTAAAGTCTGTAAATGTTTAAAAAAGATGATCCAAGTTTAATTTTAGTTGCTATGGAAACCATGAAACACATATATTTATTGGCGTTAAAATGGTGTAATCCTGTACGTGTCTTGTTGTTTTGCAGTAAACAGGCAGTCAAAAAAGATGCAATGGATCCGTTGCATCTTCCATGGCTTAAATTATAGAAACTCTCACTGTATGGCAATTTGACTCAATATATGGCAGGGCCTAATAATATTTAGTCCGATTAAATCAGGATAGGCTATGACAAGGTGTTAAACAGTCGTGCACTGGGATGGTTTTGCTGTGAAACTTTTGTACAAGGCAAAACTGAACTGACAGTGTGAAAGAATAGGAAAAAATATTCCTCCTGATTATGCCCCTTTAAATTTTAAGTTTAGTAATTGTTTTTTAGTATCTCAGTGTCTGTGATTTGCAGTATTTGTTATTAGTATTTATTTTAGTCTTACCTTTATTAAACAATCAGGTGATATATTGTGATGTTTCATGTAAATTTGTGATACAATGTATTTTGACAATACTGTACAATATTGTTGATATTTCAAATCTGTGGCAATACGTTTGATGCACAATTGATGTAAATAAATATTGACATGTAACATTCTGAATTTATTCGTTATTAAACTTTCCATCATGACTATCATGATGCTTATTTAAGCAATAATATTAAGATGCCACTCAGTAATACTTAATGGGGTAGAGATATCACACAGCAGTGGGTTAGGGACACACCCCCTAATTAGTGTGGTCAGACTGCTCCAGTGGAGGGACACGCCCCCTAATTAGCCTGCTGCAGGAAGCCTGCTGGTCACAGGTTTTGTTGAGGATCAAAGACAAGCTCAACACCGTGGCAGTCACACAAACACAGAGAAAAAAAAGGCTGTACAACTTCTTGTGATGAAACAATAGCTGGACTGTTTATTAATTAATACCTCTAACATACGAGAGCAACATAATGTAGAACGGGAATGGTTAATAGAGGGCAGCACATTACTGTGTGCTGAGACAAAACCGGGGGGGGGGGGGGGGGGGGTAAATACAGTGGTATGATAACAACAAAATAATACAGTCTGTCCTCAACATTACTCCCACCTATTGGAGAGGTAACTCCAATACCAATGCACTTGACTGAGGACAGCCGTCTGCAAGGCAATATTACAATACAAGTCTCAGTTTGATAAATCATGTGGACATAAGAAATCCCATCATTACTAAGTTAACAATTGACACTGTAATCTTAATCTCTGACTGAAATCTCCGATTTTGGTTTCCACCTAGAAATGAAAGTGATATTGTTATAGCTCCAGAATGCATTTGTGACTTTATCATCTTAATAACATAAACTGCAAAGACAGAGGATCTATATATTAATAATAGCACATATTGCATCAATAAACATAAAATACAGTTCATATATCTAACCTTTGCACGGACTTAACAACCCGCCCTGCTTGTGTTACTCTAACTGGTCTTAAAGGTAACCTATTAGTCATCTCCACGTTTAATTCAGGCATGGCTTCTCCCTGGTCTGAATCTGGTTTCTCCCCAGGTCCTCGGACATCCCTTTATCTAAATCATTAACTTCCAAATTATGCACTCTCTGTATGGGGCGCACAAGAGATCCCCTTGCGGTTTGAAGTTCAACGCTACGAGTAAGGCCATCACTGCTCTGAAACAATTTTGTTACCTTACCAAGAGGCCATTTTAAACGAGGAATATTATCTTCCCGAATCAGAACAACTGATCCCTCATGAACGCCACCCTTTGGTTTGAATTTGCTGATTGATGGGGGAAGATTCCTGAGGTAATCTTTACTCCATTTCGCCCAAAACAATTCAAGACATCTCTGTCTGGTCAATTCTCTTTCACAGAAATCCTTTTGGGTTATTCTTTCCTCAACCTCCGAAATGTTCACTTGAAAACCAGCACCCTTACCGATTAAGAAATGGGAGGGTGTTAAGGGGTTACTGCTGTCTACCTCATCCCCAAGAAAGGTCAAAGGTCGTGAGTTAATGCATGCCTCTATTTCATGCAATGTGGTTTCTAATTCTGACCTAGTGGGACAATGGGGACCTAAAGATTTCTTTAGGGCACTCTTTACCGATCGGACAAGTCTCTCCCACCATCCTCCCCACCATGGTGACCTGGGAACAATATATTTCCATTTAGGATACTTGCTCCGAGATGTTTACAGAGCCCAACTTGAGCACTCTTAAAGGTTTTCGCATTATCTGAATAAAGTATGGTGGGCATACCTCGTCTGGAAGAAAACCTCCTTTAAGCCAACATGCAATCAGATAGAGACATTGAGTCTGTCAACTCTAGATGCACAGCCCTGGTGACAGCACAAGTGAATAAAAGCAAGTAAAACTTGTTTCCAGGGAAATCCACACAATAAAGAGGACCTGCATAATCCAGTCCTGTCACTGTGAAGGGAGGGGCTTGTCGTACCCGGAGAGCGGGAAGCGGAGCTGCTGTCTGATTACATGCTTGTGCATTGACCCTTTGACAAGAAATGCACTCTCGTTTAACTGATTTTGCCAGCCGTCTCAGTCCAAAGATCCAATATTTGCTTCTCAACAACGAAAGGACGGTCTCTACGCCTGCGTGTTTTAACTGCTGATGCTGAAACCTAGTCAACAGTTTAGCTAAATGCCCCTTTGGTATAATTATAGGGTGCTTCTCTTCAAAGGTAAGTTCAGACCGCTGTAACCTACCCTTAATCCTGAGCAGTCCGTCATCCCCTATAAACGGATTTAGACTATACAATACAGAACCACGCTGAACCAACTGACCTTGATTCAGGGCTTGGATTACTGCTGCAAAGCTTGCATACTGCACATATTTGAATAGGCATCTCTCAGCACCAACAATTTCCCCATTAAAGGGATCGCCAAACTTACGTTGCAATGGATTCCTCAAATTCTGGATAAACCTTAAAACCCAAGCAGTCACTCTTAGGGCCTTACTGAATTTACCCCATCTATCTATCTCTAATATCTCTTCAGGTTGTGATCTCACAACCAACGACACATCAGGCACAGCCTCCTCTTGGAGGCCTTGATCACCTGTGAATGCTGTATCCTGGCAATGGTACTCATGTGGCTCCTGTTGTGGCCAAACAGGACCCTCTAACCTCAACCTAGATGCCACCAAATCCTCAGCAGTAAAACCTCTGGTGAGGAGATCTGCTGGATTTTCTTTCCCAGGACAGTGAAACCAAACCATGGGATCTGTTAGAGTCTGTATCTCAGAGACTCTGTTAGATACAAATGGCTTCCATCTACCGGTACTCGGGTCGCCTTTAATCCACTCGAGAGCTACGGTGGAGTCCGTCCAGCATCTATAGACAATATCAGGCGATTTGAGAGCTTCCCGGACAGACACCAGAAGCCAGGCAGACATAAGAGCCCCCAGCAACTCTAGCCATGGCAAGGTGATTCGTTTCATTGGGGCCACTCTGGAACACACAAATACACTGCGGCTCCGTAACCTCTTTCAGAT
This sequence comes from Sipunculus nudus, assembly GCA_026874595.1. NCBI lineage: Eukaryota > Metazoa > Annelida > Sipuncula > Golfingiida > Sipunculidae > Sipunculus > Sipunculus nudus. The sequence continues at coordinate 56,631,235 of CM049311.1, read as the reverse complement.
GCATCAACAAAACAATGCAACTCCAAGCCTTTTAATCCTATCCATGAGCCTGTAGTGTAGCATCTGGGAATGTTCCATCTTTGGATTATTTCTAGACCCTTAATCCATTTGATAAACCGGGCATCTATATCAAGGGGAACCTCAGCATCCCAATCAAGCCCTAACTGCCAGATTTCTTGCACTAGTATCTTGGCCGTCATTGTGAAAGGGGTCAAGAATCCCAAGGGATCTTACAATCGGGCAAGCAAACTGAGAACTAAACGCTTGGTCGTAACTAGCCCTGTAGGGATCTGAACACCTTCAAATGAAAAACAGTCTGAACTGGTTGACCATTTCAGTCCCAATATCTTCACAGACTCTAAATCTTGATGCTTGGAGCCAAATTCCCTGAAAAACACGTCATTAACCGTTTGGTTATTCGAGTTACATTTTGCAAGATTCATGTTGGCATCAAGCAAGATTCGACTTGCTTCCCGGTACAATTCACATGCTTCCTCCTCAGAGTCAGCACCAGAGAGCCAGTCATCAACATATAGATTCTCACCCAGCTCCTCCACTACACGTGATGCTGGGTACTTGGCCAGGTGATGCTTAATGGTAGCATTTAACAAGAAGGGACTACTTTTATTCCCGAAGGGAACTCTTAGAAATCTCATAGTCCTAACTCCACCCTGATGATGCCACAGGAACCGATGGACATCTCGATCCTGTTTCCTTACACCAATCTGCAAGAACGCTTTAGTGATGTCTGCTGACAACGCTACTCTCCAGCGATGGAAATCGGATAAGAATATCCACTAAGATGGGAATGAGAGAAGGGCCAGCTTCCATGCAATCATTCAAAGAAATGCCGTTAAACCCTGCAGCTGAGGCATCAAACACGGGTCTTACCTTTGTGGTGAGACTACTCTCCTTCCCCACAGGATGATGAGGCAGGTAATACATCGGATATGATACAGACATTTCATTAGGGGGAACCTCCTCAATAATCCCTTGAGACTCCATTTCCTCTAATGCCTTATCATACCTGTCATGCAATTCAGGATCTTTGGATAGCCTCTTAGCCAAACTATTCAATCTATTTCTAGCTATTCCTTCATTATTCTGAAGCCTGGGTAACCAAGCGTTGTTCTTCCAAGGTAGAGCGACCTCATAACGCCCCTTGGTGAACACAACCGACTCCTCAACTTGGACAGGACCTTATCCTCACTATGTTTCTGTTCTATAGGACTAATACCCACTGACTCAAGATCCCAAAATTTCTTCAGGGTAGTGTCTGGTATATCAGACAAACAAAGCAAACAATGAGAGACATCTTTAGCCCCATGACTAGGATCTCCACTACTCCATGTCCCAGAGGCCACCCACCCAAAGACAGTGTCTTGAATTACAAGACCCTCAGGAAGTTTAATCACATCTTCCTTCATAAACTTCCAATAGAAGTCAAGACCAACTAAGATATCTACTGATATCTGTCTATCTTCATCAATCCTATCTGCAAATTCAAGGTTACCCAAGGGTTGTAACATCTCAGGATGGATACTGTTACGATACATAGGTGCACATATTGTTTTGACTTCAACAGCATTAAGGGTCTCTGTGCCTCCATACTTACCTTGTAGGCTAAGTTTGTAAACATTATGGATTGCAGCAGAAGTGGGCAACTTATCTCCAAAGGCAGCATATGACATTTGCTTGGTAGTAACAAACTCAGGCCCTACTTTACGCACTAAGTCACTTGAAATGTAAGAATTATCTGAACCCGTATCAAACATCAGGGTGACTCTAGTAGTACCCTTTGCTCCATGTATCAAAACACTAGCTGTTTGAAGTACAGTACACAATTTGGTAGTACAACATGATACACTCACATTTGCAGCAGAACTTCTGACACTGATATCACTTGATTCTGAGGGATTAGGAGTAACATTGCTATTCTGAGCATCTCTCTGTTTTACATTACTGTTACCACCAGTACCGGTACATAGTAACTCATGATGCCTACCTTTACATTTAGCACATCTAAACATGCATCCCTTTGCAATATGGCCTTTGCTCAAACATCTGAAACAAAGTCCTGCACTCTGTATCTTCTTATGTCGTTCAGGTAGTGGCATCTTCAATATGTCCCAGCACTTGTCTGCAGTATGATGCTTCCCACAAAACGCACAACTCCTCACATCAGTCGTAGTGTGCAGTGCCAAGGCTGTAGCAACACGCACTGGACGCCTCTCCTCTGTGACAGCCTTCACTAAATTACTGTTATTTGCATCTTTAAATGTCTCTGATCTTTCTCTTCGTTCTATCTCTCTCTTAAGAAATAACAGTAGCCAGTTCAAATCACTCTCTCTCCCTTCCCCCCTTCCCCTTCTCGGGCCCATTCCATTCTAATGTCCTGTGGGAGGCGAGATAATATTACTGGCGTCAGAAATATACCATACGTGGACCCATCAATGCTCAAGGCCTCAAGACTGGGAACATGTCCCTGTAGTTCGTCTTGTAACCGCCAGAGGGCTGCAACTCTCGTACCTTGCTTATTCGCTTGCACTGATATGTTAAGCAAGGCCTGTATATGAGAGAATATAATTCTCTCCTTACGTCCATATCTCTCTTTTTAAGAGTTCACATGCAAGCAAGTAATGACCCGCTGTAATAGTTAAACCTTGTATACAAGATTTAGCTTCACCTTCAAGCAGCCATTCAAGATATGTGAATTTACTTAAAACTGGAATATCCGACTGGTCCACAATCGCAGTAAACTTGTCCCAGAAAGTTTGCCATTCTGTATAATCACCACAGAATTTGGGCAATTCTATCTGCGGAAGCCTCACTGCTTGTGTACTATTACTTTCCCTGGAGGCCTCGCTCAGCCTGTCGCCCGTATCACTATCAGCACTGTCGGTATGCTCGGTATGCGACGTAGACAGTCTAGACAGAAGCTCAGCGGCCGCAATTTTAGGCCTTCGGATTTTCTCCCGAAACTCTGCCACTTCATCAATGTCCTTATCCAGTTCCTCATTATCCAACAAAATCTCGACGTTGGCCTGTGTTGTATCCAAACTCTCTAAACATCGATTGAACTCAGCGATAGCGTCTGACAATTCAAACTGACTAACCGCGCCATCCTGTTGCTTGATCAATGTCTCAAGATTTTTGAGGCTCGAGTGGCCCAGCTCTTGGTGCCCCGTCTCGTTTTCAAGCAATTCTCTAAAACCATGCTCCTTTTCTCTGCTAACTAACTGCCACCGCAAACAGGAAACATTCCCGACGTCTGGGCACCAAAATGTTGGGGACCAAAGACAAGCTCAACACCGTGGCAGTCACATAAACACAGAGAAAAAAAAGGCTGTACAACTTCATGATGAAACAATAGCTGGACTGTTTATTAATACCTCTCTGGGCTAGCGCTGGCCATAGAAACTTGTTAGCCACTGTGGCTAATTAGGTTGGAAAATCATTAGCCACAGCTTACTTTGGTTAGCCATAGGAAATGTTTAATGAATTAATCTTCTAAGCTGATTAATACATTACATATTATAGATCATAGCAATAGGCAGTCATTCCAAAACATTTAAACAGTAGTAGGCAGTAATAGAAAAAAATGATAAAAAAATTATGAACAATAGTAGTAGTAAGAGGATAATAAAATGCTATTACTATTAATTACTATTACTAGCCTATGGGTTTACTATGGTGTGAAAACTAGCAGCAATACTGATGAGGTCTTAATTTAGTCACCGACTGCTTTCCTCCAATAGGGGTATCTAGCATAGCCACTAAATTAATAAGATGGCCCATCAAACCTGATAATTAAAGGTGGATGGCCTGTTGCCATCGGTGCACATAGCTTTTCAGTATTTAAAGAAGTCATGTCTGAAAACATTCGCAGGTTCTTCTTTTGTTCTTGTGAAATTAACCTACCATGGATTTTAACATTTGTAATTCAACTCACCTAGGTCTGGTAAAAGATTTTACTCAAAAGGACCAACATTGATTCTAGTGAACAAAAACGAACTCTGCTATGATTGGTCAAAGGTTTGACATGGGAATTTAGCCAGTTGCTCATTGGACAAGGAACATTACCCATTAAACATTTCACCCACTGAAATGAATAAAGCATACTGGATAACCATGTTTATTTACTGAAGTATGTATAATTGCCCAGCAGTTATCCAAAGATGTGGACACTAGTTGTAACACAGGTTATTATACAACAATATATATCCTGTTTAAATAAAGAAGCCCTGCAGTCAAACTACAGGTCATTTGGCAGTATTCATCCGAGCTAACATGAAAAACATACTCCTAGAATAAAGTTTGTTCTTCTTATAGTATTTTAATCTTTGTGTAGTCAGTAATACCAAAATAGGAGGAAATTTATACTAACAATGGCCATGGCATTTAAAGCTTTTCATGACACCATTATAATAATGCTTAGTAGTAATAGGAAATCAATAGTAATATTTATAGTAATACATTCTGTTACTGGAAGCCGTAATAAGCCCTATGTGTGATTAAATGACTTTGAAGCAATAATGTCATAAGATTAGTGCACATATATAAAACAGCCTCAGTCCAACACCTGAGAATCACACTGTCCCCTCTGGGAAGATTATATGTCCATACATCATGCTGTCTCTGACATGAAGCGCGCGCGGGAACACGCAAAACAATCTTTAAAAGTTGTAGTTTGAGAACATCTCCGTTTAAGGATAGCATATATTTCGCCGACCATAGCGGCAGGTGTTACAAGACCATAAGGCCGTATATATTAACCACTGACGAAAATATTTTATAATATATTTGAAAATATTTGAAGTTCTATAAAGACCTCAAAATGTGGCTCGACTGGCAAAAAATCAGTGGCAAACGGAACCCCAGTATCATCACCCCACTAGAAAAAGTGGGGGAGGGGTAGAAAGGCTCCGGGCTCTGCAGCGCCCGACTGCAAAAGCAAAATACAGGCCGTCCATCGGATGAGGACGTAAAATGGCGGTCCCGTGTCCAGAAGGGGATGGGCATGTAAAAGATCCCATACTGTTTTTCGATAGAAGAGTAGGCCAGCCCGTTGCCGACAGTATGGAACCAGGCCCTAAAGAGCCAGCAGTTTGGTGGATAAAAGTTGAGGGGATCCCGAAAGGATCAGGGACAAGGCTCCGAGACGTAAAAACCGGGGGTCCGGTCAGGACCAGCAGGGACAAGGCTCAAGCATGATGGCACGAGAACCAGGAAAGGCTCCAGAAAAGGCTCAGATCGAACGAACACCGTACCTGGTCGAAAGGGACAAGGCTCAGGGCAGGACTCACGGTAGTCCAGGGGTAGGCCGGTGACGCTCGGACATTACTGGCTGGTTGCTAGGCTCAGGCTCCCGGGTTTACTTGGGGGATTCCCCGGTGGTGGTCGGTCAGCGATGGCGGGCCGGACCTGGCTGGCTGGCATGTCAGTTCTGGCGACCTCAGTGCAAAGAGGGGGGGTACCCGAAGAGGCAAAACTGCAGCGTAGAAACCCTAGTTATTGCCTGAGCGGTGTAACGGACATGGTCATATTTGATAGATTCCGGCTAATTACACTTTAATGAAGAAAACACATTACCCAGTACGCTTTATTTATTACGGTGTGTGAAATTAATCGCTGTAATATTGTTATATATTGATATGTAAACCGTGTCACAACTCACAGATGATCAGCGACATTTACCTTCTGTCCAATGCGCGTTAAGCTAAGTTCCATGCTCAACTATCAACCAATCAGAGCACAGATAGTTTTTGTTTTATAAGAATAAAGGGCATCTGCCAGAGAATTCTCAGAGAGCCGGAGAATTTTTATGGTTGTTCACGCAATGTTGAACAACTCCAAATATTCTCCTTAAATTCTTTGTGGATTCTCCAACTTTTTGACAGTTGTAAACAAACACGATCACGGAATAATCGATGGTAGGATTTGTGTATTATTTTTTTATCACCACCGTGGCGATTTCTGCAAAAAGTTTCCTCACATTTTGGACAAGTTACTCGCATTTGGCGACGTGGCGAGCGGCTAGCACGAGCCCAGCCTCTAACATACGAGAGCAACATAATGTAGTACGGGAATGGTTAATAGAGGGCAGCACGTTACCGTGTGCTGAGACAAAACGGGGGGGGGGGGGGGGGGGGGGGTAAATACAGTGGTATGATAATAACAAAATAATACAGTCTGTCCTCAACAGGTTTTACTGGAAATATGGGTCCCAGCTAGCTCATTTCTGTGAATTATTAAAATGTCACAACTTTTCAGTGAATGGTCATATCTTGTTGATTTAAGGACTATATTGATCCTGAAGCAAACAGTCTACCTTGCCATGTATTTCTTATATGTAAATTTGTATTTTGAAAAATTGACTGATATACCTATTTAAGACTTAATTTTTCAAGTCTCAAAAATGTAGACGGATTCTGAACACGCTCCTGAAACGCAAAGAGGCTCGGCTGGAACTGTGATAAACTCTAATACATAAACCATACACAGTTTCTTATATTAGTTATCGAACATTTGTTACCTGTCAAACCAGCCAACTAATCGCTCTGGCCCGTTCCCTGACATATCTTCAGTTTACATGTATTTACATCACCTTATTATCGTTCAAACAAGCATGTTATGTGACATTCAATGGTAATCGAGTACACCTTTTCCGACCGTCATTAAATATTTCCCCGAATGTTAGTGAATGTTGGTGGGCGTTCCTGACCCTGCAGTCAGACACATGGTGTACAAGGCCAAACACCCCAGACAGCAATTTTCGCGCACCTACCGTAAATTATATATATTATAAATTCAAAATAAATATCAATGCGTGACCGGGTTGAAATATTCGGAAGTCTGAAGCAATAACAAATTATATTCTTATTATTATTATTAAAAAAATCCACAAAACAGTTTTTCAGATTTAAAATGTGTTGAGTACCACTATATAAAAACGTATTTGGATTTACTGCATTATATATTATTGATTATTACGTTCATAAGCACTTCTGTGCTACTTGTACAAATCAATAGAAATAAATATGTTTAAACCAGACCATCGAGGAATGTTTTAATAAAAGCATACATTTATAAGGAGAGTAATTCCTAGGATAATTTTACACGGAATCTTATATATTGTAAGAAATACATGTGCCTAAGTTTAAAGCATATATTTTAGTATTTACTTTTCGAAAAATGAATGATTTTATCATTAAAACTTATTTTGTTTCAAAGTAAATAAAAATTAACAAACGCAACACTTAAAGATTAGAATTGAAGTTTTATTTTTAAGCTTTCTACATTGTCATGACCAGTAAATAAATTATACAGCTGTTGATAAGGACCTGTTTACAAATTAATTAAATCTAGGCAACATGTAGCCCGTTTGTCGTCCATGAATATTTGTCACTTTCACATATAATTCAGTTTCGATATATTTTAAACATTCATATGTGAATATATGAAATTATCAAATTACTATATCTGAACTGCCTCACATGCGGTCTATATGACAAGCATGCAAATGGACTACCACATGCGTTATATAGGCCCTATATATATATATATATATATATATATATATATATATATATATATATATATATATATGCGTACGCACGATCTAGGGATTCTATATATATTATAGGTTGCCATTATATGGGTGTATTTTATTATTATATAATTAGTCACTTCAAAGTTCTCCAGCTCAAAAGCTCACCCTCATGAAGAAAAGCAAGACACTAGGAATGGAGATAGAGAAAAAGTAGGAATAAATTAGAAAAATACATAAAATATAGGAAATTTTACTTGAGACAGAAGTATATCTTATAACTACACATGTAAAACAACATTTCCCATGCTCTTTCTCATGCCTGCGTTTTCTCTGTGAACAATATCTTATCAATCATTGTTATTCTAAATTATGAAATATTTTCCCTAGCTCTGGCCCATATTTCAGTATAATCTGAGTGGCTTAATAAATTTAAAAAAAAGCCCCCCCCCCCCCCCACCCCCACCACAGTCATAATTTTTTTTCAGAGAAATATATATTTCTAGGCGTTATATTCTTTAACCATGCAAATTTTTTTTATGGCCATGATGGCATATACCATTAAACAAACCAACAATTCAATAAAAAAACGATTATTGCAGCTTCTCTGGGCTTTGACATCTTTCTTGTGGACATTTTTATACGGGATGACATAAACGCGGGCCGAACTGTCTCGCTAGTACAGCTTGTTTCTCTCGTGAAGCAGTTGGAACACCAAACGTGCTCCACCGACATCTTTGATCATCCCAACATTTTCCCATGAGCAATTTGTCTTCGTAAAAAAATGAGGGCTCGTCCGGAAAGACCACAAATTTTGTGGCCAGGGGAAAGGCGGTTTGAAGTAACTGGGAAATTACCGCCTCCTATAGTTCACGAAAAGTGTGACTCCTGTAGTAGTAGTATAGTAGTATGATATGGCTCTAGACTAGAAGCCTTTGACCCTCTAGGTATTTATATTTCATATTTATGAATTACTTTAGATCTAGTTTTCGGGGATCCTTTAGGTTTTAATGTCTTTCTTCTTTCTAATTTTGACTTAAGTTAGTAGTATACATATGATTTTGGAAAACCTTTATATCCAATCTATTTTTAAAAGCATTTAATAAGTCGGCATTTACGGTTTCCCCGGGAAGATTATTCTAAACTGTTATTATTCTATTATAGTAAAACAGTGATGGAAACCATGAGTTTTAGTGTGCTTTTTAGTAAATTTTAATATGCGTCCTCTTTGTTCTCTCATTTCTGTTTTTACTGATAAGAGAAGAGGTGGTTATAGGATCATATTTTCCATGCATTAGTTTGTAAACCTCAATAAGATCTCCTCTCAATCTGCTGTACTCTAAATTAGGAAGCTTAAGATACATCAGACGTTCTTGATAATTCATGTTTTTTGTGCCAATAATCATTTTTGTGAATCTTCTCTGCACTCCTATATTATCTATATATTTCCTTAGGTTAGGGCTCTAAACAGGGTTTCCATATTCAATTATATAGGCCTCACTAGGGTTTTGTAAAGGGGTACCATAATATCTTTACATTTAATTGTGATGGTAATAATCATTAGTACAAAAATTTTGTTACATTTTCTTAACAACCTCAATGATTTGTTGTTCAAATGAGAGCTCATCATCTACCCAAACCTCCAAATCCTTCTCAACATGTGTAATATTTAATTGCCTTACATCTCCCCCTCTTTGATACTATATTTATGTCTGGGATTATTCTTCCCCAAATGCATAATACAGCATTACTATTAGGCCTAATTGTAGTTGCCAAAGATCAGTCCATTTTACTAACTGGTCGATACAATTTTGTAAACTGTTTTTAGATTCACTATTAGCATAAACAGCAGAGTAAGCTTAAGTGTCATCAGCAAAGATTTTGATCTTACAATCTATTTTTTTTGGCATATCATTTATAAAATAAATAAATAACTCCTGGGATAGTTAATCTTCTTCTGATAGAAGAACGCTCTTCAGAGAGGATGTGTTATACGGGTGACATAAAAGCGGGTAACTGTCTAGCTAGGGGGGAGGGGTCCCGTGATGTTTATTGTCAGTTCGGAGCACACACAGATTGCGTTTTAGAAAGTACCTATCTCGGGACCCGGGCGGCAGGATTTGTGTTTTACTATCAGACTACCAAAACAAACCCCGCCAGACGTAGAATGGCTCCTTGTCACCGTCAGTTGAAATAAAAGCAACACTTGCGCTTTTCAGTAGCAAGGTAATGTCTGACATATACAGTATTTTCATACAACAACGAAATCTGAATGTTTGCATGTAATATTTTCGATTTTGACAGAATGAATGATGTATAAGTAAGGTGGGCGATAATAGAGAACCTATTAATATTTTGCAATGGCCCGAGATGTAAACACGAATTACATTTTAAATTATTGTTGTTAATGTTATAAATTACAATGGGATCTAGGAAGTCTTGATGTGAGCGAAATTTTAACAATTAATTTTCAAATATTTTAAATTGTATGGAGTGTGTTCAGAACTGGGTCTACATTCTCACTCTGGAATGTGAAATATAAATAAAGCTACCCTAATTGACACATGGGGTGTGTCAATAAGGTCCAGCTTATTGACACACGGTTTAACTGTGCATGCGTCAAATCTGTCACACTCCCGCTAGATGGCAGGGCATTCCGCATGTGTCACTTACACCCCCATCATGATACCCCACATTGTTCGTCAATAATGTGAGTTGTTGTTAGGAAGTGGCTAAACAGCCAGCAGGGTGCCGGCAGTTTAGTCCACAGGCTAAACAGCCGGCAGGAAAATACACCTTGCCATTAGTCTAGCTCACATAACAGGCTAAACTGGCAGCACATGAATGCCTGCTCTGTTTCAGGGTTTCAATGTGATACTCGAAAACTTTCCATTATTATTTTGGCTGTTGCTATTGGTCCTGGCCCGGACCCATTATGCAGCCGGCTATTCATCCGGCACGTCCTGTGCACATCCACAGTGAGCAGTTGCACCGTAATGCAGAAGTGCCAGGCGCAGACCACGCAAAGCTAATGGTCCGGCACTCTTTGAATCTGGCTCAGTACTGGTACCTCATATGATATACGCACGGCGCGGCAGTGAGTGCCGGACCCGCAACAATTGAGCTATTGGTCCGGCAGTTTTATTTTATGTCACTTATAAAGCAAAAAAAAAAAAAAAAAAAACACTGTCGGATCCGCATCAATTGAGCTATTCGTCCGGCAGTTTTATTTATGTCACTTATAAAGCAAAGAAGACACTGCAGGATCCGCATCAATTGAGCAATTCGTCCGGCAGTTTTATTTTATGTCACTTAAATAGTAAAAGAGACGGTGCCGGACCCGCAACAACTGAGCTATTCGTCCGGCAGTTTTATTTTATGTCACTTATATAGTAAAAATAGTCAGTGCCGGACAGGTCACCAACCACGACGGCAGCCATAGCGTTTGAAACATTTTGTCCTTCTCGATGTTGGAAGCTGTTCTTGCAATGCCGTACGCAGAAATGGAGGCTGCTCTTTGAAGCCTAATTTAACAGCTTCAAAACAAGATGCCCGTTGCCAGTTATCTGCGCAGTACGCCACTGCGCATGTAAACCGGAACTAGTACGGAAAAATAGCTGCACGGCAGTATTCACGGGTCCAGAGCTCTAGACACTTCGTATTATTTTTACAGTGAGCTTACAATTAAGTGCTGACTTACCTAATTAGATATTTTGCTGGTCTGTATGTAATAAGTATGTTGAGTAGGTATTAAAAGTGCACATTTTGTGATATTTACAGGGTAGCTTTATATAGATATAGAAACTGAACTGAAGTTGACTGGCACAACAGCTGCTTGGGTAATGTGTGAAAGCACAAACAACTCATGATATGTCATATCAAAGGATAGGCATATTCTTTGATTAAAGGTCATTAAGTCTGAAGCATAACAGTTGTTTATATACAGGTGTTCTTATGAGTAAACAAACAATGTGTGAAAGCACCAACAACTCATAAAATGTCATATCAAAAGACATGCAGATTCTTTGATTAAAGTAAAGTGTGAAGCATAACGACTGTTTATACACTATAGTGTGGTTATGAGTAAACAAATAATTAGTGTTTGAAACAAATAACTCAAGTCATGCCAAATAAATGGTCCAAGGAGCATTATTATTTGATCGATGTAATCAACCAATCTTACACCATACTTCAATAAAATCTGTTGAGCCTGTTGTGTTGTGAGATGATGCAAGAAATATCCACACCATCTGGTAATATTTACATATAGACCGGCAAAAAATACAATTTGGCAAGTCAGCACTATATTGTCAGAATAATAATGGAAAGTATTGAGTATCACACTGACACTCTGAAATAGTATATGTATTCATTTGCTGGCATTAAAGCCTGTGGACTAAACTGCGGGCACCCTGCCGGCTGTTTAGCCTGTGGACTAAACTGCGGGCACCCTGCCGGCTGTTAAGCCACTCCCTTGTTGTTACTGTAGCAGGTCTTAATTAACGTGAAGGAGAAGTGGTGACTCAGGTCTTACCATGTGAGTCCTTTGATCTCTGACACAAGTTTTTAACATTTATAATAGTTTAGTACTTTCATCGCTCAGGTATATGAATTAGTTTTAAACCTATTTTTATTAGTAGGGGTACTACTTATTTCGGGAATGAAAATCACGTGGATGGAAATCATTAATCTCATTTCAATATTTTAAATATATTCAACAATTAAAAAATATAATATAATATATATATCTTGTTTTATTGAATATCATCTTTCTAATTAGAAAATAATAGATAAGGATAATAAGAACGAATTAGCTTTATTGAAATAAATAAGAAATATAGTAAAATAATCATCATGTCTTATGACTAAATATACAAACTTTATAAGAACATATTGAAACTTAATAATGAAAGTGTAGCGATTTACCTGGAGAAGTGGATACTCAATTACTCAAATACAGGCTGTGATCACTGGAAATGTTGTCACATTATTCTGTATGAAATGTATAATTTACCAGATTTTCACTATGTAAAGTGGACATGTTCAATATCAGAGGAAATAACTGTAACCAAAATTTGCTTTGCTAAGTTACTACGAGCCATGGAATGGTCATACCTTCGTTTACAACTCATCATTGTTGCCTTTTTAGCGAACCTGTGAGCTTATGCGATGGTGTGGCGTCGTCCGTCGGCCGTTGTTCGTTGTCTGTACGTTAACCCATACTATCTTGAAAATGGCAAGAGTTAGCATTAAGAAATTTTCTGCGAATAATTAGTCATCGAAAAAACTCTATCGGATTTTGCTTATTTTTTGGCTTACTGCATATTCTTAGATTTTATAGAGAAAAAGCTAAAAAAACTTTAAAAATCTTCTTCTCCAAAACTGTTCAGCTAAATTGTCCAATATTTCACAGAAATGAACCCTCCAACAATCTCTCTCAAGTTTGTTCGAATGGTTTAAGTTCGGTGATTTTTGGCGGAGTTACAGCTAGTTGAACTTTAGTCATCTGTCCAAAAAAGCACGCTAAAATTACGATCTTAGAAACAGCTGGAGCTGTCATCACCAAATTTTATGCCAATGTTGGTCACATGAGTCATGTCTGAAATTCAGGTATTGGTGGCGCCACCTGCATCGGCTTTTTTTTTAACAGGGGTCATCAGTGCCTGTATCATACTGACAGCTACAAAAAACTTCTTCTTTGAAACCATTTGGCCAAATTGTTTAATATCGCACAGAAATGATCCTAGGGTAATGCTTTCTGAAGTTTGTTTAAATGGTCTCAGTTCAGTGACTTTTGGCTGAGTTATGGGAAGCTGAATTTAGTCATATGCCATAACAGCCCATTTTAGCTCAGTTGCTACAAAGATCTTCTTCTCAAAAACCACTGGGCCAAATTCTTAAATCTCACACATTAATTATCCTTAGATTTTGATAATTCAAGTTTGTTCAAATGGTTTAGGTTCAGTGATTTTTGGCTGAGTTATTGGAAGCTTAACTTAGCCATTCTGCTTTATTTTCCCATATGAGTTATAAACCTACAAAACGTTTTTTGACTGACGCCACTGAGGCCAATTTGTTTAATATTTTACAAGAATAATCCCCTGAATATTTCTTATAATAATTGTCTTTTATGGTTCCAAAGAATGAATTTTGGCTGAATAATAAAGATTGAATTGAGTCATTTTACCATATATGTTAGCTGCGTGAAGCAGATACATCTAGCCTGGAACCAGTTTACCAGCATACGTTACATCATGCCTCCAGACATTTAGATTTCAGGTTATCTTTGGTTATTATTGACAAGAATGTTTTTTAAAAACTTTTAAAACATGTAGATTTATGATTTTAGATATTCCTCATGCCAAGTAATGTTTACAATCACAGGTATATGTTAACCCATACCATTTCGAAATCGACTGGAGCTAGCATCATGAAATTTAATGCATAAATTTGCTATCTGAAAAAAATCTGCATTTTCTTAGATTTTATAGAGAAAAAGCAAAAAAACCTTTAAAAATCTTTGCCTCTGAAATGGTCAAGCCAATTTGTTAGCGAACCTGTGAGCTTATGCGATGGTGTGGTGGCGTCCGTCGGCCGTCGTCTGTACGTTAACCTATACTATCTTGAAAACGGCAAGAATTAGCATCATCAAATCGTATGCATAAAATTAGTCATCTAAAAAACTCTATTGGATTTTGCTTATTTTTTGGCTAACTGCATTTTCTTAGATTTTATAGGGAAAAAGCTAAAAAAGCTTAAAAAATCTTCTTCTCCGAATCTGTTCAGCCAAATTGTCCAATATTTTACAAAAATGATTTCTGGAACAATATCTCTCAAGTTTGTTCGAATGGTTTAAGTTCAGTGATTTTTGGCCGAGTAACAGGAAGTTGAACTTAGTCATCTGTCCAAAAAAGCATACTAAAATTACAATCTCAGAAATGGCTTGAGCTATCATCACCAAATTTTATGCCAATGTTGGTCACATGAGTCATATCTGAAATTGAGGTATTGGTGGCGCCACCTGCATCGGCCTTTTTTGTACGGGGGTCATCAGTGCCCGTATCAAACTGAAGTCTACAAATAACTTCTTCTCTGAAACGATATGGCCAAATTGTTTAATATCACATAGAAATGATCCTAGGGTAGTGCTTTCTGAAGTTTGTTCAAATGGTCTCAGTTCAGTGACTTTTGGCTGAGTTATGGGAAGCTGAATTTAGTCATATGACATAGCAGCCCATTTTAGCTAAGTGGCTAAAAAAATCTTCTTCTCAAAAACCACTGGGCCAAATTTTTAAATCTCACACATTAATTATTCTTAGATGTTGATTATTCAAGTTTGTTCAAATGGTCTCAGTTCAGTGACTTTTGGCTAAGTTATGGGAAGCTGAATTTAGTCATATGCCGTAACAGCCCATTTTAGCTAAGTGGCTACAAAAATCTTCTTCTCAAAAACCACTGGGCCAAATTCTTAAATCTCACACATTAATTATCCTTAGATGTTGATAATTCAAGTTTGTTCAAATGGTTTTGGTTCAATGATTTTTGGCTGGATTATGGGAAGCTGAACTTTGCCATTTTGCTGTATTTTCCCATATGAGTTGTAAACCTACAAAACGTTTTTTGACTAATGATACTGAGGCCAGTTTGTTTAATATTTTGCAAGAATAATTCCTACAATAATTCTTATAATAATTGTCTTTTATGGTTCCAAAGAATAAATTTTGGCTGATTTATAAAGATTGAATTGAGTCATTTTACCATATATGTTAGCTGTGTGATGCTGTTACATCTAGCCTGGCACCAGTTTATAAGCATCTATTACATCATGCCACTAGACATTTAGATTTCAGGTTATCTTTGGTTAATATTGACAAGAAAGTTTTTTTAAAAGCTTTTAAAAAATTTAGATTTATGATTTAAGTTATTCATCATACCAGGCAATGTTACAATCATGGATATTCAGCTCTCTGTGGCTATATAAAGACAACTGTACGTGGATTATAAATTATTGGTATCCCTACTCAACTTAATTCAAGAATTTGCCATCAGTGAGATATATCTGTACTTTAAAATTGCATTCAGTATGCATCCGTAATAATTTTACATATATTCCTGATTTCTTTTTTTATAAAAAGTCAGCTGAAAAGCATTTTGTTTTGGGAAAATAAATTTTTAAGTTCAAGTAGGGACCACTTTTGTGTTCAGATGGCAGCGCTTGGTTTACCATTGGCAGATTGCCAGTGCCTTGATGTTGGCCATAAGCCAAGATGATGTCAGCTCTATTTATAAATAGTTTTAGCACAGTGCCAGGATTGAAAGAAGTGCAGCCAAGTATAGGTCTCGAGTTCACTCAGTGCAGTAGCTGCATTCTATTTATAGCTTTGGCAGACTGCTCACTGCATCATATTTGGCACCAAAGCTAAGCCTGAATCTATTTATAGCTTTGGCAGACTGCCAACTGTGTCAGATTATGCAACAGGTCAAGAATTCTCTTAGTGCAGCCAGGTACAGGTCAAAAGTTCACTCATTCTAGCCAGGTGCAGGTCAAGAGTTCACTCAGTGCAGTAGCTTGAGGCAGCAATTTGTCACAGGTCACTCGGGGGCAACTGCCTTACTCACCTAAGCCTTGTCAGCCCAGGGCATCAAACTCTGGGGAAGTTTGATGTATTGGACTGATATTTTGACCTGTATATGCATCTTTGATGGTATTCTTATTTACAAAACAGGTGGTGCCATGTACATTGACTTTTGCACAGTGTATGCGCCTGCTTATTTCTACAGAGGAATTTGATATATCAGTCTGAAAATTGGCATATGTGTATATCTCTGATAGCTTCGAAGTATACAAGACTGGTGGTGCCAGCTACAATCGTTTTTGTGTTGTGTGCATCCATGCCAGAATTTCAGCAGTGATGTTTGTGTAATTGTTTCTTATTCAAAATGTTTAGTACTTTCATTGTTCATATACATGAAAAGTAATGTTCCAGCATTAAAGCATTATACCTGGTGTATTTCCCAATGCACAGGTTTGCATTAGGCCTGTAGGCCTTGTTTATTAAAACCTATTTTCACACTTCAGGACTGCCTAATATCAAAACCACTGATCTGTTTTTCATCTTATTTACCATAAATATTCCTCTATTATTTCAGCAGTGATGTTTGAGTAATTATTTCTTATTCAAAATGTTTAGTACTTTCATTGTTCATATACATGAAAAGTAATGTTCCAGCATTAAAGCATTATACCTGGTGTATTTCCCAATGCACATGTTTGCATTAGGCCTGTAGGCCTTGTTTATTAAAACCTATTTTCACACTTCAGGACTGCCTACCATCAAAACCACTGATCTGTTTTTCGTCATATTTACCATAAATATTCCTCTATATAGTTCCTATGTACATGCCAGAAAGTCTGTTCAGTTTAAATTCTTAAAGTTATGGGCCTGAACATAATGGACTTTGTAAAATAATGTGGAAAAAATATTTACTCACTTAACATGAAAAATTTGAAACTAGAGTCTTTATTTCCAAGTATATAACTGTTTGATTAAGATTCAATTGTTTACCCAAAATTAGATCTGAATTTTGTAAATTTTTAAGTTATTAGCATAAAAATAAAATCAGAACCTTGAATTTTGTCCAACTTTGACCAGGGCACGTTTTTTTCCTGTAAGTACCATTGATTTAATTTTCACAGCATGTAAACATAAATATTTAATTTGTTAAAATCTGAAATTTTAAAATAAAAGCTTGAAAAAAAAGCTAGTTATTGATTTTTTTTCTTTAGGCTCTATTGTAGTCATTTGCTTTGATTACAGATGCAGGGTCCCACTCCAGGTCACTGGAAGTCAGCTATGCCAGGGTTTCTGATTTGTTACAGTCACTGGGGGAGATCCCCTGCTGTGACAGGTGTACAGTTATTCTCATATCACCACCCCAATCACCCCCCCCCCCCCAGTTATTCCTATATCACCACCCCAATAACCCCCCCCCCCCCCCCCCCCCCCGCTAACCCAACCTACCAAGTGTTATGCAGTAATTGTATCCGCCAAAACAGAGTTTTGCAGATACTATGTTTTCAGCTGCACGCCGCCGCCGCGTAGGTGTCCGGAGAACTCCTCTGTAACCACTGGGCGGAATTTTCCGAAACCCGGGATTATGTTCAGGTCACATGTGAACTGCTGCGCCCCGATTTTGTTTTGACCTCTGACCTTTCCTCTGCGTTCTGCGTCCGTTTGTGCGTCTGTTTCCACACATAAACCCACATATCTCGGGAACCGTTTGACCGATCAGGAAAATTTTTTTGCACAAATGTAGCCCTCGGAGAGCTTTATAACATACACCAAAAATGGTGGCGCCACCTGCAACCATGTTTGCACAGTGTCCATCTGTTTGTCTGCCTTGGGTTAAAATCACTCATATCTCTGCAGTGACTTGACTAATTCACCTGAAATTTGGCATGCGTAAACATCCTGGATAGCTTTTCTGATTTTATGACAGGTGGCGCCACCCACATTCACGTTTACGCTGCAGACATCCAAGCTCATATCTTGGGAACCGTTTGACCGATCAGGAAAATTCTTTTGCACAAATGTAGCCCTTGGAGAGCTTTATAACATACACCAAAAATGGTGGCGCCACCTGCAACCATGTTTGCACAGTGTCCATCTGTTCGTCTGCCTTGGGTTAAAATCACTCATATCTCTGCAGTGACTTGACTAATTCACCTGAAATTTGGCATGCATATACATCCTGGATAGCTTTTCTGATTTTATGACAGGTGGCGCCACCTACATTCACGTTTACGCTGCAGACATACAAGCTCATATCTCGGGAACCGTTTGACCGATCAGGAAAATTCTTTTGCACAAATGTAGCCCTTGGAGAGCTTTATAACATACACCAAAAATGGTGGCGCTACCTGCAACCATGTTTGCACAGTGTCCATCTGTTTGTCTGCCTTGGGTTAAAATCACTCATATCTCTGCAGTGACTTGACTAATTCACCTGAAATTTGGCATGCGTATACATCCTGGATAGCTTTTCTGATTTTATGACAGGTGGCGCCACCTACATTCACGTTTACGCTGCAGACATCCAAGCTCATATCTCAGGAACCTTTTGACCGATCAGGAAAATTTTTTTGCACAAATGTAGCCCTTGGAGAGCTTTATAACATACACAAAAAATGGTGGCGCCACCTGCAACCATGTTTGCACAGTGTCCATCTGTTCGTCTGCCTTGGGTTAAAATCACTCATATCTCTCAGTGGTTTGACTAATTCACCTGAAATTCAGCATGCTTATACATCCCCGACAGCTCTCTTGATTTTATGACAGGTGGCGCCACCTGCATTCTAGTTTATGCAGCAGATATCCAAGCTCATATCTTGGGAAACGTTTGACCGATTGGGCCAAAGTTTTGCATGTGTATAGTTCTCACAAAGCTCTTTATTATACGCTAAACTTGTGGCGCCACCTGCAACCCTTTTTTGCACAGCGTCCATCTGTTTGTCTGCCAAGGGCAAAAATCACTCATATACAATATAGTGGTTTGACTTATCTGCCTTAAATTTTGCATATGTATACAACTTGGACAGCTTTCTGGATTTTTTGGTAGGTAGCGCAACCTACATACACAATTTGGCTGCAGACATCCATGCTAATATGCAACACTTCACCCGTTCCACTCTGATTTAGGCGGATACAAGTAGTCGCTTGTCGACTACCCTTATTCTAGTTGTTATTGTTTTCACTGTATCTCCTTAATTGTAATGCTGTTTCCACTCTGATATGCAAAACTTTCCTTGAAAAAGTAATTCAAGGTGTAATCCAGAAGATGCAATGTTGTGTAATGTAGCAGTTTTAAAGAAATCAATTTTCTTTTAAATGATTTTAACAAATATAATTGAACCCATCAGTATGCTTAAATTATAAAATATGAAGCACATTATGGATAAATAAAGACACAATTAAAAATTGTGAAATCTAAATCAAGTATTATTTTTAGATATTTATTGTTTTGCAGATTTAAAAGATATATTTTTGTGGTAAAAAATAAATAAACATTTGTATGCATGATGTGGTGTTATCTGACAAGATTGAGATTTATGATAATGCAATTGAGAATTATGAATCAACTTTTATATTCAGATATATATGTTATATTGGAAATGTATAGAAATATAAACTTAAATTTAAAAAAAATTAATGTGATAAAAAAATGAGGATTTAATACAAAAATTTGTTCATTATCTTCCAGCCTCAGCAGAATCTGAGATCAGGCTTTAATTGCCCTGTTTTATGTTGTTAATTAGTTATATTTCAACTGTATACATTTCATAAAAAAATACATATATATTTAACAATATATATTATACAAAAAATAGATTCAGTTGAATAAATGTGTAAACTACTGAAATGTCAACAGATAATCAAAAAGCCAACTAATGATCATGGTAATAGTACAGATCATTTGTTCACAAACTGCTCACATGCTTCAGTTTCAACATTAGGAAGCACATGTTCAGGTCACAAAATATTATTTGCAACAATTTCTTGCTCATCAGTACAAACCAATCATATAAACCAACCATGGCCTTTATTACCTCTTCCTCTTACACTTTATCTCCATTTGATATTATTTTAGATTTTTACCTTCAAGGTCAACTTCAGCTGAGCACAGTGACCCATTGGTCCCTTGTTTTCTAATTATTTCACATTTTCACTTGTAATTTCAAATAACAGCAGTTGCATAAGTTTCTCAGATGTGGGTCCATTTATCGCTTGAAACCTCATATATTTATTGTACATGACTAGTTTTATCAGTTCTACAGACTGGTGGTGCCACTCCATGCATTATTACCTCTAACTTTGAAACATTCAGATGACAGCAGTTGTATCAGTTTCTTAACTGTGGTTTCATCTAGTTTTAGCAATTCCTGGAGACTGGTGGAAACGCCTGTATATTTTTTTTAATCTTCATGCATTCTCCCCTCTATTTTTGAGACAACAAATAAAAACTTTATATTAGTTGATCGACTGTGGTTTCATCTAGTGTCCATAAGTTCTTATAAATATTGATTATAACTATTTCTATCATTCACTGGAGACTGGTGGAGATACCTGTACTTTTTAGCTCAGCTGAAAAAAATTCTTGCAGGGTGATCTCTATTCTGCAAGCTGTGTTCTGGAAACATCAGTTTCACTGTTTGAACCAGTAGCAAATGTTCAGTCATGCCTAGTATCACTATTTTGCCCTGAACCATCAAGTAATGTGCTGTATGCCTACAAATCTTCATGCCCCTCCCCTAAATTTGCACAACATTAGTAATCATTTTTTTTAAAGACAACAGTTGTAAAAATTAGGCCATTATCTTATGCTTGTCAGCTGACTGTCATGACCCATGGGTCACTTGTTACTAGTGCATTATGTTCATGCCCAAAACTTCAGGAAATCACACAATACTAACTTAATTTATGGTATGTACATAGGAAATATACAGAGGAATATTCTCTTAAAAAAAAAAAAAGATAAGTGGTTTTGATATAAGGCTTACTTGAAGTGTTGCAATTGGTTTTCAAAGGAAAATTGACGATTTCCTCAATATCTTGAAGGAACAAAGTCGTAGTGACCCAATTTTTGGTATGGGTATACTTGGGGTACATTTAATTGTATGCAGGTACTTGGATCAGTAGGTTTCAAAACGTGCCAGTCTAACAAACGGAAGAACTGCCAACAGACAAAGGACTATTGCTTTAGCTCATAGTCAGCTGAGCTAAAAACCTATTGTTACACTTCAAGATTGCCTACTATGAAAACCACTGGTGTTGTTTTTGTTAAATTTGGCCAAACCATTCTTGCATATATTTCCTATTTACAAGTCAGAAATTAAGTAAATATTATGTAATTTTTTAAAGACCTGGGCCCTAACTTAATGTACCTTTAAAAAAATCTGGAAAGATTTTACTTAACATGATAACTGTTTAAGCTAGACAGTCTTTTGCAAGCATATATAACTATATTTAATAAAGATTTTATAGTATACATTAAAAAATGATTTTGCAGATTTTTAAGTTATAAGCATAAATGTAAAATCATTACCTTAAATTTTGCCAAACTTCCTGTAAATACTGTTGATTTGTCTCCCCATTTGATAACCCATTTTCGAGTTACCCAATTTTGAAATGGGGTAACCCATTTTGTTTGGGTAACCCATTCCATGTTTCAGATCACATCGACTCGAAGCATTCAACTCACTGGACTCCGACAAGCAAATATGTGATTGAGCCAGTGATTGTTATAACTTAAATGTTAGAAATAAAGATTCAATTAAAAAAACCTAGTTTCATACGGTTTATCCAGTAAACTGTCAACAGGGTGGAAAGACTCCTTAAATTGCCTGAATTAAGCATATAGTGGGGTTTTCTTACATAACATGTATCAGTACCCACCCCATTTGTGTAACTCTAAATCATGCTGATAAAGTAGCAGCTGGTGTTATTTAAAATTAAAAAGAGCTATATGTAAAACATGTGCACCAGCTTGTACAAGCAAATTAGACAAATGAAAGCTGCCTCCCCTATGCCTTACAAATTTGTGAAAATGCTGAAAATTAAGACTGCACTTTTATCTATTTAATTATAAATAAAGTTCATTTGAAGACCAACAAATTTACATGTTTTGCCTTTTGATTCCTGTTTGCGTGCATTTTGTTTTCTCAATTTAAAATACATTATGTTAACAACATATTCTGTGCTTAAAAAAAAACATAGGTTCATTGATATTTTTTAAATTGTTGTACCAATCGTTAACAAACTTTTCTCTGATTTGTTATTTGCAATTATATGTTATAAAATAAAGTCATTGGAAAGTAATGATATCGGCCGGTGGTGTACGTGTAGACAACGTGGCTTGCCAGTATATAAGTTGAAAATTCTCAAAAAATTGATAAATTTAGAAAATTGATATTCCAAATATGATATTTGATATTTTTTTCTGATTTTCATGATAATAAAACAATTCTTATCCGTAATCGTGTCTGAAAGTTTATTAATATAAGTTGTATAAACTCATAGACCGTGGTGATCATTGCACCCACTACCTTGAAACTCTTTCGATGTCACTTCTTCTGTGTGTATTTGAAAACGATCTTGCCCTGTGAAAGAATTATGATGCCAAAATATATCTGATGAAATCGTATGGGAATGCATACAAACCCATGCAACTGCTGATTTTCGCGGGAAGTTAAAGCGAGAGAATGTGTCATTGTCACAAAGTTTGTCAGTACAGCATTCAAGAACAACACAGTTTCTTTTGGCTATTCCAGCACACGAACACACCCCCTATACAGCGGTCTCTATACCATATAATCCTAGGGAATTGAAGCAAATCGTGGAACAGCATAGACTGGTATCCCGCTCTATTATACTGTGAAATGGTAACTGTAAATATGTGGTTAAGCCCCGTTGTTCTGCATGCAAAAGGTACACTTTGGGAAAGTTGAACGCAAATTGAAAGAAAATATTCAGGATATTTTTTTTGCGAGAAATATTGATAAATATTATCCATATCCATAACTTTTGCCTAGGAAATTAAGGTAAACGAAAAATCGTTCGCCCTAAATCCAGTTTGGGTAACCTCCGGGCGAACAAAATGATCGTTCGCCCAATTTGGCCATGCCTGAAAGTGAAAAAAAGGTATCGGTCCATTCTGTCCACTCACCTGTCCATCTGTAATGTTTCATTTGCATCACAGTATCTCAAAACTTTTAACTGTTTCTCTTCATGACAGATTTGTCAGAGTATTAGTTTTGCAATCATATATTTAGAACTTTACTATAACCAAGTAAGAGTTTATGCATATGAAAAACATTACAATAGAAATCAGCATATTTTGCATTTGCTAAATTTTTTCAAACTTCAAGGTTCAAGGTCACAAGGGACTATAATGCTAAAATGATGTTAACGCAATAACACGAAAAAATTTGAGGCACAGTCACCAAACTTGTAGCTTTGATGTACCTCATGAAGGGCTAGGTCAAGTTCTAATATGGATAACCTTCATGCAGTTTTCAAGGTCATAGAGGTAATCTTGGTCTGTGACATTGACACATCTCAAATTTCATACATGTATTCACAACATTTTTAGCTCAGCTGACTTAAAGTCATCTGAGCTATAGTGATCACTCTTTGTCAGTCATCTGTCTGTCTGTCTTAATATCTTTGGTATTAATCAGGCTAGGGCTAGCCCATTTTGTCAAAAGAAATTTCATGGGACTACTAACCTCATAGTACCTATATCTTATTTTCTCCAAAAATGTGGGATAGGCCACTCTCGTACAAAAGGGCTCAAATGAGGGCCTATTTATTTATTTATAAGTTTCATATGTAATCTGGATGAGTATAAAATCAAATATAATTAAGACATATATGTAAGGTTTCTAATGATCTTTTTTCTGTAAAATAACCATGAAAATGGTCGTATTTTTCACCAAAAATAAGTCTTACAGTCTCAAAATGTTCTTATTTTGGAAATTGAAAAGGCGCAAGAACTCTGTTAACAAACTGAGCTCTTCGAGTATATAAGCAGAGCTGTACAGGCAACATAAATATTTAGTGTCCATATCCAGCTTATCTGTACGATAAATTCATGAATAAAATACATATAGGTTTTCTGATTTTGCTTACAACAGGCATCTTTTATTATTCTTAATATTTTGATAAAAATAAATCTAATGAATATACAGCTTAAATAAAGCATTGTAACCAGTCTTTCAGTATATATAAACAGATTTGGCAAAATACCAAAAGTTTGTCTGTGTCTATAAATAGCTTGGTAGACTGCCAACTATTTCAGATTTGGCAACAGGCCAAGTTTCATTCTGGATCTATTTATAGCTTTGGCAGATTGCCAACTGTATCAGATTTCGCAACAGGTCAAGAATTCATTGGTTCAGCCAGGTACAAGTGAAGAGTTCACTCTGGGCAGTAGCTGCAGCTATAGCAACTAGCTTCTCTTGACTTGGGCACCCTATGCACCTGATTCAAGAGAAGTTCAATGTATTGGCCTGAAATTTTGGCCTGTCCATGCAACTTTAATGGCATTTTCATACACAACCCTGGTGTGGCCACCTACAATGATTTTTGCACAGTGTATGTCCTTGCTTATTTCTTCGGAGGGATCTGATATATCAGCCAGAAATTGTGCATATAGATACATATTGGATAGCTTCATTGAATACAAGGCTGGTGGCGCCACCAACAATAATTTTTGCACAGTGTATGCCCCTCCATATTTCTCAGGAGGGATTTAATATATATCAGCCTCAAATTGGGCATATGTATAGATCTTGGATAGCTTTGTTATATACAAGACTGGTGGTGCCACCTACAATTGTTTTTGGGTTTCATGCATCTGTGCACAATTAAGAGTGGTTTGAAGTATCTGCCTGAAATTTTGCATGTTCATACATCTTCGATGGCTTTCTTATACACAAAACTGGTGGCATCTACAATCACTTTGTGTTGTATACATCCATGCCAGTATTTCAGGAGTAATGTCTGTCTGTCTGTCAATCGGTCCATCCACACAAATTAGTTTCCAGATGATAACTCCAGTTGAGTTTGATATATTGGTTTCAAACTTAACTTATAAATCGCTAACCACTAAGGAATGTGTATGCATTTGAAGCCAAACTTTTCATCGCAAACCTTCCATCTTCAAGATATTGCTAACCAGCTACTAGGGGAAGATTCTGTTTGATTTTTGGGTCATAGGTCTAAGGTCAAGGTCACAGGGTCCATCCATTCACAAATTAGTTTATGGATGATAATTCTGCTTTGGATAGACAGACTGGCTTCAAACTTGATTTAAGAATGACCAACCACATATGTAAATTCATTTTGATTTTCAGGGTCCAGCAATCTAAGTTTTAAAAAGATCTTTAAAAAGATTGTGGATGCACTGTAAATCAAACTTTTCATCTTGAACTTTCCAACATTCACACATGGCTTACTTGCCCAAAGTGAGGAAACCTATAGAATTTGAGGTTATCTGGTCAGAGGTCAAGGTCACTTTTTAAAAGATTGTTACAATAATCCTAATGCTGCAAGTTCAAGGATATTAAGTTCTAAGATTTTTTGGTTACAAGGTCATTGGTTAAGGTCACAGGACTGTCATTCTGAAAAATTTCTTTCAAAATATCCTTATAGACAAATTCAATTGAGTGTTGAGACCTATGGGTCCCCAGTTGTGTTGTGTGCACCCATACAAGAATTTTAGCAGTGATGTTTGTGTAATTGTTTCTTATTCAAAATGTTTAGTACCTGCATTGTTCATATACATGAGAAGTCATGGTCCAGCATTGAAGCATTATACCTGGTGTATTTCCCAATGCACAGGTTCGCATTAGGCCTGTAGGCCTTGTTTGAATATAGAATGACACAATTTACCGTAAAAACTTAACCTTTTAGCCAAAGATCAGAATGGATTTCGAAAAGGACGCTCCTGTACTGATCATAGTTTTTAGTATTTTCATTATTAAGGAATTGTTTGCCTCAAGGAATAGAAACCATCACCCTAGTAAGTGGGCATGCAGGAAAAAAGCTTTTGATGGGTAAATATATAGGAAACTCCTCATCACTCAGCTGTTTGGACTAAAAATAGATTGTAAAAGCTATAACGCCATAAAAAGTTTATATTGTAGTTATTCAGCTTATGTATAATTAAGCGATAATATTTTCACAAATCAGTTTGGAGTACTATGCAGAGTACAAGGCAACATAATTCGTCACAAATGCTAGCTGTTTAATATATGTATTAATGGCTTAGCAGAAAAATAAACAGCTGTATGTGGGTATATGAATCGGAAGTAACATTTTATCTTTGTAACTTTATGTCGATGACATTATATTAACGGCAGAACAGAGGCAGAATTGCAAAGTTTACTTATAACTCTTAAGTGTGGTGTAATTCCTGGCAGCTTAATGTGAATATATTGAAGACAAGTTTATATATAAATATTTATATATTAATGTATATATATGTTTTTAAAAGTAATAGGTTGACACCAGGGTTGGCAAGTTTTAGGCAGGATGCTTTTAACCATAGGTTATAACCTGGTTAAAACTGCCCCGCTTAAAACAGGTTTTAGGCACAAAAAATGCCTAAAACCTATTTTTGTTTAAATGTATGACTTTTAAATTTATAAAAATATCAAATTGGCTTGGTGATGCATACTATTTTTTTTACGGGCTCCTGGAAGGTTTCAGGTATCATTTATGCATAATTGCCTGTTGACTGGGATCATACATTCTCTTAGAGCCTTAATTGGTTTCAGAATAAGTGACAATGTTTGGGTGGCACATGGTTTCATAGGCCAAGGCAATGTCATTATCAGGACCCTTTGGGTTTCCTGATTAGTGCCCTGCTACCTGGAATGATGTAATAGAGCCTCTAGTAGCCCTCTAGTAAGGCTGGGTATGGCCATGCTTGATTCGATTGATTACTATTTATCAGGTCGATGTGGTCATAAGACCCACAGTGGTCATATCCCACTGCTATTCCCTGGCAGATGTTCATGTGAACTTTCATACTTGACTAGGATGATGCAATCAAAGCCTCTGTGCTGGAAACTTTCTTGAGTCAAACAGGTTTACTGCTGATTGAGTGATGCAGTCAGGTCCCCTAAAGAATAAAATGAAGGTTTCTGAGGCCCAAAAGTGATTATACATATTCTGTGGTTTTGTGGCATACTAAATTTGCGTAATTTTCAGACCCATAGTGTTTCATGAGGGTTCCATTCTATTGAGTATTTCCATCATTATATGTACAATAAACATGTTTACAAAATCTTAAAATTTGACCAGGGAAGACCTCAGGGAATAACAAGAAATTCCGCTCATTGTTTATCAGATGATGTAAAACATAATATTTGTATCCGCAAAAAAGAAGTTTTGCGGATACTATGTTTTTGACCGGGTGCCGCCGCCACCACCGCCGCATTCATTTCCGGAGAACTCCTCTGAGACTACTGGACAGATTTTTCCGAAACTTACACCAATTATCGGTTCACATGTGAACTGGTGCCTAACCAATAGGCCTTGACCTCTGACCTTTCCTCTTTGTGTGTCTGTTTCCACACATAAACCCACATATCTCGGAAACCATTTGACCGATCAGGAAAAAAATGTTGTACAAATGTAGCCCTTGGATAGCTTTATAACATACACAAAAATGGTGGCACCACCTGCAACCATTTTTGCACAGCAGCCATCTGTTTGTCTGCCTTGGGTTAAAATCACTCATATCTCTCCAGTGGTTTGACCAAATTACCTGAATTTCAGCATGCGTATACATCCCGCATAGCTTTCTTGATTTTATGACAGATGGTGCCACCTACATTCACGTTAATGCTGTAGACATCCATGCTTATATCTCCAGAATGCTTTGACCAATCAGGAAAAAAAATTTACTCAAATGTAGCCCTTGGATAGCTTTATAACATACACAAAAATGGTGGCACCACCTGCAGCCATTTTTGCACAGCATCCATCTGTTTGTCTGCCTTGGGTTTAAATCACTCATATCTCTGCAGTGGTTTGACCAAATTACCTGTAATTCGGCATGCATATACATCCTGGATAGCTTTCTTGATTTTATGACAGGTGGTGCCAGCTTCATTCACTTCCACGCTGCAGACATTAATGCTTATATCTCCGGACTCGTTTGAGTAAAAAGCCAACAACAGTTACCATTTTAAGCTTACACTTTGGTCATTCTTTTATTGGTTATAATGCCATTTTTAGCTCAGCTGAAACCATAAGACCTAGGAATCCAAAATTTGGCATAATGTTAGATGTCCCCAAGATCTCCTACCAAGCTGAAAACTTGGTCTTTGCGACAATAACAACAGAGACCCCTCCCCCCACCCACCCCTTCAATACACAGGACTAATAAACAAGATGAATCTTATAATTTTAATGTTGAATGAATTCATCTTCTAGACCCAGAATGCCCAGATTAAAACTATTGGAACAATATCTTTCAACTCTTTGAAAAAAACCTTGGTTTGCATTTTTAGCGAATCTGTGAGCTTATGAATTGGTTTGGCATCTTCCGTCGTCTGTCGTGCGTCATAGCTATCTCAAAAAGGGCATCACCAAATTTTTTGCAAACAAAATTGTCATCTAAAAATTCTATCGAATTTTTGCTTATTTCTTGGCTAACTGCATTTTCTTAGATTTTATAGGGAAGAAGACAAAAAATATTTTAAAATGTTCTTCTCCAAAACAATGCTGCCAAACTGTCTGTTCATCTGTCCAAATAATCCACCCTGGCAAAAAAGAACATATCCAAAATATCCTGACTGATACATCCTAGTTTTAAAATCGCCTAGTCCGGAACTTGCATGTCCGAAATGTCCATTTTTTGGCTGAAATTATAATGACTAAGGTAGATATGCAGGACATAAGAGGATCAATATTAAATTTTAAAATAAACCTCCATTCATACTCCCAAAGTTTGCTGAGGTTTGCATTAGAGGCCTTGTTTAACAAATTTATAAGACTTCTTAATTAAAATAATGAATATGATAAATACTATTAATGGAAAATGTGGATATGCTAAAATAAAATAGGGTTTAATATAAACTTAAATGCATTATTCCCCTGAATGTGAAATAAAGGTATAAGTCCCTTCTGTTCACGTGCCTGTCCATCTGTTAACTTTTCATATGCATCACAGTATCTCAAATCTTTTACTGTTTTTCTTCATAACAGTCTTGTTAGAGTATTAGTTTTGAAATCATATGTTCTTAGCTTCTCATATGCTTGTATATATGAAAAACATTACAATAGAAATCACCATATTTCAATCTTCAGCTGAGGGTCATGACCCATGGACACAACCCTGGTTGACACATATACTAACTTCAAATATTATCAATATGGTTCTGAACTAGAAACAGTGAGTTTTTATAAGTGTCTGGGTTTCTGCCAACATAAACACTCTGATAAGGCCAAAAAAAGGTAGGGCTGTCATGCAGGCATCACGTGTCAGTTTCGACTACCTGCATCAAAATTTATAGATTATGTGTCTGAGATAAGGGGAAATTCAAAACAGAGTTCCTGTTACTTTTTTTAGTGTTCTCAGATTGCTGCTCTAAAAGAGACATAGGTTGTTTATTGTGGTGGGTTCCTTTTTTATAATTTATCATCTGTTTGAGCAAACTGATCGATGATCGATTAATAATTGGTTCAGGCAAATATTAAGAAACATGCAGTTATCTGTGAAACTGTACTTTCTTAATCAAGCCCATATGTCTTCCTTTCTCGCATCTACCATGTTAAACTAAGTTACATATGGAAGTTACATTATTTGAAGCGTGGAATGTTTTAAAAAATGGAAGAATAATATTTGCCTTTAACATAAAGGCATTCTGGAAAAAAAAAACCATCATGATTATGATGTAATCGATAGTCCCCTTTGGTAATTGAGCGCTTGAAAGAGGCAGAAAACCGACTGACTTTCGATAAAACTTAATGATCGGCCCATCATTAGTTGTTTAACATGTAGAGATCATTGATTGATATTTTACGGTTTTGGAATCACTATGGAATACACAAGTCTGATCATATGGGATTATAACCTTGCAAGTTTCGGATAACTGGTGCTCAGATGCAGAGAATTAGGATACTGGAATCCATTGATATATATCAATACACATATATAATGAAATAGGGCCGCGTTGCTTACGTAATCTGAAACAGGGTTTACGTTGTGATAATCAACATAAATGGCTTGAACAATGCCGATCAGTGCCAAAATTAAGAGTTGTTATCAGTTTATCAGCACTCACGGCACAGAATTGAGTATACGTTAAACAGTGTATGACCTGATCGACAGCAAAGATCAATATGTTTGCTCTGTTTTGGTGTGGGATACTTGTGCTGGGAAGTGAATCTGACAGATTTCGGGCACCAATTAAGGCTGATACCACCAAATAAATACAGGAACCTAATAATTGCTAAAAGGGGCTGTCCCATTTATGTAAAAATGGTGATGTCGAAGATGAGAGGCACAATAGATTTGAATGTTCTGCCTATATTATGAACTCCTAATTCTGTTTGATAAAACATCTTACACAATTACACAGTTTCCTGTACTTGATAAAACAGTTCAATTGGTTTATTTAATAAACTGTGACAGTAAGATTTTGGTAGAATACTTGAGCTGCCATTGGAACAAGTGAAAAAAATAACCTTTTTACGCTGTTAAAAAAAGCACAACCCTTACAATCTAATGACTTTTATGATGTTGTTCAATAACTTTCACTAAGTATTTAATGTGTTTATATTTGAGGTGACATGTATCATCCCAAAGGGGACTATAAAATTTACTGATAACCTGTGTCAGTGTGATAAAGTTTATATCATGAATCATTATAATTATAAATAAACAACTAATAAAATCTGCAAAGAAAATCCAAACAATCAATCACGCTATAAAATATACATAGTTAATATACACACTATCAACATGTTCAGATACAGACTCAAACATGCACACACATTTTATAATAGACGACATTTACGGTACATAAATATACAAGCAAGTTCCTTGTAATATTAAAAAAAAAAAATTTTCCCAAATATTCCTTAACAAGCCTTCTTCAGTATCATGCTTCTCGACCTCTTTACAGTGTTTCCTTATCGTCTGCATGTCCTGCCAGGGGCCCTGGATAAGGTAAATGTGCATTTAGAGAATTGTTAAAGGCTTATTTCATTTATCTTTGATGCATTATTTTCAAAAGATTATTATTCTATAATAAGGGGAAATGAATATACCTATAAGGCTAAATAAGAATAACTAACATATTTGATATGTAATGACCAAATGTGCTGATATATATAGCTTGTACAATGCAATGCAACGTTTACCTTGCGACATTATCAACATCATGCATAACGCTATGGTGGTAGATCAGAGTTTGAGCTGATAAGTTCAACTTCGGAGATAAAATGACTCAAACAACACCACCTTTCATTATAATATGCTTATTTTTTTTAAAGTTTACATCTCCTTTATATTACAGAATATTACTTTTGTGTTTAATTTGTGTTAAAGGTGGAAAATAGGCCATTAAAATAAACTTTAAATACACAATTACCCTGAAAAATCCCTTTTACAACGAGGCAAAAGAAACGTCTTCACAATATTAAAAAAATCACCTCATTTCGTGACACCCAATTTCCCTGGTGGTCTTTGAAATTACCTGGCCCTTTGATCTAGGATACCAGTGATTGATTGGGGCAACAGTGCGCCAGCGCAGTATGCTTGACTGACCACTGGTGACACACATGTAATTGAGACTCCCAATTCTCAGTAACTGCAAAACACGGTAAATGAGACTTCAAAATAGAGTTAACCGAGACTTTCAAACCTTGTGTCAATAAGCACTCCGTAAAAATAAACTGTTTCTTTACACTTTCTCATTTTTACCTCCAAATTGTTCTTGCAGATGGAAGTACATTCGGAGCATGTTAAGAATATTTAAGTCTATTCAAGCTATTGTGACTAGATAATTATGCCAGTGTCCACCAGAGGTCACTGTGCTACATGGGTGGATCCTCCCATGAAAATGGAGGTGAATAATGTAAATCAGTTTGGGGCGGCAGAGTGTCAGAAACCGTCAGACTGACAGATCCAAAATTTGACAAATTGACATAGAGTTACAGCTGTCCCCAAGTTCTCCTACCAAACCAAATTTTAATTAGGTCACTGTGACTTTGTTCCTTGGAAAAATTAACCAAAAATCATATTATTATTTCTGGGTTAAATTGTTTTATTCAGAATTTTGAAACAAATTGTATTTCTATTTAAACAAAATAAATTTCCAGGATATGAATCCAAATTTACAAATGATATAAAATGTAAGTGCTCATTGACATGTTTTATATAAAATAAAGTATAAAATACTGTGAATACTATGTAGCATTTCATTCATGAAAATATTTCTCAAAGTTAGCCAAGCCTTGCTTTTAATATCATTTGTACACTCAATTATTCAGGAATGTTGGGCAAACTTTCATAGGATTTAATTTTTAGCTCATATGGCCATTTTTTTAACTATTGGGAACTTAGTTATATTTACACATAATTTTTAGTTCAGCTGACTGTAATTCAGCTGAGCTTAAGTGATTGGTCAGTGTCCGTCATCTGTCTGTCTGCTGTCCGTATGTTAGACTGGCATGTTTTGACACTGTTAAACCTACAAATCTTAAATTTGGCATACAGTCAGATATCGCAGAACTGGTTCCCTGCGACTTCGTTCCTTCAAGAAATTAAGGGAAACCTCTCTTTTCCCCACCCACCATCATCTAATTTGTGTTGAAAACCCCACATCATTTTAAAAGCAGTACTAATACCCAAAATGTTGATGTTGGTACAGGTCACATTTCCACATTGGACAGTTTGGAACAAAATTTGCAGCGAATGCTTCCTTTTGTAAAATGTAAGTGCATTATGGATCAAAACATGAATTTAAACAATACCATGAATGAATGTTGATTGTTTTCACATGGTAATTTTATATTATATTTGCAAACATTCTCTCAAAAACTTGTTGTCTCAAAAACTAGTGAATCGTTGGTCATCACAAAACTGCTAGTATTAGTTTGTCAGATACTGGAGAAGCTGTATTTGGCCTAAAAAAGTTCTATGTTTCCCATATCCCAACCTAGTTTAAAAAAAAAAAACGTAGCATGTCTAAAAATTCTATTTTGGGTTTGAGCCATGGGTAACAAGAAATCACATCACACAACCTACATAAGTCACAAATTAAAGCAAATTCTCTCACAGTAGCAATTTTGTCATGATGGTCTAAGATCTTAGTGATAAAATATGTATAAATTTTTCAGTTAAATAACTTTAACTTTAAAGAATCCTTGTGTTTTCAGGTGAATGATAATAGAGTAATATATAGGACCATGAGGGATAATTGAGGTTTCAGGTTAAGCAAACGTATTCCAAATCTCATTAATATTATCATATTACGTCAGGGCTCAACATCAACTTTTGAAAGTACTTGCCTTGTCTGGCAAGTAGCATCTAGCTTTTACTTGCCCTACATGAATTTTTTACTTGCCCTACAAAAATCATTGAACCTAATCAAGAAAAGACACATACATTTTCAGGCCTTTGGGAAAAGATTGATGTTGGGCCCACTTGGCCAGTCAGGCAAGAGGAGGTGACTTTCAGTTGCCCTACCACTATTCCAACTTGCCCCATGCAAATGGTTAACCGTTAATGTTGAGCCCATGAAAAAAAATATAAATATAGATTTTACATAAAGTGAGCCCAATTCCTGGGGGGAAAACATTTTTTCCATCTATTTTTCCACAAAAAAAAAACATGAGGTTGTGTGATTTGTTCAAAAACTATTGGCACAATATGAGCAATGTCAACTTGGCAGTGACATTACACACTGGGAAATCCCCTGTGTAAAAATAAATTCTAGTTCAGAGAAGAATAAAAACAGCATGTATTGCCACAGTTTTGTCAATTCAAAATTTTGCCTGTGATGTCACACTTTGCACCAGCCAATCACATCAGGGTCCAGTCCCTGTTCTGGATGAAATCTACCCTGCATAACAAACCAATGTGCTATTACATTACCTAACTTCAACAGCTTACTCTTACACAGTGCCACCTATTGATTGATTTTGACGCAATGTTTTGTAGTTCACACCATGTCCCAACAGGGGATACTTTTGTGGATAAAAATATGTTGTGTTCCAATATATAAATGACAACACTGGTCAGCCCATTCTCTTTTAATGACATTTATAGTATGTTTCAGTATGATAATTTTCAACATAGAACAATAAGTTAACATGTGTTTGTGAATAGGTTAATGCAAAATCAATTATATCTGATAGTCTCTTTTATATGGCCTTTGCTTATGTTATTTATTTTCTACTAATTATTATATATAATAAATTAGTAATTATTGTAGAGCAGGAAACATACAAAAATATTTAAAAAAAATGAAAATCCTATACACATTTTCTAATACAAATTCAACTACTTTATAATTTTAATGTCCTTTGAAAAAAGATTTTTGAACATTGCTTTGAATTTTGATTAAGATTTGAGAAAGGATGGAATTCTATGATTTTGTTATATTATGTCTATATATATATATTGTTGTGCAGAGGTACTATAGTATATATGTGTGCCACAGTGACCTAAATAGATGTACTTTGAGATTCACATAATTCTGTTTTGTTTCCAGCTATATAATATAATTAACCAAACATCCTGATCTTTACAGAGAATACAAACATAGTTGCTGTATATATTTAATATTCAAAACCATTTTATCCAAAATAACAGTTATTGTGAACAACCATGACCTATAACCTTCACCTTTTTTCTCAGAAAATTAGATTCTTTCTAGTAATATTTGCATCACAAATATATGAATTTTGAATTACAACTAGAATTATCTCATTGAAACAAATATGCGAATTAAGTTATATCTTAGCAACAGCAGCAAAATCTAATCTTACAAAAAAACTCAATGAATTTATGTGTCTCCCACTAGCGACACCTGTTGCTGGTAAGTGAAACAAATTGTGCTGATTCATCATATCAAAAATGAAATATCATATTGTATTATTATCTTGTGAGACACACTCCAAAACCAATCCAAACCAAGGTATGCATGAGAGCAATCACTGACCCAAATTTGAATGAAATTGGATAATATTTAGGAAAGTTATTGCACAGAAATGTAAAACTGCCAAAAGGACGGGGGACAGTCAGACAAACCCAAATCAATGTCCCCATTCCGAGGAAGCGGGGGACAAAAATTGTCTTCTATATAGCGGGTTTTTATATCACGTTGTGTCCAGAAAACTTGATAAATAAAATAAATTCCCTACCTACCTACCCTTATTTTTCACCACTGTAATCAGAAAGGAAGAACTTTTTTAGGCCTTGTCATATATTGCCATAATGTGACATTATAGTTATTAAGGATTTTTATTTTGTATTTAGGCAATATTTGAGGATAGATTACAGCTAGACAACAGTATGGATATTTACGATGACCTTCTGGAGATGTCAAGGGATGAACAATCACGCTCCCACTGTCAAAATGCGAAACATGACATGGAAGAGATGGTGTCGTTGAAACGCACAGTGACAAGTCTGCAGCAAAGATTGCAAGAAATGAATGCTCTGAAGGCAGTGGTGGCAACACTTCAACAAAAAGTCGCAGAAATTGAGCCCCTAAAGGCCAAGGTCACTACATTACAAACCAAGGTTACAGAATTGGAAGGCACTGTAGAAAAAATGAAGAAAGCCAAAACGACATCAGAACCCAGGAAATCAGATTCTAGCAGGTTGTTGTACGAAAATCATTTTTTTTATATTGAGACTGTTTGTTGAGGATAGGCACTGACCATATTTACATAAAATAAGTTTGACTCCCACAGTGCTAACAGAGATTTGGTTAAATAATATTTTTAGTTTGATAGAATTACAGGTCATGGTTATTGAACATTTATTATACTGTAGCACAGTAGGCTTATCGTTCGGTCTGTTTTTCCAACAATTTTCTCAGACTTGCCTGAAAGCAGTCTTTAAACTTGGGCAGAATTTGTTATGCATGGCTGAGGAAAGAAGCATAGGGGTTTTAATCTAAGTGGCCATGGCTACCAAGGGGCAATACAGCTTGAAAATTATGAAATGCCATTTGTGAGATAACTCAGTTACTATAAACAATATCACAATTTAAGGCTGCACCTTAGCAGACTTAAACTAGGCCACATTTGCTTTTCTTTCTTAGGACAAGGCGCCTCATTGTGCAGTAACCTTGGTAATGTATTTTGTGATAAAAATTCTGAAATATAAATACAAGTCTGATTTTTCTGTATTGGTCACTTTTTATACTAGACAGGTCTAGCATGTGGTAGCAATGGACAAGTTTTTAGACAAAGTTGCAAGTCTCTTCAAATCTTGTAATGTTTGGAGTCAAGTAGAATCAGTGAGATTTTGCAAAAACAGCTATAACTTGTTCACTTTTCAAGTTAGAAAGGTCTATTTTCTGCATTGGATAGCATTTGATTAGCTTAGATACAATTTGCATGTTCCATCAAATCTCATTTGGTTTGCATCAAACGAGACTGAGATTTGACAAAATATGGCTTTAACTTGTTAATTTTTCAGACAAACAGAATTAATATTTCATAGAATGCATAGAATTTAAACTTTCATAGCAAGGTCAATGGAAATTTAAGCTTAAGAAAAGGTGCCTCTTAACAGCCTGCACTCTATTGGTCATTGTATAAAAAAGTTTTCATGGGTTTAAATCTGTTTTACGATTCCAACTTCATGACATCTTAACAAGTATTGCACTTATTAAATTGTTCTCTGACAGAGATACTTTATGATCATAATTGATTCACAGTATTGTTGATCCAATTTTAGATCGAGAGGAAGTAGCAGAGATTCTCACCATTCCAGTTCAAGTAGCAAGGAGAAAGCACGAGTTAGAAACCACAGAGGGTCACGTGAGAGAATTGAAGAAACCAAAAATAAGAGAGTAACCTGTAACCGAAAATTAGTGTCTGATGGGAAGGATGCTCCCCAAAGCAAAGACATAAGGGATATTCATGTTCCTGATAAAGAAATGAGGGTAAAATACAAACAAACCCCCACAGAGAGATCTCATAAGGAGGATATATCTGGAGTCAACCAAAATCAGGAAACTGTAGCATCTCAGAAAGAGAAACAAACATCAACAGATAGTGTCAGTGAAAGGGATCAAAAGGAAGTAAAATCACATGGGGACAGCAGCACAGAGAAAAATATGAAAAAGAGTATGAATCTACATGATTGGAGAACAGACGTTAAAAATTCAGAGAAACTGTCAAAGCAGTTAAGTTCAGGTAATAAGGGGAAAGGGTCAGATAGCACTGAAAACAAATCTGTTGAAAAATTGAAATTATCAGAGAACAGGGGCATTAGAGAAAAGAAACAAAATATATCCAAACAGAGTATGACAGATAAAAAGTCTGAAGTGTCTAGAAAAAGAAAACTGTCAGGTGAAAGTGAATCATCTTCCAAAAAGAGTAAAACTGATACCAGAAAAGCGTGTGCGTCAAAAGAATCAGTTGCAAAAAGAATAACCATTATTGAGAAAAGGAAGCCTCATAACTCTCCTGGATCAGATGTGAAAAGTTTTCCAAATAATAAAAGGCAGAAGGTCACACTGATTATTGACTCCATAGAAAAACAGAATGGCCCTCTGGTTGTTGACTCTAAAGCTGATTGGAGTAAAGTGCATTTGGAGCATATTAAAGCGACAGGGAGAAAATCAGACTTTCAGAAATCCAGTGATTGTAGCCTTGATCGTAAAAGTAAATCATGTGATGCTAATGTATTAGATGTGGACAAGACTCGTGATAAACAGAAAGAAGTACAAAATGGTACAAATGCAAAATCCAAGTTGAATTCGAAGAACTCTAACGCCAGTGGTGATATTAAGAAGAGTTTAAATTATCAGCAAGAGAGATCCAAAGAAAGCAAAGAGAAAACGAGTATTAAAGTTACAAAGACAAAACAAGAACTACCTGCACATAGTATATCTAGCAGAGGCGGAAATCTTACAAAGAAGGGAAATTCTATAAGGCCTCACAGTTCCACACCCAAAAGTAAAGGTAGCATAACTAAAATGGATCATGTACCGATACCTCCACAAAGCCCAGTCACAAACACAGGGCAGGATACAGGAAGTACATGTGTAAAAGATGGGAGGGCTCAAAGAAACTTGTTTGGTGAAAGAAGGCTGAGTGAAGACACCACCAATGTAAAACCCTCCAATCTGAATGCAAATAATATAAGTAATGATGTTTGTTCTTGCAATGATGACTCGCTTTCAAGTCAGGATACATCCAGGTTAATCAGGGAAATATTTGGTTCTTCAATGGTTGAAGAGAACAGTGAAAATAAACCTGATACGAATGTCAAAGAGAAAATGCATGGTAAACCAGATGATACTGTTGCCAATAAAGTGTCAGTCAAAACTTTTTCAACATGTGTGCAGAAACTTCCCTTGCCTAATCTAGTAGAATCTACGAAAGTATCCATTCAGTCCAGTGCAAAGTCACTTTCTCAAACTTCTACTGTTCAAGAAGCATCACGTTCAAAAATGATGACAGAACACCGACCAGTTACAGACATAGAGAACTTTGATAATAAAGCTGCTAGTCTCCGAGGAGAAAAACTGCAGTTAACCAGGTCAGACCATCCCTTGACTGCAAAAGTAAAAGTGAAACACGCTCAGGATAAGACTGGGGACATGCTTTCGGATGCGAGGGACAATTGGAAACCGGAAATGTCAAGTGGCACGAAAAATGTTAAAGAGGAGCAATCAGATATTGAAGCTCATGATGTGAAAGTTCCATCTGGTATTCCCACAGACCACAGCTGCAGTACAGAATGCACTATAGATTTGATTGACAGAAGCGTCAGAGATGAAAGTAAAGACACCTTACCATCCATATCAGTGGATAAAGTCAGGTCATTGCAAACAGGTGAATGTTCGCAGTCTGATGATATAGACGAGGAATATGAAGTAGAAGAAGAGATAATAGAGAGTATGGAAAGAGCCCAGCCAATTAAGATTCAGCGCATTTCTGACAGTCAGGACGAGGAAATTGATGTTATGGGAGAGTGGAGCAATGGGGACGAGGCGAGTAACCAAAGCCTGGCACAACAGGTAAAGACATCAGTTCCAACAAATAATGGCTGCACCAGAGATAGCTCGCGACCAGAAGTAGATGTAAACAAATGTCACTCACCAGATATAACTAGCACTGAGATGCATGATACAACAGTTATGCCACAAGAGAACCTGAAAACTTTCGTCGAGTCCACATGTACCTATAGCTCTGATGGTTTCAGTAACATGTCTGATGAATCAGCTTCACGTGATAGTTTCACGAATGGACCTGTAAAAGGATTAATAACAGAAACAGTATCAACAACAACAAGCTATGGTGGTAATTATTTGAGGATTGGTGTGTTTTCAGTGATGGACAGTTCAAAGCAAAGATTTGATACTGGTGACGCAGTAATCGCTGTGACCTCCACCAGTGACATCAAAAGACAAAATTATCTTGAAGGAAGAGAATCATGCAAGAGTGCAAGTGTTGTACCGCCTGTCTCAGTTTCGGATGTTCAGAAAACTGATAAACCGGTCAGAAATGAAACTTTTCACTGTGTATCAGTAGGAAAAATTGAACATTCAGCACCTGCTCCCATTGCTGGCAATCAAAGGTTAAACCAGCTTGGAAAACACACGTATATCAAATCTAAAGATCCGCAAAGACTAAGTTTTAGAACAGAGACTGATGCCGAGATTAATTATGAGAGTTCTCATATATCAGATGTGTCTGTTGATGTGTCTGAAGGGCCTTCAAAAACGTCACACAAGGGAACACATAATCTCCCCTTTCATGCCAAGGATAAAAACTTGGATGCTGATTTATTTGATGAAACTATGGATTGTGGTCAAAATGTAGTTGCTAAACCGGCAGAAGCTACGGTAACTATTGAAGGTTTGATTGATTCGGAAAGCAATTCAGAGAATTTATCTATGAAGTCTATTGACATTGATAAGATGCTGTTCAGCTCAGATGTTAAAACTATAGACACGAGGCCATGTGGCAATGCAAATGTTAGCATCGATACATCTACTCTTCCGAAAGCTCTGTCTGGCCTTCTTGGAAAAGTTACCGCAACAAAAGAAGTTCAACCTGAACCCCTGAACATCGATGCGCTACTTGAAAACAAAAACTTGTTATCTGCTGTAAAGAATGCTCTGACTTTGTCAGGAGGCCAGAGTAACACAAACATGACTGCAGAAGTAACAGCAGATTTAGCACAAAATTGTAACGTGCTCAATGCAGAAAGGACACAGGTAGTAGGGACTTCCAGTGGTAATGTGCTTGAAACCCTTCAGCATCAAGCTTTAAAATACAGGAAAGATCAAAATACAACTCATTTTTCCAGTGCTAACCAAAATAACCTGTTGCAGCGTTTGCAGGCATTAGCTACATCAACTGTTCAACCCGGTTGCAGCAGTCGTGGATCTTCACAGAACAAACAACAAACGATATTTCAGCATCAAGGGTTCGGGAACTCAAACACAAATGCAACATTAGAAAAGGAAAATGTCCTGTCTTTCAGAAATTCAAAGGATGGTACACCCGACACACCATTTGAACAAACCAGTGATGTTAGAGTGAGAAGTGCAATTGCGTCAGATAATGGTAGCTCAGGTTGTGTAGAGGAAACGGTTCAGAAGAAGAAGAGGGTTTTTGGGTCTAGGTGGGGAGGGAAAGAACAGGTTGAGAAAAATCCACAGAAATGGTTGTTGGTTGCAAATTACATACCTCCTCGAAATTCAAACCGTCAACGATGGACAGATCTACAGAGGCTTCAGGCGTTCCAGAAAGTTTCCCCGGTTGTTGTAGATAGACAGTACAGGAGATAGTTTAAGCCAATTCGTCAAGGGTGCTTAATTGTTACTAGGTGATTTACTATAAACATTTAAATTTTACCAATTAAATCTAAAGTCAATGTTAAGACTGGATATGTTGAAGTTATTAAAGAATTATTTGAATTTGAATGTTACATGACCAAAATAATCCTGTAAGAATTCGATCGTTCTAACATTGAGAAGGATCTTTTGATCAAAGTTTTGTTTTTTTTACAGACCAGTTTCCAAGCGCTTTGTCCATTATATTGGGTCTGCAGTAACCCACCAGGTGCTCTTGAATGGTGGCCATTTGCTCAGTTTACAAGTCTCCTGTATTGAAAGAATATTGTAAATTTGAGTAAACTGTGGGCCTAGTTATTTATTTAGATTTTTGTAGATTATAAAATGTAATAAAGTTTTGCTGAACGAAGCGTTCTTTCTGAATCAGTGTTTACTTAAATGTGTGTAGAAAAGGCTAGTTTCAGATTTTTTTTTTGGTCACTGACGTTTCATTATTGGGCCTATTGTAGAGACCTTAAAGGATGCGGTCGTTGCCTAACAGGGCAAAAATCGTGACCTCTGGACCTAGAATTGTCTAACTTGACATCCTTGGGGGTCCATGAAAAGACTCCATGGAAACCTGAAATAAAGTCTCTGTAACCTATATCCGACGAGCTATGGGGCTCAGAAGTACCCCGAAAAATGATTGAAAAATTGATACCAAAGCAAGGCATAAATCATAACCATTTGACGTAGGAGCTTCTTACATGACATCTTGAGAGTTCCTCAAAACTTCTCTTAAGAAACCTGAAATAAGGTCTCTGTGACCAATGTACTCCGAGCGAACAGGATCTAAGTCCCCCCAGAATAAATTAAAAATTGAACAATATTCCAGTATCTTAACAGATAATGCATTGATCACCATGACCCTTTGCATGCATATTGGTCATGGAGTGTTTCTTTATTCCCTGAAGACTTGTGGTGCCACCTGGATTTTTAGCGAACCTTTGAGCTTATGCGATGGCGCAGCGTCGTCCGTCCGCCGTCCACTGTATGTTAACCCATGCTAACTCAGAAACCTGCTTTTTGGATATAACTTTGATTTTATAGGGAAAAAGCTTAAAAACCTTTAGTCTCATCTGAAACTGTCCAGCAAATTGTCCAATATTTCACAGAAATAATCCCACAAACAATCTCAACTTTGTTCGAATGGTTCCAGTTAGGTGATTGTTTGCTGAGTTAGAGGAAGTTAAACTTAGAAGTCTGTCCTAAAAAGCATACAATTTCAGTCTCAGAAACGGCCGGAGCTATCGTCACAAAATTTTATGCCGATAATGGTCACATGAGTGATATCATAAATTGAGGTAAAGGTGGTGCCACCTGCATCGGTCTTTTTTGTACGAGGGTCATCATTGCGTGTATCATACTGAGGGCTATAAACTTTTCTGAAACCATATGGCCAAATTGTTAAATATCGCACAGAAATGATCTTAGGGTAGTGCTTCCTGAAGTTTGTTCAAATGGTTTTGTTTCAGTGATTTTTGGCTGTTACGGGAACCTGAACTTGGCCAGTTTGCTGTTTATTCATATATGAGTTATAAACCTGCAGAACGTTTTTCGACTGACGTGACTGAAGCAAATTTATTTAATATTTTACAAGAATAATCCCCACAATAATTCTTATAACAGTTGTCTTTAAAGGGTGCCTTGTCTTTAAAGGGTGCCACATGAATGGTTTTGGGCTGTAATATGGAGATTGAATTGAGTCATTTTACCATGTGTTAGCTGTGTGAGGCAGTTACATCTAGCCTGGCACCAGTTTATCAGCATCTATTACATCATGTCACTAGACATTTAGTTTCAGGTAATCTGTGGTTAATATTGAAAAGAATGTTTTTAAAAGATTTAAAAAAAAATTATGATTTAAATTAGTCATCATACCAGGCAATGTTAACAACTATGGGTATCCTGCTCTCTGCTGCTATATAAAGACGGCTGTACATGGATAAATATTTGGTATCCATACTCAATTCAAGAATTTGCCATCAGTGAGATGTATCTGTATTATAATTTTGCATTCAGTATGCATATGTAATAATTTTTAGTTCAGCTGACTAAGTCATCTGAGCTATAGTCGTCGTCCGACCGTCCGTTAACAGGGCACGTTTTGAAACCGTTGACCTATGAATCCAAAATTTTGCATACAGTTAGATGTCCCCAAAATCACCCACCATACCGAAAATTGGGTCACTAGGACTTCGTTCCTTCCAAATATCAAGGAAAAACCTCCGTTTACATAAAAAAAGCCATTGTTACACTTCAAGGCTGCCAAATATCAAAACTGATCTGTTTTTGATCATATTTAGTATTCTTATTCTTCCATACATTTTCTGTTAACATACCATGTCAAGTGTTGTTTAGATCAAGCCCATCTAGTAGTACAGCCTTCACTTGTGTAATGTAGGAGGCTTCCCCTCCTCCCTGCCCCCCCCCCTCCCCCAGCTGGTGTATAAACTGGATGAATGTTATATTTTTTTTGTATTTGATTCATTCTTATTCTAGGCTATGCTACATTTTTTATTTCTTATTGCACCACCAGGGTAACAGTAATTAAAGTGCCCATTTAATTGTGTCCACTAAGTAATGTATAGTTATGAAAGTGTGGATGTTCATCAGATAAGTAATTCTTTACTTCAGAAGATTGAAAACTTCACCAGGCGTGAAATTGACTATTAATTCCGGTAATAAATTATAGCTGAGATCGCAATAAGCACAATGATGTTGTTTGTACCTCATTGAACTAACAATGTGTATACTTTATTTGATAATGTTTTTTGCTTGCTGGAATCAAAGATTTCGGCAAGCATATTAGTCAGTTGCGTATGTGTTTGTTGCTTGCCGGAATCAAAGATTTCGGCAAGCATATTGGTCAGTTGCGTATGTCTGTTTGTCTGTCTGTCTGTCTGTTTGTTTGTCATCACTCTCCTGGCCACAATTTCGCGACAATCACCTTGAAACTTTCAGGGATGATGGACAAACAAAATTCTAGGTGCCCTATTGTTTTTGGTCAAAATAAGTTAAAGGTCAAGGTCAAGGTCATCAAAACTTCTCAAAACGTTTTTTTCTTCATATCTTTGTGACTATTAGTCGTATCTACTTCAACAATAGCTCATTTTAATCGTCATTCCAAGGCCTGTCATCTGGTGTGTAGCTGACTCAAATTTGCCGTAACCATGGTTACAAATTTTGGGGGAAAAGTCATGATATTCGAAATTAAGGGGTCTTATTTTTCTAACTTTGTCAGTTTTAAAGCTAGAGAGACCTAGTTTTTTGTATCAGGTAGCATTCAACTAGTACTACACGATTTTATTACAAGTCTAGCAGTATCTCGTAAAATATCTCGTGAATAGAGATATTTCGAGATTGCATTCATCTTGCGCCAAAGGCCACATTATTTCAGGAAT
Organism: Sipunculus nudus; assembly: GCA_026874595.1. Taxonomy (NCBI): domain Eukaryota; kingdom Metazoa; phylum Annelida; class Sipuncula; order Golfingiida; family Sipunculidae; genus Sipunculus; species Sipunculus nudus. Next base: position 56,586,669 of record CM049311.1, on the reverse strand, counting down.
CTTTTTGAAACTGAAATATCATAAGTCCTACACTAGTATCTCGAAATTGTTTTTTCATTTTTTGAATATGGCTGCTAGGGGGCGCTGCATACGACCCTCACACATATATCATTACATTGGCCATATCTCTAAAACCCAAAGCCTCAATTACATAAACTATAGCTAATTTTTTTTCTCTGAGTCTTCTCCATAAACTGATAATGTCATCTGGTCTCAATCTTGTGACACTTTGTCAGTGTGTCTGTCTGTTTCTCAGTTGTCCTGAAATTCGCCTGTTTGCTGGTTCTTGCGTCTCACAATAGCATTCTTCAGGCCACAGTTTTATAAAGAAGCATTTGAAAACTGATGCATATTATGTTTTACAGAAATATCTCAAAAAATATTTTTCATTTTCCGGATATGTCCGCTAGGTGGCGCTGCACATGACACTCACACACATATCATTATATTGACCATATCTCTAAAACCAAAAGCCTCAATTACAGAAACTATGGCTTATTTTCTTCCCCTGAGTCTTCTCCACGATCTAGTAATATCATCTGGTGTCAATCCTGTGTCACTTTGTCAGTGTGTCCGTCTGTTTGTCAGTTGTCCTCAAATTCGCCTGCTTGCTCTTGCGTCTCTCATATAGCATTCTACAGGCCGCAGTTTTGAAAGAATCCTTTTGAAATTATTACATCTTAAGTCTTACACTAATATCTCGAAACCAATTATTCATTTTCCGGATATGGCCGCTAGGGGGCGCTGAACTCGAACCTCTCCCAACATATCATGCTTTGGCAAAATCTCCAAAATTATAAACCTCAGTTACATAAACTGTAGCATTTTTCTTCCTCTGAGTCTTCTCCATAACCTGAAGTAGTCATCTGGACTCAATCTTGAGTCACTTTGTCAGTGTGTCCGTCTGTTTGTCAGTTGTCCTTAAATTCGCCTGCTTGCTGGTTCTTGCGTCTCACATATAGCATTCTATAGGCCACAGTTTTGACGGAATCCTTTTGAAACTATTACATCTTATGTCTTACACTAATATCTAGAAATAAATTTTTCATTATCGGGATATGGCCATTAGTGGGCGCTGCACACGACCATCACACACATACCATTGTATTGGCCATATCTCTACACCCAAAGCCTCAGTTACATAAACTATAGCTTATTTTCTTCCTTTGAGTCTTCTCCTTAACCTGATTAAGGCATCTGGTTTCAATCTTCTGTCACTTTGTCAGTGTGTCCATCTGTTTGTCCGTTATCCTCAAAGTCGCCTGCCTGCTGGTTCTTACGCCTTACATTTAGCATTCTACAGGCCACAGCTTTGACGGAATCCTTTTGAAACTGGGCCATATCATGTCATACACTGATAATACGAAACGCATTTGTCGTCTTCGAAATATGTCCGCCAGAGGGCGCTACAGTCGAGCCTCCCAAGTATATCATTAATTCGCCATACCTCCAAAACTAAAAATCTAAATTACATAAATTATAACTCATTTTCTTCCTTTGAATCTTCTCCATAACTAGGTTAAGTCATCTGGTGTCAATCTTGTCTCACAAAGTCAGTATGTCTGTCTGTTCGTCTTTTGTTGTCAGCTTTGTCTGCTTGCCTGTTCTTTTGTCTCATATGTCATTCTACGGGCCACATATTCTCAGCAATGTCCCTGAGAGTCATTCCATTAATAGAAAACCGACAATATGTTCTTCCTGTCCGTCTGTGTTTCACTTCCGATTTCCGGCAAGCGTTCGACCTATGGTCGTCTAGTCTGTTTGTCTGTCTGTCTGTTTGTTTGTCATCACTCTCCTGGCCACAATTTTGCCATAATCACCTTGAAACTTACAGGGATAATGGAAAACAAAATTTCTAGGTGCCCTAATGCTTTTGGTTAATATAGGTCAACAGTTAAGGTCAAGGTCATCGAAAAACCTCGAAATTTTATTTTCCTCATAACTTGGTCAAAAATGGTCGTATCAACCTCATTCTAAGATCATTTTGTTCGTCTTTCCTTTCCCCATATCATGGTTTGATCAACTTTTGTTGACTTTGTGTCACCTTGTCAGTATGTCTGTCTGTTCCTCTGTTGTTGTCAATTTTGACAACGGCCTTGATGTTCTGTCTGACATTTAGTACAGTACAGGCCACAATTTTGCAGCAATCACCTTGAAACTTTCAGAGATGATGGAGAATTAAATTTCTAGGTGCCCTATTGTTTTTGGTCAAAATAGGACAAAGGTCAAGGTCAAGGTCGTCAAAACTTCTCAAAACGGTTTTTTCTTCATATCTTTGTGACTATTAGTCGTATCTACTTCAACGATAGCTCATTTTAATCGTCATTCCAAGGCCTGTCATCTGGTGTGTAGCTGACTCAAATTGGCCGTAACCATGGTTACAAATTTTGGGGGAAAATCATGATATTCGAAAATAAGGGGTCTTATTTTTCTAACTTTGTCAGTTTTAAAGCTAGAGTGATCTAGTTTTTTGCATCAGGAAGCATTCAACCAGTACTACAAGATTTTATTACAAGTCTTGCAGTATCTCGTAAAATATCTCGTGAATAGAGATATTTCGAGATTTAATTTTATCTTGCGCCAAAGGCCACATTATTGCAGGAATCTTTTTGAAACTGACATATTATAAGTCCTACACTAGTATGTCGAAATTGTTTTTTCATTTTTTGAATAGGGCCGCTAGGGGGCGCTGGATGCGAACCTCCCGAATATATCATATTTTGGCCATATCTCCAAAATTATAAGCCTCAATTACATAAACTATAGCTTATTTTCTTCCTCTGGGTCTTCTCTATAACCTAGTGTAGTCATCTGGTCACAATTTTGTGACACTTTGTCAGTGTGTCTGTCTGTTTGTCAGTTGTCCTCAAATTCGCCTTCTTGCTCTTGCGTCTCACATATAGCATTCTACAGGCCACAGTTTTGAAAGAATCCTTTTGAAGCTATAACATCTTAAGTCTTACACTAATCTCTCGAAACTAATTTTTCATTTTCCGGATATGGCCGCTAGGGGGCGCTGAACTCGAACCTCTCCCAACATATCATGCTTTGGCAATATCTCCAAAACTATAAACCTCAGTAACATAAACTGTAGCTTTTTTCTTCCTTTGGGTCTTCTCCATAACCTGATTAAGGCATCTGGTTTCAATCTTCTGTCACTTTGTCAGTGTGTCCATCTGTTTGACCGTTATCCTCAAAGTCGCCTGCTTGCTGGTTCTTACGCCTTACATATAGCATTCTACAGGCCACAGCTTTGACGGAATCCTTTTAAAACTGGGACATCTCATGTCATACACTAATAATACGAAACGCATTTGTCGTCTTCGGAATGTCTGCTAGATGGCGCTACAGTCGAGCCTCCAAAGTATATCATTAATTCGCCATACCTCCAAAACTATAAATCTAAATTACATAAATTATAACTCATTTTCTTCCTTTGAATCTTCTCAATCACTAGGTTATGTCATCTGGTGTCAATCTTGTCTCACAAAGTCACTATGTCTGTCTGTTCGTCTTTTGTTGTCAGTTTTGTCTGCTTGCCTGTTCTTTTGTCTCATATGTCATTCTACGGGCCACATATTCTCAGCAATGTCCCTGAGAGTCATTCCATTAATAGAAAACCGACAATATGTTCTTTCTGTCCGTCTGTGTTTCACTTCCGATTTCCGGCAAGCGTTCGACCTATGGTCGTCTAGTTTATTTTATTGAATTTACTGAATCTTTTATTTCAGTGAATAAAATTAAGCATGTACTGAAATGTACAAAACTTTTTAATAGTGATTCAAGGAATTATCTTGAAGATGCCATGCTTTGGCATTATTGTATCCGCCAAAACGAAGTTTTGCGGATACTATGTTTTTGACCGGGTTCCGCCGCCGCCGCCGCCGCCGCCGCCGCCGCCGCCGCCGCCGCCGCCGCGTTCGTTTCCGGAGAACTCCTCTGAGACTACTGGACAGATTTTTCCGAAACTTACACAAATTATCGGGTCACATGTGAACTGGTGCCTAACCAAGTGACCTTGACCTCTGACCTTTCGTCTCTGCCCAGCGTCCGTTTGTGCGTCTGTTTACACACATAAACCCATATATCTCGGGAACCGTTTGACCGATCCGGACAATTTTTTTACACAAATGTAGCCCTGGGATAGCTTTATAACATACACAACAAAAGGTGGCGCCACCTGCAACCATGTTTGCACAGTGTCCATCTGTTCATCTGCCTGGGGTTAAAATCACTCATATCTCTGCAGTGGTTTGACTAATTCACCTAAAATTTGGCATGCATATACATCCTAGATAGCTTTCTCAATTTTATGACAGGTGGCGCCACCTACATTCACGTTAACGCTCCACACATAAACCCATATATCTCGGGAACCGTTTGACCGATCCGGAAAAAATTTTTACACAAATGTAGCTCTGGGATAGCTTTATAACATACACAACAAAAGGTGGCGCCACCTGCAACCATGTTTGCACGGTGTCCATTTGTTCATCTGCCTGGGGTTAAAATCACTCATATCTCTGCAGTGGTTTGACTAATTCACCTAAAAATCGGCATACATATACATCCTAGATAGCTTTCTTGATTTTATGACAGGTGGCGCCACCTACATTCACGTTGACGCTCCACACATAAACCCATATATCTCGGGAACCGTTTGACCGATCCGGAAAAAAATTTTACACAAATGTAGCCCTGGGATAGCTTTATAACATACACAACAAAAGATGGCGCCACCTGCAACCATGTTTGCACAGTGTCCATTTGTTCATCTGCCTGGGGTTAAAATCACTCATATCTCTGCAATGGTTTGACTAATTCACCTAAAATTCGGCATGCGTATACATCCTAGATAGCTTCCTTGATTTTATGACAGGTGGCGCCACCTACATTCATGTTAACGCTGCAGACATCCAAGCTCATATCTCGGGAACCGTTTGACCGATCCGGAAAAAAATTTTACACAAATGTAGCCCTGGGATAGCTTTTTAACATACACAACAAAAGGTGGCGCCACCTGCAACCATGTTTGCACAGCGTCCATCTGTTTGTCTGCTGTGGGATAAAATCACTCATATCTCTGCAGTGGTTTGACTTTTCCACTTGAAATTTTGCATGTGTATATATCTTGGATAGTTTCAAGTTCAAATAACAGGTGGTGCCACCTACAATCATGTTTATGTGGCAGAGATCCAATACTAATATTTTACATATGTAACTCTATATCCCCTTGCCACTCAATCCATGCCTCACTTCACCCGTCCTTCTCTGATTTTGGCGGATACACGTAGTCGCTTGTCGACTACCCGTATTCTAGTTTCCTTTTATTTTCAGTTCAAACAGTTGTGATTTAAAAATAATAAAATATATGTGTTTGCATAATATGACCCGATATGAGCTGCACTCTGGATAAATAATGATTGCAGCTTCGAATTCTGATATTTTCAATTATATTTTCAGATTTTTTGTTGTTGCAATTTTTTATTAAAATTGTAAATAAAAAAAAATGAACCTGATCAAAACTATTAAAGGAAAAGTGAATATGCTAAAAAATAGGCTTTAATATAAACATAAATGAATTATTCCCTTGAAAGTGAAATAAAGGTATTAGTCCATTCTGTCCACTTGCCTGTCCATCTGTAAATTTTTCATATGCATCACAGTATCTCAAAACTTTTACTGTTTTCTCTTCATGACAGTCTTGTCAGAGTATTAGTTTTGCAATCATATAATTAGAACTTTACTACAACCAGGTAGGACGGCCCCTTTCCTCTTAGCTTCTCGTATATGCTTATATATATATATATATATATATATATATATATATATATATATATATAAAACATTACAATAGGATATTTTGCATCTGCAAAAATTGTAAACTTCAGCTGAGTGCCGTGACCCATAGGTCCCTTGTTCATATATTCCTAATTTCTTTTTTTTTTATAAAAGGTCAGCTGAAAATCATTTTGTATTAAAAAAAATATTTCAAGGTTATTTCAAGTAGGGACCACTTTCGTGTACAGATGGAAGCACTTAGTTTACCATTGGCAGATTGCCAAGATTCGCCAGTTGCTGGATGTTGGCCATTGGCCAAGATTAAGTCAGCTCTATAAGTAGCTTTGGCACAGTGCCAGGATTGGAAGAGGTTTATGTACTGCATGCTGACTACTGAAACAGCTTGGTTTGGTGTTTTCATGGTAAGTTCATTGTGTTATTTTAAACAAGTCAGTGCAAGTCTGTTAATTCAAAGTAATTCAAGTAGGGACCTTGACATTTCGGAAATTTGGCTGTCCATCAGTACATGTGCTTCGGGTGAAAATTGTTCATATTTCCGGAGTGGTTCAAGGTATTGGTCTGAAATTTTGCATGTCCATCCATCTTGTAAAGTTTTCTCGTAAACCAGAGAGATATTGCCACCTACCTTTTTTTGTAAAATAAATAATTGCCCTTTAATCAGGAGTGATTCGCATTATTGGCCTGAAATTGTGCATATCCATAGTTCTTCGACTCCTCTCTTTAGTACTCAAAACTGGTGGCGTCATCATTTTCAGGGATGGTCGCGCTCTATGAGCGCGTTTCTTGTAATGTTCTTTTGGCATGTGTATTATGTTTTGTTGGGTTCTTTCGATTGTTCGTGAAATAGAAGTTTCTAGAATTTTCAGATGAAAAGTTATAAATAGGGGCTGTGTTTAAGAGCAGAGGGGAGGAGAGAGAAATATTCCATCGTACACGGAGGAGTGTAGGCCGGTTTGTGGACCTTTCCGATAACTGCAGCAATTATAGATCATCTTGAAATTTGTAACGGATTTTATATAGTCTTTAGTTTGCCTTCGTGATCATTTCCAGAACTTCACTTTTTGTCACAACAAATTGATTTTGTGATTGAATTTGACTATTATTCTCTGAGAAGATTTATGTGAACTGTTCATCTGGATTATACGTTTTAAAGGACTTGTCGTCGCCGTGACAATGGTGGTATCCAGGTACTGAACACTAATTATTTCACTGTGTAACTGTATTGATTTGCTGTTGTACTGTTGTTATACTGTGTAATTGTATTAATTTAGTGTATTGTAATGTAATTTATGCTCGTCACGACTACGTGATCTGTTGTTATAAGGTTCCGTAAAATTTAGCATATCCATAGATCTTGGACTCCTCCATGCTGTGTTCAAGATCGTAGTCGCCGTCTGAAAAAGTTTTCCCGTGGTGTCCATTCGTACATGTGCTTTGGGTGAAAATTGCTCATGTCTCCAGAGTGGGTCAAGGTATCGGTCTGAAATTTGGCATGTTCATCAATCTTGGGAAGTTTTCTTGTTACCCAGACAGGTGGCGCCACTTACCTTTCTGTTTTCGTTGAATAAATTAATGCCTTTTTCTCAAGAGTGATTCAAAGTATTGGCCTGACATTTTGCATATCCCTAGATCATGGACTCCTCCATCTTGTTCTGAAGGCTGGTGGCACTATCTACAATCGGTTTCCTGTGGCGTTCATCTGTACATGTGGTTTGGGTGAAAATTTCCCATATCTTAGGAGTGGGTCAAAGTATTGTTCTGAATCTTGGCATGTTCATCCATCTTAGGAAGTTGTCACGTAAAACAGATAGGTGTTGCCACCTAGCTTCTGGTTTTCATTAAATAAATTAATGCCCTTTTCTGAGGAGTGATTCGCAGTATTGGCCTGAAATCTATTTCGAAAAACTATTTCGACAGCCTCACCATCCCTGATTTCAAAAGGTTGAAGCGTAGTGAATGTTTTCAGTGGTGATTTGCAGTGTTGGCCGGAGGTAGTGCAACCTACGGTCATGTTTACGTGACAGACATCGATCTCACTCTTTTCCCCCTTACTACTCGATCCATGCCTCACTTCACCTGTACTACTCTGATTTCAGCGGATACACGTCGCTTTCTACTACATGTATCTAGTTGTTTCATGCATCTGTGCACAAAGCCGAAAGTGGTTTGAAGCCTGAAATTGCTTATGTCCATAAATCTTTAATGGCTTTCTCGTACAAAAGACTGGTGGTTCCACTTACATTCATTTTTGTATTGTGTGCAACTATGCCAGTATTTCAGCAGTGACTTTTTTAATTAACAATACATTTACCCATACTTTCTAAGGAATAGCGGGAGCTGACATCCCCAAATTTTATGCAAAACTCTCTCACATATCAAATGTTTTAGGTTTGAGCTTTTTGCATCAACTTACATTTTACGGGGGAAAAGCTTAAATACCTTCGAAAAAAAATAATTCTCTAAAATCCTCAGCCAAATCGTTTAATATTTCAAAGAAATTATCCTAGAGATGAGCTCTCTCAAGTTTGTTCGAATGGTTGGGCTAGATGAATTTTGGCAAAGTTACAGGAATTTGAACTTAGTCAAGTAAGCATACTAACATAACAATCTAAGAAACGACAGGAGCTAGCATCACCAAGTTTTGTGCAAATGTTGGCCACATGACTCGTATTTGAAATTGCAGTTTTAGTGGCACCACATACATAGACTTGTTTTACGGGCAAAAAAAATTTAGCCTCTTTCAACCTAAAAATGTATAATGATGAAACTGCCAAGCAGAATCGGCATTTTTTTCCACAAGAGTTATCCTATGGTAGGGTTCTTTCAATTGTGTAAGAATAGATTTGTTTCATTGAATTTTTGTAGTCTCAGATAACTGAAGTTGGACTTGTGTCCATTAGTAAACCTATTTCAAACTGAGGGCTGTAATAGTCTTCTTCTGCAAAACTGTTTTTTTTTCAACTTCTGTTACATCGCACAAAAATGATTCTTAGGAGGCCTTTGTTCAAGTTTACTGAAATGATTTACGGCAGAAACATTGACCTTTAACATTGAAAGGACTGCATCTTTAATTATTCTCAACATTATAATAAAAATCTTATGAGTATGTCAGCATGTAAAAAGTATTTCAGCCAAAGTGTTTCAGCATGTGTTAACAGATTTACCAACAGGCCAAGATTGTGTCTGTATCTATATATAGCTTTGCAGACTTCAAACTATTTCAGATTTGGCAACAGGCTAAAGGTAGGCCTGGATCTATTTATAGCTTTTGCAGACTGCGAACTGTATCAGATTATGCAACAGGTCAAGAGTTCACTCAGTGCAACCAGTTAAAGGTCAAGAGTTCACTCGGTGCAGTCAGGTGCAGGTAAAGAGTTCACTCAGTGCACTAGCTGAAGCTAGCATTTTATTCGGTTCACTGGGGGAACTGCCTTTCTCACCTCAGCCTGGTCAGCCCTGTGCATGTGACTCAGGAGGGATTTGATATATCTGCCTGAACTGTGCATATTTATAAATATCGGATAGCTTCGTCGATTATAAGACTGGTGGCGCCACCTACAAAAAAAATTTCACAGTGTATGTCCCTGCTTATTTTTCAGGAGGGGATTTGATATATAAGCCCTAAAATTGGGCATTTGTATACATCTTCGATAGATTCGTCGTATGCAAGACAGGTAGCGCCATCAACAACAAAAATTGTTCCATGTATGCTCCTGCTTATTCCTCAGGAGTGATTTAACAAAATAGCCTGAAATTATACATGTCGATACATCTGGAATATTTTTTTGTATACAAGACTTGTGGCACCAGCTACAATTGTTTCATACATCTGTGCACGAAGAGTGGTTTGAAGTGTCTGCTTGAAATTTTGCAAGTCAATACATCTTTGATGGCTTTCTCATACCCAAGACTGGTCGTGCCACCTACAATCATTTTTGTGTTGTGTGAACTACCCATGCCATTCTTATTATGCAGTGACGTTAGTGTAATTGGTGCATGTACACGGGTTCAAAATATTCATTGCTTGCATTGTACTTTACATGTACACATGTATGTAAAAAGTAACGGTCCAGCATGGAAGCATTTACCTGATATATAGGTTCGCATTAGGCCTGTAGGCCTTGTTAAAATTAGGGTCGAGAAATCCACTAGACCAACCAAAATATCACAGAGTAGGCATGTGACTATGAAATTAATGATTTAAAGGCATAAATGGCTGCCGTTGCACTAATATGGTCATAGACACTGTCATTTGCTTACGTGGCCCACAGGGCACTGGTTAATTAAACTCCAATGGCCTGCTACTTCAGTCACTCATTGGGGAACAATTTGACCACAACAAACCCCCTTTATGTAATCAGACATTACAAAGCTATATGGATGCATCTGAGATACGGTGGTATCTTATCAACTCTGCCGTCTGCCGCAGGTAATATGCCCAGTCGTCAGGTTCATCATGACCATGCAAGAATCCTATCAACCAACAAAAAAAAACCAAGTTTATCAGGTCATCAATAGGCATGAAACAAAACCAGCCTGGAGTATGAGATAACCTCCAACGGATATCGTCAGAAAGCGCAAGACAACATTGAGACCAGTCAAAAACTTTGGAAATTGCTCAGGTCTCATCCTATAAAAGGGAGCCAGTCGGGCATTGCTTGATACGAGACTGACAAGGCAATCATATAAACTCTTGAGGATAAACATGAACTTTTCAGCCATGCAGAATGATTCAATGAACACCTGCATGAAGACCCAGGCCCAAGCAGAATGAACAGTGTGAGGAGAAGGCAGAATCCAGTTTAGTGAAGAAACTGTGAACTATAATGTATTCTTCATCCCCATCAAGGCAGGTGTATGGACCATCAAGACTTCGCATCATCCTTCATACCTACAAATGCAACGGTTTTTAAACAAGAGCGCCATCAGCCACAGGTGGAGGAATATTTTAGCTTTCTCCTAAATGGACAGTCCATGCTGACACTCGGGGCCAGATCCAGGGACACAAGCTTTTGACTCCTCTCCCACACTATAAGAAATTGAGAAAGCTACAAACCGAACAAGATCTGGAAAAATCCATCGGATACACGGATTCCCGCCGAAATCTACATTAAGACAAGCTGCTAAATGAGCATTTCATTTCCCATATATATATATATATATATATATATATATATATATATATATATATATATATATATATATATATATATATATATATATATATAAAACACTTCTTTAGGGAGGTACTATCAAATAACTAATGTCTGCTATATTTTTGACAAACGAATAAATTAAACAGTTGAAACATTGGTATTTTAGACTGCTACCTGGTTTTATTTTCAAATTTGTTGTGACGGACATCAACACGAGAGGTCCAAACTATAAAGACACAGGAAAAATTAAAATCTACTAAAATTAAACGGTTGACTTATTTCTGTTAAGGTTTCACACTTCTTATCGGACATTTATCCAGCAGAAAATGTAAATCTAGAAAGCTTTCAGTGCGTCAAATATATATTCGTTTCCTTTTTTTATGGCATATATTGTGATATCAGGCTCAGTCGCCAAGGACCTCTTAAATAATATACAGGTTTTGTAAATAATAATATATCAAATGTTCACACTTTCTGTATTGATGAAGATTTGATTAAACTGGTATAAAAGCGTCGATTTAAAAGACAGGTTGACACTGGTCTAGATAATTTGAGTGAAGGGCAAGACAGACGCGATGATCAGCATCTCCCCGCCTGCTCAAAGGCCTTCCCCGACAAGCCGTCTACTCATTTCCTCACTATGTTATGTTCCAATGCTTATAAACCTTTGTTCGAAATAGCTGCAGGTATAATCCCAAAGTATTCAAGGAAAGATGAGGCAGAACAAACAGAACTTCTTGATTCCAAAATAAGAGGTTTATTATCACAGATGAATATACTAGTGTGTATGTCTAACTACAGATGTCGCTCGATTTCTGTATTTCAAGGTGTCCGGACTGCATATGCACGCTCTGGCTAATCGTAGTCTCCTCCAATGAAAATATACCCCAAATCGGCTTCGATTCATTCTATGCACACCATATTAGAATGTGTGTGATCTCAGACCTTTGTTGTGTGTGTGTGTGTTTATATATATATATATATATATATATATATATATATATATATATATATATATATATATATATATATACGGTTTTCCGTGAATGCTGATGACAATACGGTGTGGTGGCTGGAAGGTTCTGTGCAAGTGATTCTCTGTGTCCACGATCAGACCCGCTGAGCCAAATCTACAATGAATAAATAATAAACATCCACGCTGAATACCAGTGTTCATAGCAATTATCTCTCTACATTATTTACCTTACTTACCGATGTGCATATGATGGGACACAAAACCTCCATTAAGTGGGTATGTAATATTTACATCATGTATAAACATAAGATAAACGCATGTTTATGTGTGTGTGTTTTATTTCCCAAAGGAATGTTTTTTTTTTTTTTATTTATCCGTATTTTATTATATTGAGCTAATGCTTCATATGTAAAACAAATTGTCTTTTTAAAATAATATTTACATCGAAGAACCTGAACAATAAAATGTCACCATAATCAAATTCGTGCGGGAGAAAAAGCTCTCACTTACCAGCTGCCGCATGGAGCTTTATTCGCCGGAGATGTTTCACAAGGTCATCCTTATTGACGTCATTGTTTGCTATAGTCTTCCATTTTGTCAACACTTGTTGACAGCGCTCCCTGTCGGAGGAACCTTCCATTTCAATATCGTCCATTACGGGCCTTGTAAGGCCGAGTTTAACGCCAAGATCACGCCATCTGGTGGCTGCATCCTTTTCCTGAGACACTTGGATTATCACCCTCTTCATGTGTGAATCTGGAGGCGGAAATCAGAAGATTAAGCATCAACTGAGTAAGCCTTATAAGGGCAGCGTCAGTTAGAAACGAACACTGGAGGTCGACAATCGATCCATACACCTGACATTAATGCAGGTTATTTAACATCTAGAGGGTGCATGACTTTGAATCTAAGCCGGGTTACATTAATAAATGTTTCAAAGAGGTAGCTGCAGCAAGGGGTCGAAAAAATGTTCAAAGATAACGATTATTATGGCGAAAACTTAGTAAAGGTATCATTTTAAAATTGAAAGAAACTGTCATTAAGATTTATATATCACTGTCATTTCTATGACAACTGTCATTAAAGCAGTGATGGAAGACTCCGGTTGGGACTTGGACTCGAGTCTGGAAACCGAATCCACTTTGTAAGGGACTCGGACTCGACGGTAAGGACTCTAGAAATCAAGTCGTGTCTATCTCGAGTCTAATAGGAAAAAAGCTCTTTCACATACTCTTAAGCCTACAAACAAATAGTTGGCCTAATAACAGACTACCGTTTGACCAAAACCTTTCATCTTTTAAATATGGCTTACTTATCCATGGATAAAGAACACCATAGATTTCCAGGTCACGGGGTCAAAAGTCAAGCCACAAGGCCCACTTCTTGAAAAAGTTTGTTGAACTATTTAAAGCCAAACTGTTTGACAAAACCTTTTCGTTTGGCAAATATAGCTCATCCACTCATGGATGAAGAACCCTTTCGATTTTAAGGTCAGGAGGTTAAAGGTCACGGCCACAGCGCCCACTTCTCGAAAAAGCTCGTGGACCCATTTTAGGCCACACCGTTTGACCAACACCTGTCAGGGTCATCTTGCTCATATGGCTCACCCGCCTATGGATGAAGAACCCTATTTAGTTTTAGGTCACAGAAGCAAAGGTCAAGGCCAGAGAGCTGCCCTCCTCATTTTCACACTGTTTAATACACCTATTCTAATTATGGCCCGTGCCAAGGGATGCTCCGCTTTGTGGTGCCCTTGTTTACAAAGACTTTTTATCTAATCAAACGTTCATGTAAAAGCATTTGTAAATTAGTATAAAAACATACCTGACAGTCTTACAGTTCCATTCAAAGTTTTTTTTTTATAAAGGATAATTGTATTGGACCTGGAAGCAGAAATGGACTTGTTTTAGACTTGCAATTTGACTCGGAACTTATGGACTCGGCATCATTACTGCGTTAAAACTTACGACTCTCAGTTATAGGGCAGCTGTCATTAAAGCTAACGAATATCAGTTACAGGGCAGCTCTCAGTTAAGCTTACGAATCTCAGTTACAGGGCAGCTCTAATTAAAGCTTACGGCTCTCAGTTACAGGGCAGCTTTCATTAAAGATTACGACTCTCAGTTACAGGGCAGCTGTCATTAAAGCTTACGACTGTCAGTTACAGGACAGTTGCCATTAAAGCTTACGAATATCAGTTAGAGGGCAGCTCTCAGTTAAAATTACGAATCTCAGTTACAGGGCAGCTGTCATTAAAGATTACGACTCTCAGTTACAGGGCGGCTGTCATTAAAGCTGTCGAATCTCAGTTACAGGGCAGCTCTCATTGAAGCTGTCGAATCTCAGTTACAGGGCAGCTTTCATTAAAGCTTTCGATTCTCAGCTACTGGGCAGCTGTCATTAAAGCTTACGACACTCAGTTATTGGGCAGCTGTTATTACAGTTGACGATTATCAGTCAGCCTTGGTATATCAGATACATCGAAACCTTCCTTCACGACTACCTCTCTATAACGATGGCTTTTTTCATGGACATTCGCGGCAGTCCCAAGAAGAGTGAATCTGGAACTCCATAACCCCTAAAATATCAACACCTCTGTATATCACGGGAAAATAACCAGGTCTCGCCAGTGTCCAACTTTGGGATAGGAGTCCAGGTTCTTTCATTTTTTCGCAAGGGGAAACACCTAAGCAACCGATCATTAAGAAATAAAGAAATCATGCAGTGCTGACCTCTGGCGGACATTGCCCGCTGTTTCCTGATGTCGCTCTCTCTGTCGCGGATCTGCTCTGCCAGGTCAGATCGCCCGCACACCAGCAAGGCAGAGCACAAGATATCGGCCTGAAACAAATTTTCATTATGTATCAATTTCACTCTGGATTTTTAGCTCAGCTGACTATAAGTCATCTGAGCTATAGTCGTGGTCCATTGTCCGTCGTCCGTCCGTCTGTCCGTCCGTCCGTCCGTCCGTCCGTCCGTCCGTCCGTCCGTCCGTCCGTAGATGTGGCACGTTTTGAAACCGTAAGACCTAGGAATCCAAAATTCAGCATAATGTTAGATGTCCCTAAGATCTCCTACCAAGCCGAAAACTGGGTCTTTGCGACTTCGTTCCTTTGAGAAATTAAGGAAAAACCTCAATTTTTTATTAAAATCCTATTTTCACACTTCAGGACTGCCTAATATCAAAACCACTCATCTGTTTTTCCTCATATTTACCATAAATATTCTTCTATATAGTTCCTATGTACATGCCAGATATTAAGTCTGTTAAGTATAAATTCTTTAAGTTATGGGCCCAAACATAATGGACTTTGTAAAAAATCAGGAAAAATATTTACTCACTTAACATGAAAAATTTTGAAACTAGAGTCTATTTTCCCAAGTATATAACTATGTTTAATTAAGATTCAATTGTTTACCCAAAATTAGATCTGAATTTTGTAAATTTTTTAAGTAATTAGCATAAAAATAAAATCAGTACCTTAAATTTTGCCCAACTTTGACCATGGCACGTTTTTTTCCTGTAAGTACCATTGATTTAATTTTCACAGCATGTAAACATAAATATTTAATTTGTTTAAATCTGAAATTTGGAAGTAAAAGCTTGAAAATTAAGCTAGTTATTGATTTTTTTTCTTGAGGCTCTATTGTACTCATTTGCTTTGATTACAGATTACAGATGCAGGGTCCCACTCCAGGTCACTGGAAGTCAGCTATGCCAGGGTTTCTGATTTGTTACAGTCACTGGGGGAGATCCCCTGCTGTGACAGGTGTACAGTTATTCTCATATCACCACCCCAATCAGCCCCCCCCCCCCCCACAAACCCAACCCAGCAAGTGTTATGCAGTATTGTTATTGTTTTCACTGTATCTCCTTAATTGTAATGCTGTTTCCACTCTGATATGCAAAAACTTTAAATGAAAAAGTAATTCAAGGTGTAATCCAGAAGATGCAATGTTGTGTAATGTAGCATTTTTAAAGAAATCATTTTTCTTTTAAATGATTTTACCAATCATAATGGGACCCATCAGTATGCTTAAATTATGATAAAATATGAAGCACATTATGGATAAATAAAGACACAATTAAAAATTGTGAAATCTAAATCAAGTATTTTTTTTAGATATTTATTGTTTTTCAGATTTAAAAGATATATTTTTGTGGTAAAAAATAAATAAACATTTGTATGCATGATGTGGTGTTATCTGACAAGATTGAGATTTATGATGATGCAATTGAGAATTATGAATCAACTTTTATATTCAGATATATATGTTATATTGAAAATGTATAGAAATATAAACTTAAATTAAAAAAAAAATTGATGTGATAAAAAAATGAGGATTTATTATAAACATTTGTTCATTATTTTCCTGCATCAGCAGAATTTGAGATCAGGCTTTGTTTGCCATGTTTTATGTTGTTAATTAGTTATATTTCAGCTGTATACATTTCATTAAAAAAAACATATATTTAATAATATATATATATACAAAAAAAAAGATTCGATTGAACAAATGTGTAAACTACTGAAATGTCAACAGTTAATCGAAAAGCCAACTAATGATCATGGTAATTGTACAGAGCATTTGTTCACAAACTGCTCACATACTTCAGTTTCAACATTAGGAAACACATGGTCAGGTCACAAAATATTATTTGCAACAATTTTCTTGCTCATCAATACAAACCAATCATATAAACCAACCATGGCCTTTATTACCTCTTCCTCTTACACTTTATCTCAATTTGATATTATTTTAGATTTTTACCTTCAGGGTTAATGTCAGCTGAGCACAGTGACCCATAGGTCCCTTGTTTTTAACTGGCGTAAATTGTGGAAAGTCTTCTGTTTAAGTGAAACATATCGCACAGCACGACAAATATTTAATTTCGCTGATGGTTTTTTTTATACAATTTTAACGAGAGTGGGTTTGGTTGTCTTTCTAATATAAGATTAAGGAAGAGTTTTGGTACTGACTATATATTCAGATTAGGTATCGTTTATTGACCATATATTGAGATTAGGTATTCTGTGGCTAAGGGGTACAGCGCAGGACTCAAAGCCGGGAGATCGTGGGTTCGAATCTCATCCAAGGCGGTGAGGTTTTTTTCGAGGTCGGCCACCATCCAGGGTGAGCGCTCTGCAGGCTTATTGGGAAGGCTATGCCCAAGAGCCGTGTTAGTCCGAGTGCGTCTTTTGGGGGTTCCTCGGTGTTATGACCCAGCAATGGGGTTGATTACACACCCAGGACCCGGTGGTGCGGTAGACACCGGGCCTGGGTGAGACCAGGATACAAAAAAGTAAAATGATAGGAAGCGAGTGCAACCGCCCTGTCAAGTACTCCCAAACCGAAATGGAAACTCTGCAGATGTACATACAAAGGTTAAGAATTAGATAAGTCAGAGGTAATTAGTTACCTCCACCAATAAAAAGATTAGGTATTTATACTGACTATATATTCAGATTAGGTATCGTATATTGACTATGTATTCAGATTAGGTATCGTTTATTGACTATAGGCCCATATATTTAGATTAGGTATCGTATATTGAGTATATATACAGATTAGGTATAATATGTTGACTATATATTAAGATTAGGGATCGTATATTGACTAAATATTCAGATTAGGTATCCTATATTGACTATATATTCAGATTAGGTATCGTATATTGACTATATATTTAGATTAGGTATCGCTCATTGCATGGTACACTGAACGATCTATCGCGATATGTATCGTATTGTAAAATATTGCATTATTACGGCTTTACAATTAATTTGTTCCGTGTTATGTTGAGTATATATAATTGTATTCTAGTTCATACTACAAAGTATTGTTGAATGGAAAATGATACAACAGATTAACGTTATCCATAAGTTCTGACTAAAAAAAAAAATAAACTTGGATGGCCTAAGGTTAATTTAATAATATTTACAGCATGCATTTACTATGTAAATGTAAGGTAAACATTTATTGGTTACTTTGTTCAATGATCTTGGAACTTTTTTCGCCCAGGTCATCAGCATGTCAAAGATGGCGTTCTCGTTGTTGTTCTGGTTCACGTGATTGCGCATGATAGCCTGAATGCGCATGCGCCGTACGTTCAACTGATTCGCAAGGCGTCGCCACTCATCTCCGAGATCAGAAGCCAGCTGTTTAAATAACGCCTCGTCTACAAGACCTGAGATATATTAAGTTTCCATTAACGAAAAAGCATATATTCTTTAAACAGAATATAATTTACTGTCTAGCACGGAGTCAGCCTCATACAGTATATAAGCTGAACGAAGAGACAATAAATATAATCACACACATACACACACATACAAAAATACACGTAAGTGAACATGGCCATCTGCCACTGACTGTTATAAAAAGTAAAAAAAAAACACTCCTGTTGGCTTCTCAGTTTGACCGGTGGGGCCTTTTCTGACATCATTAGTGCCAGTGAATGAAAAAAATCCCTTTTCTTTTCTGACAATACTGGGGTTACCCATTTCATAACAATCCATGAGGCTGACCATACAGTGCTTATGGAGTTCACGATTTATAAATAAAGCATGTTGTCAGTATTAGATCATGCCACGGCTGACCATTATATTGACTAATGGCAAGAATTATTTTATTATAACAGAGGAGAATACAACTTGAATGAATAAATGTAAAGGTAATAAATGATTAAAAGTGTAATTCACTTACCGTCAGACCGGAACGTGACTGGGGCCCGCTGGATAGGTTTAGGTGGCTCAGGATCGGGCTAAAGGTAAAAGTACACGACACATTTGACGTTTTAATACCATGTAAGCCCTCTGAACCTAATGGCAGCATGAAACGATTAAAACTTGTTGTTACTTTTCAAGTGGTAACTCTTTGGTCTTGTCACACTTCAACGTGAACCGTTCAGCAAATATTAGAAACATATATAGTGGAGCACCGTTCATCCGGACACCGAATCCGAAAATCCGTTTATCCGAAATGAAACATAAGATCCAAAATTATGACTGTTTATACGAGGGTCCGTTTATCCGAACAAATCCCTTGCCCCCCCCCCCCACGCCTACGGATAAACGGCACTCCACCGTACTTAGAGCGAAGCATTTACATATACTGAGTGTTCTGTTTGAAAATTTCTTGCAAAGTGTCGACATACTGAGCATTATTTTTGTAAGATTAAGTTAGACTAAGTCCATCTCTGCCTGCTGGCCTGCAAGAAACATAAATAAAAAAAGTAATAAACCCACTTAAACCAAGGAAATCCCTACCTTTGGTAGACAGATGAGCAGTTCCATCAGCAGCACGTCACCTTCCACAAGAATGGTCTTCATTGGAGGGTTCTTCTGCTTGGCGGCTTCCTCGTCACGTGGTACCAGCTTCTCCACCATGCCGCGGGTAAAAAACTGTGCAAACCCTCGGAAACAATGAATACTTTTCTGAGCAAACCTGTCGATTTCTTCGACCGTTATATCCAGCCTGGCTTTTATGTGAGTGTTATACACCAAGTGAAGTGTCCCCTCTTCGTTTTTGTCCACGTTCCCGCGGAAACAGACAGTAAGTACCGTTCCTTCATTCATTATCATTTCCGGACTTGGATCTGGCCCTTCAGTGTAGCCATCATCCGCCAGACGGCGCAAGAATCGGTCCGTCCTGTAAGCGTTTGTGCATATGATAACTACATCTTTTGGCTCACTCGCGTTCTGGCGCACAAATATTTGCACTGGTCTTTGTTTAATTGCAACTTCCAAAGCCATCATCAGCTTCTCAAGCCGGGCCGCAGGCGTGTCAGTTTTCGTTCGTAATATGGCAAACCTTCAAGTAACCCAACAGAAATCGATAAGCTATTTTAAAACCCGGCAAGAGCTAAGTACACACATTATTTGGTTTAAATCTTCACTACTTTGGCTGCAGAAATATGAATAAACATCTATGAAAAGGTAAATGATCAAATACAAACCAAAGGGAAGCTAAATCTATCAAACGTCAGAAACGCCTAATTTAAATTATTGGTTTTACATACATTATACATTTATCATAATACAAATTCTTGGTGACAGCAGTAACGCTGTATATATGATTTTAATAATAATAATAATAATAATAATAATAATAATAATAATAATAAAAATAATAATAATAATGATAGTAATTATAATAATTATTAATACAATTATAAAAAAATACAATATTATAATATTAATATTAATACTATTATTTTCATTTTCATTATTTAAATTATTATTATTAATAGTAGTAGAAGTTGTATTTTTATGTGTATTATTATAAGTTCAGTGTGAGTTACTTTTTCAGCGGTTCTCTCATCTCGAATGTGACGATGTCTTTATTTTTGGCCTGAGACAGAGACAGATCAGTTAAAGCGGTCCAGCTCCCATCCTGGTCCACGGTGACCAAGGTTAACTGGTCATCCTCATCATCTAGAAAATAAGAAACGACAAACTCCGTGAGAAACAGAAAAAAGCTGCTCAAACCATATACAAACAATGTTATTTATATATATATATATATATATATATATATATATATATAATTGTACAAATGTACGTATTACATATTTTCTTGTAGTACAGGTTCATTTTAAATTTATGCAAATTTAAGTCGTAACTTCAAAAGATACTATTAAGATTGAACTTGCCTTTCATCATGAAGTAAAATATCTCTTCAATAAAAATTTTACAGATTTCTAACATTTTTGATATTTCAGAAAAAATTACAAAAATTTCCACTATTGTAATAACATAGGTGGCGCCACCAACACCATGTGACGGGTGAGGAAAAGATTTTCTGGTGCGAGTATAAATGTGTAAATTACGCTTTAGATATAGGTTGTACTACAGCAAATAACAACACATCATTTTCAATTCACCTACAATGAAACGTATCTTATTTGTGTCACCGATTCTCTATGTTTAAGCAAGAGTTGGGCTAATCTGCAATTCATAAAATTAACAATATAAAAATACTTGAAAACGTTAAAATTCTATTTACGTTATTCTGTAACCTATTGTATTACCCGATTTGCATGTATACCTGAAAAACACGAGCACGAACGACTAACTGTATGATCCAATTGAAATAATTGTTTCAATCTAAAATCTTTGGTCTTTTAAAAATTGTGTTGTTGTATGAGCAAGATAAAAAATAGTTGGGAGCAGGAGCTATGGCATACCACTAACCTTCTTTCTTTGTGGCCATAAAGGTAAATGCAGATTTTGGTCTGTTGCCTAGCGACGACTTCCCTCCTCGATCTGAGGTGGACGCTGTGCTGGGCCGTTCTCGTTTTACACGAGATGGGTTTGGCGGAACCGGAAGTGCGACCATGAGAGGTTTGGCTAACTTCCGAAACGGCAGAGTCAAGTGCACGATAGGACTACAGGCCATTAGGACGTCACGGTCCTCCGGCCGACGAGCCCGTACGTCTGACACAGTAGACAGCTCTATTGGATGAATCTGCGAAAAAAGAGAGTAAAATGTATGTATTACACAATCACAAATCATTTGCTGGATTTCAGTACCCATATAAATTATTAACCACGGGTCATTAGCCATACAATTTCTCCAGCAGGACATTCTACACTCGCACCCTAGTCCGCACCACAGACAACCATAAACTGAAAAAGAAAAGGAAGAAGTGTTGCTTAAACTAAACAGAGTGAGTTATCTGGACCTCTGCAGCACGAGAGATTAACAAACTAGTGCTAGAGGACAGCAAAAGAGTTGGTTGACGAGCCGAGGCTCCATTATGATATATATATATATATAATATGAGCGGTAACTTGGCTAATACCCTTATCGAATGAGAACGAACTAAATATTCAAAATAAATAAAAATGGTTTCAAGCATGAATAACAGATGGCGCTGATAATCAATCGCAGCCGATTTTTATTATGGATGGGAATGTCTATATGTTTGCCACCCTGTTGCGACGGGGTTCTGCCGTGTCATTTGGGAATGTTTAAATTGCTTGATTACTGAATAACATTGATTTGTACAGATGAACAGTTCAATGAATTGTACATTGCTGTGTATTAATTAAGATAAACTTCAAAACTCTCGGACATGACTACCCCAGCTTTATTCGCTCATGCTTATGTTGATATTTAACAGAGTTTTGTTCAGATAAGGATGTATGTGTTTATTCTGTTTTATATAAAACAAACAAATAAAAAATAATACCTCTGTGACAATCTGAACGTTTCCCTGTAACAGTTTAGGAGGAACGGTCAGGCAGATACGGGGGTCCACCGTCGGGAAAATCTTTCCGCCTCTCTTGCCGATTACGTGATTCTCTTGTTTAAAACGAAACACCACAGCAAGGCTGCAGGGAGACTTCAGGCGTACCTCTACGAACTTGTACTCCTAAAATGGCAACGTGTGGTGTCAAGCGTCATCCGTAAAAACACGATTATATAAAAGCATTTATATATTAGTGTGGTTTCGCTGAACACAAATTCATTGCTTAACCAGAAAAATGATAATCTTCACTGGCGACGGGATTACTGTATATGGTAACTGGAATTATTTAAAAGTATGAGTCAACGAAGAAACCTAAACACACCTAAATTTCGATATTATAAAGGTGCCCATTCACCTACCTTTTGAAAAAAAAAATGTATGTGATATCTGGCTTCCTTTGTGTATACATTCATGGTCTAAGAGCAATTTTGGTTGTAAAAAGTTCTGTTAAAGCCTTCTGAAGGATGTTTGAACTTGTTTATCATCAATATGTTTGTAAACACAGCAATGTAGACAAACGGGAAAACATTTTACCTAAGGTGGAAGGCTGCATATATGCGGGGTTAGAAAGCTCACTTGTTGCAAAACGCCCTTTGCCAAGCTATGCCCTTTCTCACTTGCTGCCAGATGCCCTTGTTAAGTTATTTTGATGATTTTGTCGGGCCCCAACATATTTTAACACGTTGATATAAACAAAAAAAGCAGCCTGTGTGCAATGATATCCACGTTTTCTGGCCTATTTAAAAAAAACTCTAAGGGAATACCCTTACTTTATAAAGGTCAGATAGGTGATAGGGCAAATTTAATATAATATTGTCGATGGAAAAATAAAATCACCCAGTTTAAAAAATGGTCTTGGACCCCTTAGTCTATTTGTGCCTATTTTGACTGACCCGCATATCGTCAAACACGACGTCATTGGTAGGTATTTCCATCCACTTCCCGCTAGATGTCAGCTGTTTGACGGAAACTTGCCGGGTCGGTATGTTCCGGGGGGCGCAATGCGGCAGAGCAACAGACAGTGGCTCCTCCAACTGGAAGAAAAGTGAACAATTTGTTATATTAAAATAATAATCAATACCCCTTTTTCTGTTCGTTCATTGAAATGTATATGAAATATGAATTATGCATTACTAGAAGACATAAATATAGCTTCCACGTGGACAACTATCATGTCTGATTTGTGAATGTGTGAAATCCATTAATTGAAGAATTAGCCTTAAGTGTAACATAACAGCAGTGTAAAATCGTTTATTACACTGAAACCTAATACCTTGAAAATACCGAGCCTTACTTAAGAGTATTAAATATTGAAATGAATTCACAATGTGATATGGAAATTACTGGCATGTTTTATGCAGTCTGTCTTGATGTAAAGATACTCATATTTTTGCGATAGCGTATCAGTTGATATATTTTCATAATAAGCAAGGTAAAATACCTCTCGCTTATTATCGGGTCTTATTTACTTGGGATGAGGTCACGGGATTATTAATTACTATACCTGATGATCAGCCTCCGGGTCCGTGTACCGTAGTCGTATGATGTGACTGACTAATTCCTCGTGGTCGTTTAACGTGAACGTTCCGTCTGCCTGATTCACTACGTCCACCTGTAGTTGGTCACGTGACAGATTGCCGGGTATCGCGCGGACGACACACCCGACTGGTATCTCAAGGTCACCAGGCTCCACCGAATATCTACAGAACATACAAACACGGACTATCAGTAAAAACATTCCTGTAATAAATTTAAAAAAGTGCTATGTTTTAGGTATAGAGAAAACACAGAGGCTACCCTTCCTGGAGAGATGTGGAATCAATAATATTATATATAAAAGTCCTCTTTGTATTTAGAGGTGCGACTGGGTATATGACCTACAGTGGCAAATAGGCAATGGTGGATCAGCTTATTTATATTTATATAACTGCTGAATTTTGCTTAAACGAGTGTGTATTCCTTTTGAATAAATTAATAAGGTACGGAAAATGACAAACAAATATACTCGTTTAAAAATCTAACACTCTTGCACAGATAATAGAAAACCAAATCAAGCATTAAATATTTACACTAATGTTCGAATGTATGAAAATAATACTTCTTGGGCACTAAATTAAAGACAGCGCATTGACACTGCTACAACAATAACTCTCCTTT
Source organism: Sipunculus nudus (assembly GCA_026874595.1). NCBI lineage: Eukaryota > Metazoa > Annelida > Sipuncula > Golfingiida > Sipunculidae > Sipunculus > Sipunculus nudus. The sequence goes on along the minus strand of CM049311.1, from coordinate 56,562,320 downwards.
TAAGCAATAAGTTGGAAAAGAAAATTCATTATATGCTACGTACACCCACGTGGGCCAGTTTGCGGGGTCTCGCCTGGCCTCTTCCGCTCGCCGCCTCTCTTGTTCTTCCGGTGTGAGACCTTTCCTCTGTAGCTCCCGTCTTCTCCTTTCCTCTTCCTCTTTCTTTCTCCTCTCTTCCTCCTCCTTCCGCTTCCGTTCCTCTTCCGCCTTCCGTCTGGCTTCCTCCTCTGCTCGCGCTTTCTCTTCGGCAGCTCTTCGGGCCTCCTCGGCAAGCCTTCGGGCACGCTCGGCGGACTTCCTGGCTTCCGTGGCTGCGGCTGCTGCTTCTGTTGCTTCTAACTGGAGCTGCTCAATTTTCTCCTGTAACTCCGCTATGGTTTTATTTGTAACCGCAATTGCAGCTCTCTTTTCTGATGCCTCAGCTAGAAGTTCTTTTTCTTCAGCAACTAGGTCCGGATCTGCACATGAATGACAAATTCCAAAATAAAAGAATAATTTACTCAACAGGGTTTCAGACAAAATCAATTTAAACACAGGATACTTTACCATTATACGTATACTTATATGCCTTCTAGGAAGGTGATTTTCCAAGACCAATTAATGTGGCGGTATCCATACAAGTTAAATAAGTACAGTGAAATTTCTCCAAGTCGGACACTCAAGGGACAGGATGATTTTGTCCTGATTAATAAGTTGTCCTGATTAGAGGAGTTGTATTAATTCGTCATTTATTAATATTGATATTTTATTTAATTATTTGTACGTTTAATTTTAAATTTATAAATTACATCTTTAGTGTAAATTCTGAAAGTATTAAATATATATATATATATATATATATATATATATATATATATATATATATATATATATATATTGTAAAAAAAATGGTTGAACGTGAATAAGAATCTTGAGCTCTGGTCGTTGTGATCATGGAGCATATAGATTGAATGACTCTCCGATAGTTTACTTTATATATAGGCTCCATACACAAAGGAACCTTCCTTTTAAGTGTGGTATGTGTTGACAAAGTCCTTTTGCAAATGCCTCTATTCGGGATAGAAGTTTAAACTGCGAAAATCAACAGCCTTGAAGTTGAAAAACAACGATACATACAACATTTGTGAGTTAATATAGAATCACCTCACCATGCATTAACCGCAACAAAGTGCAAACTGTCGCAAAGTAATTAATGCTAACCATGCATGACGCTGATCACAAAGCACGAATGGAAGTCTTTGGTGGTAGTCTTTTTTAATTAAAAGCGGTATGAGACCCTACAGTTTTTTTTTGGTTTGGTTGACTGGCCAATCTTAATTAAATAATAATTGTGAAGTCTACACACAATTCTGAGAATTTTTAAGTAAACAACGATTTTGACATTACATGTAACATCACGATGGTTCACCAAATTACGCTTGTCCTCGGGCTGTCGCTTTAACAAAACGGGTCATACGAGGTCATGACCTCGGAGCGCCATCTCCCGGCAAATATTTGAACAAAAATAAAATTCACGATGTCTGTCAGCTTTAGAGGGTCGTAATATGTACTGGATACGCAGACAGGACGGGAAAGTTTGTCCATTGTCCGGGATAGTGAGTTGTCCGCTTTACTGAGTTTACGTTAAACATAATGTAGAGGTAAATTCGAAGGGACTGAGATTGAGTGTCCGCATCAGTGAGTTGTCCGCCTTATTGAGTTGTCCGCAAGTAGGAGTTTCACTGTATATCTATAATTGTAATGGATGCATGTTAAAAAACTATTTTACTCGGATGTCTTTCGGAGATCCGGAAACTAGAATGGCCGGCAGTAAAGAAAACACATAACTATTTTGCCTTACAGTGATGCACTCTCCTGTCTTATATACACACCAGAGAGAGAGAGAGAGAGAAGGGGGGGGGGGGGGGGGGGGGGGGGGGTAGTGAGGGATCGAGGCAGTGTTCTGACATTTCCTCATCGATATTTATGGAATTCGGTTTATTTAATGTCGGTTAACTGCAAAAACTGAAAAAAAATATTCTTATTTCAAAGAAATGTCAAAAATGGGCATTTTGTACTTGATATAGATAATATACCTCAAGATCATAGAGTACGGCAAGATATAAATACTGGGCCTTTTACAAGGTATACATAGATGAATGGTTCCTTAACAAACAAGTTTACTTGTAATTGAAATCTAGGGATCAGTTGGTCCCATGCAGTTGATTTCCCTGTTTGGTTCAATATTTAACAGCTTAATTTTGATGACAGGCGTGAGACAGCTTGGCAAACAGCATATCAGCTGATACGAAAAGTCCAAATACCTTCAGCCAACACAGCGACTCGAAGTATTATACGCTGTGAATTCACTAAGCTTATAATCTTACCCCGACAGTATAACTCAATCACAGCCAATTTCTTATGCTAAGCCGGGCGGATTATTGGGAACATTAAGTTTACTAGCAGTAAATAACTACATGTCGAGGTACCACTGTGGCCAGGGAATATTGAGTTTCGATCCTCACCCTACAAGTCGATGCAAGAATGTTTAGCTGGTGAAATGCAAGTCATTTACTACAAGGCTGTGTCAAGTAGTCTGGCAGGCCCAGCACTTGGATAAATATTATCTGTCTATATTGCCATCGATTGCTGTTTTGGTATCTGATTTTACAATGGGTTACTATACAATGAAGCTTGATCTTTCCTTCGTGGATTGACGTAAGAATATAACACCAAAAAAACGGGCCTTTATATGCAGATATGTCGGTTTGTCCGTCTCCATGACAGCCATCCATCCTGCTCCCAAACCCGGATTTCGGAGTAGTTTGTTTGAATGCAATAGTTATTTGTAAAGCCCATGTATGGAATCGACAACTGAATATGGGCATGATTATCTTTCATTTTCCACAGCTGACCTTGATTCATATTTATAAATACAGCCACATGACTGTAACCCGTAGGAATTCCTGTTATATTGCTACTTGCGTACTTTGCTCACTCTGTCTCAGTTAAACCGATAACTCTGGTTGCAGGGAAGGCTAATAAGAGTTGATGAGTTCATTTCTATTTCAATATTTTGGTCCAGATTTTTTTATGTGGGTGGACTTTCTTGACCTCCTCCCGAGTACAAAACATTGAATACAATTTTTTAAATTCTTCTTTTCCTTTCTTCTGGTGCTGTTTGCGCCAGACCTCAGATATGGCTGATTTTCGAAAACTGACCTTTGGGCACAATATTAGTTTAAGAAGACAGCTTTGAACCTGATATTTATTTCTGAGCTTGGTCCCGAGGTCATATACTTCATATATGACTCCCTATTATCGCTTGTCGTGTGTGTGTGGGGGGGGGGGGGGGGGGGGGCCTCCAGTGATCGCTCGTCGATTGCAAACACCTGGTTATGCACCCCCCCCCCCCTTTGTAAAAAAGAGGCTCAGAGGGGTGTATGAGTTTATTTCTACATTCATGTGTGGGTCATTTTTTTTACCATCCCAGATCACCCGAGTACAAAACCATCTTTTTTTTCATTTTCCCCCTTTCTTCTTCATTTCTGTTTGTGCTAGTCTCCGATATAACTGGTTAACAAAAGATGAAACTTAGGGGCAATATTAGTCCTAGGTCATAGATTTGCATCTGACTTTTTTTTTATTGACCGTATTCCCATTTCCGTACATTAATTTTCTAAATCTGAGCTTTGGAAAAAATATTAGTCATAGGTGTCAGATTTGTACCTGATACTTATTTCCTACCTAAACCTTATATTTGAGAACGTCCATGTATCCCCATTATTTCCCAGTCATATAGGTATAGGCCTAATATAGTCACAGGTAATAGATTTACCTATATTTCAAGCTACATACCCTACCCGGGTCATCCGTATTTCTGCATGCTCAAGTTGCTTGTAACCGGGGAGGGAAGGCGGGTGTTTTTTTTTTGTTTTTTTTTGCGGGGGGGGGGGGTGGGGGTTATAAACAAGGTTGCGGTACACCCCACAGTCAGTTCCCCATTATCGCTCAGGTGCGGGCCATTGGATGGGGGTACAGTTGCATATATTTAGTTCTATACTACTGTAGCTAATCAGCTATTATAATATCTATAGAAAATATCAATATGTCAATATTTTTTCGGTTAGGTAAAAAAGGTATATCTATTACTTTCATTGTAGATCTACCAGGAGTTACATGTATAGTGTTTTTTTTTCCTTTATTAGTTAGTTTGATCAGTAATTTTATTCAAATGTTCACAAGTTTCGATGTAATTTGTTGCAGGGTTAGGGTAACATCAAAGGAAAAATCCATTAAATATAATATATTGTAGTAACCTGGAACCCCATAATATATATCTTAGAATTTCTTTTAACTACTTTACGATTAAGCAATTTGTGTATCCTGACCGAGGGCCAGAGCTATTCACTGCTTGGTATTAGGGGTCGCCTTTGGTCTAGAGAACAGCGCTCACCTGTGATCTTGACATTGGGATAGTGGACGCGGACCCTCATTTTTCTTTGGCGCACCAAGGAGGTTACATATGGTCTCCTTGGTAGCAAAAACCAGAGTTGAATTTAGGTACAGGTGGAGGTGTAACGGTGATATCTGACTACTTTCTGGTATGAAAGATATTGACATGGTGTGAGAGAGAGAGAGAGAGAGAGAGAGAGAGAGAGAGAGAGAGAAAAAGAGTGAATTTGGTGGACAGACAGACACACAGACTTACCGCCTTCAGGGGCAGTTGGCCTTGCCAACCAAGAAACCAAACCTTCATCTGCAAGCTTCCGTTCGATTAACTTGTGTAGAGCGCATGAGCTTTCTTGTAGCCGCCCAGAATGATCAGCGATGGACTTTAATGTCACTGTAGCATCGCTTTGTGCTTCATTGGCAATCCTGATTTTATCTCGCAACTTTTGAACGTCCAAGTTTTTTATATGGGAAGCTTTCACCTGATGATGTTCACTTTGTAGATCCTCTGTGGATTTTACGAGATTAAAAATAAGTTTATCGTATTTTTTATTGTCATTTACACTTGAAGATCCGTCTGCTGGATCTCTATTTTCTGTGGATCTCGCATCACTTTGTTGATCTGACTTTTGTTCTAAAACTGATGCTGTAACAGTTACTTCCGCACCTGCGCGTTCTTCACTTCCTGCAGACTCATTTCTGACAAAGTGTTTCTCTGCCGTTCCCTCATTTTCAGATTTTTCTTCACCCTGAGATTTTAATTCGTCGATACGCTCGGACCCTGGGTTATTATCCGGACTACTTGACCCTTGCTCTTGCTGTGTTTCTGTATTACTATGGTCAGCTTCCTGGTTCAGAGCTGTGTGGTGGGTTTCGAACTCCCTCTTTGGTTCGGACTGGGTGACATGTTTAGCTTCTTCCTCTGCGGTAGGCATGGTTCCTGCTGACACAGTCACAAGTATCTTATTCTGGTTATGATTCTGTCCACTACAGTGTATATATTACTGGCATCCTCTTACGGCCTCTATAACTGTAGTATATAAAGGTATGTGGTAAAGTCAATTAAGGATCGGAAGGGCCGGTCGGGGCGATGCTCTGAAACGTGAAGTGTCCCATTAATTAGACCCCTAATTAACTCTAAGAAGGTACTCAATTCTTATTACCTTATACCAGCTGATGCGGTCGCTAATTCTTTTCTTTACAGGACGTGCTTCTTTTTTGTCCACGTACGGTGACGTTGCTGAGGCCGACCATAGATCAAGTGCCGAGTTGTGATTTGGCCCAGCAGTTTGTTCTGTTTGTTGCTACGATGCGGCTAATTAGGTCGTAACCAGTGCTCGCTCCCAAGAAATACTCCAAGATATGAGCAAACGGCAAGCGTTTAAGAGCTCGTAGCACACGCCATTTACTACTAACATAAGCAAAGCACCCTTCATGAACTCAGCTCATCGAGAAAACCTCGTGCTGCGGATAAACACGAATGATGATTTCTAGCAACGGTGAACTGTCCATACAGTTCGATCGTGGTGACGAGAGGTTTTCACGACCACCGCGACAACCAATTCGATCGGCTGAGAAATAATCCCCATGCATTCCGCCGCGAGGTTCACCTTTTCCCATTCAGACCTGTTACTTTGCTACAAACACAGAGGCCCCCTACTCTCCAGAGTTCTCTTTCGCCACCTAGAGTAGACCACTAAGAGGGATTATAATGGAGTATTACCGCTTTTGTTTATACAGCTATACAGGCCAAGAATAAAAACTTCTCTGTTCGCTGGAGGGGTTAACCGCTTTCTCGGGTCCGATAATAGCACCAATGGTCGTCAAGCTCGCGCGTCGTTAACAACCAAACTGCTCATAATTCGAGTGATTACGGGCATATGAAATGAAGTATATGAACTGCAGCTGTATAAATAATGATTCATATATATACATACCAGACCCATCTCAAATACTCTCCCTACGTTTCACAGTCACAGGTCATTATATCAAACGTTTGGCATTATATACATGTATATATATATATATATATATATATATATATATATATATATATATATATATATATATGGGGGATATGTGGACAGATATAAAGATCGATAATTTGCACAGATAACGAAGGTAGGTGCATTCCTCACAAGTGTACGTACCGATTGACACCAGGTCATCGCTACATGTATAATTACAGTCCTGTGTCAATCATCAATCATACACTACATATTCTTTCGGATCAAATGTCAAATACATATAGACGCCCCAGGAATGACACTGTTTGGCATGTGACAGTGAAGTAATGTGTACTCAACTGTGTGAATAAACAGGCACGGGCTGTATTGAAGAGAGAGATATGAATCACAACGATAAATTGTACACAAATATATACATGTATAAATATATATATATATATATATATATATATATATATATATATATATATCCCCCTCTCTATCTTTCTCTCTTCACTCTATATATACATATATACACACACACATACATATATATATATACATTCATTCTTTGCTTGGGTGTAATATTCATTTTGAAATAATCATGTAATGCTTATTCATTTTTTCAATTGAGAGATGCGTTGTGGTATGATTTAGATGTAGCTTTAAACCGAAACTGTTAAGTATATATTTTACAAACGTATGGACATTGCATGCATGGTCTGTATATTATTAGCGGATTGCATGATCACAATTGATAGTTTTCTTTATATTTAATGTCCATGTTTTAACTATATATAGATACACACTGAAATGTATCAAATATAAAAGACCGAAGAAGAAACAGATTTTATGCTTTTGTTACCCAGAATAAAATTCGGGATGGTTGATAGAAATTGTATAATAAAAGAAAACACATTCATTTATCGATTTAAATACAATCATATATGTAACAGGTTTTACACCAAGGAATACACAGACTTAAACATGCACACACACACAAACACATGCACAATCGTACACGTTTACTGCTCACTAAAAACCGCTCTTAAAATCGTTTAATGACTGGGGTCTGATAAATTTCAGGAATTCCTCATAACTCTGCATAGTGACAGGATAAATGCTGCATATTTGTTGGGAGCTGCCATTCACATTTAATGTTCCCATTTGGATGCGGATTTATGTTTAAAAGACGATATAAAAAGAAATTCCCCATCTGGATATGAAATCTCGCAATTTGTTACTATCCACCTCGATTACGTTGAAAACCGAGACTTGGTATGGTAGAAAGCTTATTATTATTACGCCATTGTTTCACAAAGACATTATAAAAAATGGAATCAAAGCCTTGTTTGTGAGACAGTGACGGGGATGGGCTAAGCACTCCTACAGATGGTTATTATGTCTGTATCTTATACAACATTGGGAGAGCGATCCGGAGCAAATCTGGACCGAGCGTACCAACAGTGGAAATTTAATCCGTGCGACACGACCGCAGTGGTCTGACCGATGATCTCATCTCTAAAATCCCATGCCCTGTGTCAGATTTAATCATGACGATAATAAAGACAAAGTTTAAATCGATTACAAACTCGGCGCCTAGATCAAAGGTGTTTTCTAATTAGATTACAGCACCTACAAGCGGGGCTGGGCCTAGAGGGTTACATGATAGACGCGATTCCTCTGACCTCGTAGTCCTATACCATCTTGGCCACATCTGCAAAATACCTTCGGTCTAATAAAGAAATTTTCCAACCAATTGGCCTGGCGCTGTGCCTCCTCGATGCAAACACTCTTGTAATGGCGTGCGCGGGAGGTCGAGGATGAAATATACATTATAAGCCGTTAATAGTGGATATCACTTTCTTTATGATGCGGACCCCAACAGCTGACGGTTGTCAGTTTGCAGCGTCCGACCGAGTGATCGCTAGACCCAGGTGCGACTGTCTGTCAGAGGGACAGGGGCGCGGTGATTAAACCAACTGACCACTGGTCATTTCTCAAACTTTCCTCCCGTGATTCATTAGCCCGGGTTAGTGACTCCTAACGAGGCTCAGTCAGCCCGAACAGGAAAAGCTTGTCAGGTTTACTGGAACAAATTGCTGCACCTTGATGCAAGCACCCCAAGAAAGATGGCCAACGGATGAGGTCCGGCCGCTCAATGTCACAACAATATCATTTTTCAAATTTACGGCCATGGTTGTGGAGGCGGTATTTATGCAGTTACTTAATGAATTTCCTGACAATTTTATTTAGTGTGTATAATATTAGAAAAGTATACGCATTAATAATATATACATAAGTTTGTGTTTCTACATTAATAATAACAATAAGTTTTAAAAAAAAATAAATGTCCCCAATATAAGCTAATGAAAAGTGAAGCTCAATAAATATAAACAATACATTCAGAGTCGGAGGAAAGAGGATTTAGTGCTCCCATCGTGGCCCAGAGGGAGACACTATAACAAACCACTGTTTGATATTTTCGATCAACCACATATCTTCATAATAATGTTTATTTATCGCAGGGTTCATGAATTTCTTGTTGTTAACATAACACAATGTAACAGTCTTATTTGATTATTTGAAACAAATGGTCTGACCTATTATGTTCCATTTCGGAAAGCGCATGTGATGATTTATATATATTTAAGATTAAGGCAAATAACAAGCTGTCAATTTGTATGGAACAAATGAATGATCTCTTGTTATTTTTTTTAATTTAAACATATTGCATATTAATGTTACAGAACGTAATATGCAAAATATCCATATTTTTTATATTTGTATTGGTATGATCCATAATGACCCGTTTCCAATAGCATGGATATTACATATGCATCGAATAGTTATCAACTGGTATATGCAAAACTAAATATAATATAGTTTGTATATAATATAATTAAATTTTACAAAAGAACCAAAAGAAAAGATCAGAAGAAAAAAGAGATGAAGTTCCTTCCATATGCCATATTTGATAAAATATGCGGCTTTTATTGTTGTATAAACGATGCAATTGTTCTATTTCCTGCTTTCCTCAAAATATAGCAAAGACTTTATTAGTGTACATAGCGGGCCACTTTTTGTCAGGATGCCTCGATCTTTATTTCCACAAGAAATACCTAACAACAAGCAGACACGGAGAAAATCTGCACCGTAATCAATTGACAACCATTTTTCTCGTCAACCCCCTCTCTTCTCAAAGTTTATTTTCATGCACAAGACCATTTATTAGTTCACTCTCTTAACCAAGCGTCCGTGTCCACCGTCTGCCGCCTGTTGACAAATATCTCAACAGCCGTTTTAGCTGTTGTTATGAAACTTTGCAAAGTTTTTAATCATGAAATGAAAATTCAGATATAAGCTTTTGGTGGCCTACTTTCTGCTTGCCGAATGAGCTTTTCGTCTTTTTGCGGAGAAAATTCATAACTTATTAATACATCGGCTTTTATATCAGATAAAATATTTCCTTATTTTAAGGGAAATAAAATGGGTAGAATTCAGTCGAATTATTTTTCAGAACTTCAATCTGGTCGGTCGGTCATTTGACAGTGTCTTGTTACATACTTAATGACTTTTACCAAATATCTCAGGAATGGCTACAATTTTCAGCACCAAGGTTCGCAGGGACATGGATAATGTATAAATGGTCTGTGTTGTATGTTGCGCCACCTGTGTTACCTACATTCTGTGGCCCGAACAAATTTTGTAAACTCTTTTGTAAATAAGTGAGAAAATATATAACTTTTTAGCTTTAATATTATTGTAGATAATTCCACAAAACAAGGGAACATTAATTAGTATGAACAATTATTTTAAAAGTAGCGTCTTTATATGGAATGTCAGAATTGGTCGATCGCAATTTGATGTTTTTTCATAGGCTACAACTATCCGCACCAGAATTCACAGGAATATTGATCATGTGACTGCTATGTAGTTTCAAGCTATAGATGGCGCCACTTGCGTAGACCTGCTTTCTTGGGGCAAAACAAAATCAATGTTTCCTGTTTTTTTCTCAGAAGATTAAGAAAACATTAACACTTATCCTTGCGGAACTTCAGGTTGGTCTATCATGATATCTGACAATTTGAAATTAACACATTCGCCTTATACACGTGTCTTTAGTCCACATCCCTTCCTTTGAGAAATGCATTTCGACATAAGCTATTCGGCAAATTTAAAATACTGGGTCAACAGCCTAGGACCAAGGATCCAACCATTCCGAGATAACAAGCCCAACAAACAGTGGACCAAGGATCCCAATGATCTGATATTACGGGTTCAATAAACCTTGGACCAAGGATCCCACCAATCTGAGATAACGGGCCCAACTAACCTTGGACCTATCGTCTTACCAATCTGCGATAACGGGTCCAACAAACTTTGGATCAGGGATCCAACCAATCCGAGATAATGGGTCCAACAAGCCCGGGCCCTTTTCGTTCTGCTAAGATCAAAGTGGAACGTTTAGTATTTCTAGTTAACCATCTCTGCATCAAAACGGGTAATTTCATACGTTAGTGACATAGAAATGCGTGTTTTGGCCTCATGCCCGTTCCATACTATTCATATACACTAAATCATATAGATCAAATACACCTTGAAACCTTTCCAGTGTTTGAATACCGCTCGCCGTTGATCTTCCCAGTAATCAAGATATGATTCCTATATCACAAAGTAAAGCTAATTTCTATTTTTCCTCATGTATGCATCATCATCATCATCATCATCATCATCATCATCATCATCATCAGTTTAATGTTTGTTCATGTATCTTGCTGTTACGAAGATGTAAGCGTGTCGAGTTCACAAAAGAAGATGACATCTGACCGTTAGATGGGACACTCTATTTCACAACAATGTGCGAACCCCATCAGCGAGGTCAATACCATAGGCAGGAGATACCTGACGATCATCCTCAGATGATACATTTACCAGTGACATAGGCAGGAGATACCTGTCATGACGATCACCCTCAGATGATACATTTACCAGTGACATAGGCAGGAGATAGCTGTTGATCATCCTCAGATGATACATTTACCAGTGACATAGGCAGGAGATACCTGACGATCATCCTCAGATGATACATTTACCAGTGACATAGGCAGGAGATACCTGACGATCATCCTCAGATGATACATTTACCAGTGACATAGGCAGGAGATACCTGACGATCATCCTCAGATGATACATTTACCAGTGACATAGGCAGGAGATACCTGACGATCATCCTCAGATGATACATTTACCAGTGACATAGGCAGGAGATACATGACGATCATCCTCAGATGATACATTTACCAGTGACATAGGCAGGAGATACCTGACGATCATCCTCAGATGGTACATTTACCAGTGACATAGGCAGGAGATACATGACGATCATCCTCAGATGATACATTTACCAGTGACATAGGCAGGAGATACCTGTTGATCATCCTCAGATGATACATTTACCAGTGACATAGGCAGGAGATACCTGTTGATCATCCTCAGATGATACATTTACCAGTGACATAGGCAGGAGATACCTGACGATCATCCTCAGATGGTACATTTACCAGTGACATAGGCAGGAGATACATGAAGATCATCCTCAGATGATACATTTACCAGTGACATAGGCAGGAGATATTGTTGATCATCCTCAGATGATACATTTACCAGTGACATAGGCAGGAGATACCTGACGATCATCCTCAGATGGTACATTTACCAGTGACATAGGCAGGAGATACCTGTTGATCATCCTCAGATGATACATTTACCATTGACATAGACAGGAGATACCTGACGATCATCCTAAGATAATAAATTTACCAGTGACATAGGCAGGAGATACCTGACGATCATCCTCAGATGATACATTTACAAGTGACATCAGACAATGACCTCGTCATACGAAGTCCTCATAATATCTCAAAGCAGCTTTAGTCACAGCCATAACAGCTTCACATGTCAACATAGGGGATTTCCTGGGATAACCTAGCGTCATATTCCGGCAAATTCTAGGTCCAATATCACCGGAACTCTCTAGCGAACAGGTTAACACATTGGTACAATCCTTTGAGAAGCAACTTGTTGAATTTACGTGCTCTTATCAAATGCTTAGTTGTTCATTCCTAGTAAGTTTTTATCACAAGAAGAAAAACAAAATACATGGTTTCTCTTTTCACTAACTTCATATGAAGAGGAAAAGGGACACAGGAGTGTGTGAAAAGGAGTGTGTGTGTGTGTGGGGGGGGGGGGGGGATCACTTATGTACGAGTATCAGAAGAACATCATCCCAGTAACCGAGGACGGATGAGGATGGGATGCATCAGAACATCATTATCATCATCACGGGTAGTAGCCGTGACAACCCTACTCAGTAAGTAATGATAATTGGACTGGTAAGCCTACTTGAGTCGTAATACAAGCAATATCGTGGAATGCATCGCAGTGGTCTACCATTATGTTGCCTTCATATTGTTGTTTTGTAAACAGCCCATAATCTTAACATAATGCTACGAACGATGAATATGCAGGAGAATACATGTGAACTCACAACCGAAACTGAAACCCCGTCTCTATGGTAACGAGTCATTTCCTGTATTGCGCACAAATTTGCTGTACCCAGTAACCCACGCGAGCCAAGCTTCGATTCATGCGGCCAGAAATTCAACAAACATGTGGAGGGTTTTACCAATATGCTGAGTTAGAACGGATTTTTTCTCGTTCATGTTTGGTGTTGTTAGAAAGTACACTAAAATGCAAACGATTAGTCTGGATTAGATCAATTTACAGTGTATCTGTAGGCCATGAGGCGTTATTAGAAATGACGAAAAATATTTGCATCCTCATGTGGCCTTATAATGCGATCCTCAGACCTAGATGTAAATGCACTCTGGTCGCCAGTTTTCTGGTCGTGATCTCAGAGGGTCGATAGGTCGCTGAGTGGGAAGAGGAAGAAGAAGTGCAGATCGAGAGTGGAGTAGCAGAGCCACGGGCCTCAAGTATCAGTATCAAAACAGCATCATCATTGTCGTCTGTGGTAGAGAGGGAGGGAAATATGGAGTTGAAGTAGAAATATATAGGTGAGTGAGAACGTATTTTAATATAAAAGAACCTTAATTATTATCATCAGAGGAGAAGAAGTGAAATAGGAACTGGAGAACTTACTTCACCTATCAATTTCAGAACATCGCCATCACCAACGGAAGGGTAAGAGGAGGAAATGAAGGAGGGAGAGCAGCAGGTGGAATAGGACAACATAAGAAGAAAAAAAAAAAAAGGAAAAGAAAAAAGAACGCGAAAGAACAGAAGTATAGAAGGAAAAGGAACAGGGAAAGAAGAAGGAGGAGTTAGAAGCGGAGTAGAAAGAGGTTGAGAGGGGATGGAAGAGGAGAAGGAGAAGTTGGGGAAGAAGTAGGAGGAGGATGAGGATAAGAAGGATAAGAAGAAGAAGAAGAAAGTAAAGAAGATGGAGAACGAGGAGGAGAGTAAGGTGAATGAGAGAAAAAACGAAAAAGGGTAAGGAAAAGGATGATGATGAAAAGAAGAAATATGAGAAGGGGGACGAGGAGAAGGAGAAGGAAGAGGAAAATAAGGAAGCGGGCGATAAGAAGGGATTTAAAGCGTGTGAGGGAACGTGTCTCATGTACAAGTACCATACAGTAGATGGCTGAGTTGCATGTGGTGGCACAGGAGAAGGATGTTCATTGTTCAGTATCATAAATTAATTATCATCCTCTGAAAAAGATAAGAAGTAGGATATTCAATTGGAGAGCAAATGGAGCTTCACTTATCGGTGTCAGAACGTCATCATCAACAGAGGAGGCTGAGATAGAGCGTGAGGCGGGATAAAGAGAGATAGGAGATTCATTTCAATATCAGAACAGCAACTTTATGGAGGGGTGAATTGTAATGCTAGTCTGTTACTTACCAAAGAAAATAGTGTAACTGGTTGATATCTTTTGAAAGACTGGTTGTGTGAAGTCTTTTTAACCAAGCTTTCGGGTGCTTGGTCCCCTTCCTCAGATGTGAATGGATTCTTGCTTCTGTTCCCTGTTTGACATGGATTATGGCGCTATTTGTAAGGTATATTGTTTCATCATCATTGTCAGAGGAGGAGAATGAGTATGGTCAGAAAAGGAAGACGGAAAGAGATGAATTGGAGGAGAATATGTTTCCCGTAACGGTATAAGAACAACATGGAAAATACTGAACGTACCATCATTAACGTAATACACGGCAGTGATGGAGCTTATACATCCCAAGATTCAAATATTATTGTGACTCGATCTGAGAGACTGAGAGACAGACTAAAAGATATAGACAGAGAAAGGGACGGCAGGATGCAATGGTATCTATATATATAAACATAGTTGATTATTTTTACCTGTTCTGACGTTAGTGAACCTATTAGTGTGATATACGCCGGTTGTAGATTAATCACGGCTGACTTAGCACATGGACTGAGCGTCAGTTATTACGGCAGGGTATATGACGCCTATAAAGTATACCCGGGAGGTATAAACCGGTGTATTACCACCATTCCTCAGTCTGTTGCTGCTGTATACGCTTTCTGTGTTCATGTTCCAATGGAGATCGATTGTGTCATTTTTACACTCTGATTTCTGACAAATTTATATTTTATTTACAATAACTGATATTTTATATACCCTTCCTTATTAGGTGACCATGAATGTATTTATGATCTTAAATGCAAAATTGCAGAATCATTTTGTTAAGCTTAACCACACACCACTTATTACATGTATTACAAAGTTGAACATCTAAAACTGCCAGTATGGACCTTATTTATGAAAACATGTATTTATGAAAAATGTATTAAAACATGTTGCTGATGGAAAACAAATGTACAAGTGTCGAGGTGACAGAAAGATTACAAACTAATATTATATACATATTCTAAATATATATATATATATATATATATATATATATATATATATATATATATATCGTTACGGAACCTAATAACAACAGATCACGTAGTCGTGACGCGCATAAATTTTGTTATGGAGATAAAAAAAAATCAGATTCTGTAACCCTAGGCAGCGTGAAATTTCAAGGGGAATGAATAAAGAAGTCATTGTTTTTTTGTTAACACATAATTTTAATTTATTCCTTAAACAATTCTAACATTACAATACACTAAATCAATACAATTACACAGTAAAACAATAAAAATTTACAGTACCTGAGTGTCCCGATCCTAGGCTTTTCTGGATACCACCACTGTCACAGCTCGACAATTCCTTTCAAACATTTAATCCAGATGAACAGTTTACGTAAATCTTCTCAGAGAATAATAGTCCAATGTAATCACGAAATCAATTTGTAATCCAAAAGTGAAGTTCTAGTATTTGTCCCAAAGGCAAACTGAAGACTTAATAAAATCTGTTACAAAGATCGAAGAATATCTATAAATGCTGCAATTATCGGAAAGGTCCACAAACTGACTCAAACTCTTGCGTGTCCGCTGGAATATTTCTCTCTCTCCTCTCTCGGCTCTAAACACAGCCCCTATTTATAATTTTTTTATCCGAAATTCTCGAAATGGTTAACTCCATAAAACAATATACACGTTACAGGAACACACTGGAAACATCTAGAACAAAGAACGCTGTGTTTCTACACTTCAGACCGCGAGACATGAGCCAGGCCAACCCTCACGTCTCCAATGGCGACGAGCTATGCCAGCCTAATAGACACATGTAAGACTCTTGCGCACAATAAACCAGGGCCTGCCCTACACGAATCAGAATGTCAACAGACAGATGTAACAATTAATATATATACAATAGCTGATAAACCCGGTATACCGGGCTTTTTACCAGGATTGGTGAGATGAATAAACTATAATATGAGGAATTCTGGCTCAGTTTGTTTAATTCTAAAGTTAAAAGAAAATATGGATTTTCAGTGGGATACTGTCTCAATAGGATATTTACAAATAGTTTTGTTTGCATTTATCTTGTGGCCCTGCGCTCGTAGCAAGAAACTCATATACCGGTATATATGTTTACCTTGATGACCCGGTAAGTGACGACGTTTACATTTGCGACCGGAAAGGGACGCGGTTGCAACTCACGTTTTCGATGAACTTTGACTGGTTACGTATAAAGACGTATAAAGAATATAATGTAATGTATGTTTTAAGGAAGAAAACTATTACTTAAGAAAGATCCGGAAATATGCAAAGCTCGTAAGTAGCAGAAGCGGACCCAAGTGAAGTTGAAACCGTTTTTTTAATCGTATCAGACCAATTTTGAGGCCGGACCCCCACCACCACCCCATCCCAACCCCTTTTCCGGATAAAGGGACCTTGTATTAGGTTTTGTAATTAACCCCCCCCCCCCCCCCCGGGTTGAACCCCCTTTATAACGAGAGAGTCATGTGTTTATCACATTTACTGACCACGCACGTGGGTCCGATCCTGGGTCAAATGTCGGGCCAAAATACCACAATAGTCTTTAATCCTGGTTTGCATTGAATCACACAGGTAATCCGGTCTTTGCCGAAGGCAGTTCGGCTGTGTTAGACGGAAACCTCCATGCAGATCATAAAACACGCAAAAATTATTCATAAAAATGTGTACATTGAAAATTATTTATTCTCATATTGGCGAGGGCATTGTGGGAACAATTACCTTTAAAATGAGGTATCGAACAGCAATGTACGCAACGCGGTTTCAGAGAACATTGCGAACAAATGTGGACCGAATTCCTTTAAAAAGTATATAGATACTCAGCCCGGTAAAATGACAGATAGGGGATGGTACACTGGACGATATGGCCAGCTCTACCCAGTTAATCGGCATATCGGAGATTTTTGATTAGACAATATGGAAAACAATATACCCAGTTAATTGACAGATCGGAGGTGGTTGATTGGACGATATGGAAAACTCTACCCGGTTAATCAGCAGATCCGAGATGGTTGATTAGACGATATGGAAAACTATACCCTGTTAAATGACAGATCGGGGATGGTACACTGGACGATATGGCCAGCTCTACCCGGTTAATTGGCAGATCAGAGACGGTACACTGGACGATATGGCCAGCTCTACCCGGTTAATCGGCGGATCAGAGATTGTACACTGGACGACATGGAAAACTCCATATTACCGTCAGATTGGAGATGTGACGTCCGGCCACATGAACGTCTGCACCCGGCAAATCTCCATATTTGTATGGTTGTTCGGACTAAATAGCCTAGCGGGGGGGGGGGGGGGGGGGGGGGGGGCAGAAACAAATTATATATGTGATAAGATTTCTGTCATATCACGTTCGACATTCCCCATAAATTTACCGATGTCTGATTGTGATTTAAAGAAAAGGTTAAATTATACAAATTGCATGACACTGTATGACGACGACAGTCCTGGCCTATAGCGCAATGTAGAAATTCCATGTTAAAGATATATAAACATTTATAACAATATGTATATCATCTCACGTTGTTAGTTTATTATGGCCGTATACATATATATATATATATATATATATATCATTTTTACCAGCACACGGATTTATTATCTTCAGTTCACATTTAATACGTTTATGCATCTGTATGTGATTGAAAAAAGCCCCACTGTGTCTGTTTACCATTCTGTTCTGGATCAAGACCAGACGTTCAGTCTTACGTGTGCGCGACAACTCTAAACAAGGGACAGAAACATAAATGAAGTTACACAGAATTAAACAACGGTTCGAAGCTTGGAAATCTTGATTTTTGAAGTTGTGCGGTACGGTCACCAGGTGGCAAGCGCGCTATGTTTATGTTTGGCGCCACTGATCGCGCCATGCAGGTTTATTTCTCCACGTGTTTAGGAGTACCTATAAAGATTTCAGAACGAAAACTGGCAGATATCATTACATTTTGAATAGAAAACACTATATTTCATGTATATTTAACAGAAGTGGTATGTGGAAAGGCCCCTACAAATTTTCAATGTATTTGCATTTCTATATATGATTAACAAACTATATGGCGAGTGGTGATATATATGTATATATAATATATATATAAATACATATATATATAATATATATGCAGAATGCGTGTATTAGATCTTTTCTAAATTAATCTACCACTTTTTAAATATTTTAAATAAAAATCTTTTAATTAATGAACATTTAAAACACATTAAGTTTTATTTCTAAAAAAAAACATAATTAAGATTTCTATATTTTAAATTAAAATGTGATTTATTTTCAATAAGTTATTATTATGTGTCTGAGCAGATTCTGAAACTGAAAAGTGCATTTGAAAATATTGCTTCATTGAAATTCCATTGATATAAATGGGTTGTGTTTTATACTTGTTTCAAATGTCTTAACATTGATGGTTACACAAATTATTTGCATGGGTTAATAATTTCTCGAAAATTAAATTATTCACCGAAGGTATTTTTTTTAAATATTTATGTTATGTACGGCTTAACGCTCAGTGTTGACAGAAGACATACCGTCATGCATCATTTGATTAAGGGGCCTCATAACGTGCTAGCATGTATACTAAATAACGGAGGGAAAGAAATATTGTTTATGTATAAATAATAAATGTTAAAAAAATGTTTTGGCGTGCATGCAAATTAGCAGGTAAGAAGACACCCCAGTCATGCAAATAATTAATGTGACTTTATATTAAATACAATTCAGCGGATGTATAATGTAGGGGAACGTGAGTTCTGGCACACGCTCCCTCTTCCACATTGTCTATACACCTGTATACTACCGGGACCCAAAATACCATGGATCTCTACATATTTTGAAAAATACGGTGCCAAGATATAGGAACATACAGGTGTATGTACTGATGTAAAACATAATAATGTTGAGATAATATCACGCGCACATATTTTTCTGATCAGTGACATTCGATTATTTTTAGCACATAATACTACTGCTGAATCAATGTGAAAAGTTTACAAAACGCCTAAAAAAACTTGATAATGAAAAAACACATGCACACACAAACATATATATAAATATAAAAGAAGGAACTTTATGTCACTTTATAGCCGTTAGTTGCTTCCATTAATAAAAAAAATCAATGAATATTTATGCCCCATGATAACTTAAAATTCCACAATGTATAGTTTAATTTAAATATTTACGGCATGTTTATGCCCGGATCGTTGTGGTTATTGTTATGACGGTAAGAATTCTAGAACGATGTGTTTATGATGTCTCACGAGCACTGTCATCCGTCAGTCTGTGTACGCTGGCAGGTATAATATGATGTAATACACTTTGGAGGTCCGCCAGAGGTAAAAATGTTCATGACGAAACCGATCTGCGACGGGCATGCATTTTACTGGAAAACGGACATCCCAAGGTGTACTTCTCACCTGGTCTACTGCGCAACCTTCGCATTTCGCACGATTTATAACATCGGCGTTTCTTTCATTAGCGCGGTGCGTTTATTTGCTAAACCACGTCAGTGTACAACAATATTATTTACATGCTACAAAATGAACACCCACTCGAATGGTGTTTTCTGGCATTTGGCCGCTGCCCCTCCCACGGCACCGGGACTCTATGTACAGAGAGGGGTATAACAAGGGCCGTGTAAGAAGTATATCAGTGAGTCCAACTTGAACCAACTTCAAAGCCAGTAACAACGCAAGTTTCCGTGGAAATAGACCAAACATTTTTATGGGTTGCAGCCTGGTTATGCGGGCGAGAAGGCGGTACCGTTATGTTGAATGGAACAGACAGAGGTTTAATTTGACAAACGGGCTGGCTTCTCCGCTATCGCGCACGTGTGCGCAAAAACCTGCCGACCTCTTGGCCGTGTGTCATGTTATTGTGTGTAGAACTGCTAGGAGCATATCATTCCCCATGGCAACGTTTTTCGCGGCCACATTAGCCCGTCCCGTCGCTCCCGGCAACAGCGACACAGCAAATTATTCAATTTCCCACTTCCTGAAATGTTGCACGGAGAGACCTTAAAAAGATCAACTAATTTGTACAAAGCGGCAAGGACCCCACAGGCCAGAGAACATCTGCTTAGGTCTGTCAACACACCGCTTGTATTCATGTATTTAATACGACTTATACCCTTAACTCGCCACCCTATATACCACCGTAATGCTCTTAAAATACAGGCCCAATCGAAAGATAAATGACTTCGAAGGCAAAGACGCTATATATATATCTAGAGTTTGATATTTTGCCTACTGGTCAGGGCTTTCTTGAAGCACGTTTTAAGGTGCGCTAAATAAAACAGTAATAGTTCCAACATAATTTCATTACTACTAAAAAAACTAAATTTATATTTGAATTTTAAATGGATAATTCAAATATTCTACATGTATATAAGGACTCCTCCAATTACAGTACTTATATATATTTGTTTTAAAATAGTTAAATCTCGATAGAATTTTCTGAACACGATATAATATAAATAAATATAATTATGTGTGGCTGTACCGACTGGTTTTTTCGTCAATGGGAAATTTTTCCATATTCAATTTAATAAATGCATATATTCATGTAAATAGTTTGAAGTAAATTTGTGAAGTAATTTCTGTTAATAACCTCTTGTATGTGGTTTAAAGATTAAAGTTAAACAGGATATCACTGCATTTCACTGTATACAACATATATATATATATATATATATATATATATATATATATTGACGTCATGTGCATAAAATTGACTCACACCTGGGATCCCTGCATGTATAGGAATCTTTATCTAATGTGTTCAAATAAGAGAAGCAGTGAAAAAATCATTTCTATTTTGCCAATTGACACATATATATATTACATATACATGTATCATGCATATTGGAGCGGGGAGAGATACAGATCACGAAATTGCAAATTAATGAAGTGTCTGCATGCCACGGCTGTATCAATGAAAGTTTAGCGCTGAAATAAATATTAAAGGAATTCTCATACATCTTAAGTCGCGAGGCTGGACAAGCATATCTATCAATTTGTCTGCAGAGAATGCTGCCTAGAGTACATCATGTTTGTTTTCGGGGATGCTCATTGACAGAGGAACATTTTTTAAGTCGCTTATACGTCCTGTTAGCTGATGCCTGTGATCTATTATTTTCCGTTTCCTTCACGTCGTTAATTAAAATCAAGGTGTCACTGGAAAGGTTTCATGGGTGGTGGTGGGGGGGGGGGGTCTATTTGTGCTCGATGTTCAAGACCTATTTGGAGTGTCACTTATTGACTGCACGGTATAAACTGAACTCTGTAAGATCATTGCGTTTGCACACAAAATTGTAAACAGTGTAATATTATAGAGGATGCATGGGTTGATATCAAAACTTGAGGATTGTTTTTATAATACTCGGGGGCGAATCCAGGATTTAGGAAAAGGGGAGGTCCAACCCAGGAGGACTAAAAAAAACCCTAAAAAAACGTCCACCGGTCTGGAAAGGGGGGGGGGTCTAGGCGGATCCGCTCCTGATACTTATATCATATACAGGGAATGAATTTGTATAACGGTTATGAATACCATGTAATATATAATAATATACTATATAATGTATTACACAAACACATGAATTCATGCAGGCGCATCTCATATTTCTCAAAATGAATTAATATTTAAAAGTGTTAGGGATATTTAAAAAAATGAGTTTATTTATATAATGTGGGGGCTTATTTTATATATATACATATGTATATATGCATATGTATAAGAAAACAAGTGTTTATAAATTATTATCATACTTTCTTTCACATTGAAACATCGTATGCTATTCTCATCAGGCTTTATATCGATTTTCTTGTACACACACACACACACACACACACATATATATATATATATATATATATATATATATATATATCCTCTGTTAACTGTCACGTTGAGCATAATAAATATTCAGTTGTGTTTTACTTTATGAAATGGAAAATCTAATGTAAGGTGAAATTTATCAGACCTAGAGACATGCCGTGTAAAGACATTTAGGCCTATTTATGAACTCAGGCCTTCTTAATTTAAGGGGAACCCCTTAACATAAACAACCCCTTAATATATGTATGAACCTGTACGTGGGTATTCATGCATGCATTTGTTCGGCCGGAATTCACTCTCTCTCTCTCTCTCTCTCTCTCTCTCTCTCTCTCTCTCTATATATATATATATATATATATATATATATAAATATATAAATATATATATATATATATATATATATATATATATATATTTATTTATTTTATTTATTTTTTAAGAAATCTTTATTCAAGGTGACTTGTTCAGACAATGTCTGATCTTCCACAAGACCCTGATATAAAAATACAATGTAATGCAATATACACTGGTGAACTTTTAAAATTAAATTAGAACTAAATCAATCCTTTGTAAAAGATATGACAAATTGTTATATGCTTTTTTTAAAACGGTAAAGAGAAGGGCTATTCTTCACATCAGCTGGTAACCTATTCCATAGCAGGGGGCCATGATATATGATTGAGTTTCTCAAATATTCTGTTTGTGCTTTAGGCAAGGACAATGCTCCATTTGCGTTTGCCCATGTCTCGTATCCATGCACGTCTGTGACATAGCTCAAGCGCTCTAATAGATAGGATGGGCATTGGCTGTTAATGCATTTATATAACAAGATTAAAGTCATGAAAGCTCGTCTCTCTGCTACTGATTGGATTTCGAGAGCAGTCCGTAGATCACTGGTGCTTCTGTATATATATATATATATATTTATATGTTTATGTGCATGGATAAAATTATGTGTGATCTTTGTTATTGAACATTGATATCCATGCATGCAGAAATAAACCGCCATAAAAGATCAATGGATAAATAACATATGAAGGACATCTGTAGTGAACAAAATATAGTCAATTTAACTTACATACTAGTAATGTTAATACATGCACACGCACGGACAATCACAAATGTTTTAATGACACAGCACGAACACTATATAGCTCTCATTCTCTCTCTCTTTCTCTCGTGTTTGTTGTATTATAGGCTTTATATCTATAAGAGTTAAAAAAAGAGTAAAATATATTGTCAAAATCATGTGCATATAGGGGTTGGGATGGAAGTGCACGAGGGATAGCTGTAATCATCACTATACATGCAGACGCCATTTATTGTAAATGAGACACAAAATAAAAAAGCTCCTCATACGTTGTTTTGAATACATTTGTTGTTACATAACCACACCATGTATGGTATATACACCTGATATTTCCTATACACGAATATCAGTAGAGACTTATATCTTCTTAGTAAAATCAAGTTTGCTTTTTCTGTTTTACATGCGCTGCCACCCACGGTGGCCGCCAGCAATAAAGGTGGCCTGGCTATGGCATATAAGCCGCTTACGTCAACATAAAATTGCCTATGGTCTCATACGATGACTAAAACATGCGGGCATGCATTCTGTGAATGTACGATGTGTATTACTTATTTCACAACCGCCTTGTATGGATTTTACATAATATGACCTGTAACTTAAATTGCCACCCCACGCATGCAGTATATATATATATATATATATATATATATATATATATATATATATATAAATATATATATATATGTTGGAGCCCGTTTGCGGATCTGACCCATCTTCCGATGGGCTTGGCCTATATGAGGATCCGTTAACGGATTTGATACCATGCACTTTCTGGCCCATCTGCTGATGGGCTCGGCCCAATAACCGATTTTAGTTTTTGTTAGTAATACGTTATTATTTTATTATCTTGATGACTTTTGTACTCAGACAAACATTTCTCAGAACTTATATGGAGAGAGAGAGAGAGAGAGAGAGAGAGAGAGAGAGAGAGAGAGAGAGAGAGGGAATGATGACTCCCTGAAATATCTATACTCACTTCAAAGAAACCGCACACACAAAAACCATTACATGAAATTTAAACAAGCTATATATATATATATATATATATATATATATATATATATATATAATTGAATATAGCTGCATGTATACATATGTTGCAAGGGAGACGGGGAGGAGGGAGACGGGACGAATTGTCAAATTAAAATCAGTATTGCAATGAATGTGCATGTATATGCTGTATGACAGGATATATAAAGATACAGTATATAGAACTCGTGTCGCAAATCCTATTATATAAATAAATTGCTCAAAACAAATCAATACTTATCAAAAACTTATGTTCCTATATATTATATTTACCTATATTGTTTTAAGACAGGGGCCTCAGCAGCTCATGTGTGTTTAGGCATTCAGAGATACAGAATGGTCAGTTGATTTGTATTGTCTAGCATGAAGGTTCATAATTAAATCATTAATTAATAGAATCTTCGGTACTGATCACATACAAAATCCTATATGAAAAATGAATATATATATATATATATATATATATATGTGAGAGGGTGTGTGTATAGGTGAGTGTGTTTGTCTGTATATATATATATATATATATATATATATATATATATATATATATATATATGTAAAGCCATTGGACAATAGGAAAATAACACAGCTGTTGAAACTAGAGTATTGGTATTTTAGACGTATCGAAAGATGTATGATACTGTTTTAAACCAAGGCTAAATTATATCATTGTGTCATGTTTTCGTTTTGTGTATATATATTATCATATATCATACTAACCATATTTTGTGCACCAAGTTACATCAGAGATTTACACTTAAAAATTATAATCTGCGTCTTAACTTTAAAACAACCTACTTTTTAAACTTATATAGATAGATGATCCATTCAATTTAAACAGGGTCTACGCATCTATACAACTGTTGGGTTTAGGCAGAGAAACCGCAGAAAAATGCCATTAATCTAACAACCGAAGGAGCTCTGGGAAGAACAACCCCCCCCCCCCCCCCCCCCCCCCAGCTCCCGCGCAGCTGTTGCAGTCCTGAGCCCGAGGCGATGATAAAACAAGAAAGGGGAATCCCTTAAATGACCAGTGCTGTTATAAAAGCCCAGTTTGAAGCTGTTGTGGTTAAGGCCTGGGCGTCCATCCTTTATCTGTGGGAGACATCCAATCCCCGGTGCTGAGGGAAAGTCCGACCCCTTCGTTAGCGGAGGCCAGTGTATCATTTACTAATAACCCGGGTGGGTCATCTGCCATTAGAATTATTAGCGGTGATCCGTCTCCCACGCCCGGGCCCCGGCACCTCAGGCACCAGTGGCAGAACGTATTACCCCAGTCAGTTCGCGGCGCCCTTTGTCGGAAGGTTCACGTTTCTTTCGCAATGTCACCCACCTTATCAAGACGACCCATAAATCCCAACCCTGAAGAGGTGATGTATGGCGACCCAGAGCGCCAACTTGTGAACTGAGACAAGCTCTCCTATTCATCAGCCAGTGTGTGTAATCCTCGCATTAACCTTTGGCAATAAATATACACAGCTAGAGTTGTAAACCACTTTTTATTGTTGGTATACTTGTCACTTAAAAACGGTCAGTTATAGTGTCAGTCCATAGGCCACTATACTTCTTGATGATTTAAGGTACCAAATTAAAAAAAAAAATTATCATATATATTTCGCTCTTCATCCTGAATAATATATATATATATATATAAAATAGCCACAAGAATAAACGTTGAAAGTTTACGGTAACTAGTTTGTTAAATAATCCGAATTCCGGTACACCATTAATTTAACAGGTTAATTTAACACAAACTCTCAGGGAGATATTTTTTTTTATTGAATTCTTTCCTCTAGCGACCACGTGGGTACACAAAAAATGAAAAATGCATCCCAATAAAATATTATGTTACATTATTTTAATACATTGTCAAGTTTTTAAATTGTTTCTCATAAAATTGAATTCCAAAATATATACTGTAGTTTTAACATTATCACGATACTTTTTTACATTTTGTGTATTTTCATCATGATAATCAGTATATTTTTGTAAAAAGCAACATACAATGTACATTGTCAGTTATCTTTATAGTCAAGATGAGGGCTTGATCAACTTTAGATGATCGTAGATAATTATTACAATATATATATTCATATATATATATATATATATATATTTAGGCAAAAGAAAACATAAATTTTAAATACTGTAATATGGTGCCTCATGCATTACTAAATTTAGAATTGAAATTTTGACATTTACAAAACTGCTTACTTCTTTCGTTTTTTCTATTAAGTTATATCAATCATGAGAAATCATTTAAAAAATCCTTATTAAATAATATGATATTTTAAAAATGTGTTTTAATATTCTGGATGAAATAAATCTCCGTGTTTGCACTACCTTTTAATATATAAATTTAATGTTTAAAGGGTGTAATAACATTGATACGTTTGTGCTCTGTTTGTATTTTATTTAGAAAAAAATCTCTGTGATAATGCTCTAACGAAATATAATGCTGTGTTAATTATAGTCCGTTCCAGTACCCCTGTCCACCTGTTTTTTCGCAATTATTTATTTGTGAATTAAAGAACGCCAAAACTGTTTGACCTTGGGGAAGAAAGAGGAAAAAGCGTAATTCACTTATGGAAATAATAGCCTACCTTATGTAATTTTCGTGATAACAATTTAAAACCATTTTATGAGTAACTAGTCTATTCTTTAGCGACATCTTGCCACTTATCTGTTAAATGGGCATATCAGGGGATAGTGATGACGTCATAATAGACGTGACGTACTAAAGAGGCACTCTATTCAATAGAAACTACTTTAGCACTGTACTTTTATATATTTAGTTCAATTTTATACATCATGTTACCAATCTCATGCAGCTATATATAGTTAGCTTAAATATGGATATTTTGGTGTAGTTTTGGTTTAATTGGGAGTCTAATGACATAAATTCTATATATATATATATATATATAAAACATGCAGAGACATGATATATTGTTGTAACATGATATGTAGTAACGCAATTCAACAGGAACACATGCACTTACATACCGATCGCCTTAGATGTCATTCATGCACTTACACTTGATAATTACATTAAATTAATAAAAATATGACAGGAGGTGAATCATTTCGTAAATAAAATACATTTTTTAAAGGTATAAAGCCCCATTATTAAAAGCAACAGGGGGGTGAGGTGGGGTTATATAATCTGGCCTTCAATGGAGTAAACAATGGACTAGGACAAATTATACCCCGGGATATAATCTAGCCTAGCCCTTTTTATACAACAAGTAAAGTTTTGGCTAGGCCAGATTATACCTGCATGGGAATACAATCAAAGGGGGCTATTCTGGCCTGCTACACCAGAATACCATTATAACCATGCATACATTGTTCTTATATAAAATAAGTTTTAAAAGACTTATAAAGATCCTGTTTATGTGTTATAACGAAAAAAAATAATAATAAAATATTAATAACAATAATATTTTACATACACCCCTATATAAACAATGATATATACATATGGTATTTAATATTTCTTAAAACTAATGTAAAATATATAATATATATGCCCGGCATAAACTCTTTATACCGTATAAATTAGATTTTTGTACCCTGCTTATATCGCAATAAAAAATAACATATCAAGAGGAGTTGTTTTGTGCGATACACACGTTGAGAAAGAAGGCAGCGTCTGCGGTTTACGTCAGGCATACAGAATATCACTCGTACCTGCGATTGTTTTAAAGCGCATCCTGACTTCAAAGACGAGGATTATGTATACAGAACATCTATAGCTTTACCAGGTGGGAATTTTACCGCACCAGAAACGATCGTCTGTATATATATGTATACATATATATGTGTTTATATATAACGCTGAAACGATAGATAATTTTTATCTGTAGGACTTATATATAAACCAGAGTTTATTTTTTTAATATAAATATGTTGTCATCAAGAGGAAATAAAAATACCAAGTCGCTGTTAACATATCACATGCATGCATGCATATAAATGATAATATTTATGCCAATTAACTGGTACATGCACCGTGTGCTTTAACGCCTTTTTTATATAGAGCCAACTTATACCACCTGACGAAGAAGCCTGTGCGCTTCGAAAGCTCGTACATGTGTTAATAAAAAAATTATAGTCTGTCTATATAGAAGGCGTCCCTCTTTCTCTTTACCTAAATACTTCTCCTACAGACAATCACGACTATACCTATTATTATTATTATTATTATTATTATATATTTATATATATAAATAAAGATATATTTTAGGAATATTCTGTATCTGCATGTGCTTGCAACTCTCTTTTAACTATATGCATTGTCCTAACTGGACTGCACTTAAATTCGCTAACAATTTCTGGTTGCATAATATCATTTTAGTTTCATGGCTATAAAGAACTTTGTATTTCATTGTATTTCTCTATGTATCATTCATTCATATATATATATATATATATATATATATATATATATATATATATATGAATGAATATATATATATATATATATATATATATATACGGACCTATAATATAAACATTTATTTTGCTAATAAAGGCTACCTAGGAAGGTGTTGTATATAATAAATAATATAAAAAAAATAAAAAATATGTATGTATTTTTTATCAATATTTTATTAATAGCAATATATACATGTGTTTTCTATTTTTTCTAATTTATTTGAGGAAACCTTATATACTAACTATACGCATGCAGCCGTGTAAACCTCTGGGGAATCTTTTGAATTTAAAGATGAGACTTTAAATTAAAGATGATCTCATATCTCATAGTTAACTGGTTTACCATTGAGGCTGCTAAGGGAACGTTAAAGTGTTCCAATGAAATCACGCAATTGCAGATATCTCGCCTAAAAATTTTGTGAAATATATGTATACATTATGAACGCCGTTATTATATGTAATTATCAACACCTTCGTCTAATTTATAAAGCCTTCGTAATCTGATGATTATATATAGAAAAAGGAATTTATACAAAATTACGGAATTATCGCTAAAAAGGTATATAGAGACACGGTAAATGTTTAAAATAATCAAAATGTCACACCCAAATTGAGCAAATTATTCAATAATTCGCCACAAATAATAAAAAGAATATATATATATATATACATGTACATATATATGTGTGTGTTTGTACATACATGTATATAATTATATTTGGTTATATTTTATTTAGATAATCAGAATTTCATACTCTGAATATAATCAAATGTGTGATATAATCAGAATTTCATACTCTGAATATAATCAAATGTATAGATAATCAGAATTTCATACTCTGAATATAATCAAATGTATAGATAATCAGAATTTCATACTCTGAATATAATCAAATGTATAGATAATCAGAATTTCACACTCTGAATATAATCAAATGTATAGATAATCAGAATTTCATACTCTGAAAATAATCAAATGTATAGATAATCAGAATTTCATACTCTGAATATAGCTGTTATTTTAGACTTACATTTTATTACTGATTTATGATGCAGTAAGTGATCAATTTGAGTCTGGGTTCCTTTGTGTGTCCGCAGGTGTGGGTGAGATATAGGAGTGGTATAGTTTATTGTTATTGAGTATACAAACATATTTTTTTATGACGAGGGGTTATAAATCAGAGGGTGGCACGTATATAACAGTGTATCAACCGGCGCTTTATTGTTTTGGAGACACGGCACGCTGGCACCGTGGCAGCCATCTTGTTAACGACCACTACGTCACCCACACAGTATATATATGCCTCTGCTTTCAGTCCCCCCCCCCCCTTCTCTCTCTCTCTCTCTCTTTCTCTGTGTATGTCTGTCTGTCTGTCTCTCTCTCTCCTCCAACACGCACACGCATATATTTCTTTTTAAGCCTGGAGCTTGATAAATGGAAAAATACACTTGCGTCGTGTACAAACATAAAGCGAGTTGTTAACGACAGAAATTTTACCAATCATACAGAACAACAAAACACAGATAATGACATTTAGATATTTGGGTCTGTACACAGAATATTTCGTCAATATTGGCATAAAAATACAACTTTCACTTTGTATCTTCGTATTACACAGAGCACCTCTCTCTCTCTCTCTCTCTCTCTCTCTCACACACACACACACACACACTCTCTCTATGTCTTTCTTATTGTCTGTCTATTAAATTTATCATCTGAGTTTATCTTTCTGTAATCTTTATATACAGTGTTTTTAATTCCTGTTTCTCTGCTTGTCTGTCTGTCTGTTTGTCTCTCTCTCCATCCCTCTCTGCAAGACACATTAATTGCCGTGTAGACATGCCATAAAAGAAGAAGACTCATAACAAATGCACTGGAGGTTTATTTTGAACATATTGATGAGGTGTTCACGATTCATGCACGGTATACATAGAATAAAGTTTTATATGGAAGGGAGACAACAATTTCTGTTACACCTCTTAATCTGTTTATATCATGTGAGCGGAGTGCATGGGAGTGTGTGAGATGTATACAGGATGACACAATCTATTTCAATAAATAATTCAGCATTTAGTCTTTCCCAACCAGACTATAAATTCACAGCAGTGCATTTTCTAATATTTTTTGTAAAAGAATATAAGGTTCTTATAGAAGGTTCTCCTATTTGAAATAACCTACCATCTTATATATATATATATATATATATATATATATATATATATATATATATATATATATATATATATATATATGCGTGTGTGTAATATGAAAAAGTCAGCTTGTGTGCATGTGTGTATATGAGAGGCTGCATGATTGCACGTCAAGTATAGATATGGCTGGTGTATCTTTTATAAATATTTGCGTATTTACAATTGAAATCACAACGGTCTTCACACGAACGACCACGGATGTTGAAGAATAAACAACATCATGCATCACCTTTTTTTAATCTCCCTACTGTCGAAAATGATTGCACCATTAACATGATTATATGATTACATTTTTTATTATTTAAGAATGAGATATAATACATTGATCCCCCTGTATAAATACAAATAAATAACACATTTATACAACTATATAACACTTGGTCCAACCCAGTACTTTTCTATTAACAAGGCACCCGGGGATATAAGTGAAAGATTCGCATGCATTTAAAAACACAGGCGTATTGGCTGCTAGCTATAAATGTACATACGTGTGTTTTTTATCATGAGAATATTTACAATAAGAAATGTTGCCAAGGTTTTTTCTATGAAAATATAGAACACACATTTGAATTATATAGCACATGCGCAAACTGGGGAGGGGGAGGTCACCTGCCGAAGGCGTCCTTAACATATATAGTTAACACACATATACAAATAAATATTTTCATGATTACACCTAATTGTGTGTAGTATATATATTATATATAATATATTTTATTATATAAATATATATTACTTTAACCTATCACGCAGATTGTATTTCCGTGCCGCATAGCTGCACTTTCATTACAAATGCATTGGATGTATTTTTCTATTGAGAACAGATTGTTCCCAACCGATGTCCACGACATTTGAAAAATACTCGGATTCATTTACTGTTTATTTAGTATAGATTATGTGTTATGCGCATATTCCATATAAAATGTTCCGAGATTTTTTAAGATAAATCTTAAAAAGTTTCAAAGCAAATCGTGTTGTCCGTGTGTAAATCACCCAGTTCGTTACAATGCATGTAATATATGCAATATGAATATGTAATTTTTTTTCGAGTACATACTGTGTGTTTCATTTATATATGGAAACTGTAAACTTTTCATCTGATTACTTCAGTTTAATAACTTCAATTATGCATAGTACAGTGTTATATCCGTTGTGTGTGCCACTTACGGGCAGACTGTCAAATATTTACAGTTAACATGAACCATGTTTTGTCATTTACAGATGTCGTCTGGCAGGAAGTGACGTCATCAGAGCGGTCGCTCCGCTATCGTGAGGCTGTTGAGCATTTGACCTGTGGAGTTTGGGCTGATACTTTCTACTATCAGTGACAGACAGTCCAAACTCGACACGTTGGCGTCTGTGCTGGTATTGCCTTGAGAATAACCTGGAACAAATAAAAATACACGATATACACAACCAGCAAACAGCATCATGGACAAAATTGTCGTCGTAGGCTGTATATTAATGTTAAAACAGACATGAAATCAACTGACTATGTTATTTGTGTTTTATTTATTTATTTTTTATTATGTCATATACCAAAAGGACCTCATAATAAACCACATACTGATTTAAGTAATTATAAATGTTTATGACTGAGGAAACTATTCTCTAAGCCATTTTCAATAGAGAACAATATAAGTTTTCTTCCATTTATTTGTTTCAATGTAAAATGTAAGATTTATATAGCGGTTTTACATGCATAAGTTTGTGCGCGTGTGTGAAGTTTTTGTGTTACGTCCCATACCAAAGTTTTTAAAGAGAGCTCTCTGAATTGCTGAATCATGCGCCAGGTTACCAGGGTAAGCAGGAATACAATAAAATCATATAAAATCATATGTAAATCATGTTATAAGTCAAGTTCACGTGAGAGAGAATTAGACCACTTGCTCACATGAACACTTTAAAATACGGACTAAATAACCGGGCAGGGTGACCTGGCGATGATGTAAATCTGATAAAGTATTACAGTGTAACCACCCGGAGCGAGTGGTCAGCATGATCAGTAATGTTCAGTGCTGACCACATGTGAACATCCTTAGATCTTGTAGCCAATTTGTTGAGCGACTGACCGTTTGGGACTGGGGGGTTTGGAATAGCCACCATGAGGTATGAGGATGGAGGGTTATCGCTACCAGCTGGCGGAGCCTGAGAGAGGCAACCCTGAGCGGGAGTATGTTATGGGTACGACTCAGGACAACTCGCATAAACACGGAGCTTGATCGGGACCAGGGCCCCCGCTCCGACACCGCGCGCTCACGCGAGCCCCGCCACGCACAACTATCAAATGATCTATCAAGGCGAATCTGGTTTGCATTTCATGCATCCATTGTTTGCAATGGTTGAGACGAGAGGGCTTCTTTGGGGGAGCCTATCCCAAACAGAACGGGCTGGACGGGACAGCAACTACGTTAAGTGCTTCCTGCCAAGACCAAATGGGCGTCCGATGGCGAACATCCAGGCTCCCTACATTGGCGACCATATGGCCCACCCGCTCCCTAAGCACCTCACGCTAATGTTTGATTATTTATCCGGTTATTTGTACAGAACATAGACAAGAAAATATAGGCAACCCGATACCACTATTATTCTTCTAAAGTCGTACCACCGGGCCCGCTGTTGATCAGACATCCCATACAGAAAACTGCAGAAACGTTACCCGACAACCGCCATCGATATATACCTCAATATTTTGGGGGTATAAAATATGCCGCTTTGATTTTATTTATCGCTGTTCCAAAGAAAGCGCGTACATTTTTGTTTGCGTTCCCTGGCATTCAAATCATATTCTTAAAGACAAAAACGCGGTACATGCAAGCATGCTCTTCATTAATACTGTTTTCCAGTATTGATTCCCTCATCATTTATGTACAATAAACATCATATAATTCGATTAAAGTATATGATGTTAGCAATTATATGCGCAAATGAAAATGTATATTGCTATCCTATACTGTGTGTGTATATATATATATATACAAATGTTTACACACGACAAAAGACAAAAATGTTGAAAATAAATAGGGTCTGTATATATGAATGAAAAAAATGGAAAATATATGTTTCAGAAGATCCCCCAGTCTATTTACTTCACATCTCAATTACTGTGATAATGTCATTTCATGACCGCACTTAAATATATTCATGCAAGAATAGAACCGGGCATATACTGCTTTTTTATGGTTCTGAAATGACCCATATAATTGGTTTACTATTGTCATTATAACGTTAGGTATATAACAGTATATACAGGGGCGGATATACAGGATTAGAGCTTAATCCGCATCTGATTTTTATGCGTGCTATACCAGCGGCTATAATACAGGATGTTTATTTAAAGAGAACGGTACTACAGTGATTTTACGGTGTAATACAGTACAATTATTCAGGGTGTATTTTTATGTATAACCGGTTACAGGAAGGACTGATATGCACTCTGTATATCACTCACACTGTAGCATAAATATGGCACATAAATATTGAGATGCTGATATATTGTACGGCCCGAGTAGCAGGGACATAAATATAATTAAACGCTTTGAAGAGGTAAATAATATAGTAATGCTTGTCCTTATATCAAAGTGAAGAGTCCATGTTCAGGTGGATCAAATTAGATCTTTGCAGGTGTTTTCTTGATAAACGAGACACGGGTTCAATAATAATATCTCAATCCCGGTCCCCTTGGCAGATGTAACATGACAGAAAGAGGGTCGGGTTTTTCTTCGCCAGATGTCGAACCCAACCATGCGGCCAGTCATATTGTATGTGCGTGGCGCTTGTGTGCCGCCATGGAATGGCTTTCAGTAAAAGCGTGTGAATAAAGAAACTCGCGCGCGCCGGGTCGCCAGAAAGCTAACCACTTGCGGAGGTTAGACCCGATGAATGTAAATACACAGGGTCTCGCCCGCACGCTAGAGGCGCAGTAATTCGACCATCATGTGCAAAAATTCCCCCCGGTGTCCCACGACCTTTGTTCAAAAGCACATGAAGCATTTTCTAAGACTTAATTTTAATTGGACATGCCAGGAGTTATGTTAGATACGCCGCGTTAGAATGTCAAGCGTGCTTTGACGGGTTAGCGCCCAGGCGCCCAGCTGCGAGAATCACAGGGGGCGCGCCAGAATTATCCCAAGGCGTAAGTCGCCGGACATATCAACGCCAGGTTAACGGGAACTAATTTACCTGGTATCAAGCCACGCGATCTTCCTGGAAGCAAATAGCCCTGTGTGGTTCAGTGTAATAGGCATTCACGCGTGGTTAATAAATGCCAGGGAGTAGCTAATTACGATACATAAAGCGATCAGTGGCGGCTATCTGTTCGCCTCATCAGTGTCCGGGTTGATTAAGACCACCTGCACTGCCCACGCCAAGTCTGTGCACGGCTTTAAAATTTAATAGTCCTAAGTACTACTTTTCCCTTTCATTCTGTAAAGACCTGGCTTTAGTCAAGTCGTTTGCTAAGCATACTATAATTACACATTTGATCTCATAAATCTATATACTACATGTGAGAAATACACCATCTTATAATTGATTCTGTGGTTTATCAGCGTGGGGGACGAAAGCGACATCTGTTGTAGAGACTACAACCTAATGTGTTTCATGAAGTTTTATTAAAGTTTTAAACTTCATTTAAAGAGTGCAAGTTTTTACCTTTTTATAAAGATTTAAAAAAAAAAAAAAATTGTTGATCAGGAACATGTTAAATGAAAAACTTTGGCACTGGAACTGGAAGACCTCTTATAGGACACTGGACTCAAATACTTTACAAGTTATATAACAAGTTACAATATATATATATATATATATATATATATATATATATATATATACTATAATAGTGAAAATACACCCGAGTGATTCACAATTACTCTATGCAGGTAGGAAACGAAAAAATCACAAAACTATTCAACTAATTGCTCAAGTATTGGAGAAAACCCTTATATTAAAGAATAAGTACCTCTAGCAAGTCGTTGTTACATCTATATAAAACATATCACTGGTATATGAGAAAATAAGATTTAGTGACCAGTACTTCATTTTGACCTCGAATGAATCATTCATCAGAGTTGGGGAGTTGGTATTAATACAGTGGATGGATGTCCTGTCTGTTCCTCCGGCAACGAACGACGAAGGAGATCACAAATTAGCAGTACCGACCAAATATCATCCAGAAGTATAGGAACACATATATAGAGCTGAAGTGGAAAAATGTCTGGTCCGAGCTTGATGCTGACGCCACGAAACCAGTCTTTGGCGTTTCACATTTTTGTTCGGGAAAACTTCGTTTTGACCTGGTACAGGGTCAGGGTTGCATCAGTTCCATGCAGATGTTATATTCACAGGTTCTGTGAGACCAAATGAGAATTATTTCATATCGTTTTGGTCCATCTCTTTACAATATAGCGACGAATGTATCTCAAACAGCCATCTATATACCCGCGACACTTTGAATGGATATTGAAAATACCACATGCTGTGGATCCATGCCATAAACACCATGATTTTTTTTTATAAAACAATCAAAGAGATTAAAGTCGATGATATAGGAATAAGAAAAAGATAACAAAATTATACACATGTTTTGATGATATGCCTCCCCTTGTAACAAGACATATATTACTATATACGCATGCTCAAGTTTAGGTATATTGGACTGTAACATGAACATTCAGTGGTTTATAAAACCAGCCCTAAACTGTTTAGGGATATAATGAAAATTTGAAATACATAACTGTCTCTTTAAATTCTTTTACGAATGAAAATAAACAAACACCGTTTCCCGCTTAATATTTTCTAACCATCACTGTGTATTCGGATTTCTAAATCCGATTAAAAAATCCTTATTAATTTGTAAAATCGATCATCAACCTTAAAACGTTAATGACATTCCAAATGAATATACAGTCTCAACCTTCTGTCTACGTGTTATATATAAATAAAAAAAATGACAAAGTTTAATAATCAAGGGCACGTTTCTGGTGGTTATGAAAGAAAATAAATGATAAGATATGACATTTTGTTTAACCCAAAGCGACCCTGCAAATATATTGGAGTTAAATGTCGCCAGAGATACTGTTTATTTATTAACTAGTTATCGTATTACATTTCTTTTAACCCTTGTGTAGACAAGGTTAACCATCATCAAACGGCGGTGATTAAACGTGAACATCTAAAGGAATAAACGTCAAAGATTTCTGGAGTAAAAGAACTATAAACTTGCTGTCCCAATTTCGTACACACGCAGAAATTTACAACCGTACGACTATTAGCTGAACCGAGAAAAGCTTTGTTTTATAAACAAGAGGAACTGAAATGTACAAATGAAATGTGTTCAATGCATCAGATTCCAGAGTCGCCGCGACCACCCATGAAATGTATATCTTGAAATTATTTGTGAACCCAAAAGGTCCCTGTCATGAAGGTTCACGTGATAAAAAACACGAACGTAATGAGATTACATCGTTCTACACCCCCGCTGCGCAATTTGTTTATATCACATTTTGAGGGGTCAATGCTTCCTTTGCAATCTATTAATAAAGCTCTGGTAAAAAGTCCACGAAAATTGGCCGTGGAATGCGCCTAATGGAAGTCAACTGCGGCGGGGTGAACCGCTCAGGACCCACATGGGGAGCTTTTGTTAAGATTATGAAAATGTATATGAATAAACTCCCCGGTTTTCATGCATATCTGCAAGGAAGACATGCGTCACTAATAGACGATATCGGAAAACACATGCAGCGAAGCCCCAAGAAAAAACACCGGCAAAACAGGTCGAACATGGTGTTCTATACACGGTGGTCTACTATTGGGTTCATCAAATTGTAGGGGAGCTTGCAAAAGGTGGACGGCCCCCGTGGGCGACCGCATGAGACTGCCATGGAACAAGCCACTTATCTAAGCTTTACTCTGGAATCAAATGCTGGGCCAAGTGGGCCGCTTATCCCGTGGGTGAGCGCGCATGTGTGTGTTCACCGCACGTATCGTTACCAGATGCGAGTCCGGAGCAGTTCTATCCCATTCAGTTGCCGGCTTTTCCATAAAACCCACTGTTCTTCGCCGACATCGGCCCTGAACATCATCCCACTATGCGAGCCCTGGACTTGATTATCACTTTATCTGTGTAATGCCGAATTATGAGCGAGTGCGAAACCATTACCAAGTATTCATCAAGAGACGCTGCTCCTTCAGTTCTTGGCTAACATATGCTTACCAGGGTTCATCCGGGGGCACGTTTCCGTTAGGGGCTGGCCGTTTTATCGGATGCGCATAAGTCTCTTTTCAAGTGACGATCATCCCGATTTGAAATTGCTAATATACATTTATTGGCCACCAAGATATAAATGAAATCCTCCGCCTATCAACCTGATAATTGCCAACATATGAGATATACCAAAGAAGTTTGGAGTTTATGATATTGCACTCTCCCGCCCGTATTCAAGGTGGGCTTGAGATACGACCACACTCGTCCACAGTCACCGGTCAACTAAATGTTATACACATTTCCAATAACTGGTGTCCAGAATGAACCATACTTGTTAAGTTAAAGGAAAACACATTTGTATACAGGTAAACAGGGTGGCCATTATATATATATATATATATATATATATATATATATATATATATATATATATATATATATAGTATTATATAGTTAAAATTCGTTAGTAATGTTCTTATTTTATAATTTAGATTCGATAGTAATCTTTTTATTTTATAGTTAGTTTAAACATAATTATTTTAGTTGGATTATACAGGTAGTGCCAAGCGCTAATATGAGTATTTTCCAATATACATATAAATTTATATGTAACACATTTAGATTGGAGTAAAACAGGATTAACACAATTCGATACTATATAATGTTCTGAATTTACAGTTTAGATTCGATACTAATGTTCTCATTTTATAGTTTAGAATCGGTACTAATGTTCTGATTTTATGATTTAGATTCGATACTTATATGTCCTGATTGTATAGTTTAGATTCGATACAAATGTTCTGATTTTATAGTTTAGATTCGATACTTACGTTCTGATTCTATAGTTTAGATTCGACACTTATGTCTGATTTTATAGTTTAGATTCGATACTAATGTTCTGATATAATAGTTAAGATTCGATACTAATGTTCTGATTTAATATAGTTTAGATTCGATTCGAATGTTCTGATTTTATAGTTTAGATTCGATACTTACGTTCTGATTTTATAGTTTATAGATTCGATACTAATGATCTGATTTTATAGTTTAGATTCGATACTTCTGTTCTGATTTTATAGTTTAGATTCGATACGAATTAATGTTCTGATTTTATTGTTTAGATTCGATACTAATGTTCTAATTTTATAGTTTAGATTCGATACTTATGTTCTGATTTCATAGTTTAGATTCGATACTAATGTTCCTTCTCGTCAATTTTTTTTCATTAAGCTTATATTACCAACCATAAAAATTCTGCATCAAAACAATCGGCCAATCAGAGGCCTTATTAACTAGTTTAATTAATGGTTCATCTAAATGTCGTACACGGAACAGTATAGGAAATTATGTAAAATGATTGAAATCTCTTGTGGCATATAGACAACAGTTCTAATTTAGGGATCATGTATTCTCACTGTAGTTAGGTAAAATTTACTAAACTCCCGTCTTTATTTCAACAAGCGTCCTTATTATTACAATAATACTATAAACTTGACATGTTTCAAATACCCAACATGCATGCAGGCTGAGATTCACGGAATTGAAATGGTCATCCTGATTTTGGGCCATAAACTTTTTATCTTCAGCCCGGGATCGAGGATGAAAATATTTGCAGATGAGAATTACCGTTTTGCCCATGCAGGTAAATACCGGCAGTGTATACCATATACACACACAATGTTACATTGCTCCATCAATTTCGTTTAACATGTGGATTTAAATATGTAAAGGTTCTTATCCGTCCGGACATTAAGAGGAGAGTTTGTTGCATCCACGCGTTCTTTAGATGTTCTGACCTGAGGACGAGTTTAACATGGACGAGAAAGCTACCGCCCCAGGGATCATCCATTTTGGGACCTTTCAACATGACGGTCCGGTGAAAAATGAGAATCTTTGCACAACATTACGGTGAAGCAGGGTGCGGTTTTATGGTGTTTGGAAACACGGCTACCACCCGCGTAAAATTAGAGGTATACGGAACAAAAACACCGGGGGCACGCGCGGGGCCGGGGCCAGCCTGGGAACTATTAGAAAGTTCGGGTTACCTCTCTGGTTTGTATCAGGGCGGGACGCCATTTCTAGGAGTGATGGAGCGCACGAATGTCGTGATAGAACACACATAAACATACACACTCGTATCGCTTCATGTTGTATATTTTCTTTTAATGTGTGCTGTTTCATAATTTACTACACACAAACACAGCTACGTCACATTCAGTTTCAACAACATGCACATTTTTTTTGCCTGTCTTTACGAAACCAGCACACGCATTAAGGCGCTCACGTTTGTTTATATATATATATATATATATATATATATATATATATATATATATATATATATATATATGCAATAATATACATGAAACTTCCATACTGAAGAGGCGAATTTTATATTGGAACGTTACATCGTTATGTTTGAAATGTAAATGTCTTGGAATATAAACTTTGATTATATGAATTCTTTTATCGATAAGCCTTTCTTGTGAGTACAAAGATTATAATCATGTGTAATCGTAATAACAATATATATATATATATATATATATATATATATATATATATATATATTCTTAACCAACAAATATAAATTATAATATATTGCTAATCATAAAGGTATAATAATTATATAAATTATAATTCTAACTATTTCTCCGTTTTTCCCTGTATGATGCCTGGTTTAAATGCCCATGGATAAAATGCCGGGTTTTATTCCTTCCGGTGCCGGACTCCTATATGTGTCTACACAAAACCTGACAAACAAACAATTTTGAAACTAATACCCAGAAAAAAATATAGACTGCGTGTCGTAAAGTGGTATTTTTTGCCAAAAGTAAAGAGCGTCGGATGGTGTTTTCTCTGCTGTAAATGTCCGACAATTTTCCGGC
This sequence comes from Sipunculus nudus, assembly GCA_026874595.1. NCBI lineage: Eukaryota > Metazoa > Annelida > Sipuncula > Golfingiida > Sipunculidae > Sipunculus > Sipunculus nudus. The sequence goes on along the minus strand of CM049311.1, from coordinate 56,521,293 downwards.
TCGTAAACAAATGAGAAGCGTGTGAAAATGTCATGTAGCGAGGTGTGGGCGTCAGCTGACGGTGTGCATCACGTTCTTGATATAGCTGTCACAACACAGGCCCCGCTCCCCCCGTCAGACCCTCACACTAACGTAAGTCCTCAGTCGGTATAACATCGCACAAATGTACAACAATATCATATCTGATAAAACTCTAAGTGGCGGGAAAATATTAAAACTCCAACCTGAATAATACAACTGTAATGTCTGTACATAAATCTAATTAAGTTAAAAAAAACTTGCCTTACAAATGCAGTGGAAAATTCTCGAAAACAATATAGTTCTGGTTAATTATTAAACCGCATAGCAGAAGAAAGATGCAATTATATTTGACAGTTCAATAATTTATAATAATATTTAAACAAATTTTATCGGAAAACTTTCATATACGTTTTCTTCTCGAATTATTAAAGCATGAGTCAAATTAATATTAGATGCAAACTTCGCTCTTTGTCTGTATTTGCCGATATTTTTAGTTTTCTCATATATTTTTTTCTTCATCTCTATATTTTGCTTTACACAATTAAGCTTTGAATCTTACGATCCGATATTTGCTTTTCTGATATATATATATATATATATTATATATATATATATATATATATATATATATATAAACTCATGGATGCATTTTATATATATATATATATATATATATATATATATATATATATATATATATTTATACATATAGATACTGCCTTTAAACATGCTTCTTCGTTTGTAAGAAGATAAAACGGTTGATATGCTTGAATACATTTTGGCGCTCATTTTCGTGTCATTTTACACAAAAGCTGGGCCTAAAAATGAAAGATTTTATACATATATTATATGTATTATATTATATATATATTTATTATATATATATATATATATTTATATATATATATATATATATATATATATATATATATATATCTGTCCCATATTTATAAGGATCTGTTATTGCATGGGCTGTCCAATCTGCACTGCAATAACACTGGACCTTCTGCAGATCCATGGGTGTGGCTTAATAACAAATTTTATATTATTTGGAAAGTAATTATATAAACTTTTTTATTAGACAAACACTGAACATTATTAAATTTCATTTTACTGTAAATTCATCACTACAGACAGCTTGTCATTGTAATTATTCAAATCATCACCCCATGAAAGTCATTTGAGCTAGCAACTACGTTTGAAGTTAAACACAACAATTAAATTAAGATATAAAAAATTGTAAATGTTTGTTTCATAAAAACTGTTTTGGCCGACATTTACACTTGCTTGGGCAGGTAAAAATTTAATGAAGTATGCTAATTAAGTGACGGTTTGGTGGGTTACCCATTACACAGTAGCAAAAACGTCTTCAAACAACTATATATAAGTATATATAGTGGTGTCCTATTTATGCATGTAGTGGTTCATGCGTCCATTGTTGGTCAATTGTGAGTATGCAATAATGACACTGAGCAGTTCAGAATTTTAATAAATACCTAATTGGTCAGTATTCTGTTCATCCAATATTCTATCTATAGAATGGACAACACACGCCATCGTGCATGAAATATACTGGATGCGCACAACAGTGTGCTTTATTAAACAAGCGGTCATGTCTCAACAAATCAAAGGTATGTGAAAATAATGAAACACTTAAGGATTCTGTGCTTCAACAAAAGATATCGTGGAACATGCCAACGAGTGATTATGTCCAAAATATTCCACCTGAATAAAAACCACCGGATAACTGTCTCCAACATTGGACAGCCCAACAACTGCAAAGGAATCTATGATTCAATTTAAAAAAACATCAGAAGAAGCAAAAGATCTTATTCTAGAAACTTTACCAAAACCAAAATATCATCATGAATGTCCATAGGCAGATTAACGGAAGTGTACGTCTGTGGTGTTCTTTGCTTTTGCAACGACTCTGCTGGACATCCAATTTACGGGTTGAAAGATTTTGTCCGGATTAGCGGGTTGTCTGATTGGTTATATAATAAGTTAGTATACATGTTTTAGTTAGTATACTTGTGTTTTGTTTCGTTAATTTATGTGATTTCACTGTGTAGTATTTGTAGTGTGAAGCTGCAATGCATTTACTATAGCATGTGGAGATTTTTTGAATAATAACAATGACAAGCTGCATGTCTGTTGTGATTAAGTTACAATAAAATAAAATTAAGTAAGGTGCAGTATTTGTATATTTAATAAAGTCTATATGTTAACTTCTAAATAAAGAAAAAAATTCGTTATTGGGCCAAGCCAATCGGCTAGATCCGTAAACGGGCTCCAATATATATATATATATATATATATATATATATATATATATATATATATATATATATATATTACAGTGTAACCTCGTTGTGTCGAACTCGGTTAAGTCGAATACCCCGCTTATTTCGAAGTTACATACTCGATATTCCGGACAACTCTAGTTAAATTATTACCAAATAAAACCCGCTTGTGTCGAACCTCGGATGTGTCGAAGTTTTTCGGGGTCCATTCGACTTCAACACAACGAGGTATACTGTATATATATATATATATATATATATATATATATATATATATATATATATATATATATACATATATATATATATGAACCTTATAATGTAAGAGAGGTGGCAATGTGCTAATTTATATTAAAAAATTAGTGCCTTAATTAAATATGTCCAGTAGTACAAATGTATAGTAAAAACTAAATATATATCGCGCATACCTTAATAAACTTATTTATTAATTAAAACAACACCATTTTACGAAATATCTTTCTACTGTAATAATTTTACCTAAAAACTTTTAATGTAAATATTATAAATAAATAATTTTTTTATTTACGTTATGATATTTTTAAGATGAAATTTGTAATGGAGTTCGGTGTAACAGTGCATGCATATATTTAATATGTATTTATGCATTAATAAATGTTAAGATGTAAGTATAACCGTATTTCTAATATTTTCTATATCCTATAGTAAGTATGTAGACATATAATATTACATATATCCTTATATCATAATATATATACAAATTACATCTTATAATAACAATAATAATATTCATAATCTCAATCATAAACACGTATTTTAAACAGGTGTCATATGTATAAATAAATTTTTTTTTTATTTACGTTATGATATTTTAAAGATGAAATTTGTCATGGAGGTCGGTGTAACAGTGCATGCATATATTTAATATGTATTTATGCATTAATAAATGTTAAGATGTAAGTATAACCGTATTTCTAATATTTTCTATATCCTAGTAAGTATGTAGACATATAATATTACATATATCCTAATATCATGATATATATACAAAATACATCTTATAATAACAATAATAATATTCATAATCTCAATCATAAACACGTATTTTAAACAAGTGTCATATGTGTTTTTTTGTGATATCATGAATTATTAAATAAAAATATAAATATGTAAATATAAATATACACACGTAAGTATAACATTTTCTTACATTATGATATGATATGATTATCGTTCATATTTGAATACAGTTTCTTCATTTTATACGACGCAGGTAATGATATAAATTATATTCCAGGCGCATATAGTCTATTAGTGATAGGGCAAATATCCTTGCTATATAATATGAATACTATTCGTGAATACTTACCGTTTGCTTGGCTGTAGCCGCCATTCATTTCAGAGTAATTCTGCATTTTATCACCGTAGAACTGATGGTTGTTCACACCCTAAAATAAAATTAAGATATACATGTATAATAGTAACATACATGTGTCACAACGAATTAAGCCGTTATATTATCACTATTATTGTATTTTCAAAGGCTTGGTTTGGTAAGACGGCGGTTATTCATCAATACATATAATTATCAGAATTGAAAGTTTATCCTGTCAGTGAGGATTTCGCAATGCACTTCGGGTGGCATCATTCTCGTCATCATGGTAAAGAATTCATGTGCGGTTCACGTGAACCTTGTGATCATCGGCTATATCGTCAACACAGGGCACGCGTCCATGGTATAACAAAGTGATTTTCTGTATATCCAGACCAGCAGCTCGTGCCAGGGATAAATAAACAATGCTGGGAGTGAAAGTGACCTCCTGGTCAGGGAGTTCTGGTCAGTGTAAGTCTGACAGCGAGGTTAATTAGTTAAACCGCTGGTACGTCCGGAGAGAGCTGAGTTCGTCCGCCATTATATCCGACCACGGGACGTTTGTTAAGCGGGTAAACACCGCGACGTGAGACCGTAATCCTCTGCTAATTAACGCTATCGGGACTGGTATAACTTCAGCTGCGCTTCCCTGTCAAAACGAATTATCAGTGGCTAAAGTAAGGAGCACCTCATCATTGGTTATTCAATGTTAAATGCGATGATAATTAAAACGTGACACGCTGTGTAATCGCTGTACGGTGTCAGGATAGTGTTCCACGTTTGCATGGCTACAAAAGTGTCAGTAGACCTATAAACATACGGACTGGAATACTAGTATACCCCGGACTGGTTACCTATATAGTTATACATATCATTGTAGTGGTAAATATGTAACTTTCATCATGCAAAAGGAGAACTTTAAAAATAAGTTTGTGTTGAATTTTTTTCTGAAATCAGAAAAGCTTCTAAATATACATCACTAAATGCACGCATTTGGCCATTTCCTGTACCGGTATAGCAATATGCCCTTTGCGTTAAAAAAGGTGAAAATACACAAGTTTAATCAGGATAAAATAACCGCGAAATATTAAAAATGTTATAGTTATTTAAGAAGCTTACAGCTCTGTCGAAGAATGAAACAATACAATATGAAGAAAGATTTCACTACCGTTTATGTATCAGACGTCTAGGTAAAAATAATTAGTATTCGTTCGCTTGTTTTAATTATTACGTCTAAACTTTTTGCGGATAAATAAAAGGCAAAGATATTCAGTATGCATCTCTCCATGTTCTGTTTAAATCAGTAATGTAAGTGACAGGCCTAAATTTTATAAAGCGCCGGGTCTTGATAATTATCAAAGAGTACCTAAAAATACTGAAAAGTTCCGAAAAGTATACCGAAAAGTATTAAAAATTACTGAAATGTGTACTGAAAAGTACCCAAAACTGTATTTGGGACACTTTATGGTATGCTTTTAAGTAATTTTCAGTACATTTTTGTATTTTTTTTTATACTTTTCTGAAATTTAAGTATATTTACTGAATAATTCAGTAGGACGTTAAAAGTTTGTAAAATATAAAAAATGTACTGAAATGTGTACCGAACGTACCAGAAATGCATTTGAGACACTTTCCAGTATATACTTTTGTATATTTTTTTTATTTTTATGGCATAATTTTCTGAATTTTTAAGTATATTCCATTGAATTATTCAGAAAATATACTGAAAAATACAGAAAAGTATACAAAATTAATGAAAAATGTTCTGAAAATTACTTAAAAGTATACCAGAAAATGTCCAAAATGTAATTTTTGGAACTTTTCGGTACACATTTCAGTACCTTTCGGTCCTTTACAAACTATTTAATTATCAATTATATTATTATATATATATATATATATATATATATATATATATATATATATATATATATATATATATATATATAGACACAGAACACATACAAAGCGCGCACCCAAATTCAAAGTTATCATTTATCCATGTACGTAATTCAACCATTATATATAACTGAGTAGTATTTGATCCTAGTTCCACAGTCGTCAAACAGAGGCATTTCAGCATCATATATTATTTCCCCGTACATAAAGACAGATGGCTTTATTTAATGTTTAGGGTAAGCTGTTAGCGGTGGGGTCGGCCCTCTGCCGTCTCTAGACTGCACGTGAGGCGTCACTGGGGCCAACAGGGCATACAGCAACCTCCGACAGCAGGCAAGGTATACGGTCCTGGTCTGTGTCATGGTCCCTCATTAGTGATCACAGAGGGCTGCCGCAGTACAACACAGCAGCTCAACAGCCACCGCAATGCCCTCAGACACAGCAACCCGAGAGACACCCTGCTTTAATGACGCGTTGGTTTTAAAATGTCAAAATTCTGGCTGCTATGTCGCTGAACAATAAACAGACGCCAGCCAGACGTACTTTGCTGACTTAAACGTGTGGGTAAACACGCTGTAACAGTCTATATGGCCAGCACTTAAGTCACTTAACACCTTGTACAAGCACATCAAAGTAGTTGTCAACTCAACATCAACTTTATCAATTAAGACCGGCCAGAGTCTGCTTGGAATGCGTCGTTGACAACTTATGTCCTCGAGTCTTTTCTGGAAAATTTCTGCATAAATTAGCCTAAGTTTGTGTTGGTCAAACAGAACCATTTTTGTGGAAATCTGTATCCAAAATGAAAGGACTTTTAATTGATTAATATGAAAATAATAAATTCAGTCATTCTATCGTTTACGTTATTGGTGCTTAGTATGAGATCACGTTACTCTGAATTCCATATACATATATAAATAATAAAACTTAAAATATGGCTTGGTTTTGCTTCAATTTTTGATTAATCTGTTATACAATTTATCGTTGAAAATCCATTCAATAAATGTGTTATCTTATTAATTGGGGTGGCGAATCGTATAAATATATGATTACATACAGGTTTCTAAACTTACCATTCAGCATTTACGAAAACAACTGGTCACCAGCGCAAAATAAAACAGGTATTTGCGTTTATAGCCCGCAATACAAAATGTTTACTTTTGTGAAAATAGTTAATTGTAAAGAAGAGTATATCCTTATCACGTTATAAAAACATATCCGCTTATCTGAAAATGCATCATGAGATCAATTAGATAAATTGTCAAATGTGCTTTATAAAACAAATAAACTTTATTTTTGTATACGAAATGCATTTTGGATTTGAAACTTTGCGTGCAGTGAATATCCTTACATCTAAACTCTGCTGTATTTCGTCGTTTACCGGAGAAAAATTCTAAAATATTCATGGTCAAAAGTTCAGGAGGAGATAATTTTCCGCCCCTCGTGTTCAGTTCGTGAGAGGGAATGATATTACAGACTAACTGACGACCAAGACACGACATGCTGACAGGGGTGACGACGAGGGCTATCGGAGGGTAAAGGGGTGGCACCCCATGCCCTTTCATTACCCTCATAATATACCCCCTATCAGTATCAGTCCACTGTCACCATGTCCATAACGGGAGCATAAATAACCCCTGACCGAACCATGCCATGGGAAGTGACAGGGAACTTTATACCACAGACTATGCTCAAATCACCAGACAAGACTTCGCACAACTTACGGTGTCTTCATTTATTTACAACAGTAAACAAAGAATGTGGGTGCCTCTTTCCAGTAATAAAATGAAAGACTACTAAAAGGACCAAACATATGTTATTATATTGTGCATGTATTTATGTGAATATTGATATTCTTGATTATATCACTATATATATATATATATGTATATATATATATATATATATATATATATTGTAAAGTATAGATTGTTTATATTTTGCGCTGATCCAGTGATGTGTATTAACGACCTACAACACCCGTCATTTTTTATGTGTGAAGCCAACCACGAAGGCAAAGCTCCTTGCATGGAAAACTGGACAAAATCCCACACCTTATATTAAGTATAGAGTAGGACAAAAGCAAAAATATTATCAATTTTATAAAAGAAATATATGTCTGTGATTAAATATGATTTGACTTAGATTAATAAATTGCAGCTCATAGTCAAAAACACATAAAAAGTAAAATCATCATAAAACTATTTTATAAGTTAATATAAATCCTGCAATAAGGAGAACTATTAGTATATAATAAAACAATGGCGAATTCATTTGATTAAACACATCAGCTGAAAAATTAAAAGTTAAAATTCCATCCTATAATTATTTATATACATTTTATATATAAATGGTGGCGTTATAGTTTGGGCACTGTTACATGTGACCGCATGGTTGTGGGTTCGCGTTCCATTCGCGCTGTATATTCTTTATCATAAGGATATGCTCTCTCCACTACCCATGCAGGAATTAATGAGTAGTCACTCATCATGCCATGGGTGGAAGGTGGATATTACGGCGGTCGTGTGCACGCTAATTAAGGGGACTGAGAAAAACTATACATGAACGGACAGGCCCGAAAGGAAGGAAAGTGTGAAGTCGGATATGACAGTGACATGGCAAATGATATCAGATAAAAACCCCTACCTTTACCCTCCCATGTGTAAAACAATATAAATCTTAGCAAGATATATATTATATAAAAAAATAATAAATAATAATAATAGTGAACAATGTATATAAATATATATATATTTATATTATATCTTCAAACAATATACACTTATATATGTTGCATCATTTGTCCTATATATACTTAGCTCTATATTTGTCGAGGTTGGCTATTACCTTGATAGGGACTATAGGGACAAATCAATAAGCACAACGTATTACAATTGATATAGAAAATGTTAAGCAAACATTTTCAAAACAAGAGACAGATAATACAGGTTGTTTGATTTTCCCCTGATTTGTTCGCATGCAAGGCGTATTTTCATAAGAATGTATAAAACTCAACAAAACAAGTCCGTACATTACATGTAGACATATAACTAGACTTAAAGCATGTGAATGAAAACTCAATTTTCTTGAAAATAATGACACTAAAAATTTTTGAACATCTGGAAGATTAGGTTGCATAACGGGGTTAGCTGAAAGTAATAGTGGGACTTAGCCAGACGATGTTTTCTTGGTTCTTTCTGTGTATTTCTTTAAATTATGGCTCAAATCACCTTTGGCATATCCCTTTCGAATGTTTAACCCGTCTACAACCACAGCTGGGCCCCGGCGGACCGGGCACCACAACAATCAGGTTACCATGGTAACACGTGTTGCCTGATTACGACTCATTATACAGACAGCTGTGGAGGTTACAGGACGGGACACGGACTAAGGTATAATCTTTTAACTCGTTCATTTGATGTGACGCATTCGTTTCTTAACCAAAACACCTGGCGACGGATCATTTATCTATGTATATAATTCACACCTTTGGATATACGTTGATGCTAACTTGTATAGGTATACATTTCAACATCAATATATATTAATCTTATGAAGGCACTTTTTTTATACCCGTGTATATATCTATGTTATATTACCTTAGATCATCTGATGCAGGATTAATATATTTATCTTATCTCATCTCAAAGTTTCTTCCTCATGCAATGTTGACACGGTTGGAAAAACCTTAAGAGACAAATTAGTGTACGGTACATTAATATATTTATCTAAAATTATATATGGAGACTTTACGAGTCGAGGAGTCTTCCTTTTTTCATTTATTTAATTCCTGTACGGGTAACAGTATTCTCATTATCTCTGTAAAGTCTTTACTAATTTAGTCCTCTATTAATCCTATATTTTAGACAAGACCCAAGGCTTGTGATTTCAAAATTCTCAATTCTAATTTTAGACCAATGTGAGATCAAATATTGCTTTCTGCAACCTGCCTTTTCGACACGTATATACTTCAAGGCACCCGCACGCATCCATGCAGTTCCCTCTTAAACTTGGAAAATGAAAAAGGCAGTTCATGGGATTCTTTTTTAACTTTCTTTGATTTCATTCACAAACAATATGTCGTTTTTGTGAGAAGAATGTTTGTTTCTTATATGTATATATACTTTATGTTTTGAGCCTTTGTTTTCAATCTAGATACAGGTAATCTTTTGATAAAGTTATCAAGGTATATAAACGCTGCCATGTTAACAAGTATGGTTCCACGGCTATGCTATACTATACGCCTGATTTACATTGTAACCCTTTTATTTGTTCCTTGGGGAAAATGACATAGTTTGGTATATGTGTTAATTAAAGTAGCGCACCAGACCATGTGTATGTGCTAAGTGCATTTCTTATCAGAGGGGCGTGTGTGTTTTATGTTTGTTATGGAACAAAGGACCCTCGATGGGATCTGGTCAGCATTGGTCACTACAGATGGACATTGTATGGTCTATGGGGCGGCTCCCAGCGGTCAGCCGGGAGCCCCTGGACAGCGGTAAGTACAAAGGTCAGGGGGCCCGAGCGGACTGCAGACGGCTACTTGAACGGTTCAAGCTAATCAAGGCTGAAGCTACAACTGTACAGCCCACCCTTAGAAGAATTCCATAGCAGAGCCAACAAGGGTTGCTTCATTAATCTGCCAGTTCTGGTAGAAACCAGCCCGTTATAGACACCCGTAACCGGCTCCTTTGTTCCATCCAACGTCAAAGTCTTTACCCTACAGCTTTGCACTTATTCGACGCGTCGTTTCAATGCACTTTACAAAAGTCCATCTCTCTCTCTCTCTCTCTCTCTCTCTCAGATGTGCCTTCTAACCAATTTAATGTTTAAATCCTTGCAAAACATTAACAGTGTAATGAAGTACAGTATAATTTGTTTCTTCTTTGTATAAAGGATCGACGCTCATATCCCTCAATTACCTGAACTCACATCAAGGAAATTCTAACATCAATATACTGCTCCGAGCATAAACATGCAGTCTGTATTTCATTCATTTCTTTGGTTTACGTCTGAAAGAATTTTGTTATAATGATTAAGTAGATACTTTTTTATCGATACTTAGCAAAAAGCAAAATTATTTGTATAAAATCCACGTAAATGAATATCCCCGCGTAGTTAATGGTTCAAAATAAAGAACTCATATATATATATATATATCATATATATATACATATATATATATATATATATTTCATTAAGGAAGTATTAATATACTGTACTGTATGAAATATCTGTTTCATAAGATCAAGGTATATATATATATATATATATATATATATATATATATATATATATATATATATCAAAACGGCCATGTATATCTGATGTACCTTTATTTTATGATATAGATATGTCTTTTGAAAGAATATTTATCCAGTAATGGGCGTACCATGCCTTCTTATGTATACAAATATCACAAATTAGTTTTTTTTCTGAAAGAAGTTAAAGAAAAAGTATAGTAGTTATTATATTTAAATGAACACATTTATCTCATGTCTCAAAGTTCTAAAGTTCATGGCTAGATATAAGCTGCATGGTATACATATACGTAATAGTATTTCCACATTATATTTCCATAATATGTCATTTATAATTGCATTTTTGCAAAGATAAATAATATATTTTCATGTCGCTCTCTGATGATGCCAGAAATTATATATATGAAAGTTGGAGCACATACCAAATTAAATTTTGTGACATTTTGTCCCTTTTTACATGTGCATGTAGTTGTATATATATATATATATATATATATATATATATATATAATTCTTTGTATTTCTAAATCAATAAAATACTGTCGTGTAATGTACCTATAGATTTCAATGCCATAAAAAATATTTTGAGGAGATTTCTCTGGTTATCCATGATTATTGTTCACATGGAGCGGATGCTGAGCGTGAACTCGTCCATTCAGATAAAGAACTACTTAAATCACGATATATACATTTGTACATCTGCGGCTCTGTCAAATGTATATGGGCAATTGTGAAGGCGGGGACAGAGCGAGGCAGCCAAGTTAATAAACTTCAGCTGGGGGAGTTGTTCACTGAAAACGGAATGTTGCTACAGCAACAAAAAGACAGTGGATCAAATTTGCTTCAGAAAACACGCCGCCACATTCCTTGTTTCTACTCAAGCGGGCAATCTACGACAGTCAGGGTATCTCCAGGGTATACGTTTGTCCCGGGCCGCTATCAGATATCGGGGAAACATGGGCAAAACCCTCCACCTCAAAGAGTAGGCGAGCTTGTAGCTCCTCGACTAAACACTGTCAACGCTGACACCGGTGCCCCCGGTCGATTGGAACAGTGTGTCAGGTCTCCCGTTAACCGCGTACATTGTTGAATTTGACTTACCATAAAAGATGCTGCACGACTCTCGCATCAAAATTTTGCAGAAAACCAATAAACATTACAGATATTTTGTTTTCCTGAACAGTTTTAAGCCGTATGTGTATGTATCGCTCGGGCATATATAGGTGTCTGACCGATGGATAGGAAATGCTGAAAAACATTTACAGTTAGGCCTTTTTCGGTGCAAAAGTGACCGAATCGACTATTGCTGGGATTTAAGCCTGTTTTTAATTCTGCGTTAACTGTCTATATAAAACTGTCACAAGCATGTAGCACAACCCCGAGTCTTTAACAGTGCTAATGTTGATATCATCAGGTATATACGCATGTTAGTAAATATCAAATATGTGTCAATTATTTTTGTGTCAAATAATTTTTTTCGACAGTTTGAAAATTTTTCAAGGGCTGTCGCAAAAATTTCCTTTTTCTCATAGAAATCGGCTAGTTATAGTTTTATATAGCTTTAAAATTATAAAATAATTGAAAAAATAATAAGCTGTTTACGTTAATGTGTTATAGTACCGTCATGTGAAAACACAAGAGGAGGTTTTAATGTACTTTTTTTTTAAGGACAGCATGCAACATGGGTAACAATTAGAACGTATATAACTCATGTCAGGCTGTTCAGTAGTATATCTCAGCGAAAACAGTCACACGGTCCTGCTTCGGAACTCGGGCAGATATACAACTTCTCAGAGAATGCGCTTAAAAACCAGGAGGTGACGGGGCTTGACAAACACTGACTGAAGCACTTCCGGTGTGCTTTTTTGTGGAGCCACCGTCTGAACACAAAACTGTATACCGACACTCAGCAGTCAGCTGGGCTACCACACTAATTCTCCACGAAACAATAGCAGGAATTCCGTACCGGAAACTAGCATGTTTACGCAGCATGCACATGCAGCAAAACGGCAACATTTATAGTGATGAACATATATACAAAGGACGCCTGTGACTTTTCGATGCAGGAGGACACTTGTAGTAAGATGAGCGTACTGTAAGCCAGTGTATGTACGTACACGGGCATTGCCTTGTTTTCGGGCAACTTACAACTGCATTGCAGCAAATAGTTCGATCTCTATAGAGTTTAAACCTATCATATAGAATACGATTATAAACATGTAAATTAGAGGATAGGGGCTAAACACACACACACACACACACACACACACACAGAGTTTGATTAATGTTTGTTAAATACGTGGCTAACATGAAATGTATACATTCCAGCAGGAGTTCGGTGTTTTACTTAACGTACACATTTTGTTTCTTAAAAATGTTTTGGAGAAAAATAGACATGCGCACAAAATATTTCCGGGGAAAGACACTAAACATTAAAAGAATATCGAATTTTGTCATTTCTAGATTGTCTAGACTGAGCTTGACACTTTAAAATAAATATCTTGTTTTGAACTGAGCAATACTTGCATGCACACTTAAACGATGCTGTTTACACACATATATTTTTGTATATATTTTAAATATTCATAAAGAAAATATTTGATAGATAATAGTGAGAAAAAAAATGTGAAAGCATAACGGTGTCGCAAAATATCTACAATAAAATAAAATCATATTATAAAACGTAATGCAGCTGGACATGTGTTTATATATACATGAACAATATGATACCTGTACGCACGATCCAGGGTTATACGAGTGTGGTCTAACCGTATATTCATATCACGGAGAACGTTTCCAGCAGCACGGATATCACGGTTAATCACTTAAGCACTTTATCATTGTTCAGGATTTTCTCTTTTGTCCCCTCTGGTATCAAGTTGTGACTGATATTTCAATGTGTCACCACTTTTCAACAGATTGAGGAAATCGTGGGACATATACCCGGGGTTATTACCCTTATCAACCCCATCTTGCAGCTAATAAGGCGGCGTGATGAATTTAGATGATGATGGCATAAACAGAATTAGGGTTAAGCACCCCCGCAGGAGGAGGTGCCAAAGGCGTAGAGCTTCCCGCTATGATCACCCTCCCAGCTTCTACCCCATATGTAACAGTACCCCTTCTTCGGAGGGTGATAACTTCCTTACAAGTGGTGCGTGAACCAGCCTCTTTACATGCACTTAATCGCTCCTCGGGGCTCGAGCGTCAGCTATCAACACCCAGCATCACGGTCTTATAATATAGCACTGATGGGCAAGCGATATCGGGCGGAGAAGGAACCTGACAATCTACAGAAGATAAAGCCGAAGACATGAAGCCAAACCACAGATGCTGGGGAGTGTTTAACGGGACACTTATACTCGAGATTTTACGGATGCTGGCCGGATAACTATTGCTGTATAGTCTTATTGCTTCTTTTCATGAACACTTTCAAAGACTCACGGCGTGTAAGACAAATTTGACTCCGGCTTTACAACGTTTATTATTAGCAAGCACTCGTTTGTATGGGTTAAGTACACGGCTACCGTTAACATATAGTTACTACAACAGGTGCTCGATTTTTACCTAAACTTTGTAAACGATTTTCCATTTTCTTTTCGATTTTATTCTTGAAAAAAAAAAAACGAAAAAAAAACTTATGTAACTTGCGACATGACACACATATATAAAGAAAAATGTAAGAAATATCAACATTAGCTTATGAAACTAAAAATAGCTAATGCAGATTAAGCACGAAAGCATTATGATATTTTTGTATATATATATAGCTACAGATAAGCACTGTAGCTTATGTAAAATTTCAAGTTGACATTTATAATAATAAAGATTAATGAAACATAATGAAAACAACATTTACAAACAAGGATGTAAATACAGATATGAATATATAGGGGATTTATGAATTTCCTTTTATATTTCATATTATATTTTATATTTTTATATTTCCCCTTTTTGTTCTGTACGTGTTTGCACTGTATCCTCGACACGTTTGAATTTTCATAATTGACTTTTGACCAGAGAAGAGTCACAAGTGACAAATTTGTATCTGATATTTATTTTTGACCTTGTCCTTATTTTCAAGGTCAGGTGTCCTTTAGGCGGGGTGTCTGTCCCAGAGGGGTGTCTGCAGCCCGGGGTTTCACTGTATATATATATATATATATATATATATATATATATATATGCTAGATTTTTACCCAAATGTATTGTAATTTTTTCGATTTAAGTCACATCAGGTGACGCATGCAAACAAATAAACAATAAAGCTTAACTAGAAGTAGCATGGCCTCAGTCACACTTAAAAGTTCTTATAATAATACAAAAAAAATAACGAATATTATAAAAATGAATATATAAAACTGTATTTATACATGAACACATCCATCATGCATGCATGGCATATATAGAACATCAGGATTTCTATAATACTGACCATATATATATATATATATATATATATATATATATATATATAACAGAAATCATTTTGACTGGGAGTGGTGAAACGATTTAAATTAATCCGAACCTTTGATACGTGTTTGTACATGTATAAATACAAGTAGATAGCTTTGTTTATTCTTCTTCTCTTAAAGTAAATATGTATACAAGAGAACCTTAGGACAATTTATTTAACATATAGTAATGATATATATCTGTTAATATGATGCTTCGCTTTGTTTTACTTATTATCAATACGTACATCGATATCTGAATACCAAGAAATAAACACCACCAGACATTTTGACACGACGGCATTACGACAAAAACCAACACAAATAATAAACAATTATATGAATAAATAAATCAAATACTAAAAACAGATATATCTATATGTAGTAATCATATATGTATCAGTAGAGTAGATAAATTAACGGTATGAGAATATAAATGCATGATTACCTGTTTTTATCCTGCAAGCTAAAATACACATGCACACCGTGATAAAATATTTTTCAAGTATTTTAAAGTGTGACGTACATATATTCTTTTGGACACATAATACATATAAGTAAGTTGAAAAAGGTGTACATTTTACCTCAAGTCAGCGGGGTAAATTGTTTATGAAGATTCGGTGCTGGTCTGGCTGTGCTTATATTGAGATCATAATGAGCATGGGCCGGGTATCAAGTTCCCTAAACAAACGCTGCCGGCCGCGATATGATATAGCCTTGTGGATAAGTTTTCAGTACCTATGGCATTTCATTTGTTTTCCCCTAGTAGGTATATGTTTTCGTGATCGCGAATATGTTTTGTTGTTATATTTCCTTCAAATATAATGAATAAATATTACTGTATTACACCCATGGCTCAAGAATAATTAAAACCATTATTAGTATTAATAAACAGACGCACAAAAAATGCACGCTGGTATATAGGGTGAATAAAGTCTCAGTTATTTTAAAGCAGTGGTTTTACTTTTATCATTATCTTGAACATTCGATCCATTTTGAAATATTTGTCTACAAGGATATGTTATATGCATATACATATACAGTATATATGTTTATTATTAGCCAATGACTTGTTCTCTGGCCTGTGAAGTCCAGGAAATATAAAATCATCGTGTTCATTTCCGGATACATGATGTATTTATTTATAATATTTTGACGTGTTTTACCACATATTCATATGTATATTTTTACCTTACACTGCATGCACGGATTTCATGTTTACAATATCCGGTATTTATAAAACTAAATGTACATTTCTTTGGAATATTGAGACGAATTTGCCCTTTATCCTTCCGCCACAGGTTTCAATCTCTGCCCTAACAATGACAGGGGTGACGTCTTACTGCAGAAAAAGTTGTGACATTGCGCTCGGAAACATCCTGGAAAAAAGTCCGCGGTGATGGGTAGATGTTTGGCGTCCACGGGCAACCGAGACCGAGGTCAACTCTATTTAATTACCCGGTCCACCGATTAGATTTCATTCATGCCAGGAAGACCGTGTGTAGCTTACTACCCATTGACAGGCCATAAACAAAATATACCCGTTGATGTGAATATTAGCATAATCTGTCAAAACATAATTGAACAAGACTGGTGCGCATATGTTCGGCGGCGTCACCCTCTGTAGCCAAGATGGCCGCCGCTGCATCGCCAAGACATGCCGGTTTTCGGGCGAGCTTGGGGTATTAATCACCCGCCCAAGCCCCGTCCAAACATATGATGACGATTATAGCGACTTGACACTCGGGCTTTCATTGTTGCGAACCGCTTACATCTGGTTGTCATTGGGTCGGCTGCGCGACTTAGCCACTAGAGTTTATTATGTCATTAGAAAAGGGAATATTTCTGCAAGTATATTACGCCGGCCCATGGCATTGTTTCACTCTATACCTCTTTACTTCTGTAGCTTACACTTCATGAAATTACAGCTGTTTTTATGTCATGCACCTTTTGCAAAAAGAAACTCAAGGTCTTTCTTCAGCTGAAATCGATTGTTGGTGGACTGATAAGACAGACTTTCAGGTCAAACCTCGAGCTTGCATAATGTAGAGATGTAATGTTTTGTCTTGGATGAGCTGACAACCACCCTCTTGGAGATAACAACATTATACTCTAATGTCTCCGACCTTTCACCCCACCCCTTAGGCTGCGATATAACTTATGAAACTCTGCACAAGTCCTAGCAGTTTTATAAACATGGTTCGTGTTTTGCTACTGATACAACATTCACTGTGACAGGCCAGCTGGGTATCTTTTAAAAGGCACGCGCGTGTATTTAACGTTCAGCAATGGTTCTATGAACTATTGATGTCTTATACCGTACCGGTATAACAACATTCACTTCTGATGACCACAATAATATATAATTTTATATCCAACACACGTGGATAGGTCGAAAATAAATAGTTTAGGCCAAAAAAAGTTATGGTTCTCATGCATCGCCCGCGTCAATTTTAATCCCCCGCATCAACAATTTTTTTTTATTTTCATCTTCCAAGAAGATGAATAAAAACACAATTTTGATCAGATTTCTTTTGTTATGTAGTACTTTTACCTGTTTAGTAAAAAAAATCTGTTATTATCATGCTTTTCCCTGATCATATGACATTTTATCGAAACATACAAAACCTAGGTGAAAAACCCCGCCCGCCCACATTGATTTTTGAAAAAAAAAAGTGTCTGAGAACCAAAATTTATAGCTGTCATATTTCCTTTCAGCTAATGATTTGTACAGTAATTAAAAAGTGAGGACCATGCAGTTTATATTCTAAAAACTGATTTCCTATAAAGAAAAATGATTACAGTACGTTTTTATAATTTATAAAATGGTGATTACAATGAATATAATTATGTTTATTTGTGTGTGTGTGGAAAACAACTGATTATTTTAACTAAAAGTTACAAGCAGCAAAGTGTAAAATGAAGAAATGTAAACATAGAAAAAAAATTATCCGTAAGCTTTAACATGTTTTCCTTAGATCAATATTCGTCATGCATGAAGGACAATTTTTTTTAAATTTTCAAATTTGTTTGTAAAGTTAAGTTATAAAATCTACTATTTTGTAATAAATACCAAAGCACTTTGAAATCTGTTTGCATCAATATGACAAGTACAATATATATATATATGTAAATAGATATATAAATTAATTTAATTGTTTTCTGCAATAAACAACTGCTAGGGTGCTCTATATGGTATGCACCAGAGCTTTATAATTATACAAATAGAGAAATCAACTTTTTACTATTATAGTACTTAATTTTGTGCAACGTGTTTGACTGTCAGTATACATGGTAGTAAAATTGTCTGACAAAATTTGATTCCTCTATTTTCATAATTATAATAATATAAGTGTGCTTTTTTTAAATTTTATGCTGGAATTTAAACATTACTATATCAAAAAGAAGAATGTTTGGTCTTTTGTATCTTTCACTTTAAAGTGTGAGCGAATATACATAACGTCCATGTATGAAAATGTTCATTAAAGAGTTTCATAAAAATTATAATATCAAAGTTTTTTCCCGGATGAGCAACATTTTGTATTTGTGTTTGTGTGCACGCACATGATACATGGGGTAACGAAGTATGGAACTGGTGAAGGACTTTCTAGTTTTGTTGTTAAAAATAAATAAAGAATAAAACAAATTTAGAAACTATATATTTATAACACTTTAAATAATTATATTGATCATAATATTTCTTAGTTTGTTTTTACTTTTTATATTTAACTGTTAGCGTTTTATATTTAATTATTTTATGTCACATTGCAATTAACTTATGGTATTCAGGAGGGGTTAATCGGTGCATTTTACCTTTAATCTGTAAAATATATCGCTGTTCATGAACATCTGTACAACAAACTCTTATATAGTGTAAATGATAAGACATAGATTATCAATGCTTTTACTTACACTTTGTTCATGTATATATATATATAAATATATATAACCTATTTTATGTATTGTATATGTAGTTTAGAGACTTTTGTTTAACTTACCATATAATCTGAGGTTCTGTTTCCTGAGCTGGCGTCTCCGTTGGCGTCGTCTCTGCCCCTGCTCCCGTGGAGCAGATCTTCCAGACTTTCTATATAGTCAATAGCGTTTCTCAGAATCTCCACCTTAGGTAGTCTTTGGTTAGGGTTAGGACATGTTCGCCGTTTTAATGTTTCAAACGCCTCGTTAACTTTTCTCAGGCGTCGTCGTTCCCTCAGGGTCGCTGCTTTGCGTCTGTCGACAGCCACAGTTTTACGTTTGCATGCTTTGCAAGCCCACAACAAGCACCTCCGGTTAGGCCCGTGGTAGCCAGGCGCGAACACATGGGGAACATGATCATCTTTACCGTCGTGTAGGTCTTCGCCATCATCTTCATGTGTTAGCACGGAATCGCTACCTGGAGACCCTGGTTCGGGGCTGTACCCCTCTTCTTTGAGTTTTACCCCTCCATCGGGGGAGGGTACGGTATCACTACCGCTTTTATTATCAGGTCCCTGTCCCCCCGCGCTGGGGCGAGAAAGATAGTCCGTACATTGCCTACTGACGTCGCCTACCCCGCCGGACTGGTAGTTGTAATAATGGTTTGAAAACCCCGACAAATTGCGGTAGTGGTATGCGTCTGAGAACTGTGAACGGTCGTACGGTCTGCCATAGGGCACGGACGGGGCACTATAACAGCCGGACGCACTGAAGTGAGGATGTGAGTGAGAAATATCCATGATGTGTCCGTGGTCTGCCAGCTGCACGTGCTGGCGTTGTGAGGAACTGAGAGCAGCTGCTGCAGCACTGTTTAGGTCGTAGCGGCAGCTCCTCATGTCACTCACCATCATTTTGCAGTTTCAGCGTGCGCCAGCCACGGAGAAGCCACAGTAAGGGTGGGCGGGATCCCGAAGCACACAAACACGCACAGAAAACAAACCACCAAGCTTCCTGGCTCCTCCCGCCGGGCCGTAACACGCCCAAGATAAATCAACAAGGGAAAATAGACTCAATAAACCCAGGAAATCTAATAATTTAAATTGTCATATGAATATATGACTATTCAGTTACTGGATTTAAATTGTAAATTTATAATTGTTAACAGCTATTAAGATTTATCGTTTTAATTTGAATTAAGATTTTATTTCAAATACACAGAATCGAATTGAAATAAGCCTCTTTCAAATGTAAAAGAAAACCCTCGAATGTTTCCAGATTCGTTTTTGCCCTGCACGTTAATATGCAATCTCAGGCGAGAATAGAAGAAACAATTGTCCACGTAAGGCCTTTTTTGGTTTCAAGGAGATCTGCTGACCATGCACTAGACGGACAGTCAGTTGTTTAAGCTGCTGATATACAGTCCTGTGTATCTCGTTAGGGTGAGGAGTCTGTGTCCAGCTAAAGACCTCAGTCATATATACTTGTGTAGACACTCAGGCTGAGACTGTAACCGCTTAACCTGGAGCAGGGAGGATGGGGAATCAATCACTCAGCTGACCACTACGAGTTCTGTTGAATCGTTACTGCGATCCTGCTCTGTTTGTCCGGTATAAATGACTCATCCAATGCGCAAAGGTCCATTTGTTTTTGAGGGTCTTATCTTTCCGTGCGTTCTTTAGTATCTTATGTCCTTTTTAACGGCAGATGCTTTTAGTCCAGACAATACGATCCAGATTAAAAAGTAAAACCAAGGTTAAAATGGTTTTAGGTTCTTCTGATAAAAGATCTCCAAAACTACTTCAGGATAAAGTAGAATCCCGCAGAGATAAACAGAGCGCTGGTGACAGCACTGCAGGAAGATCAGACGAGGATGACTGCTACAGCCCTGAGTAAAGGTCTCATGCTGTTACAGTCTTACCCTTTGGCCGGTCTGAAATCTGAATCTGGGAGTCCTCACTTGTACCCCAGTATTTAGCCCAGGTTTGGGTAAAGCATCGCTGCTCAACAAAACAGTAAGACAACGTGCTTTCCATTGACTCCACCCATTCAGACCAGCCCAGCCACTCAGCATCTCAGGAGGCTTGGAACGTACTCACAATGCCTGCCAATCATGGCTGACTGCTCCGTGCTGCGTGAGAGAAGAACGGCTGCTTGATTAAAGAAGGGGGATCAGGCAGACCCCTCAGATAGGGGTCATGTGGACAGACCATGGAATGTTCGGTCGTTTATCACTCTCC
This sequence comes from Sipunculus nudus, assembly GCA_026874595.1. NCBI lineage: Eukaryota > Metazoa > Annelida > Sipuncula > Golfingiida > Sipunculidae > Sipunculus > Sipunculus nudus. Next base: position 56,499,852 of record CM049311.1, on the reverse strand, counting down.
TGTATAATGCCATACAAGCGTCACGTCATACTTCCAAAAAAGTCTATAAAAGTTCACCATTGTTATTTACAAATTTAACTTTTGCCAACATTTAAGTTCCCAGTTTTAATAAGACTGCAATTTTTAAACTTGCGCTCGATTGATTTGACTCCTTCCACAACCATATCAATATATATATTATAAGTAAATTGGTGATCTTATATTTGTTGCATGTTAGTTATAGTATCGTCGTGATTACAGAGAAGTTATTTAATAGCAAACATCGATTAAACTAGGGATATGATATTAAGACTTTATAATATATAAAGACTATATCTAATTTGGGATATGGAGGCATTTTTAATATATGGCATGTCACTCTTCCCAAAATTATATGCAAGCCATAAAGATGGTCATTGAATCTAACCTACAAAAAGTTTCAGACGGCCGTCGAGACACAAGTCCGCTTTTTATAGATAGATAGATCATTTATTTACTAAAGTGTCTTGTACAATATTAAGAAAAAAAAAAAAAACACGAGTTATTACAAATCACGTGGTACCAAACCCTCAGCGGGGTTTATTAGCCACTCCATAAGCAGAAATTAACTGAAACTTACTTTGGATTAAATAAGTGTAACTGTCTTACATCCAATGCTGGGAACTTTAATATCCACACATCCGTTTAGCATGATTTGATAACAAATAGGCAATTATTCCTGCACAGCTATGTTATTGAAATCATACTTCTCGGGGCAAACACTATTATAGAGTATATAACGTTTAACATTATAAAATGGACACTGGCATACAAAATGAATCCCACCTTCGACCTCGCTATCATTAATTGCAATATTGACAAATTCTTTCGTTAGCTTTGAGCTTTCGTAATTTACCAGTAGTAGATTCATAAATGTTCCGCATCACACGCCTGGCCTGCATCCCTTGGCAACAGAGAGTTTAAAAAAGTATACAGAGTCCTGCAGGAAATGGCGTCCACACGGGGTAGAAAGAGAAAAAAAAAGATTTATATAGATGCTGGTATGGTTATGGAGGCTCTTGGTTCTGTCGGCTACCGATCAAGCTATAGGTGACACATGAGCTTTGAACTAATTCTCTTGATATTTATATTAAGTTTTTAAAGGATATATCCTGAAAGCAATGATGATAAAGGATTTTCGGTTTTAATGAAAATGAAACGGGTTTACAGCATCAGTTTATTTATATATTCATTAAATGTAGGACACTTTAACATGCCCCTTACTTTAGAAAGTATAAGATCACTTACGCTCTTCATATGTCGTGCATGTGCCAATCCCCGCTTTGACTAAGGTGGTACAAAACTGGACACTTTATTGCATTGTTCAGCATATGTCAAACCTGCATGACAGACCGGATAATGCATGGGTCCCCCATGTTATGATGCATGAGAACCCAGCTCAACATGCATGGATCACACCCGTTCATATATATATATGTTGGAGCCCGTTTGCGGATCTGGCCCATCTGCCGATGGGCTTGGCCCATATGAGGATCCGTTATTGGACTGCCAATCTGCAGATAAAATTATTGATGTAAGTCTGTGATATTGATTTATGTTTCAATAAACAGTGCACATTTAAGTTCTGAGAAAAGTTTGTCTGAGTTCAAAAGTCATCAAGATAATAAAATAATATGGTATTACTACCAAAAACTAAAATCGGTTATTGGGCCAAACCCATCTGCAAATGGGCCAGAAAGTGCGTGGTATCAAATCCGTAATTTGGCTGCCCATAACGGATCCTCATATGGACCAGATCCGCAAACGGGCTCCAACATATATACCGATCCCATATCCACATACAAATGCCCGTATATATATATATATATATATATATATATATATATATATATATATATATATATATATATATATATATTGCAGGCTTTCTGACTGAAAGGGATGTAGATGATATAATACAACAAAGCAAAAGTGGCTGTTATTATACTATATAGAATTGCAGAAATAATCTTAGTCCAATGTACTATATACCCCTGATCATATAAAGCGGATCGTGATAAAATGCATGTACATATATACATGTATTTTAGTTCAGGTTCTAGTTCACAGAAGCTGTATTATATTTCTTAATTGGTTTTATAAATTATATGTTAAATGCATTTCAGAGTTGCACATTGATTTTATTTTTGGTACTTATTAAGTCTGAATTTTTAATTTTATATATTACTGTTTTTTTCATGTATAAGTATGCATTAAAGATTGCTTTTTTGCTGAGTAATATGCATACAATTAATACACTTTAAAACCGATATATTTGACATATTTAAAAAAAAAAGATATGGATAATAACATGTATGCATATTATTAATTTTATACATACCCGGTACATATAAACAAACACCCATGTATAAGTCAATTTTGTAATATGAATAAGCGTGTATATTTGATTTTTAAAGAGATGTCATTTCTTTATATATGTACAAAGATATACCAAAAAATTACCTTCGTAGCTTTGTTTGACTGACTTTCCATTTTTCGCTGCCTTGTGCTTATAACTATATATGCCTGTACACACTTTAAAAATTATATACACATGCACGAAATTATATATCTAAGTGACTCAGTGAAGCTGTGTTTAATAATCTTTCCCCTTCATCATATATTATGTGTAACTGTAATGAGTACATAAGTGTAAAGAAGGACCAGGGAATCGCGCAGTCAGTTCAGTGATTCAGGGTCAGTTTGAAACATTACAACTATAAGGTGCAAATGTTTCTATATATGTTTAGAGGATCAAATTAAACTGTTTTTCTTGTTAAATAATATATTAAAAATATAAATAGTGAAAAACATCATATCAGGAATAATGTTCTCATTAAGTCTATGTCACGTATACATCTTTTTCGCATTTTGTGTTAAAGATAATACGCATGACCTCCAGCTATACGCCATGACGACTATACGGCATTCCTTAGACTACTTTGATAGGTATTTGTACGTGGTCTGCTTGTGGAGATACCACGTAGACCCCCGGGAATTAACCATAAGAGCGTTAATTGAAACATGACCACTATATATCAAGATGGTATGTCTTTGTGATACCGAAGACACCATGCTTGCACACTCAGCAGACTGTGATCACGCATGCGCGGCTCGGTACTGATAATATCGCTATATGTTTATCTGTACGGAGTGTAGATAACATGGACTGAAGATTGGTCCCATGCATATATCTTCTTCTTACTTCAATGGCTTGAAAGAAATGATAATGTGGACATGTACATTCTTCAATGCCCTGAAAGATATATAAATATATATATACGTATAATAACATATACAGACCACGATGTCTTGATTTAAAAGTTTTTTTTTTCAGAAATACATGCAAGATAAAGGTCCCATCACAAAATGAGATGCACAAAATGTAAAGAGATTTATGACCCGCTTATCTCGCTGATCACGCTCAGTACAGTTCATGTCGTAATGAGAGAGAGAGAGAGAGAGAGAGAGAATGAGAGATGTGAAAAGGGAATGTTTTATCTTTAATCGATAAGATCATAAAAATCTCATTGAGATATAAGACAAGATGACCAGAGGTCACGCGTTTGCCGGAAATGACGTAAAGTACGTAAGATGAATGAGCAATGCCAAAGTGGAAGAAAATAAGCCATAGTTTGTGAAGATAAGACCAATATTAACTAGGTCATGAAGAAAGTAAAATTTTGATATGTTTTGATCACCTTGACCTTGACATTTGACCTATTTGAATAATACACATAGGACTTCCAGATAGCATTTCGGTATTTGACAAGTGTAAGTTACAAAGCGACTCCTGCAAAATTGTGTCCTGTAGAACGCTATATATATATGTGAGTAGCAAGAACCAGCAAACAAGCGATATCGAGGACAACTAACAAACAGACAGACATACTGACAAAGTGACACAAGGTTGAGACCAGATGACTTGATCAGGTTATATGAAGAAGACCCAGAGAAATAAAATAAGCTATATAGTTCATGTATAATTAAAAGTAACAGTTTTGGAGATGTGGCCAAAAATGATATGTTTTAGAAGTTTGAGTGCAGCATACATGTGCACCCTCTATAGAATGCAGCCATATCCTGAAAATGAAAAATTTCTTTCGAGATATTAGTGTAGGTTATAAGATGTACCTGTTTTAAAATGATTCCTGCAAAACTGTTGCCTGTAGAATGCATGCTATATGAAAGACGCAAGAACCAGCGAAGGCGAAATTGAGGACAACTGACAAACAGACAGACATATTGACAAAGTGACACAAGACTGAGACTAGTCGACTCGACCAGATTCTGAAGAAGACCCAGAGGAGGAAATTAAGCTTACGATTGTGAAGGTATAGGACCAATATTGATGCAGTTATGACGCAAATAAAATTTCGTCGTTTTACGATGACCTTGACCTTTGACTTATATTAACCAAAAGTAATAGGCGGCTAGGTTTTTGATTGTCTATCAACTGTATTAGCTTGAAAGCGATTGCTGCAAAAATTTTGCCTGTAGAGAGAGCACAGACAAACAGACAAACCAGATGACCTGAGGTCACGCGCTTGCCGGAAATGACGTAAAGTTAGTCAAATAAATGAGCAATGTCAAAGTGAAAGAAAATAATCCCTAGTTTGTAGAGATAGGATCAATATTAACAAAGTTCTGAAGAGAAAAAAAATGATATGTTTTGATCACCTTGACCTTAACCTTTGACTTATTTGAATAATAAACATAGGCCTTCCAGATATCGCTACGAAATATGACAAGTGTAAGTTACAAAGCGATTCCTGCAAAACTGTAGCCAGTAGAATGGTATATGTGATACGCAAGAACCAGGAAGCAGGCGAAATTAAGGACAACTGAAAAACAGACAAACATACTGACAAACTGACCCAAGATTGAGAACAAATGACTTAATCATGTTATGGGGAAACCTCAGAGAAAGATAATAGGCTATAGTTTATGTAAATGAGGTTTATAGTTTTGGAGATATGGGCAAAAAATGATATGTTCTGGAAGTTTGAGTGCACCGCCCCCTAATGGCCATATCTGGAAAATGAAAAATTCGTTTCGAGATATTAGTATAAGACATAAGATGTAATAGTTTTAAAAGGACTTTCAAAACTGTGACCTGTAGAATGCTATATGTGAGACGCAAGAACCGGTAAGCAGGCGAATTTGAGGAAAACTGAGAAACAGACGGACACACTGACAAATTGACTTAAGATTGAGTCGAAATGACTACACCAGGATTTGGAAAAGACTCAGAGGATGAAAATAAGCTATAGTTTATGTAATTGAGGCTCACAGTTTTGGAGATATGGCCAAAACATGATATGTTGGGGAGGTTTGCATACAGCGCCACCTAGCGGCTGCATTCAAAAAATGGAAAAGCAATTCCTGCAAAATTGTGGCCTGTAGAGAGTCCACAGACAAACAAACAGACAGACAGACATACGCAACTGACCAACCAACTTGCCGAAATCGAAGATTTCCGGCAAGCAACAATCAGACATACGGATCTGACCAATATGAAGATTTCCGGCAAGCAATATAATATATCCCGATAGAAAATAAATATCACGAAGGCCAAATTTATTGACCTTAATATTGTTGTTTCTTGAGAGTTATTGAGCATACTGTTACATGCATGTCCCTTTTCCTCATTTAAGAGTCATAATGGAAAAGGTGCATGTGTTCTTTTTTAACAACTCCTTTGTTGAATCAGACTCTGGCCTTTGGCTGGTATAAATACATTGCCTTATAGTAGGTGGGTTAAGTGACTTTTGACTTCAAGTCATGATGCAAAGGTCCCCTTTGGCATAAATGTACCTTATGGTCATGGGAATAAATTTATCCAAAGACACAAGTTGGATCTTCCTTAGTATGTGAAATATATGCAAATTATTCAAAATGGCCGCCGAAAATACTCCAAACCACATATATAAGCTTGCTTCTGTTACAGCTATAATGACAAATGTTGTGTCAAAATATACATTTTTGTGGTCAAGGAATCCAGTGAAATAGGTTTCAAGATTGAGAAAACAACAGTTTTCTCCTTACCAAGAAAATCTAGGGTACATTTCATTAAATATCATTGATTTTCTTCAGTCAAAACAGAAAAGCAGAAAGTGTTGAATGTGACGTCTAAATGTAATTCAATAAAGTTTAGAATTTGATAAATTGTAACTTTATTACTTTACATGGACTGTGCAAATTGTTATAATCACGTATGCTAGGCACTCCCCATGGAAAAGATGGCCGTTTTTTGTTAGTCCATAGAGCCAGAGGACCCGGAGAAAGTACCGACCTGGAAAGGGTATAAAGCGATCCAGATTATCTTGTAAAATTCAAAGGATTGTTCTGTTGGTGTTACCCTTATCCACCAATTATGTTTTATTTAAGCCCATTAAGATTTTTAAAGTAAAGTTCCAATAATATGCAGGAAAACATACCGACACAGGAACCATTCAATGACGATAAATATATGTCACATATATAAACCTTCTGGTGGAGGTATCATAAATTTGCAACAAGGGCTGCTCCTGATAATATATACAGAACAGGCCATTTAATTACAGTTTTGTCGATAAAAAATATTTAATAATTTCTGTGTTTGTGATCTGATGTTCTTATGTAAATGTTAGCAGTCCTTTTAGTATGTATGAGCCGACTGCATGGTGGTTGAGTATAGTCAGTATATCGACCTGTAACCAAGTAATTCAGAGCAAGCTACCTAGGTCAGACCGCTATCATAGATATCTGTATCCCCTCACTTTCCCAGGTGCTAGCAATCCTCACCAAGTGGTGAGCAGGGGGATCAAACAGTGTGCTTTAGGCCCGGGTGACCAGGATGCCCTTGTAAAAACCTTCCCCAGATGGCTACAGAGCGCCGCACCCCCTCCCTCCAGAGTCAGTCCGATTCCCACCACCCTCGGGCGAGAAGAATTTCTATACAGGCTTGTCCCTATCCACGCTGCTGCTCTCGCGAACTTGAAAATGTAGCGAGAAACGCGTCGCCGCGTCTAACACGTGGGTTGCATAAAGCACTGCTAACTACTGTGTTTTTCCTTGCTGTGTGCCACAGGCGAACATCTTGAGATGAGCCCGTGTGTGAAAAGCATGATGCCCCCTTTTGCTTTTATGTGCTCTCATGCCCGTTTTCGTCAGGTTATTTACATCAGCCACGCATCCCCTAGCTGTTTCTACTATAAACGTGTCTTTGTGCTTGGTCCTGTAGTGAAGACCCCGTCCAGCAAGCAGCTTTCAGATCATTTCACCAACTTTTTTAAATCCTAAAGGATAGATTAAAGTATTTTAGATATATTCTATTATTAGATTCAGTATTGGCTATTTTGCTCAACTCATATATATTTATATAGGCACATATATTTACATTGATATAAATATTCATATAATATATTAACGACACATATTCATGTAATTTGAGTTAATGTTTAATATAATATCTTAAAATCATAGCTATTTCTAAAGCAGCCAGCGATCTCATGGAGAGTGGTTAATATATATCAAATATGTGTGCCTGTGGGTGTCCGAGGCTAGCCTGTAGCGATAATCGTAAACATATATAGCGTGCATAGGATTTTATTTAAAAATGGTAAAGTTAATTTCAGCAGGTGTTAGTGAATTATTTCTTATTCTATCATTTCCATGCAGCTGGGGGCATGGTTTAACAGTAAACATTACAGCTTTTAAACAGAGTTTTGACAAAGATGACTGGTTAAATATTGATTAAATTGAAAGGACATAACTTTGACTGTATATGTATTACAGCGGAAGATACCAACATGAATACTTGTATATGTAATTATTATTTTTTTTTGCCACTTAGAATTTACATATTATCAAATGTTGACATATATCTAATTCCCGTCGTGATCCTGCAGGTTCTCTTATGGAAAGCAGGACCATCATATGAGCATATGGAAGATATTTGTATATATGTGATAATACTTTCTGAAACATATATTAATATATAAGATACGGCCCGCTGACCTTCTGTTAGTACACATTTTTTTCCGGATTTCATGATTTACCTTTGCAATAATAAAAAAAAACACCCAAGGCTTTTGCCAGCAATACTAGAACTGGCGTCCACTGTTTAGAAAATGTTTGTTAAATATATAATGTTATGATAATTATTAAAATTTAAATTATTTTTCCATCTAACAAAATAAAACTTTTTATTTTAAACATATTTTTAAACATATTTTAAAGGTTAAGCGGTATCTTTATAGGATGGTGCGGGACCTCATGACGGTGGACGGCTCTGAGCTAAACATATGGAAATTCTCTCGGCTGCAGATAATGGCCACGGCCTGCGGTGTTGCAGTAACCACTGGTTAGTGCTTCTAATCTAATTAAACGGGCTGTTACCCTGAGCGTCTTCCATTTACCAGTGGAATGAGCACTGTCCGTGTGATGTTCCCGGCAGGCGTTCAATTCATCTCTTCCTTGGATTGAACGGCAATCCATCAGGTCACAAACCGCCGTGATCGTAAGCGGCCGGTAGAAGTGACCCAGCTGGTATTTGTTACTGCGAGCTATCCGTGACATCATATTACGTTCCGGAGCAGTCACCATAAATTGATATTACGCCATCAAAATACCTGGTTGTTTGAAATAAGAGATATAATGCATGATGCCGCAAAGCTATATATTACAGTATCAATTTAGAAATAATATAAGGAATGCTTAATTCTTGAATATAATTAAGGACTATCTTATCTATTACTCACATGCATGTGAGGTTAAATCTATATTACTAAAACCAAAATAACATGCTGGACTGACACTTGAGTTTTTCACGTTTATTATATTTATACTTAAATTTGCTATTTATGTAAGAGTTTGATAGTTTAACAAACATGAAGGAAACTTTATAATATGTAATTAAAAGGAGAGATTTAAATTTTACTCACGTATATCTTAATATAAATATACTTGGCAATTCAATACATCAAGCGAGCTGGAAGGGAAGTGGTTTTACAATCACTTTCTGGAACTCAAACGAGTCACTGCATTGTTATAAAGTTTCATTATTACGGAATCTCATGAAACCAATAAAAAAATAAACAAGATGACCAGAGGTCACGCGCTTGACGGAAATACTCTGAACCTGATTGAATGACAGATAACCAGAACATGTCGTAAAGCAGACAAATAGGAAGAAAATGAGCCATAGTGTGTAAAGATTGGACCAATATTGACAAAGTTATGATGGAAATATGATTTTACGTGTTTTCATGACTTTGAACTTGAACTTTGACCAATTAAAAAAAACACTAACAGCTTCAAGAAATCGTTCCAATATACGGTAGGTGAATGTTGCAAAGTGACTCTTGGTAAATTGCACATGTGGGCTGTAGAATGCTATTATAAGAGAGGCAAGAACCAGCAAGAAGGCAAAATTTAGGACAACTGACAAACAGACAGACATATTGACAAAGTGACACAAAGCTTAGACCAGACAACTTGACTAAGTTATGCAGAAGACGAAGATGAAAAAAAGAGCCAAAGTTTGTGAAGATTTGTCAGAATTGACAAAGATATGAGAAATATAACATTTTGAAGTATTTTGAAGTGACCGACATACTGACAAAGTGACACAAAGTTGAGACCAAATGACTTGATCTAGTTATGAAGAAGACCCAGAGAAATAAAATAAACTTTAGTTTATGTAATTAATGTTTATAGCTTCGAAGATATGGCTAAAATAATAAATGTTGTATTGTTTCGAGTGCAGCTCCATTTAGTGGTTATATTTAAAAAAAAATGAAAAATCACTTTGAGATATAAGTGTATGTCGTAAGATGTATCAGTTTCTAAATGATTCCTGCAAAAACGTGGCTTGTAGAATGCTATATGTAAGACACAAGAACTAGCAAGAAGGCGATATTGAGGACAACCAACACACAGACAGACCAACTGACAAAGTGACACAAAGCTGAGACCAGATGACTTGACCAAGTTTTTGAGAAGTCTCAGAGTTAAAAATTAAGCTAAACTTCAGGTTTTTTTTTTGGTTCATAGTTACGGATCAATTGTCAAAAAAATGATATGTTGATGAAGTTCGGGTGCAGCGCTCCCTAGAGGCCATATCCCGAAAATGAAAAATCAATTTTGAGATATTAGTGTAAGACAAAATTCACCAGTTTCAAAAGGATTCCCGCAAAACTGTGGCCTGTAGAATGCTCTATGTAAGACACAAAGTAATGATGAAAATAAAATTTCGACATATTTCAATGACCTTGACCTTTGACCTATGGCGACCAAAAACAATAGGCTTCCAGGACTTTTAATTTTCAATCAACCCTGAAAGTTTCAGATCGATTGCTACAAAATTGTGGCCAAGAGAGTACTGAAAACAAACAAGATTGACACCAAATGACTTTACCTGGTTATGGAGAGGGTTTAGAGGAAGAAAATAAGTGACAGTATTTGTAATTGCGGTTTGTACTTTTGGAGATAGGGCAAAATAATATTTTATTGGGGATATTAGACTGCAGCGCCCTCTAGCGGACATATCCTGAAGACGACATATGCGTTTCGTGATATTAGTGTATGACATAAGATGTCCCAGTTTAAAAGGATTCATTCAAAACTGTGGTCAAACAGACAGACATACTGACAAGGTGACACAAGAATGAGACCAGTTGACTTACTCAGGTTATTAAGAAAAACCAAAGGAAATAAGCCATAGTTTCTGTGATTGAGGTTTATAGTTATGGAGACATAGCTAAAAAAAATATGTTGGGAAGGGTCGTGTGCATCGCCCCTTGTGGCTATATCCGGAAAATGTAAAATCTGTTTAGATTTTACTGTAAGGCATAAGATGTAATAGTTTCAAAAGGATCCTTTCAAAACTGTGGCCTGTAGAATGCTATATGTGAGACGCAAGAGCAAGCAGGCGAATTTTAGGACAACTGAATAACAGAAAGACACACTGATAAAGTGACACAAGATTGTAACAAGATGACTAAACCAGATTATGAAGAAGACTCAGAGGAAGAAAATAAGCTATAGGTTATGTAATTGAGGCTTATAACTTTGGAGATATAGCCAAAACATGATATGTTGAGGATGTGTGCAACCAGCGCCCCCTAGCGGCCGTATTAAAAAAAAAGAAGAAGAAAAAACAAAAACCAATTTCGAGATACTTGTGTAGGACTAAAGATATGTCATTTTCAAAAAGATTCCTGCAACACTGTGACCTCCAGGGAAAGATGAATGAAATTTCGAAATATCTCGTTTGACGAGATATTGTACGAGATATAGCGAGACTTTAATGCAACCTTTTAGTACTAATTGGATGTTACCTTATGCAAAAAACTAGACCTCTGTAGCTTTAAAACTGACAAAGTTAGAAAATAAGACCACTTTTCCCCGAAAATGCGTTACCATGGTTACCGGAAATTGAGTCAGCTACAAGAAGACAGCCTCAGGAAAAACAATTAAAATGAGCTACTGTTGAAGTAGATACGACTAATAGTAACACAGATATGAAGAAAAAACAGTTTTGTATATTTTTTATGACCTTGACCTTTGACCTATATTGACCAAAATCAATAGGCTCCTGTCATTTTAAATTTTCCATCAACTGTGTAAGTTTGAAAGCGATTGAGACGAAATTGCGACCAGTAGAGAGAAAACAGACAGACAGACAAACAGACTAGAGACCATAGGTCAAACGCTTTGCCGGAAATTGAAAATGGAATAGGTCAAGGTCAAATTAATCTTTTATATTATGAAAAATAAAAGGGAGACTTAAATGAGCAACTGTTTATTTGGATGGGACAATTTATGAACAAAAGTTGGAAGAAAATATGACATTTGGTCGTGTTTTGGCCTTGACATTTGACCTTTGACCCTATTTCGAAAAAAAACCAAAAAGGTCTGATGGTAATAGATATTTACCAACGGTATCAATTTCAGACTGATTGAATGAAACTGGTTGGCTGTGTCAGAGATAGAAATATTCGAACATTTCTAAGTTCAATAAGTTTTACCCTTAATTAGGTCAACATAATTATGGAAAAATATGGCCACATCTCATCAGGAATAAGGTTATCTTTTATAGTTTTAGATGCAATAATGAAAATTATAAAATCATTTAAATCTTTGGAGATATGGCACAATAATGATATATTGCAGTGTTGTCAGTGCAGCGCCCCCTGGAGGTCATATACCAAAAATGAAAAATTGTTTCGAGGTTATACTGTCAATAATAAAATACATCAGTTTGAAAAGGACTGCTGATAAATTGTGGCCTGTAAGGCGTCATAAAGTGAAATATCGCAAAAAGCCCCTGCAGCGCCCCCTGTGGGTCATTTTGCAAAACTTGAAATATAATCTGGTAACACTAACTGAACTCTACATGATGCAAAAATCTACACCCCTCTAGCTTTTAAAATGACAAAGTTACAAAAGAAAAGGAAAATATGTGAAGAATTTTGCTTGAAATAGGTCACCATGGTAACCACAAAATTAGGTCAAGTGTATCCAGGAATAAGCATATTGATTATAATTTCAGTTTCTGTTATAAAAATTTTGACATCGTTTATAGTTTCGAAGCTATTAGACAAATAAAAAATATATTTTGACCTGTTTTAGCTACAGCGCCCTCTGGTGGCTATATTCGAAAAATGAAAAATTTGTTTCGAGATATTTCTTTTTAACATATTATGTATGAATTTCAAAGTGATTATTCAAAATTGGGACCTCTAGGGCATCATTTATGAAATTTCGCAAAAATGTTGTACAGCGCCCCCTGGTGGCCATTTTCATAAATCTACAGAAAATCGAGCAATTCTTAATAAACTCAACATATTGCAAAAAACTAGACCTCCCTAGCTTTAAAAATGACAAATTTACAAAAATATTTTTTATTTGATATTCCAAGATTTTCCCCCAAAAATGTGTTACCATGGGAACAACAGAATGAGACGGTTTTGGAACCAGAAGAAGGCGCATTAAATGACAAATTAAATGAGCTATATTTTATGTGGTTACGAGCATTCTTGACAACGTTATGAAGAAATAACCTATTATGAGGGTGTCAATGACCCTGACCTTGACCTTTGACCGATTATAACCAAAAACAATAGACTTCTATTCTGGTTGATTATAACCTAACTGTATGAATAGCGATTTGTTTAAAATTGTGGCCTCTAGAGTGCGCACAAACAGACAGATAAACACCCAAACGGACATACAAACTGATCAACATACTTGCCGAAATCTTTGATTCCGGCAAGCAACAAACACCCAAACAGACATACAAACTGATCAACATACTTGCCGAAATCTCTGATTCCGGCAAGCAACAAACGCACAAGCACACCCACCCACAAACAGACATACGCAACTGACCATAATGCTTGCCGAAATCGAAGATTTCTGGCAAGCAAATCAAATCAACTTCCAAAATACTTCGAGTCCGGAATAACGTTATTATAAAATAAAAATAAAATCTTGCTGGTGTTAAAATTTTGTATTCCAAGAAGGTTCTATAAAAATGTCTTGTAGATACACAACTGTGTAGATTAAAGAATTTTTTACTCAGATTTAGAACGTTACAATTAAACAGACTCCAAGTATTGTCCAATCTTTACTCGTGTTTGTAGAGTTTAAAAAGCCTGTGCAAATATATAATATTTCGACGACTTAATATCGATCCCAAGAGAATTTGTATATTATTCGTTCAAATATGAAGCAAATGTCTTGTGTATTCTGAGTGGCAGAGCTTTCGGTTTAGGAAAATAAAAAGTCAACGTTTCACACTCATGTGATCAATTGCTATGATATCTGAATTTAAAGCATCTGCTAACCACGCATACATGGGAAACCTAAATACAGTAACATGTATATATATAAACCGATGGGCTGTCATTATTTAGTTTTCCCCATTCGGGTACTAAATTGTTTCCACCTTAACAGGACCCAATGGATACTTTTGATAACAATGAAAAAATTATTTTCTTTCCCTGCTATGAAATCATGCAACTAATCTATGCCACATTTATGTTGACATTTAAAGAATAATAAATTCCCAGAACAGTATATAATAGTATGGATTATTTTCAGTCACAGGTGGTTGTGGTTAATCGAACTGATTAATTGTATTTATAAATGTGTCACCGGGCTTTATCCTACTATCATTTGAGAATTTGGGCGTGGTAAAAAAAGAAATATTCCTCATTAAACTTACCGATACACTTCCTCTTTGTGTTGCATCATGGCGCCCTTATCGAACCCCGTCAGGTTTATTTCTCCCACTTTCTCGAAACCGATTCTAGGGACTGCCATTTTGCGTTAACACTAAAACACGGATGTCTCAGGTCGAACAACTACTGGTGAAAATAACTTTTTTGTCACTTTTGTCTTCAATAAGAAGGAATTGTTCAAGGTACGACTCGCCGACACCAATGAAAAAACATACGGCGGCACCTTATCGCCATCTGACGGTAAATACTGATACTAAAATCAATTGGATCGGCCTTGCGAGTTTTCGTTTGAACTATATTTTCAAAAGCCTGTTTATTATAGAATCTTTGTTTATATTACTTAATAACACGGTCATGCCTAACTTTTGTCGGCGTGATTCTTCAAGTCAAATATAGAAATCATAATTATGCATGTTATAGCCGCGTTGGTGTATTTTTAATTTGATGGGTGTCGAACGCGTATTTAATGTTAATACAGGTTGCTGCTTTGTCTGCTTAGTTTCGCAACCAATTAAGGACAGTCCACTCATGGATGATAGTTAAAGGGGCCTAATCACCTAACTGACCTTTATAAACTGAAGGTAATCCCGTGGAGCATTTATAAAAATATTCTAGAAAACATGAATTTCACCACACACGTATCTCGTTTGTCAACATTGTTGAGTTACAATCATGTTGTTGATAAACAGGTTAATACACCCTTCACGGAGGCCTTATAAGAATTGTTCATAACAAGCATTACCCTTAGATTATCAATATATACAAAGAGGAAGCCTGTAAACACGTCAATTCTTTTTCAAAAGGTCAGCTAGCAAACTTTTATACACCACGAGTTATATCATAAGAGTGGACCTGAAAACCTGATCAGCTGTTTATATTGGTACGTGCACCGAGAGCATATCATGGTTTGACCAACTGCACTGCCATCTGCCGGGTGGTCAAGGAAATAATATGACTCCATTAATTCTTCACGGAAACCTTTTTGATCCACCCCCGGACGGAGGGGACTCTCGGCACAGTCGCTTGAATCTCTATTTTTGGCTGTGTTTATATCAAGAAATGGACAAAACTGTGCACCATATGAGTATAGAGTCGTGCCTGAGATGTTACTAAACAGGTGCCCAAAACACGCATTTCTTTCCATTTTCCCCTGAAATTGGGATTCAAGCGACCTAGCTCCCAGAGGGGTTGATTTCTATATGTATATGTAGGTTTATTATTTTGTTTGTTTATGAACTTTCTCGGGTCCAAACCCTAGTGCAAGACCTTCGATTACCATTTTATTTTTTTTTTCTAATATTTTTTTCCCTCTGCCATGGCCAGTGCTTGCGCCAGATCTCTTATATGGCTGATTTTCAAAATCTGATCTTTGAGCTCAGTATTAGTCAAGGGTGAAATATATGAGCCGGATTTATTTTTACCTTGACCTTATTTTCAAGGTCATGCACTCTATAGTCAACCCCCCTCCCCCCGCCCATGCAGTAGAGTTCGGTTCGTCAACGTTTGCGCTAGATATCCAATATGGCTGAATGTTTTATTTGCACCTGATATTTATTTTTGGAAATGAAATTCTTTCCAAGGCCGTTCTCTCCATAGCCGACCTCCATTATCGCTTATGCCTCTGTTCCGCTAACTCTTCAATACGGACCTTTGGTCTGGTCAGAGTAAGAACCGCAAGCAATAGATGTGTACTAAATTGTTTCCATCTTAACAGGACCCAATGGATACTTTTGATAACAATGAAAAAATTATTTTCTTTCCCTGCTATGAAATCATGCAACTAATCTATGCCACATTTATGTTGACATTTAAAGAATAATAAATTCCCAGAACAGTATATAATAGTATGGATTATTTTCAGTCACAGGTGGTTGTGGTTAATCGAACTGATTAATTGTATTTATAAATGTGTCACCGGGCTTTATCCTACTATCATTTGAGAATTTGGGCGTGGTAAAAAAAGAAATATTCCTCATTAAACTTACCGATACACTTCCTCTTTGTGTTGCATCATGGCGCCCTTATCGAACCCCGTCAGGTTTATTTCTCCCACTTTCTCGAAACCGATTCTAGGGACTGCCATTTTGCGTTAACACTAAAACACGGATGTCTCAGGTCGAACAACTACTGGTGAAAATAACTTTTTTGTCACTTTTGTCTTCAATAAGAAGGAATTGTTCAAGGTACGACTCGCCGACACCAATGAAAAAACATACGGCGGCACCTTATCGCCATCTGACGGTAAATACTGATACTAAAATCAATTGGATCGGCCTTGCGAGTTTTCGTTTGAACTATATTTTCAAAAGCCTGTTTATTATAGAATCTTTGTTTATATTACTTAATAACACGGTCATGCCTAACTTTTGTCGGCGTGATTCTTCAAGTCAAATATAGAAATCATAATTATGCATGTTATAGCCGCGTTGGTGTATTTTTAATTTGATGGGTGTCGAACGCGTATTTAATGTTAATACAGGTTGCTGCTTTGTCTGCTTAGTTTCGCAACCAATTAAGGACAGTCCACTCATGGATGATAGTTAAAGGGGCCTAATCACCTAACTGACCTTTATAAACTGAAGGTAATCCCGTGGAGCATTTATAAAAATATTCTAGAAAACATGAATTTCACCACACACGTATCTCGTTTGTCAACATTGTTGAGTTACAATCATGTTGTTGATAAACAGGTTAATACACCCTTCACGGAGGCCTTATAAGAATTGTTCATAACAAGCATTACCCTTAGATTATCAATATATACAAAGAGGAAGCCTGTAAACACGTCAATTCTTTTTCAAAAGGTCAGCTAGCAAACTTTTATACACCACGAGTTATATCATAAGAGTGGACCTGAAAACCTGATCAGCTGTTTATATTGGTACGTGCACCGAGAGCATATCATGGTTTGACCAACTGCACTGCCATCTGCCGGGTGGTCAAGGAAATAATATGACTCCATTAATTCTTCACGGAAACCTTTTTGATCCACCCCCGGACGGAGGGGACTCTCGGCACAGTCGCTTGAATCTCTATTTTTGGCTGTGTTTATATCAAGAAATGGACAAAACTGTGCACCATATGAGTATAGAGTCGTGCCTGAGATGTTACTAAACAGGTGCCCAAAACACGCATTTCTTTCCATTTTCCCCTGAAATTGGGATTCAAGCGACCTAGCTCCCAGAGGGGTTGGTTTTATATATGTATATGTAGGTTTATTATTTTGTTTGTTTATGAACTTTCTCGGGTCCAAACCCTAGTGCAAGACCTTCGATTACCATTTTTTTTTTCTAATATTTTTTCCCTCTGCCATGGCCAGTGCTTGCGCCAGATCTCTTATATGGCTGATTTTCAAAATCTGATCTTTGAGCTCAGTATTAGTCAAGGGTGAAATATATGAGCCGGATTTATTTTTACCTTGACCTTATTTTCAAGGTCATGCACTCTATAGTCAACCCCCCTCCCCCCGCCCATGCAGTAGAGTTCGGTTCGTCAACGTTTGCGCTAGATATCCAATATGGCTGAATGTTTTATTTGCACCTGATATTTATTTTTGGAAATGAAATTCTTTCCAAGGCCTTTCTCTCCATAGCCGACCTCCATTATCGCTTATGCCTCTGTTCCGCTAACTCTTCAATACGGACCTTTGGTCTGGTCAGAGTAAGAACCGCAAGCAATAGATGTGCACCTGATTTTTTTTTGTTACCATAACCTAATTTTCAAGCTACACAGCTTATCTAAGCTATCCCTGTCATCGCTCACTTCCGGTTAACCAGAGAGAGAGAGAGAGAGAGAGAGAGAGAGAGAGAGAGAGAGAGAGAGAGAGAGAGAGGGAGGCAGGGAAGGGGTGGGGGTGGGGGTGGGGGTGGGGTGGGGGTGCAGCGCAGGTATTGGATGACAATTTTGGTGTTCAAATATATCATATTCATAACAAAGAAACCTCCAGCTTCACACTAATACTATAATGGAAAACATCAGCATTCTCTGCTCTGTGAGTGTAGAACAGTTCATACTCTGGTTAAAGTGGCTCATGCAATCACCTATCTGACCTTTATAAACTAAAGGTAATTTCTGGGGGTTTATAATATGTGGGGGCCCGCCAAAATAAAACAAATTCAACGAGGGCATCTGGCATCTCGTCAGATAAGCAAGAGCTTTGCAAATGGCGTTCCGCAACAAGCATATATGCAACCTACCATCTTAGGTCACATGTTTTTCCCGTTTGTCAACATTGCTGTGTTTACAAAAATGTTGTTGATAAACAAGTGCATACATCCATCACGAAGGCGTTATAAGAATTTTTCACAACCAAAGTTACCCTTAGATCATTAATATGTATACACAGAGGAAGGCAGAAATCACAAATTCTTTTTCAAAAGATAGGTGAACGGGCACATTTAAACGTGTGCATTTAAAAGTCTTTAGCTGACCATACCAGAAAAGTTAACAAAAACATAGCTCTTGGTCATTGTTCTCATGTGTCAACAGGCATGTTGTGCAGCCCTCAATTTCTTTAAGTTCAAGTGGAGAGTGGTTAATGTTCTCCCCAGCAGAGCTGCTGTTCAACTAACATATTCTTGCAAAAAGGAGCCTTGACAACAATTCTCAGCAAACCGCTAGTAGAACCAGTGAAATTATAAGGGCCCCATTTTTGTTTGAGGGGTATTGATTTAGGGCTTGCAAGGGGCTTGGACACAAGGAACTACCTAAGGGGTTTTGTTACACCTGACTGGAGACGGGTCATTGTGACTAGTGTGGTGAATGCAGATACAAAACAAGTACATGGCAACTAAACCAACTGGCCGTACCGCCGTGCAATAAACACTGACACAAAAAGATATTTTTTGTTAATATACACATACAAAAAAATATCATATGGGGATGGGTGTTATACTAAAACATCATATGTGGCTAGAAATCTTCCTATAAATCATATATAATAAAGATGCCTGTATATCCCGTGAAGTCTGAGTTTGAGACAATACTGTGGCAGTTGCCTGCTCTTGCCTGACTTGAATCCAGAGTGATTGAAAATAGAAGTATCTTAATACTATTAATTTGTCATCATGAATAGTAGATTGTCCTTCTTAATGCAACACACAGTTCTGTCATCATAAATAATTTGGCAGCTGTCGCATGCCATATCGTCAACAGGTGGGATGGCTAAGTATATTAAATGGAGAATTCGGGATATCGCTGATACCAGTTCTGCGGCAGTGAATGACCGACTATACCTGAAAACCAGCAGGCAAACAACTAGTGCCCTCTGGCGTCTAGCCTGAACAGCCTATTCATCCAATAGAGTTGACCGTGCCCTGGACAGATAGTTCTAAATTTTCGATCATCCTCATATTTATTGTTTATCACAGTAACATGAACTGACATGAGAAATTGCTGCATTCGGCACAGTTTGCATAAGAATTTGATCATGAATCAACTGGCTCGCAGGGTGATATAGTTGAAAGTTACATAGGGGATTTCAGGCATGGATAAACATAAAATGTTTCCTTGAATTTGTCGAACATTCTGGACTTTAAACAATGGTAACCTCGTATTTATTCAGAAAAAGTAAAAATAGTTCATAGCGTATATAAGCTAACAAAGTGGTAATATTCAGTTTCGTCCATGTTAATGAGTGAACGGCTTAATCACGCTTGCCTTCACAAAAGGGTTTCCAGCTGCGCCAGCGAGTCGTTTTCCTCCTACATCTACACGAAAAACAGCATTAGAGATATCCCATTTTCTTGTATACATACACCGGATGCATCCTTTATTGCCGCTCATTATATTTTGCAAGCACAAGTAAGCTCTATAACATATTAATAATCAGGAGAAGCATTTCATCAAGAACAAATTACATAAAACATGAATATCTGCACGCAGTAAAGAAACTAAATAATACACTTTTGATATGAGTGAATGATGTGCAGATGTTTGCCAAAGTGGTACGCATTGCGCAAAAGCAGTTCGTGATCGCTCGTCCTGTATTTTCCCCGTCACTCTTCTTATAACACTGACTAGTTTATTTTTTAGCCGACAGATGGGGCCTACTTAGACCAGTCAAGTAGCGACATGAAACACGCGTTGGCCTGTAAACCCGGCAATACTACAAATGGTGCAACCATGTATTTAGGATTTGTCAGTGACAGACGGATAGGGCATTATTAATTTTTAAAGCTTCGGTTATGGTGGTCTTTACTCAGTGAAGATGGATGTCATGGCCAAGGACAAATAATACATGTATACAGATGTTTGCATGTGTACATGGAAGTGCTCCATAATACTCTTGAATCTTGGAAAAAAAACCATTTTCCTCAGAAATTCCTCGTGGAAAAGACATTCCTGAGTCAAGGCACTTTCTATGGTCGAGCCTTTCCTGATGGTCAAAGAATCCCTGATAGTGAAGGTATTTCTAATGGTTGAAACAATTTCCTGATGGTCAGGCCATTCCGATTGGTCCATAAGTGTCCAGTCATTCCTGATGGTAAGGACATAAATGGTGGTCAAGTCATTCCTGATGGTCAAGGCATTTCCGATGGTTTAGACATTCCTGATAGTTAAGACATTCTTGGCAGTCAAGACAATCCTGATGGTCAAGGCATTCCTGATGGCTAAAGCATTCCTGATGGTCAATTCATTCCTGATGGTCAAGACATTCCTGATGGCCAATTCATTTCTAAAGTTCAAGGCATTCCTGTTGGTCAAGAAATTCCTCATGGTCAAGACATTCTTGATGGTCAAGACATACCTGATGGTAAAAACATTTCTGATGACCAAGACACACATTCCTGATGGCGAATTCATTCCTAATGGACAAGACATTCCTGATGGTCGAGGCATTACTGATGCAGAATACGTTCCTGGTCTGTAAGACAATCTTGATGGTTGAGTCAATTTTGATCGCAAAAAGATTAATGATGGTCGAGACATTCCTTATGGTTCTTAAGGCTGAAAGCACTGCTGAGAGTGAAGCATACTTGATGGTCGATGAAATTCTCGATGGTTTATTCTATTCCTGATGGGCAAGGCATTCGTGATGACAATGAGACATACATGACAGTGGAGTTTCCATAAAGAAGTAGACGGTGACGAAGACTTCCTGACAACCGAGGTTTTCCTACGGACGAGTTGTTTCATGGTAACTTAAACAATCCGTACGATCTGTGCATTTCTGATTTAACACAATTTCCATACTTGCTGCAATCGTGACTGCATGAGTTTCCCGATGAGAGAAGCATGCCTTATTGCTGATGGCAGTGATGGTATTAATACAGAGGTAGAAAATGTTTATATTGTCAATACCTTTTCTGCTTTACATCCTGTGATGTGAATAGGAAATATATGCTTGAACACAAAATGACATGATGACGACCTATGAGAAATACATGGTTTTTAATTTCATAATTTTGCACAATGATGTGCTGGCTTTCCCCAGAAATATTGCTTATCGATTAACACATCAATTTGTACTCATATTGTGTTGGTGAACCCGATACTTGGATTTGTAGATGTCTTTGAATGTGAAAAAAAAAACAATCAGATAGGGCAGCATGAGTAAAAATATTACATTTTGATGTAGACCATGTTTCAGAATACAAAATCCCCTTCATACAAAATGACCCAGAAAGTCATCAAAAATTATCATTAGACCGATGAAATTTATATAATTTCTAACCGGTGTTATGTCCTTTGTGATAATTTATGCATTTATGAAATACACATTCGTGTAGTGAAATGTTTTAAAGTATAAACAATGCTTAGTACACTTAAATTCACAATAATGAGTAATTATGATAAAATACAATATCTATGAGATAAATTAATGCGTATTCATATGGGAAAATTACAAATGAAGATGAATTAAATTCATAGGCTCGACACATTATACATGATATTTTGTTCTTAATTTTATTAGAATCAGATCTGAAATACCATTTATATCAAAGCACGTACAAGAATAATGAATTATCTTTGCCTGTATGTCACCTTATGTTCAACTGATTAGTTTCGCTTAGTCTATTTGCCTGCGATAGGAGGGTCTGCGTGATCCCCGTCCGTGTGTGTGTGTATGCGTGCTTGTTAAGAACTTAACTCGCGAAGTCATGAACAGAACCTCATGAAATTTTCACTGTTTTTCGGGAATGAAAAATCGGTCAGGTTTTGGTGTGAATCCGGCACATCATCCGGATTCAGGATCGTCATAAAATTTTTTTTACAAATGTACAGTCACTAATGCACGAGTGAGCCTATGAAAATTGGCGAATAAATTAAATGCAAACACGGGTTAGGGATAGGGAGCCCCCACATGACAGAGGCTTGCATTCCTTAGAATACGGGTTTGTAGTTTTTGTTTTTCTTTTCATTCTTAAGTTTGGTACTGACCTCACTCACTCTGTTCATGTTAGTCTACTTCATTCTTTAGGAGAATGCTTTTATCACCTGAGTACAGTTTAATATCAGAATAAAGCCATGAAGGCCTAAACAGGCCTTGAAAAGGCAACGCTTAATCAGTTATTAGAGCAATGTCAAACCAGAGCATTTTGTACAACTCAGTGGGTCATATCCTTAACTCACTGTTTGATGGGCTGCATAATTGAAGGGTTATTGAAGAAAATTGAATGACTGGTTCACTATCTACTCCCTCTGTCAAAAATATGTCCCTTATAAAGGGACTGGGAAGGGCCGAGAACTCAAATAAACAATATTTATATTTGACTGGTGTTTCAAATAATACATATAAAATCCTTGATGTTAAGGCTGCACTAGCTGAAGATATAGAGATTTGGTACATATTACATAATACTAGGGAAATGTAATGACAATAGAAACTCGCTTTATTATTTATTTTAATGTGGTTGTGCCCTGCATAGTACAAAAAGTAGGCTTGCCTTGTTTTCATTTTGATTTCTATGAACTTTTGGATTCGGATGTTTTAAAAAGTGCACACCCCTTGATACGAGAACAAATCGAAATATTCCATGCGTACAAATTGCAATGTTACAACGCTCCACTATATGGTTTGATTGTTTGTCCAGTGCACCATTGATCTCCGTCTGGTGGCCATTTAGCGACCACACCGTTAACTGACCATTATGCTCATTAATTATTCATTAATTATTCATATGAAGGTTTTCTCCCCTTCATCTCTATTTCCCTTGAGTTTCTCATGAGCAAAGTGTGTGGGTGGGTGCCGGTACATAGCGCTCTGGGACGCTCACTGTTTGCATTATAGCCTTGCCACCAGGAATCTTCATGTATATGTTCATAATCTTTTCCTAAAAGACTTTGAAATGCAGAACAAAGTTCTCAGGTGCTCTATATAAAGGCACTGTTTAAGTTACCTTTGTTGTAGTCTGTACATTTTCATTAAAGCACACAAGATCTCGGATATTAATAACTTGACCCTTGTGTATATTACTTCCGGATCACTGAACAGGAACAGGACATGTCACTACCAGTGTCCCCGGGAGGTTACGATTTGCGCCAGTGTAGAGCTTCTGATTTCTCCCTGGACCTCGCCTGATAATCAGTAAATGCAGGATGAATACCATTTGAAGTTTATGGTTATGAGAAAGATTTCAGAACAGACAGATGATTGTACACATGTTCAAAACTACCCAACACCGGTTATATTTAGAATATCAAGTTCCATGTAAGAGCGCCAATCTAAACACCATGCGACATTTTCTTATACCAAATACTTAACTTCTTATGATCAACATGCTCTTTTAAAAGTTGCCGATTCTGAAGTCCCTTAAAAGACTAATCATCTCTTTTCTGACCAATAAGAATCTTAGCCTGTCGTCTGCATTACAAAAATGTAAAAATATAATAAAACAAGACCATCTTTGTTCTCTTGCCTCGAATTCTTTTAAGAATTTTTAATGTGTGGAAATAGATTGAATTCTATGTTGATAATATGCACCATTCAAGAAATTAAGGGAATTTTTATTTTCCCAACACACTTGAAAAATTCCATGCAATTTAAAAATAAAAGGGGCCCAATCACCTATAAAGCATGTTGAATTAACAAGAAAAATACATGTTCCCGCTGGCCGAACCACCTCGTGATGCGGTTCACAATCGGAACTCCGGTCACGCGGCCTTTTTATGGTAAACAGACACATGTGTACTGTGTTTACTAACACGCAGAGCCATATCAAGGTGTTGAACAGCCGTATGAGGTACTGAGACTGTGTGGTGGGAGGGTTTAGCTGGGAAACTTTTGTATAAAGTAAAACTGAGCAAATAGTGCGAAAGAATAGGAATAAATATTCCTGATTATGTCCCGTTAATAAATAAAAATTCACCCGCTCGCATCATAATTTTTGTTCCCAGAGTCCGTCCAGCACTTCTTATTTTTGGTATATCCTAATTGTTGCCTCCACCACTAGGGTATGCGTTCAATCCCGTTCGTGTGTGTGTGTTTGTTCAGAATATAACATACGCAATAATGAACGGGATCCCATGAAATAGTCAGGGCACCTCGGGAATGGGCAAGTGAAGAATCGATGAGATTTAGATGTGGGGTCGGCTCATAATCCGGATCCAGGAAGGACTTCCAGGAACATTCACAAATGTACAGTCACGTATGTCCGATTGAAAATGGGAATATGGGCCGAATATGTGAACGCAAACACTTGTTGGGGAACGTGCACTAATGAACCTGGGAATATGGGTCATTAAGTGAATGGGAACACGGACTGCGGAGTAACCTACATTTATGACCGCCCACATAGCGGAGGATTGCCTTCGTGATAATCCATATTTCTAGTTATTATTAAATTTTATTTTTAAAATGACAAGAGTCTTGTCTCTGTTTTGAAAGCTGAAGCAGAATTATACCTATCAACCAGCCTGGCATGGTTTATGATTCCGAACAGCTATGATACATTCAGATATAATAACCCACAGAACATAACACGATACGTATTTTCCTTCCCATCAGATGGATCATTTTAAACAGATAACCTTTTCAGCTGCAGGTTTTTCTCTTCGATTTATAATACAAAAGCTTTTAAACGTTTCCACTTCCAAAAATTTCCGCATTGTGGAAGCCATTTGACCCGCTGTTTTTGGGCGGTTGGACAGCACAACACGCCGAGAATATTAATCCGACTACGCTGGCCGCGGGGATTGCATGAAACCGGAAGTGATGTAATTTATTGATGTATCGCAGAAAATTTCACGTCAGAATGACTGGGTATCCAATACAAATAAAGTTGGATATGCACTCAGAATTGATTAGAAGGGCTCACCTCCAATTGTTATGATCACTACTGAATACAATACAATAGAAAATACAGAGATATAATTGTAAAAAAAAATGATAAAGCAACTGTATGATTTGCACTCACGGTTGGAGACAAGATTACATTTTCACAAAAATTCTCTCCGGGTGAGCATTACACATGGTATTTTTATCTATTCTTCTCCATTTTCTTCTTATATTTTCTTGTTTTCATTCTGACTATAAACCGGAAAAAGTGGAATACACGGACGTCATCTTTTTATGTGATTAATGTTTAGTCCACCGGTTCCATAAAGATAACTGCCGTCATGTATCTGCTAACCAAATATGGCGGCACCTAAAAAAAACCCCAAGGTGTGGAAAAGCTTTGTCAGCAGCATCATATTAATCTCATGTTTCATTCTTGGAAACCGAAAAGCACAAAATGCTGATCTTAAACTTGCAATCGGTTGGCATGTTATAATCATTCAATAATTAATATATACTTATAGTTATGACTATAGGGTTGGTCAATAATTGTTTGAGTCTAAACGTTAAAAAAGGTTAAAGGTTTTAACATTTTTCTTATTCGTAGATTATGGATCAGGTGTTTTCGTCGTATAACGCCATAGTAATATAGGCAATTAAACCTTATACGCTATGACATAGTCCAAAGCAGCCGGACCTTATAACACACTAGGCCGACTGTATATAACATGCCAGGTCAGGTTCTATAACACGTACAGTGCTGGCCATTTAACCCATTAAGTCTGTATAACAAAACCAAGCACGGCAGTTGTAACAAATCTATACTGTCCGACCGCGTAACCCGCCCTATCCGTTCGTTTAAGCCGGCGTCACATATCTATAACAACCTCCGGCCGAATTTGTGAATCGCCATTAGTCGCCAAATTTCAAGCCCGCCAGGGAGTAGAGCGTATTTGTCGCTTAATATCCACCCTGTCACATATTAGACGGGGCTCAGGCGGCGCCCTTTAAACACTTTTGATAAAAAATCGCCCAGCGGCCGTCAGTAAACGAAAGGGAGTCGGGCGAAGCTTGGCATATATATATATTGGAGTCGGGCGAAGCTTGGCATATATATATATTGGGGCAAAGGAACTTGTTCCTAAGAAGAATGTGGCACACGAGAGCCTGATTCCACTTCATCAGAGCACGATCTAGAAGCTGAAATTGACAGAAGCACGGAGCGCGCTCGAAGCATGTTCGACTTTGTACAAGTCGGGCGGGATACAGGAAGGGTTCGTTCCGAGTATATCATCGGGAGCCCATGCCGCGGCTGCGCAGATCTGTCGACCTCCGTCCGAATTTTAAGCAAAAATATGGTCTAAACGTGAGATGCTGTCCGAATATCTATCGATTGTCGAGAGATCTACGGGCAACCTTTTTACGAGCTCTGCGACCTCAAAATTCGCCACTGGAAAATCACTGATTTGGGTAAAGATTTCAGTGCCCTGCGGCCGACGGCCGACCCCTAAAACTCGCGGCGGGGGCCGCAGTGAGCAAGCGAACAGAAGCCGTATTCCTCCACAATGCCCTTGTTGAGCTCGCAAAGAAGACGGAATGGCTACATTTTTTATATGTTATTGCCCCTTATAGCCTATAATCACATATGATAACGCGCTCTTACGGGGCTGCCCCCCCCCCCCAAAAAAAAAAAAATGGGCGAGCTTCGGGCGGAGAAACTCAGCTCGTTGAGGGGGGGGGGGGGGGATATCGTCCGATGACGATAGCTAATATAATTCACTATAGCTCCAAGGCCCAAAGTTTCCCGCTCGAAGCACGAACATTGGTCTCAAGGTTTTTGGGGGATGCTCGGCCGAAAGTTGCGGCATCGGGTACAATTAACTACCGAAATACTACGGGCCGCTCTTTGGTTCATCTCCATGGGTAATAACTAGGCTGGCACGTATTTCCCACGCCCCCTCCAGGACCTCTCCACATTTCGGGCCCAGAGAAAATCTTCGGACTCAACCTATTCATACCTAATATATAGGTCAACCTATTCAGGTACCATAGGTATATATATAACCTTTAAACTTAAGGCGACACCAAACATATTGACGATATGCTTCATTAACTGTTGGCTTCATTTTTGCCTTTGCCCTCTTTACATACTTTTGGTTTGCATTTTACGCGGAAGATTATAGGCTATATTTTATGCGTCGTGTACGTAATTAAACATCTCTCGGATATTTCTAGGAATATAATTCCCACCAAAGAGTTTATATATAACCATTTGATCTCATTAATATTCCATCGTTTTATCCTCTAAAGCACTGAGCACTTGTTTCCCCTGTTATCGAACGATGTCAAATAAATCTTTGACAACGCATATATAAATGCACTTCGACATGTTGCTGCGATAGCGTAATACACAATTAGAGCCGACATCATGGATAAAAAAAGGTACCATACTGAAATCATAAAACGGGAATAAAAATGAAATAATTAAATGGTCATCATATATAAAGCTAGCGTCGATTTCACCAATACCATCGCAGAAGCGGATCCAGGGAATCCACCCCACCCCCACCTTCTTCAGCCAATGATACCTATTTATGGGTTGTAGACCAATTTTCGGCTTAGATCCCCCCCTTTTCTGCACCTGTCGACCTTTTAAAGGTTTTGTCATTAGTCCTCCTGGGTTGGACCCCTCCTTTCCTAAATCCTGGAGTCGCCCCTGTATCAATCCATCAATAATTTTATAGATAATAACCGTTAGTAACATTCCTCTATTACAGCTCATATGCATTTTTTTTAATGGAAGCATCGGCATATATATATATATATATATATATATATATATATATTGTTACAGATCTTACAGGTGCTCTTTTTATTGTGTGACACGGGCGTAACTCGTGTTGTTGATACATTTTATGTTTAATCCGTACTGGTTGAACTCTCATTGTCATGTGAGCCTTGGGTTTTCACGCCTGGTCGTGGGTCACGTGATGAGCCTGGTATGTGTAGAGATACACAGCGCTGATCTTTCTAGAGAATTCCTGAAACGCCTGTTTACTGCTGAGTAGGGTCCTTATAGACTGTTCGAGAAGTGGAAAATTCCCGGCTTGGGGTGTGAAGGTATATAAAGGGGCTGTTTTCTAGAACCAGAGGACAGAGAGCAGAGCAGATACCAGCGGACGCAGAAGCGTGTGTCAGGACCTTATCCGACGAATGCGGCAATTATAGATTTTCAAGAACTTTCTTCTGGATTTTATACATTTGGACTTCAGTTTACTTTCTGTGTTTATGCAAGAACTTTTCACTGGACTGTCATTCTCCGAGAGTTCACATTCAAAGGACTTATCGTTGTGATGGTGTTGGTATCGAGGTACTGTACCATTATCTTCTGTGTGATTATATTGACTTGTTTCTATAACGCTGTTTTACTGTATAATTGTAATGATTTAGTGTATTGTATTGTTAGGGTTGTTTTAAGAATAAATTATAGTTATTTGTTAACAAAAAACCACTGACTTCTTTATTCATTCCCCTAGACATTTCACGCTGCCTAGTGTTACAGAATCGGATTTTTTTTTATCTCCATTACAAAATTTGTATTCATCACGCATACGTGATCTGTTTATATTAGGTTCCGTAACAGTATATATATATATATATATATATATATATATATCTACTTCATCTAGGTCTAAAAAAGGTCAAAATAACAAATATATAGGGAACATTTCGTTTTATTATTATTTTATTTTTTTATTAATTTAGGTTATAGTTTTGGAAAGTTGTATCCATATTTGTAAGAAGTTATTGCTTGCCGGAAATCTTCGATTTCGGCAAGCATGTTGGTCAGTTGCGTATGTCTGTTTGTTGCTTGCCGGAATCAGAGATTTCGACAAGTATGTTGATCAGTTCCGTTTGTTTGTTTGTCTGTATGTCCCCGCTCTACAGGCCACAATTTTGCACCAATCGTCCTGAAACTTATAGATAGAGTGTATAATCGGTTCTTCTCGGAGCCTATTGTTTTTGGTCATGATCGGTCAAGGGTCAAGGTCAGGGTCACCAAAAAGATCAAAAACGGTTTTTTCTTCATACCTTCGTCAAAAATAGCCGTAGGCACCTAATCTGTAGCCCGTTTTATTTGCCACTGCATGGCCACTTCCAACACTGCAAAATTGCCTCATTTCGCTGTTACCATGGTTACGCAATTTTGGGGTGAAATCATGGAATTTCGTGATATTTTTCAAATTTGCAGCAATTTGACTGATTCTGAGATATTTTATGCAACATAAGAATATCTCGAAATTGTTTTTTCAGATTTTGGAAATGGCCGCCAGGGGGCGTTGCAGATGAGAAAACATGAAAATTTGTTTTGGTGCTATACCTCCAGAACTATTAAACATTGGGCCATTTCCATCACAGCACCTTAAACTAGGGTCCATGGGCTTATTTTTGCGCATAGGTGCCAAAGTGCGCTATTGCCAGATTTCTCTATTTTTGGGGTAAAACTTTTGAATTTTGAAAATATGCAGTTTTCAGCTTCTTACTCTGTCAGTTTTTATGCTAGAGAGGTCAAAATTTTTGCATCTTGTAGCCCTTGGTGAGTTCTCGGTGATCCAACCAGAAATCTTGCAAAATCTCGCACCGTTTCTCGTCGAATGAGATTTCGCGATTTCACGGTGACATGCCCTATAGGCCACAGATATGCAGGCATCCTTTTGAAACTGATACATACCACGAAGACACGTGCAATTGCCGCAAGTGGCGAAAGGATCCTTACGGTGGGCAGCCGGAGTGTGCAGCGGTGCGTGTCGGCCTTTCCGAGCCCTATCTATTATCATACATGTTGGAGGCACAGTCACAACTTTATTGCTTGCCGGTAATCTTCGATTTTCGCAAGCATGTTCTTCACCCGCGTATGTTTGTTCCTTCATCTTTTGTTTTACACTAATATCTCAAAACTTATTTTTCATTTTCCGGATATGGCTGCTAGGGGGCGCTGCACTAGACCCATTTAAACAAATCAGTTTTTGGACATATTTCCGTTAGAGTAAACCTATATTACACAAACTGTAGCTTATTTTCTTTCTCTTGGCCTTCTGCAAAACTTGGTAATGTCATCTGGTGTCCATCCTGTGTTACTTTGTCAGTATGTCTGTCTGTTTGTCAGTTATCTTCGAATTCGCCTACTTGCTGGTTCTTGCAGCTCACATATAGCAATCAACAAGCCAGATATTTGGAGGAATCCTTTTGAAACGATTACATCTCATGCCATTCACTAATATGACGAAACGTATTTGTCGTCTTCAGGATATGTCCACTAGAGGGCGCTGCAGTCGTCGAACATCCCCAGTATATCATTATTTGGCCATATCTCCAAAACTAGAAACCTCAATTACATAAACTATACCTTATTTTCTTCCTCTGAGTCTTCCTCATAACCTGGTTAAGTCATCTTGTCTTCATCTTGTGTCCCTTTGTCAGTATGTCTGTTTGTTTGTCAGTTGTCCTCAAATTTGCCTGCTTGTTTGTTCTTTCGTCTCACTAATAGAATTCTACAGGCCACAGTTTTGAAAGAATCTTTTTTAAACTATTAAATCTTATGTCTTACAGTTATATCTCGAAAAAGATTATTAGCGAATCTGTGAGCTTATGCTATGGTGCAGCGTCGTCCGTCGTCTGAAGGTTAACCATAGCTTTCTCAAAAACGGCAGGAACTAGCATTACCAATATTTTTTTGTAAATAAACAGTCATCTGAAAAGCTCTATCGGATATTGTTTATTTTTGGCTTTCTGCATTTACTGAGATTTTATAGGGAAAAAGCTAAAAAAAGCTTTAAAAATCTTCTTCTGTGAAACTGTCCAGCCAAATTGTCAAATATTTCTAAGAAATGATCTCTTGAACAATCTATCTCAAGTTTGTTCGAATGGTTTCAGTTCGGAGATTGAACAGGAGGTTGAACTTAGTCATCTTTCCAAAAAAGCAATTAAAATTAAAATCTCAGAAACGGCTAGAGCTGTCATTACCAAATTTTAATACCTATGTTTGTCTCATATGTCATATCTGAAATTGAGGTTTTGGTGGCGCCACCTACATTGATCTCTTTTTTACAAGGGAAAATGTAATTTTAGACTCTCCAGCTTATACACTGTTTTATGATGCAACTGTAAAGCTGATTGGTTTAAACTTTACAAGAATTATTCTATGGTAGGTTTCTGCCAGTTTTA
Source organism: Sipunculus nudus (assembly GCA_026874595.1). Lineage (NCBI taxonomy): Eukaryota > Metazoa > Annelida > Sipuncula > Golfingiida > Sipunculidae > Sipunculus > Sipunculus nudus. Next base: position 56,468,160 of record CM049311.1, on the reverse strand, counting down.
TAAGAAGGGATTGGGTAAATGCAACTTTAAAAAAGCAGTGTAGCCAATTGAAAACTATGATTTATTTTCTTCCTCTGAATCTACTCGATAATCTGAGTAGGTCATCCGGTCTTATTCTTGTGTCATTTTTTGAGTATGTCTGTCTGTTTGTCAGTGATCCTAAATTTTGCCTGCTTGCTGGACCTTGCTTCTTGCAGTTAGCAATTTTCAGGACAGTTTTGCGGGAATCCTTTTGGAACTAGAACAACATCTTATTTCTTACATTAAAGTCTCAAAAGAAATTTTTAATGTTTGGGATATGGCCGCTACCATATATTGGCCATACCTCCGACACTATAAACTCTACCTACTAAAACTATAGCTCGTTTTGCTTCTCTTTACGTTCCCAACTTTTTTCTGGTAGTCTGTTATCTCAGGTGTGTCAGTATATTTGTCTGTTTTGTGCTATGTCTGTTTACATGTTCTTTTATGTGATATATGTCGTTCAACAGGCCGAACTTTCCAGCAATCGCTTTAAAAGTCTTTCAATATAAAATGACAGTTTGTCCTGTTTGTCCAATCTGTATGTCATTTTAGTCCGGCAAGCGTTCGACCTCTGGTCGTCTAGTTTGTCTGTCTGTCTGTCAGTCTCCACCTGCAAATGCACAGTTTTGCAGCGATCGCTTTCAAACTTACACAGATGATGCACAACCAAAAGTGCCCGAAGCCTATTGAATTTTGTCATAATCAGTCAATGGTCAAGGTCAAGGTCATCAAAAGTTTGCAAAACGGTTTTCCCTTCATATCTTTGTCACTATTAGTCGTATCTACTTCAACTGCAGCTCATTTTAATCGTCATTCCAAGGCCTTTCTTCTTGTGTATAGCAGCCTCAAATTTGCGGTAACCATGGTTACGCATTTTGAGGAAAAAGTCATGATATTCGAAAAAAAGGGGTCTTATTTTTCTAACTTTGTCAGTTTTAAAGCTACAGAGATCTAGTTTCTTGCATCAGGTAGCATTCAAGTAGTATTGTTTGATTATTCTGAAGTCTCACAATATCTCGTACAATATTTTGTCAAACGAGATATTTCGAGATATCGCTTAGTGATAGCCTAGATTTCACAAGTATGCAGGAATCATTTTGAAACTAATATATCTTATTTCTTACACTCATATCTCAAAACAGATTTTTCATTTTCCAGATATGGCCGCTAGGGGGCGCTGCACACGAACTTCCCCAACATATCATTTTTGGGCCATATCTCCACAATTATAAACCTCAATTACAGAAACTATAGCTTATTTTCTTCCTCTGGGTCTTTTCCATAAGCTGAGTAAGTCATCTGGTCGCAGCTTTGTGTCACTTTGTCAGTATGTCTGTCTGTTTGTCAGTTCTCCTCAAATTCACCTGCTTACTGGTTTTTGAATTTACTTATAGCATTCTAAAGGCCATGGTTTTGCAGGAATCGTTTTGAAACTGGTACATCTTATGTCTTGCAATAATATCTCGAAATGTATTTTTCATTGTCCGGATATGGCCGCTAGGGGGCGCTGCATTCGAACCTCCCCAACATTTCATGTTTTGCCCATATCTCCAAAACTATAAACCTCAGTAATATAAAGGATAACTTATTTTCTTTCCCTGAGTCGTCTCCATAAGCTGGTCAAGTGATCTGGTCTCAATCTTGTGTCACTTTGTCAGTATGTATGTCTCTTTGTCAGTTGTCCTCAATTCCGCCTGCTTGCTGGTTCTTGTGTCTTACATATACCATTCTTCAGGCCACAGTTTTGAAGGAATCCTTTTGAAACTGGTACATATTATGTCTTACACTAATATCTCGTAATAATTTTTTTTATTTTCTGGATATTGCCGCTAGGGGGCGCTGCACACGACCTTCCGAAATAAAATTTTTTTGGCCATATCTTCAAAACTATAAACCTCAGTTACATAAACTATAGCTTATTTTCTTCCTCCGAGTCTTATCCATAACCTGGTTAAGTCATCTGGTCTAAAACTTGTGTCACTTTGTCAGTAGGTCTGTCTGTTTGTCATTTGTTGTCAGCTATGTCTGCTTTCATGTTTTTTTTGTGTGATATATGTCGTTCAACAGGCCTAACTTTTTACAAGTCAGTCTGAAAGTCACTCAATTGTTTGAAAACCGACAGTTTGTTCTGTCTGTCCGTCTGTTTGTCATTTCAACTTCCGGCAAGCGTTCGACCTATGGACGTCTAGTTTTGTTTGCTCGATACGCCGCAGTATACAAATCATATCGTGAACCGTATCGACGTGGCCTATCGATCCGTAACATTATACAGATGTATCGACAAAAAACTGAAGTTGTTGTTGTTTACGATGACTGTGGATATGATGATTAAGTCCTTCGGTTATGAAAGCACTCAAACTGTCTATTTCTGTAATAAAACATATTTTTTTTATAAAATTATTGTTATAAAACATGAAATATAATATTCAACAAGACGGCTTCCAGTCAGATTGATGAAATGTATATAAGTTAACATCTAACAATTCAATTTGACCACCTTCAGACCACTAGAAATGTTATAAATACTTTCTAAATTAATTAATTAAAGCATTTTGCCTCCATCGTTCTTAGCTTTCTTCATGTCAAATTTAACTTGCATATATGTATATTTAAAAAAATATATATTTATGAAAATATGGCGAAGGTAGCTAAAGAAAATGGTAGAAAACTGTTTTGTTCAGTGATGTGCAAACTAAGTGAATGAAGCAAGCAACCTACTTATCTAGACAGGAACTTTAAAGATTTAAATCATAAACATCATGAAAAGTCTTCAGTCCGTGTAGGAACAGAAAACGAATTTAATGGAAAGCCATGTAGTTGTTTGGACTTAAGAACCAAACATGAACTAGAATACGGGTAGTCGACAAGCGACTACTTGTATCCGCCTAAATCAGAGTGGAACGGGTGAAGTGTTGCATATTAGCATGGATGTCTGCAGCCAAATTGTGTATGTAGGTTGCGCTACCTACCAAAAAATCCAGAAAGCTCTATACACATGCAAAACTTTGGCCCAATCGGTCAAACGGTTCCCAAGATATGAGCTTGGATATCTGCTGCATAAACTAGAATGCAGGTGGCGCCACCTGTCATAAAATCAAGAGAGCTGTCGGGGATGTATAAACTTGCAAAATTTTAGGCAGATATGTCAAACCACTGCCGAGATATGAGTGATTTTATCCCATGGCAGACAAACAGATGGGAGCTGTGCAAACATGGCTGCAGGTGGCGCCACCAGTTTTGCGTATGATAAAGAGCTATGTGAGATTTATACACATGCAAAATTTTGGCCCAATCGGTCAAACGGTTCCCTAGAAATGAGCTTGGATGTCTGCAGCGTAAACTTGATTGTAGGTGGCGCCACCTGTCATAAAATCAGAAAAGCTATCCAGGATGTATAAGCATGCCAAATTTCAGGTGAATTAGTCAAGTCACTGCAGAAACAGGAGTGATTTTAACCCAAGGCAGACAAACAGATGGACACTGTGCAAACATGGTTGCAGGTAGCGCCACCATTTTTGGTGTATGTTATAAAGCTCTCCAAGGGCTACATTTGTGCAAAAGAATTTTCCTGATCGGTCAAACGGTTCCCGAGATATGAGCTTTGATGTCTGCAGCGTAAACGTGAATGTAGGTGGCGCCACCTGTCATAAAATCAGAAAAGCTATCCAGGATGTATACGCATGCCCAATTTAAGGTGAATTAGTCAAGTCACTGCAGAGATATGAGTGATTTTAACCCAAGGCAGACGAACAGATGGACACTGTGCAAACATGGTTGCAGGTGGCACCACCATTTTTGGTGTATGTTATAATGCTCTCCAAGGGCTACATTTGTGCAAAAGAATTTTCCTGATCGGTCAAACGGTTCCCGAGATATGAGCTTGGATGTCTGCAGCGTAAACGTGAATGTAGGTGGCGCCACCTGTCATAAAATCAGAAAAGCTATCCAGGATGTTTACGCATGCCCAATTTCAGGTGAATTAGTCAAGTCACTGCAGAGATATGAGTGATTTTAACCCAAGGCAGACGAACAGATGGACACTGTGCAAACATGGTTGCAGGTGGCGCCACCATTTTTGGTGTATGTTATAAAGCTCTCCGAGGGCTACATTTGTGCAAAAAAATTTTCCTGATCGGTCAAACGGTTCCCGAGATATGTGGGTTTATGTGTGGAAACAGACGCACAAACGGACGCAGAGCGCAAAGGAAAGGTCAGAGGTCAAAACAAAATCGGGGCGCAGCAGTTCACATGTGACCCGAACATAATCCCGGGTTTCGGAAAATTCCGCCCAGCGGTTACGGAGGAGTTCTCCGGACACCTACGCGGCGGCGGCGGCGGCGGCGGCGGCGGCGGCCAGCTGAAAACATAGTATCCGCAAAACTCTGTTTTGGCGGATACAATAACTGAACATTTTATATCATTATAGAATTAGATATTCTTAAACAAGGATTTTTATCATGAGATTATTGTAACTTAAGAACCAAACATGAATAACTGAACATTTTATATCATTATAGAATTAGATATTCTTAATCAAGGATTTTTATCATGAGATTATTGTAATGAACGCCGTGGAACGTCAAAACTCTCTCCTTTCACTGTCTTACCGAGGTGGAGATAAAAGTCTGTAGGAATGCGTTCTCATTAATTTCAGAAATTAAAAAAAAAAAAAACATTTACTCTTTAAGTATTAAGATTTCTTCATTTATTTTCCTCGGCATCTCTTGGAGTCCTATGCAATGACGTGCGCCTGTATTATTGCCATTGATTTTTAAAAAGGAGAACTGGCACACCCAAAGCCATTGTCTCTATGTAAACTATGGAAATACCTGGCCTAATGGATTACCTGAGTAAATTTTAACACATCCAACGGAGAAAGATTTCCTTTCATTTTATGAGAAAAAATGTTTTCTCTGCCTACAAATTATGTACCATATTGACAGATTTTTAAGAGCCTCTAACGTTAGTGGGTCCGCCTCCATGGTGAATTGTTGTTACCAAGGCATGTCATGAAGTTTTATTCGTATTTAATGCATGATGAGTCTTTCTAACTCTGGCACTAGTGGTCTGCAGTTTTCAGCCTCACTGCATGAGACAACCTTTGGAGCATTTGAAGAACGTCTGCAACATTTGTTGTGTTTTTTATCCTTAGGTACTATAAAGAAATAATTTTGCAACCGGTTCCCTAAAAATAACACATATTTTTACATTTGAACTTCAATTACGTTCTTTTAATATCTGCCCGGATAAGTCTTAAGGTAAACTTTACTGGAATTTCTAAGGAATGCATTACTTCTTTAAATGAATTGACATACAAAGTATGTTCGTATGTGCCATTTTTTTTCTATTTATGATCAATGGGATATATTCCTTGGTAAAATGTCTCAGCGGGAAGCTTCGGTTAGGGTTATGACACTTTTGACCGTTATTGTTATCAAGTAAAGAAAAAAAGGCAAGGTATCACATATATACCTCTGTAAGTATCCGAATCAAACTGTGTTTATGCTATACAGAAAAATATATGTTACGATTAACATGATTAGAATACAGGCAAGCTCTGCTCACTAGAACAAAGACTTGTGAAGGATACCAGTGAACGGTACACAAAACGCTTCTTTAACGGATGGAGGAGCTTGAATCTTACCAGCTATTGGTAAACAGCGATGTGATAAACGGGGGGAAATGTAACCGACGGTGATTGGTCGCATACGTTAGGAAGTTGAAAGCTCACTAGTTGCAAAACGCCCTTTGCAAATTCTCTGGTTCGTCTGACCCTCTGCTAAATGACCTTGTTGAACGTGTTTAAATCATTTCGGCGCCCCCCACATGTTATAAACATGTAGCTACAATTTAAAAAGGCAGCTATGTGCATTGGGATCGGCGTTTTTTTTTGGCTATTCTATAAAATAAAGGTTCAATTAATGGATTCTCTTTAGTTAAAAGTGCCCATTCACCTACTTGTTAAAAGATAATTTATGTGGTTTCTGGCTTCCCCTGTGTAATTTTGGTTGTGAAAAATCCTTATTACGCCGTCGTGAATGATGTATGAACTTGTTAATCAGCAACATGTTTGTAAACACACCATGTTGACAAACGGAGAAAAATGTGTGACGTAAGGTGGTAGGTTGCATATATGCGGAATTAGAAAGGTCACTTATCTCAAACGTCTTTTGCAAAGCTTTGGCTCATCCGACTTTCAACCAGATGCCCTTGTTAAACTTATTTTGATAATTTTGACGGGCCCCCACATATTGTAAAATCATTGATATAAACAAAACACGCAGCCTGTGTACGGTGAATCCTCATTTTCCGGCCTATTTTTATAAAAGCTCCAAGGGATTACCTTTAGTTTATAAAGGTCAGATAGGTAGATAGGCAATTAGGCCCCTTTAAATAACAACAATTATCGAATTAGGCCCCTTAAAAGGCATTTTTAAACCAGTTTGAATGCAGCAAAGAACAATTTAATGACAAACAGTAATTATATCTTGTCTTCCCCTTTGTTTCTCTCACTTCCCCTTTTTTGTGTCTTACATAAACACACAGAAACCCACCCAGAAATTACTCTAGTCGTAAAAATTTATATCGCCAAACATTAATACCCAAATGTACCTGGATAGTATTAGATCAAATAATTGGCTGTAACGATAGTAGAATGTCTTAAATATCCGCAAAATATATAAATGTGACCTGAGTAGGAGTCCTGCAAAGAACACTATGAAAATGGAGTTAAATGTTAGCGCACACACGCATACACACCCTCACATAAAGCTGTATCTGGAGTTATAGGGATGGTTTAGACTATGTCAACAAGACAAACAAAATGATAAAAACACAAAATATACACAAACATTTATCATCATGTACATAAATAAAACAATGAAACTTCAATCCAGAGTACAGTCTTTATTGATAAGTTACACTTGTTATTTATTGTACACATAGTGCAACAAGTCTGAGGCATGCCAGCTTAAACATTTATATTCCCAGTTATTTATTACAAAATTGGTAATAACAGACCTGAGCTGGATATTCACGAAACATGTTTGGTTTAAACAAAGATGGTTTGACTGTCAGGATACACTGATCACTTCATGTACTAAATTTAAATATTGCAATACAACTCATCTATTTGTTTGAAGACAGATACAAAGGCTATACTATTCATGGCCTGTGTCTCTTAAAAGCGGTCTGAGAGTGGTTCGGGACCAGATGTGTGGTTTAGAGACCTCAGGTGTGGTTTTGGAATTAAGGTGTGTGATTTTGAGACTACATGTGCGGTTTTCATATTAGATGCGAGGTTAAGATGTATGATTCTGAGGCTGTGTAGATTGAAACTTCAATTCTGAATGTCGATAAGGACAGTTTTGGGAATATATATTTAGTTCCGAGACACAGAACTTAATCGGGATGGGTGGTGGTGGTATGGGGGTTACAGTCACCTTACAAAAATTTTAAATACTCGTTCTCAGTTTCCTGTATATGAGCCAGCATATAAATAGCTTCCTGGCAAAGAAAAGTTTAAGGTCAGATGTACATTTGGTTTCTCTAAAAGAAACTGCAATATGTTAAAGGACAAATACGTGTGAATGTTTTCCATTAAAACATATGTTGAACATGCTTGGACTTTTCAAATATAATTAAATATATTCACGTGAGTTGTACTAAAATATACGTATATCAGCTGCTGCTGTATCAGTTGGCTTGAAATAAAAGTTTTCTTTTCAGGCATTTTTCTTTGCCTTTTCTTGGATCAGTTTCAAGCAACCGTCCCTTTAAAGAAATCCGCCGTCTCTCCCTACAAGGTATTAAGACATGATCTGGTGGTTGAGACAGGATCTTTATGGCTTTGGTACTACATCTGTGTGGTTTTTAGATTATATCCGTGTGGCTTTGAGACTACATGTGTGTGGCTTTGAGACTGCATGTATGCAGCTTTGAGACAATATCTGTGTGGTTTTAAGATTACATATTTCTGGTTTTGAGACTACATCTGTCTGTTTTTGAGATTACACCTCTGTGGCTTTGAGACTACATCGGATGGCTTTGAGACACATCTGGATGGCTTTGAGATTACATACGGGTTCGTCTGACTTTACTTGTGTATAATAATGAGACGGAATCTCTATTGGTTAGTGACCATATCTGTGTAGTTTAAAAACTTTTTCCCCAAGAGGTGGCTCTCTTTCCAGTGATATAAATAACAATAAGACTAGCACACACTTACTTGCACACTTTCAATAAAAGTTTGAAAAAGACCTCAAAATAATTACACCTCCTTTTTCTGGACTATTTTCACATTAGAAAAGCCCACTGCCGGCATCGGATGATCGATTACTGTCAATACCTTTCATCATAGATCAAGGATTAAGATGTTTTAAATAATGTCTATATGTACGTAAATCTGTGGAAATAAATACGTTTGAAATGTTACTTTACAGGAGATCATGATGAAATATATCAATAAATAAATATACACATTATATATACAAACTAGACAAAGCAGAATAACAAGTACATAGCACTTACACATAAATATATAATCTAGGCAGTATCTGTATATGGCAGATCTCCTCTTAATAAAGGTGAGTTATGAAAATATCAGATTCCAGGCCTCTCATATATCACCTACCTTTTAAAAACTTTGAGTATTAATGAAGCTTTGTAACAATATTTATGTAGCGTCTATTACAATTTTTTAAATATTCATGAAGCAATTGTAGACTCTTTGTTTAATAATCATTAAGCATCCGTTACAACATTAGAATATTCATGAGATTAACACCTATCCTCCAAGACAAACAGAATAGGTATCCATATTGCCTATATATTTAGCGAACAAATAATATAAATATTTGTGTGAATGGAAGATTTTTTTATGGAAATGGTCCCTTGTTTGGAACTATTTTTTTTTTTCACAAAAATTCTGTTCTTGTCGGTCTTGAGCATATTTGTTGGATTCTTGCGATCGAATGTTACATACCCTGGTCATAAATGATCAAAAATTTAATCGCGACATGCACCGACACCAAATGAAATCTTGCCGGTGATTCAACCATCACTAAGACCACGGAAAGTCATAGACTTTCTTCATTAGTGCACAGTTGCATGCCCCGCGAATTCTGATGAAGTTCCACGCGAATTGGCCTCTTTGGTTCTGCACATGCGCGTAGGCCCACACATATTTAGTTTCACACGAAGACTCGTAGCGCCCTGTGTCAATGCCAGTGCATGCTCTCGCTGGGTTTTTGCAGTAAGTTTCGTAGAAATACTGGTTAACCAATGTTCCCCCAATGTCAATTTCTTGAACTACCTGCACCCTGTTACCATGTATATCTTCTGCGGCCCCCAACTGCGACCATGTTTCAACGCTCTCGCATGCTGATATCTTGATATGGTGAAGATCCCGTTTTTGTCTGTTTGAAACCGACTTGGGAAACAAATCCTGTCGGACTATGCCTTTCATATTGGAATATTTGTCGGCTTCGACTAGCTCCCAGGGTGATAAGTGGGGCATTTTTGGCGCCAGAGCAACGTGGTACGACATGAGTGATGGGGGTTGGTTGGCCATAACTGATGGATGTATAACAGTTTGGTTGATCAGAAAACGCGGGATGTATGTGTGTGCGCCGCCAACCACATCTTCCCACAATGCGGCAGTTTTTTTCTCTGGAATGTCTCGTTTCGATGAAAGCAGCCATGACCTGAAGGGGCGACCTCTGGTGAGCTCCGGGGCTGTCAGTAACAGAACCAGTTGGAATACCAGAACAGGTGATCCCTGGAAATACAGAAAACATAGAACTGAAATACCGTGTTATAGTTCATACAACTGCATTTTAATATGCTGCAAAGCTGATGTGAAATTTAAGAGAAAACCGAGGAATATTATTGGATGACGCGTGGTTATTGAATAACACTATAACATGGACTTCTCATTATACCCACCTATACTGCAAGGTAAGTGACACTTGGAAACATTTTCAAAACTTTTATATATATATAGACCTAAGGAATATATGGGAGCTTGTTATTTTCGTAAAAGAAATCTTTGTACTCCAAAGCCTGAACTTGGTCATATTGCAGGCAGTCCTGATCATAGCTTTACTATGTATATATACCTCTGAGTGAATCACTTATGCTGCCACGTGCGTGTATGTGTATGTGCGACTAGATGTGTGGGAGGATGTTCTCGTTGCCAATGTGTTTATTGTATGAATCACGTATATCCAGCAGTTCCACGTTTCACATATCGCGCTCGCATTCTAAGCTCACGAAATATATAGTTCAAAGTGAATGGTATAAAAATCGTACGTTCGAACAAATCAAGGAAAGCAAACCTGCAAGAGCAGATATTATAGCAAACTTCCATTAACCTACCACAGAAATCGCGTATTACTTGTTGATAACTCTATAACACCCGGAAAATACACAACCTCGCAAATCAAGAGTATCTTCCTCTTCAGCCATATGACAACAACGGACTCTCCTTATTTAAAACCTTTCTGCACGGATTATATAATAATGATGGATATCATCGCATAATTGTTGACTGTGAATCTATAAACGTTGTGTACTTTACAGGTAAGCAATTGACAAGCTTTTACCACTAATATGCTGCCTGTCACTCCTCGCAGGCACATTGGTTATTGTATGCATTATATCTTATAATGGAAAAGGGTATCACATATAACATTTTAGCAAATGTTTTAAGCGTTCAGTATCGACAGGTTTCACTCATATTATAATAAAAGGTAAGGTAAAAATAAATATATCTACCAACGCAGGAAATTGATTAAAACAAATATAGATAAAAATTAAGTGTAAGCATATATTATAGGAGGATTAAAAAATTTATGCTTTTTCTCTTATTTGATTCGTATATCTTAACGTACGTGGTTATCATGTCAAACAAATTTAGCTAGAAAGCTAACGGCTAAATGGGAATACATATTAAAAAATACAGCATAGTTAATAACAAAAGCAATGCTGATACATTTGTTCGAAATCAGCTGTAATCAGACAAATGGAACATCCTTTCAGACCGCGAAAAAGATTTGTACGACGGTTTCCAATATTTAATAGCTTTTGTTCCGCATGTAATCTGCATGATGGCGTCATCATCATCTCTTCCATTTAGGACGTTCTAATTTTAGACTAATTTCTTCCTGTGTCGTGTCGTACTTGTAATTTATTATGGCGGACCCGTTTTTTGTATTTCATGTGTATTAGCTTTATTGCAAACCGAGATTCAAATAACGAAGGAGAGAGAGAGAGAGAGAGAGAGAGAGAGAGAGAGAGAGAGAGAGAGTTTTAAAAGCATCATTATATAAAATCCGGTTTTGTATTAAGCGCTTGTTTTTTATTCTTTCCATACTTGTAGTTCGGAAAAGGAACTCGTTCACCCGCTGGACCCCACCCTCCTTAAATGCGCCCCTAAATCGGGCACTTGCGGATTCAGAAGCAAAAACGGGTTTATGCGGGTACACCACAAGCGTTTTTGTGATTACACGAAGTGTACATTGGTCCCATTTAGGTATTGATACTGTCCATCTTGGAAGCGGCAGCATTTTACAGAGAACCCTTCCTAATATGACGTTATTGGCTGATTTATCAAGGCGCAGGCTAATGATATCAGACCTTTCGTCATTGTTTTAAGGAACTTAGCTTGCGTGGTGCATTTGGTTTATATTTTACCATCAGTCCCATCTGGCAGAGAACAAAAGGAGGCCTCCGTGTAAACTGAGGAGTGTAGATTTCTGTCATCGTTCCTTATAACAGAGAATTTCACATCTCAGGCAGCCTTACATTATTCTTTGGAAGTCCTGATAAACCTGATATAATTGATATGCAGGCTTAGGACAGGAAACCAAAAAAATATTTTACACTTATAGAAGAAAATATAATTTGCCTATTTAAAATAATTGACTTTTGTCATTAACTAATACTAAAGATGTCTCAAGAGCGAATTCTATTGAAATATTAAAATTTCTTAGAAGCATGCTCTGGCTGCGAGATGTGTAGACGCCACACGATGCCGGCATATTGAATATCACATCAGCAGGCGCCACCACCAGGTATATATATATATATTTATATAAACAAAGGTTATATGTTAAATGTTTAATAGTATTATTCATATTTGTATACAATAGGCTAAAAGGCGCCTTATCTACAGTAATTTCTTCTTCTTCTTTATAAATCTTATTTAAGTCCCACTGTAACAGTGATATAGCAATATACAAGTCATCAGAAAGGACAATCATATCGACAGTATTTTTATCAATATATATTTATATTATGTTATTTGCATCGACTGTATGCATACCAAACAGATCATAGTAACCGTAAGATTAAGAGCCAAGGTGTTATCCCTAAGTTCCTAACCAGACTTACATATACCAGTAAATAGCTTACAAGTGACGGGTCATTTAACACAAGCGCATGGCGATGGCATTTGTGAAAAGCCTGATTAGTAATACAGGCACCCGGGAAGTCATCGTGAGCGCTTATTATTAATCACCATGTGTATACACCTTGTTACAGAGAAACATCATCAACACATGCTTCACAGACGCAGATGCATGCGTGGTTGCCATGCCACCAACATTATCGGTTAATGTGATACCTCCTAGGTTTAAGTTACATCATATGTCTATAATGCTAAGAATATGCAAGCTCAGGTGAACAAACAAATTGATTGTCAGGGACTAAAAATGTTATGGTATGCATTTGTGTTCATCAGTTTGCGTTGAAGACCCTGCATATAATCATACCAAGAGAAGCTTTAAGGCCTGAAAATGATAAAAAAAGACACCCGCTGGTGACACTTTAAGAAGCAATAACTCAGGTCCTTGACCAATGAACACATATACCAAAGTTTAGGTTAGAGATTTCTAACCTTGTTATCCAGAAACGGATTCGGAGAAAGGGGGGGGGGGGAGGGTTGGTCCGGACCCCCTCCCTTTTTTAGTTGCCGCAACCTTTTTAAAAGGGTTTCCATCGATTTTTGCGACTTTGATCCTTCTTTTTCCGGCGTTGTCATTAGTCCTCCTGGGATGCACCCCCTCTTGATCCTTGATCCGCCCCTGTTATCTCCTGAAGATCTCAATCTTGAGATGAAGTATACTGCATGTTGTACATTGAGTAAATACACGGTAGGTCTGTGCAACGTTTATAAGAATGCCATCTGCACCGAATATTCACAGCAATCCTTAATTTGTTTGACCGCCAAATATAAAAGCATTCCCCTGAACAACCGACAAAATGTATTTTATAAAAATTTATTTGCTATTAGTTGGGGCGGCTGTTAGACAGGATATAATATAATTCATAATACTTCTCAGGAGGCACTGTAAAACAGGAAACAATTAACCATGTCAGCAATTTCAACCAAGTTCCTAGAGAGAAGTGCGCTGCTTCAATGCTTTTTACATTATTTACTACTACAGACACATACACATACTACGGACTGTGCCCAGAGAAACTTACACCTAGTGCCTATGACATATCTCGTTTGAATGTTAACGTGGACGTTTACTTCGAAAACTAGTGAGCAGCTTTGGCGTGCTTTGAATAGCACATGATCTTGATGCAGGTATTAAACCAAACACTATAAAGTAGAATGCAATTTCCTGGAACCTGTTTCCGTCCTTAAACAGTTCTTTAGTTGAATGGTAAATATTGGAAATGAAAAAAAACAGTATATTTGTAAAATCTACTATACAATTAAGGGTCTTGCGCCGGTCCATTACCGAGCTTTAACTAGTATTTTCTATACACTTGTAATGCAGGGGCGAATTTATAGAAGCACGCCCCCTCCGTCCTTAAAAGCTAGGACCCAGTGTTGGTCACCTTCTTGTTATAAAATATATGATTCTATGAACATCTTAAAGAGACGTTCTTCTTTTCATATTTAAGGTCAATTTGTTGTGGACTAATGGTGGAGACCGTCTTGTGTTTAACAGATACATTTTTACTTTCACATTTAAATAAGTCTAGTTGAAATCATTATCCATAAGCTCTACAGAGCTTATCCGAGATGCAACATTAGGAAATTATTTTATTAGTTTCAAACAGGAATAGTTCTTATTTGATGCGACTAAAGGTTCTCGTGGGTATATCAGTTATTAACATCACGGGCGCATGCGCCGTCTTATGCTTCAGTATACCTGTTTACCTTGACTTGCAGAAATATCGTTTTCCCTTGTGTTTTAAGTCAAAACAAGTAGTGGTATGATTCTGTGAAAAAAACACAAGTTACAGAGACATCGCTAAATATGATTTCCATATTTTCAATATGAATATCTGTAGCAGAAAATACTTGTTTTAAAAAATGTATATGTGGTCTAATTTGAAAATTTTAAAGATGGATTTGCTCATCAATCTCACACCATAGATACAAATAAACCATAAAGTGAAGCTTAAAGAAGAGTGGTCCCGCAGACTGCGCGTCTTGTGAAGTTATCACTTCAACCAATGTTTGCATATCCAATCAGGAGCTCTCGTTTCATTCACTGCGGAACCGACATTGTTGCCGTGGACTACTGAAAGAGGGGATAGTAAAATATTGAGAGACTCTGCCTCTTGACGACGTGGCCAACCCTCGACCAATACCAACCAATGTTCCACTCAGTTAAGTCATTCAAACATCCAATATCTTAGTAGTTAGTAAACCCAACAGACAGTGCTGAGGGGACTGAGATACCGGCTTTCAATTAATGATCGGTTTAGATGAGTTGATATGCCGTAAGTCTATCCAGTATGTTCATGCAGACTGCTGTATGGTCTCTGCTTTTTATAGACCAGAATTCAATCTCCGCGTACTCATATCGTAGCGTTTTGTACCCCATGACCTAAATTCCTTATTGCAGCCAAAAAATGTTTCATCTATCTAATCCCCAGTGTTTATTTCTTTCAAGTCCCCATACTTGACTGCAGCAGTTTGTATGGCTACTACGTTGTAGAGCCTACCCGCACATCGTAACCTCGTGAATAAATAATTCCATAAACACGAAAGGCAAATCGTCTTGCCCCGTCAGCTGAAATCCACAGAGCAGCGAGATAGGACGCATTTTGACAGAGTGAGAGAAAACGTGCACTGGGTAAAAATACTGACAATGCGTGGGCGTGGGTGGGCTGGCCCAGATGAAGCACTGGTCGGGTAGGTAGATGGAGTAAATATAGCAGTACGTACCAGTGTTTAATGCACCAAGAAATACACCCTTGGGGTCTTTAAATAAAACAGACTTGCTCCCAAAGGGTTTTCTCACCTAGTGAAATATAAAATTTGATTTTACGGTGCCGGCATTGATTTACCCCAGTCTGTTCGTATATAGTTTGATTCTTCTCTCTGTTGGCTGATGATTGACTACTTGCCCTTTATCCAGTGTCCTTTTAAAAATACAACCTTGCTTGGGCTTTCACAGAGGTTCCTGGAAACAGGGATTCCAAAATTGAGTAATGGCATCTTAGCCATACGGAGACGAACTCACCCCCGCTTGTAGTGTGTGTTATCGTTAGTACAAACAGGGACAAAGAACTTTCTATCCTGCCGTGCCTTGCCGGGGAACATGATTCATATTGAGTCTGTGTCCTGAATGCCTGAACGGTAACGACCTGGGACGCCCTCTGGCGGGCTTGAACCAGTCAAGGAACTGGATCATTGACACAGTGACCTAACTTGACGCCCACAAGCTGGCATTGGACTGTACAGTTCAAAAGAAACACCAGAATGTTCTACAACGGAGGGCCTTAGGTAAATCTGCCTCACTCAACATCCGCATGTGGAAGGTGGCTGCACGTTATAACGGCAGGCCTATGAAACACAACATGTTAAGTAAGAAAATGTTTGTCTGTTAATTTATCTTATTTTTATGTTGGTAAAGGTAATTTAAAGGTCCTGTATAATGAATTCCACATACACCGGCAGTTGATTTAATATATATATACATCATTGCGAGAGTAATTGTAAAGCATTTTTTGATAATCCCTTATCGTATATTTGTCAATAAACTCTGTTTAAACAAAAAATAAATCCAATAAACATAGTGGTTTTATGGCTGAAAGATATTAATTACATTTACTAGTATTATCATGTTTGTGGTCTTTGAATGCATAAAAATGTTTTTTTGAAACGAAAATCCAATTTCGCCAAGCGCCGAACTATGTTATGTGCTTCACATGTCCGTTTATGAACTAGAATACGGGATCCACCAAAATCAGAGTGGAACGGGTGAAGTGAGACATGGATTGAGTGGCAAGGGGAAATAGAGTTAGGTGTGTTGCATATTAGCATGGATGTCTGTAGCCTAAATGTGTATGTAGGTTGCGCCACCTACCACAAAATCCAGAAAGCTGTCCAAGTTGTATACATATGCAAAATTTTAGGCAGAAAAGTCAAACCACTACATGTTATTTTAGCCCACGGCAGACAAACAGACAGACGCTGTGCAAAAATGGTTGCAGGGGGGCCTTCCAGTTTTGTGTATGATAAAGAGCTATGTGAGCTCTATACACATGAAAAATTTTGGCCCAATCGGTCAAATGGTTTCCGAGATATGAGCTTGGATGTCTGCAGCGTAAACTAGAATGTAGGTGGCGCCACCTGTCATAAAATCAAGAAAGCTGTCCAGGATGTATAAAACTGCAAAATTTTAGGCAGATATGTCAAACCACTGCCCAGATATGAGTGATATGATCCCACGGCAGATTTACAGATGGACACTGTGCAAACATGGTTGCAGGTGGCGCCACCATTTTTGTGTATGTTATAAAGCTATCCAAGGGCTACATTTGTACAAAATTTTTTTCCTGATCGGTCAAACGGTTCCCGTGATATGTGGTTTTATGTGTGGAAACAGACGCATAAATGGACGCTTGGCAGAGAGGAAAGGTCAGAGGTCAACGCAAACTGGTTAGGAACCAGTTCACATGTGACCAGATAACTGGTGTAAGTTAAGGAAAAAATCCGTCCAGTAGTCTCAGAGGAGTTTTCCGGAAACGAACGCGGCGGCGGCGGCAGCGGCGGAAACAGGTCAAAAACATAGTATCCGCAAAATTTCGTTTTGGCGGATACAATTATGTTATGAGCTACATATATATGTCCGTTTATCAACTATGTTATGTGCCACACATGTCCGTTTATGAACTATGTTATGTGCTACACATGTCCGTTTATGAACTATGTTACGTGCTACACATGTCCATTTATAAACTATGCTATGTGCTACAAATATCCTTATATGAACTATGTTGAGAGATGAGACGAAGAATTTAGTCAAATGTAACATTTCTAAAATACAAGTAATAAGCAAACATTACTGTAGGCCAAGGTGTCACATATATCTATCCGTCATTACATTATTACGAATAAATTTGTTAATAATGTATTTATTTTGTCATCATGTCCGTAGTGAAAAAAATGAAACTCCACTGGTGATAATAGTTGAGTGGAGGTGACAGTAGATACATTTGCCTTTTTTTATTCAGATATATATTAGTATTCTGATGCTGATTGAGGATTATTTATTGTTCTCAAAGCGCAGTGACACTATTATTGTTATTATTATTTCTTTCCAAGGTCGAGCACGTAGGTCGGTTTGCACTTTAGCTAAACCACGATCAGTATTCCCCCACATAGCTGGGTTATGATGGGGCCCCTAAATGTGACTTACACATACATCAAGCCCAAGCAAAGAATGTAGTAATGCCGCATGCAGTATGTGTTAACGTCATACCCCCTTTGGCCAATTTCGGGGACTATCCTCACAACGATAGCTTCGGCAAAATATTCAGAAAGGACAGAATATTCAAACAAATCTGAACAAAGTGCCTATATGAATTTTCGTGCACTTAAATGACGCTGAAGAATATTTGCATATTTATAGTTTTTTTCCTTATGGTCTTTTGGCAAGAATTTGATGACGACATGAAATGGCGCACCGTCTGGCCCCTGGAACTGCTCAGTAATCTATTAAGGACGAACTAAAAATAAATGTTGAGAAATAAGGTCAGATATGCTTCTCATGCATAGGACTGCACGGAATTGACCCAATATTACTTACAACTTTTTATTCGGGTTTTAAATTGTTTTCGTGTCTCGGACCCTATTTCGGATTCGGACTATTTATCAAACTGTCATAATAATGATAATAAAGTACATTCAGTCTTCAAAAAGAATATCTGTGCCCTCCAATATCGAGCAAAAAAATCCACATCGTCTGTGAGAGTATCTGATTCACTAGAAAATATGAGCACGTAAACTGTATCGTAAAACAAGAAGCTAGTGTTTATATCTACATATGTGGTAGATATAAAAAAGCAAGGCCTGAAATCCAACCGGCTTACTTATATCTGATAACAGGAACAGCTACGATTTGATATGCACCTGTCTTCTGTAATTACAATAACTATTAGTCATAGAAAATACGTTCTGGGTGCGCTGAGGGAGCGCTGTATCAAACGGACAGAGAAGGGTGGGGCGGCCAATTAGAGGGCATTATCTGTCTATTGTTGTACCAGTCGCCTTATTACCTGTATCAGTGGCAAGGGAACAAAAAAGGTAGCACAGGCCCTGGGTTTCAACACGACAAGCAATCGAAAATGACAAGCGTCGCCCATCGTCGCTTGAGAAACAACACCGCGCCCTCTTCGTCCAAAGCAGCTATACCGTAAATGCTCTGTAAACGGCGCATAGGGCGGCTACCGGAATGACTGTAAAATGCATCGTAAACAAATGTCTCCCCTTCGTTTTCAACACTATTCCTCCCGTCGTGAGACAAACAGAAGTGTGTCTAAATAATGTTTAGTTAAAAAAGTTCTAAACGCCATCTAGCCTGCATTTTTACCGCCTGTTATGCAGTAAATATGCGATAAATATGTGAAGCTTAAGCAATCCTGCAAAAAGACTATTTTAAAAATAAGGCTCTGCCTCTTTCTCAATTATTTTGTACAAATTCGGCATTATTATCTCCCTTGCTGCCCAAAAGAAACATTTAACGGTGATAAATTTCAAATGTTTCATTAAACCATTGTACACATGCTAAGAGGGCACGTAAGGTCAACTGTTGAAAATAAATACACATGTTGGTTTCCAACAATATAATACTTACTAAATATCCTTAACATACATAAACAGGTTATCCATCATATCAAGCTCTTCCTGACACAAATATGTGTGCCATAAAAAACGGTTAATTTAAAGTGTCCAAGCTCGAGCAATCTTTCTTGCAATTAATCAGAAAAATATTTTTATTCACAATTGAAAAAAAACTGTTAGTCTCTTAATTACTAGTTTATGAGCCAAGCAGAGAGTTTTTTTTGCGTTTAACAATGATGCCTTAAATGTAACAGAAAGATGAGCTTTTTTATTGTATATATATATATTTTCTACAAAATGTAATATCTACAGTGTATCCTAAGTAGCAATCAAAATAGATAGTCAACATGAAGTTTTAATCTGCCGGAAAAAACTTTCACATGGCATGAAATCCTTTCTTCATAGTTCAAAGAACTGGAGGAATATCGAAATAGATTACGTCCAATAATTAGACCTGTAAATGCATGTTAATTGCAAATGACACTGCTGCATCTTTTTCCTTGAAATCTGATTTGGCTTATACTGCATGGTCAAGAAATATTGCACTGAATTTATGTAGACAATTTCTAAGTCTCATCAAGACCATTTTATATCATGGAGTAATGTTCGATTTTTTTGCGAAAAACTGCATGGAATAAAAACTACCAATCAAAACGCCCTTAAAGCAATTAGCCATATATTATAAAATATATGTGAATTGTTAAATGCGCTCTCTAGTGAAATGAGATCTCTAGTTCATTTGTTTTATGGAACATATTTTTCTTTAAACTTTAAAAGCAAGAAACGTTTGGTGAGTTGTGTAATTTGCTCTTCACCATGCATAGTACTTAGACATTAAATGTTGATTAATGGGCTCGTAAAAATCAATAGAATAATATACTTAAAATACTTAACATTAAGTTAA
The DNA here is from genome assembly GCA_026874595.1 of Sipunculus nudus. Classification (NCBI taxonomy): domain Eukaryota; kingdom Metazoa; phylum Annelida; class Sipuncula; order Golfingiida; family Sipunculidae; genus Sipunculus; species Sipunculus nudus. The sequence goes on along the minus strand of CM049311.1, from coordinate 56,448,136 downwards.
CATTACAAACCTAAGTCTAAAATGTTCCTTCTCGGCAATGTTCCGCATATTTGAGGTGTAACATCAATCACGCATATTATCAGTAGGACGGATCTTTGAATAATGTTGATTTTGAGGCCAAAACTGCAATTCTTGATATGTAATGTTTTGAAAATGAGGCGTTGTAGTTTTTTCTGCAAAGGTTCCCATAACCCCGCATGTGCTATAAGTAACTTGAAGCCATGCTGAGGGATTGAAAACTAAAAGTGTCATTTAACATGAACTTTGTTAATTAAATGGCTGTGCACCTGTTAATATGCATGGCATTAAATAATTGACACACAGACCAAGATTTAAACACCACAGCTGCGACTAATGACGTCACGTATCTTTTTTTATATTACAGAAATTCTATTGTTTTTACATATATCAAAGATTTCATGACTTTTTTTTCATTAATTCGGCGAAATTAAAACATGCCCTTTGGGTATTCTGTGTGTAATTTCCTTTCTTAAAGGTTATGCCTTTTTCAACTTCTTAGTTATTGATCATCCGTTACATTTGATAATTACACGTTGATCTGTCATAGGTCGCTTGCTTCTGTATATAAAAAACTAGACATAATTCACGAAAAGTAACCATAAAAGAGTTGTGCAGACTAAGGTTGATAACGGTGGCACGAATTACCGGCAGTCGTTCACATGTATACCGCGGAGTTTGTCGCCACTTTCCGTGGGCGTCGGCCACCAAGACTGATAAGTACAGTGGACGGAGGACTAACCACAGTGTTCTCTTGCACTTAACGACCTGTGACATTTTTTAGCCGTTCAGCGTCCCCCAACAACCTTTTAACAATCCTTGTCTGGTGTGACTGCCGCGGCAGGTGCCTTACCTGCGACGTGGCCTGCACAGTAAAGAAAACCAAGTCAAACCAGCCTACCAGACTGCTATCCTGTCTATATATATATACAGTTTGGAAATAACCAAGTCTAACTTTGTGAGAGAGTCCTCTTTTTTTAATGCTGTATTTTATTACCTCCACCGATGAAGAGTGACAAATATCACAAAGTGATATTCTGTGCCATATCCGCCTGTGTTTTGTTGTGTGTTTTATTAAATCGTCATTTTGACAATTTGAAATGGATTTAATTATTAAAAATACCACGAGGTCGATTCGAATGTAAATGATCAATTAAATATTTTTTTAAGCGTTCCATCTGTTTCCTTCATCATGCAATTGCCACAACCCCAACACGTGGCGGGTTTTGATAGATACTCTACAAGTCTTGAGGAAAAAGGTCAATTTTGGAGGTGACCTATATAGGTCAACTGAGCATTGAGACCGGTTTTCGACTTTCTGGCAGCTTTCTATTTTTAATTTTAGTTAATGAAATACCCTGATGTGTAAAACGTAAGCCACGTCGTCGCATGTCGATGACTTTATGAACAATAATTCAAGAATGACAGTAACCTTTGAAGTACGGTATTTTTCATATTAACTTTCTATAGCTGTCATGAACATGACAACATTTACATCATATATGTAGTTTTTCTAAACAGACTAAACAGGCGCTTCTTTATTACCAACACAGTGATACATAATGAAGGATCCCGTGTTGCACCTGAATATGCCAGACATTGTTGTTATGTTCCTGAAAATGAGGTTCAGTGTCTGTGCTTAGACTTGGTGAAATAGTCAAGTGTCAATCCCGGTTATGGTAATGTGACAAGAATATACGACATGAACGGCGCTTCAGGCTGTAGTAACGTTTAGGTCTCGAATTGGTCGAGACTTATGCGACGTCATTCATTAGGAGGGATAACTAACACAAACGGAATACCGAGCGAGAAAAGTTGAACCCCATTACTAACTTGAGGAACATGGTTTAAAATTGGTTAAAATTTGAATGATTTTTTTTTAAATGCCGACAAATTAGTGTTATTGTGTTGATATGACATCACTCTATACAAGCACGAACCCTCGCACATGAATAGGGTGGCTAAAGTGCATGTCAATTATTTTAGTCCCGCACGTCACTGTTACCATATACAGAGTTATCCATTTGTGCATCATTGTACATAACTCGTGTAACAGGACCAGTTAGTCTTACGTTTCCATAATATCCGGTTACTTCAAATTTATTTATTAAGGCAGTTTGCTAATTTTGATACGATTAAATTTCTCGGAAGTTTTTTAAAGGGACTAATAATATGATTTTGTGAAGAGAGCAGCGTGTCGAAATGACCATTATACAGAATACAAATAAAACTCAAACCACACGAAGACTCTACGCCAAGTTAATAATGCACATGGCTTATTTTAATTATCACGCATTCTGACGATGACATTGATAGTTTTAGTTATTACATATTTTTATAAATGCACACAAATATGATAGGAAGCTCTTCACCCATAATCAGGGCCGTTTACTAATATTTTACTGTAAATCTCTTGTGAATATCAGTTGCAAGAAATGAACATGAGGGAAATAGATACGGATGTTTTCAACATTATGAAACTTTATCAGCGAATACAATACACGCTCTGCAGTAGATGCATGGTTTTTATATTAGCTAAAGGCTATATCTTACTGGGCTGCGCCAAACTTGCGACTAGTTGGAGACACAACAATTGCGAGAAAATACGCGAATTAGCGACAATTTCCACTTGCAATCCGACTGAATCATACTTACGACACGTTTACGAACATCGGTTGAGTGTTTGGCCCAAAATTCGGCTGGAGTTCGTATACCCATCGTGCGAATGTCGTGCGATGTTCAAAAGACATTCTCACGACATTTGTGACATATTCACACGACAATTTGCGCGCCCAGACCCAATAGGTCGCAATATGTCGCGAAAACCTCTCAATGTTTTCTCCCAGTTCTCGCACTTCTTGACTTGCGGAAGCTGACTTGAGAATAGTTCGAGACATGTTTGAGACGGGTTTGAGACACCAGCGACGCCTCTGCGACTATTTTGGGAATAATTTGTTTGAGAATTTTTTAACATGTCCAAAGTTTGTCGGACAAATTAGCCACACTTTTCTTATCAAGCGAGGAAATTGAGCACCGCCGCGAATGTTCGCAGCCCAGTGAGATACAGGCTCAACGAAAGTAGTATTGTGTTTGTTCTTAATGGAATTGTTCTTTATATTCGAAAGCAAAACTAAAATGTTGGAGTAATAGCTAGCATGCACTGATCGATGCATCGATGGCGCCATGGCGCCCTCAGGTGGAAATCGTGAATTCTGGTGTACTGGGAGTTCCGGTGTGAGGTACGATACTCTTGTAACTTATAAATAACTGATTATACTACCTGGACAGTCCGTAAGTATATGTATATGTACATTTTCAGAGAAATAAATGAACATTTCACGCTCCATATATAGGTGAATACCAGTTCTATGAAGTTTAGCAAATCCATTTGTCTTGGACAAAAACAAAAGAATATATCGAGTGCAAGAAAAGTCAAAATTACGGAATATTTGTACATGCATGCATATAGTCAGCACCCAAATGGGTGTCATCAGAAATAAAGTCGATTTGGTATGGTCATGTATACATGCTGAGTAAAAATCGCTGGCTTGGACATAGCCTAAATTACTTTTGCCTATATATATAAGTCGACATCAGTCTTTTTTTCTTGGTAGTTTGGATAATCAGTCTCAGGTTATTTTAATATACGCAGCTCTGTATTGTCTTAGTGATGTTCTTATGTATACACTAGAAGTATTTTGTTCACCGGGAAAGTGCTTTGGTCCCCCTTATACAATAAGCGCAATAATGTAATAGGAAGATTTTCCCATTTACAACATTTAATTTTGCGCACCTCGCGTGCTCTAAGAGGGTGGATAAAAACAGACATTCAGTTTTGTTTTGTGTAGGTCTGCATGACTGATAATATTTAGACCTATTCCCCTTTCGTTTCTGGACTTGATCCACCCACTGTGTGATAAAACCTTTCTTTGATCGATTATATGTGGGCGTTCATATTCTGAAGGCCTGACTGATAATTTTCTGCTACTTTTACTTTCATTTTCCTGCCTGAATCACTCTAACACCTGTTAAATAGATCAGAGCTGACGTTGTCAACGAACCACGGGACTTAATTGTGGGGTCGCTTTTCGTAATCTGGTACAGTACTTATACATGATGGGAGCTGGTTATGGACTTGCATCATACAATTATGACAATTGTAGCGCATGGAAAGAAAATTGTTTTTTTTTTTTGTTCCTTGAATCATATTGCTACATTGACGAATGTCCAATTTTTTTATCTAGTTTCACTGAGAGCAGTATTTCTCTGTTTCTAATATAATTCATTTTTATACATTATTATAATCAGATGGTATACTCATTCTTCCATGAAAGAATAATCAAATATTGATTGCCATGGCTTAACTTTTCTTAAACATTTTAAGTGTCTTTAATTTTGTAAATGATTTTGTCAGATAAATTGATTATTAGTAACTAAATGGTATCATGTCGTAGACCCATAGTGTTTTCTTTCTTTTCGTATTTATTCTTTATATAAACTTCCCGAATATATAAATAAAAAGAATTATATATATATATATATATATATATATATATATATATATAAACTGAGAGAGAGAGAGAGAGAGAGAGAGAGAGAGTACATGCGGAAGAAAATGAAACGAAAGTGTTAGAAAATAAGAGTGTACTTACCTGAAGCTTAGAAACAATGCCACAATGTCCTAGCATGTTTTTTTTTGGCAGAATGAAACCGCTGTCCAATATGAGGGAATGAGACGTTATCAGCGGAGAAGGCCACTACGACGTTATAGACGGGATACACACAGTGTACTGTTAAACGGCAGCCAGGAATCTGAGTGGACCAATGAGATGCCACGTGGTTTCAGCAACAGGCGAGTGAAATGTCCGAAGTCTAATGCATGCAGGCTGCCCGGGGTCTTATAGCAGTCCCGACCACCCTTCCCGCCCACTAGAGGCTGACCTTGCGGTTTGACTCATGTAATGTATCAGACGCACCAATATTGCAGCACACCCGCACCCATTAGCATATTTAAACTTATAATTAATTTCTGTGTAATTCTCCGAACTTCCGGGGGCATCCAGGCCTCCAAGTTCAAAGTTGTCCGAGGTTTGAAGGGTGACTATAATTTGTGTCCGGAAAAGCGTGTACAAGAAAACCACTAAACGATATGCAACCACTTGTTTCCTGTAGCGCGCACCGTGATTGGCGGCAGGGCTGGTGTTTTCTACGTGTGAGTCGGCAGAACCCAGTGGGGACGAGGGGACACGCGTTCTCCACATATCCCTCCGCCAGGGCCGTAAAACATATAGTGCTTTAGAAGTTGCTATGCGCACTATGCTTGCATGGCACAGAACAGCTAAATACACAGCCTATGACTGCAGCCGACCCGGGCTAGCTGCTCCATGGCATGCTATTCTAATAGCGCACCTTGAGAATTTCAGGAAGTGAACTACCCACAAAGTTGGTTCCTCATTCTCATATCAAGCTTTTGCCCAGATGGGATAATTTAAGCGTCGCGTTGGGTGCGCAGTTCTACAACAGCTCAGTTTTAAGTAACCCCCGGCAGATTGGGCTCAGTATTAACACAATACATGCTGAAGAGCAAGTGTGCCAGCCTATGCCGTTCGAAGATCATGCAAATTCAAATGTTCTATAATGATTCTTGGAAAACGATTCCCAGGCAG